>JANBXA010000491.1:29587500-30787500 GCA_030556225.1 Cricetiscus sungorus | reverse complement strand
TTGTATCAAATACAGAGACTCTGAGTGTTATTTGGGGCTGGCGCAGCTGTGGGCCCAGACTGGCGGGCTGGCGGGCTGGAGGAAACATACACGCTACAGTGGTCCACTGATGGTAACCTGGGAACAGAACCTTGTCTGGAAGCACTGCCAAGGTTAATGATGCCAGCAAAGGTGGCACAGCAGCATATAGCTTCTTGCCCTGCTCATCACAGAAACAAGGGTTTCACTTGGAACCTCTCAAGATGATCATATACTTATTATATACTTGGCAATATAGTCATACATAATCTAGTATTATCAGCAACTCACTGAAGGTTTAAAATTGAGAATTCTGGTTTAAACTAACATATGTTGAAAATTAGGTAGACTTGATCCAAAAATTTTCTTGCTATGGAAAATCATTTAGGAACAGTATTGCCCAAAACAGAAGGAAAAGTAGGTTTCCTGATAAATGTACCACTTTCCTGCTTACCATTGCCCAGCAGAGTCAATTCAGGTTAGGCACGAGAAGGAGATGGAGGCTCTTGAGAGAAAGTCTGATCTGTGGTATGGGCTGGCTTCAAGGTCCCCTGTTGGCCACTTTCAAGCCACAGAGCCACTATCAGTGAAAGCAGGAGTTGGAAAGAAAAACAACAATGCGCTGTCTGCAGTAAGCTTGGAACCCTACAATGCCCTGCTCCAGATGCAGTGCTCTGGTTAAAGATTTTATTCTCTTTAAAAGACGCCACCATTGAAGATGCTGCCTACCACATGAGAAGAATCTAGAATACCAAGACACCTAAGGAGTCCAAAGTGGCTGTTCCAAGCTCACAGGTTGAACAGAAGTGTTGATCCTGCCAGTCTGGCTATTGCCTTTTGAAAGACCTACTAAGACTGGTCATGGTCAATACCCACGGATGTTCTTTCATGGATTCCCATAGCAACCAGCCCAGTGTCCTATGAGACAATCCTGTTCTTCAATCCAACCACCAGACTTCTGAAACAAGGCACATAAGAAATGGGAATTCCAGGGATCTCACACTGGGAAGAGAAAAGGCCGGGAGACTGTAACAGTCAGAGGGTAACCTTTCCTCGACACCTTGACTAGGACTTCTCAGATGAGCACATCCATGGCCCTCTATTCAATTTGTTATCACCTCAGGACCAGAGATGGACCTGGTGGGGTGATGGGAGATGTTGTTCTGTAAATATGTTTCTCATACTGGTTAATGAATAAAGCACTGTTGGCCAATGGGAAAGCAAGATAGGCAGGGTTAGGAGTCAAGGAGGAAAGAGGAAGTAGGAAGGAGGAGTCAGCATGTAGAGCCTGGAGAGAGCAAGATGCCAGCCCGCCGCTCTCTGATAAGATGACCACGTGGAAATACTTAGATAAATAGAACTGGGTTAATCATTAAGACAGAGCTAGCCCTGATAAACAATGATAGTAACTGGCCAACAGCATTGTATCAAATAAAGAGTCTCTGCATGTTATTGGGGGCTGGCGTGGCTGCAAGACCAGATAGGCAGTGGGGAAAAACCTGCCCGTAACAGTGGGGCTGTCCACTGGATCTCCATTTCCTCTTCCCCGTGTGACCACATTAAATAAATCTTTCTTGCTTTTTACTATTTATTGGGTATCTTAATTGGCTTCTTGGAGACAGGTGACTGAATCTGGCTTCCTGGGGAATAGATAGGTGACTGTGAGTGTGGTAACACTCTCATCCACTGATAAAATGGTTCTTACTTAAATTGTGCAGGAAGGCGATATGGCTTCTGGGAGATATATATGCCATGTGAGCAGATTGTCACGTGACTTCCCTGCAGTGAAAGCACTGGGCACTGAGTGTCTGCTGTCTGAAGATTGCCTTGGGCAGATGGCATTTCATATATGCACTCATAACCATGGCTGAGGGACTGAAACATGCCCTGTGTCCCTCCCTGAGTGACAGCTTCTGCACCTGCCTTCCCCAGACAAAACTCTTCTTCCCACACACTTTCTCTCTGTCTCATCACTATGTGAATCCCAGCCACAAATACATGGTGTCCCGTGAGCCTTCCCATGCGTCACCTAGCTAATGGGAGTCTAGGTGACCCCTGGAATGGGAAACGGAGATCATTTCTGAGGAGACGTGGCTGCTGTGTACACTGCCATTCTTCTCAAGGCCCCTCCAATGGAGACTTGGGGGGATGTAGAAGAGAAACAATTGTATTTTTGCCTATTTCAGCTTTAGATGCTCTTGGATATTTCTGTACGACAGAAATCCAACACAGCAAAGATCCCAAGGGAACTGTCCTTAAAGATTATGACAGCTCCACTCTTTCCAGTACAAGATGGAGAAGGGCATTTTGATTTGAGATTCATTCTCTTGGACTAGTGGCCGGCTAGAAATTACTTAAGTCAGGAATAGTGACTCACGTCCATAATTCTTACACTCAGGAAGCCTAGGCAGGAGGATTGCTGTGAGTTCAAAGTCAAGGCAAAAGGACACTGTCTACAGAGAGGGATTCTGTCTTGACAAATACAAAATTTAAAAAAAAAATGCTTATAATTCTAATAACAGGTTTTATCTATGTTTTATGGCTAAGCGGGACAACAATATGATCTCAAAACTAAAAGTGAATGGCAGCGACGATGGTGCCCTCAGCTTGCATGGCAGAGGGGCTATAACAGAGGAACAGGTGGCATCCACTTTACATCCTCTCTAATGCCAATATTCTACCTTGGTGTGAAGCGGGAGAAGCTCAGGGAGTATTTACTGAAGCATCCTTCCAGGAGAAAGTATATATGGTGGACTCAGGAAAAATGAGCAAGTTGGTAAAGATAATGACAAGAGCTAGATTGGAAAACAACAAAGCAGAAATCCCAGCTGGGTGTGGTGCTACATGCCTTTAATCCCAACTGGGTGTGGTGCAGGACCATGGCCTTGGATACAGTTGCTATACATGGTTTATGTGCATGAGCGATCACTCCTCACTTTTAAATCACAGATGCTAGGGATGGATACGCAGGTCCTATTGCTTGCACAGCAAACACATTGTCCTCTGAGCCATATCTCAAGTCCCAAACATACAGTCCTAACAGCCATGTCTTTTTGAGTCCTGCTGTGTGGTTTAATTATTCTTTTGCACCAGGCAAATGGCTGTAAGAGTTGATGCTGTGGGTGTTTGGTCTTTATAAGAGTTATAAATGCCATAAGTTCATCTTTATAAACTCTTCACAGTAAAAATCATGTCAACTACCTGGTACATTTAAAATATGTGAAATAATCAATGAACTTACATCAAGAATATTAAACATTTTTATGGGTTTTTGTTTTTGTCTGTTTGTTTTTTCAAGAAAGGGTTTCACTCCATTGCTTTGGAGCCTCTCCTGGAACTAGCTCTGTAAATCAGGCTGGCTTCAAATCACAGAGATATGCCTGCCTCTACCTCCCAAGTGCTGAGACTAATGGCGTGTGCCACCAATGCCTGGCCATTTTTATATTTAATGATGAAAACAGAAACATGACCAGTGGCTTGGTGTATGGACATGGTCAGTGTAGTGGCATGAGCCTTCAAGCCTAACATTTGGAAGGTGGAGGCAGGTGGATCTTTGTGAGTTTTAGGATAGTCAGGGCTACTTAGATTCTATTAAAAGAAAGGGAAGAAAGGGAGAGAGGGTAGAAGAGAGAGAGGGAGGGAGGGAGGGAGGGAGGGAGGGAGGGAGGGAGGGAGGAAGAGAAGGAGGGAGGGAGGGAGGGAGGGAGGGAGGAAGGGAGGGAATGAAGGAGGGAGGAAAGGAAAGAAGCAAGGAAATTCTCATGTCTTTGCTAACAACAGACTTTTCATAAATGGAAAATATGTTTGCATTATTTAGCATGTGGGACATGAAAACAATGTTGCAGTTTGTATGTCTTCTTTGGTCACTTCCCTCTTGTATCTTTAGCTCATTTTTCATTGGTTTGCAGTGTGTGTGTGTGTGTATGTGTGTGTGTATGTAATTAGAAACCCCTGTGTCGCACTTTATAAATTCCCTGATACTTTGCTGTTTAATTTGTTTAATGTATAGAAATCAAATATTTTTATGCATTCCTGCTCTTCTGCCTTTCCTTCACTATGTCTTCCTTTTGTTTCGTCTTTAAAGGAATTACTCATTCACATATCAAATGTTATTTTTTTTCCAGCCAAAGTTTAGCCTGTAGTCTTGATGGATTTGGCTCTAATTTTCTCAGTATTTACTCCAATGCCTTTTCAGTTGGTGACTTTGGAACTGTCTCAACACAAACTGGCCTTTTCATGCAGTGCCAGCCTCTAATTTTCTGAGAAAAAATAATGAGGAGGCAGCTGTGCAGGGGAGAAGGCATAGGAGGGTGCTTTGAGAGATTAATAAGCCTAGACACGCCCTAAAAGAAGTGAGTGACAGTCAGTGCCAGATTACAGAACTTTACGGGGCGGTGACTTCTCTCTACCACAGCTCTGATTCCTGGGGGAGCAGTGGGAACGGCTCCAAGCCACACCCTTTACCCAAGCCACACTCTTTAAGGGACAGCTTTAACAAAACCTGAGTGTTGCCGTGCTGGACAGCGCTTCCTGACAAGTCCTGTGTGTGTGTGTGTGTGTGTGTATTGGAGAAGGGTACAGGACACTGCCAACCCCGTGATCTCTTCCAATCTCCAGCTAGATACACAAGCCCAACAAATAACCTGCTTCTCTCAAGCCCAAGGCACATAGGTCCACTAGTGAGGACAGTGCTAATACCAAGCTAGCTGTCAGGGAGAATGGACATATCCTGTAAAGAATTTGAAATCAAGGAACAGTTACTGCTTCCTGGAGAGGATGTATGTACTGTCTCACTAAGCACAGTCCTTACATGTCAAGACCCTAAACTTTGAGGCCATGTTCCCTGCCATGCCAGGCCCATGCTGTGTCTCTCTGTTGACAGTCAGGAAAGGTCACTGCCATATGACTACATCTATGTCCATTCTACAAACATTTCTGTCCAGAGTTTATTCTAGTGCAATGAACATAGAGAAATAAAGGGGTTAAATATTTGGAATATGCACACGATCCTAAATTATAGCAGGCAGTGCCGAGTCTTTATGGCAGTAGATATGGCCAAGGAATTTAAGAGAGCACCCAGTTCTGCTTAATGGCAGGTGATCTTCCTTTTCACTCAGCTACTAGATTCCCACGAGTGCACAACCACGTAATGAATTATGTTTTTATTACATTGTGCTAACAGTAGAAGGTAGGGGTTTAAATGAACACCTACAAAACAAACTTCCTAATATTAATTAACCTTTAAAATAATTATTTGTATTTTTAAATCTCTGTATATGTAAGGGTGCCTGAATTAGCTCGTGCGTGTGCGTGCCTGTGTGTGTGTGTGTGTGATAGGAGATGTTATTCTGTATATATGTTTCTCATACTGGTTAATAAAGCACTGTGGCCAATGAGATAGCAAGATAGGCGGGGCTAGGAGACCAGGAGGAAGAGAGAGGAAGTTGGTTGGGGTCGAGATGTAGCCCGGGAAGAAGCAGGAAGCCTGCCGCGCGGCTCCCCGATAAGACAAAAACGTGGAAATACTTAGATAAGTAGAAATGGGTTAATGATTAAGGCAGAGCTAGCCCATTAACAATAATGGTAACTGGCCAACAGGATTGTATCCAATACAGAGTCTCTGAGTGTTATTTGGGGCACACGTGGTTGCAGGACAATGGCGGCAGAACCAGCGGCAGCCGGCGGGGAAACCTGCTGTAACATGTGTGTGTGTGTGTTTAGTGCCCACAGAGTCCAGTAGAGGGTGTCAAACCCCATGAACTAGAGTTCTACGTGACTGAGAGCAGCCTGATGTGGGTGCTGGGAACTGAATCCAGGTCCTCAGCAAGGAGCGTCTGAACTGCTGATTCAGATCTCCGGGTCAAAATCAATTTTCAATGACACTTGATGTCCTCAAAGAAAATGTGAGCGGGGTGGAGAAAAGGGAAATTCCTGATCCTCTGCTGACATTGGCCAGCTGTGTAAGTCTCTAAACTGTTAAGCAGATCTTCTGCCTAGACTCAGTGGATTAAGAGGAGTGAAGGGAGCAGAGGAAAAGCAGTTTGGAAAGGGAGGCAGCTTTCCCGGGAGAGGGCCTGAATGACATTTGGAAAGGTTTCCCCCTGTGGTGTCTGCAAACACAGAGATGAGACTAAGAGACTGTAGTAAATAGCCACATAAGCAGACTCTGAGGTCCTGAGATGGTGGATGCCTCAATACCCCTCCTGCACTGACAGCACACCCCACTGCATAGGTGGAGTGTCAGAGTTATGCCCTAAGATGCTAATGGCACGAGATTCTTTTTTTTTTTTTCCCAAACCAAACAGTGTCTCACTGAAACTGGTGCTGCATAGCCCCAGTCCTTCAGGGCTGCCCTTGAATGTGTTACCTACAGTCATTACCAATAGCAGGAGCAGAATATTTCAGAACAAAAGGAGACAGAGATTGCCAGCAGGCATACAGCAGTAAATGGCTCTGAAAACAAATTGATGTACAGTCATCAAGATTTTAGAATATGCAGTTGTCTGTCTCTGCCCTTCCCGTTTCTGGAGCAAAGCCTTGAAAAGTCATGTCACCCACATTTCAACTTTAATTTAAAGACTGTGCTAAGAACTAGATCGATCCTGTCTCTTTAAATTATGTTCAAGAAGAAAAAGACAGAAAATCTTGTTTCAAGCTTTCGCTGTTGAAGAAAACACTTACCTTAGACATAGAGCCATTAATACTAACTGTCACACAGTGGAAAGCCGCCCAACTATGATATCCATTGTTATTATCATGTGAGAAGAAGCAACAGGTGCTTGAGATGCTTCCATGCTGGGCATGTTGATGTCACATGACTTAATGTGCACGCTTACCTCTTGCAAGTGAGACTCCTTTTTCTTTGATGACAAGTTCAAATGCTTGTCCAGAATAGAATAGTATTTTTCACTCTCCTTGTCAAACTTCTTCTTTCCATCCTAGAGAACAGCAATCAAAAAAAAAAAAAAAAAAAAAGAAAGAAAAGAAAAGAAAAAAGAAAAAGGATTCAGATCACAGCATTAAGAATGTCATCATCTCCATCCTCACCAGAAGTCCAATCTAGTGAGGTCAAAACCTTAATGTAACAGACTAGGAAGAAGGATGTGAAACCCTATTACATCTACATTCTGATCTCAAAGAGGCTCCCCATCTCTTGGGAAGAGGAATATCCTTAAGCCACACTCTTTGGATCCCAGGAACTCTACATGGAGAGACAAAGCTAAGTGACAGCATAAAAGTCACAAGAGAAGTATAATCAACTCCCAGGAAGATGCTGTCATCTAGCATGCCTGCAATGTGATAGAGATAAACATGTCTAATTTTTTTTAAAGATGTTTTTGGTAATTCAGGTTAGTTAACACATCATCAGTTCAGAAAATCCCCCATATAATTCTTCACAAAGTCATTTTATTTCTCAGCCAGGAAAAGACATTTGAGTCTCCATTCCTTCTTTACGTATCCCCTTCTCCGTCTCATTTCCCCCTCCCCTTTCCTTTCCTCCCTTTGTTTCTCTATCTTTTCTTCCCCCTTCCTTTCCACACATCCATTCACCCTTGGTCATGTTTCAGACTGGAACTTGCTATGAAGACCAGTCCGGCCTGAAAAAAAATTGCAGCAACCTTCTGTCACTACTCACAGTGTAGTTGACTGGCCACCACTGAGCAAGGAAGAGTTCTGTGACCAGTGAATGAATTCACCTTCAGACCAGGCTAGAAAAAAGAGCGCACCGAGTGCAGTACAGGGGGTCCTGGGCAATAGCAAAGGGGTCACGTGCAGTCAAGTACCGAGATTTCAAACAACTTATTTTTACAGGGAAGAAAGATGTTGCAGCTTCAAATAATTAAAATTCAAAGTCAAACAAATAAAAGGCTGATAATATCTATATCATATTCCCTGGATGTAACTCCGATAGCTGTCATTTTCTTTTTTCTAAAATGTTTCCTTTTCTTCTTGGTGGTGGTAAACAGGCTGACCTTTCAATGTGTCTCAAGCTACAACCTTGACCAGGTAGGACAGAGGCAAGTGTTTCAGTTTGTTTAAACACCTCTCTCTGGTTTCCTTCACCTGGAGAGTCTAAACACTTTTAAGCTGAAGTTTTGTAGTGAGCCAGTGGAGGCATCAACATTTGTACAGCTAAGTTCCTGAGTATTACATTTTATCTTTGCCCATGTTTCTTATACCTATGACATTAGTCAGACATAGATGTAATATCTTAAAACATTTCATAGGCCTGCAGAACATGACATTTAAATGTCTTAATATTAATAATCCATTGACAAGAGACACTATTACTCCTGACAGCACCAAGCTATTCCCAAGGGTGTGTAGGGCACTGATGTCACTCTTTCTGGAGTCCATTCTCTCCTTGGCAAATGGCCTCTTGAGCAAAGAAATGCCCCACCTCAGCCACTGACTTTGGACATGTTGTCCTACTGTGCTTGCAAGAAACAAACTAGAAGACTTCTTAACCTTGCCAACTCAGGGTAAGACAGCCTTTCTACCTCCCTGCTTCTGCATTAGTCTGTCAGATACTCTAAGCCTTAGCCAAAACTGGTTGCCCTGATGTTGCTGTGAGACTTTGTGTGACTGTCCAGGTAGCCTGCTGTTTCTGTCATTGCTGCACCTTTTAGAAGTTGCTTGCCTGCACTTCCTGCCTATACTAGTATTGTCGTCCTGTCTTTGATGAGATTGAAGATTAGACTGTCACAATTATTGTTCTCTCTTCCTAAATAGAAATATTAGATACAAGAATTAAACTTTCCAGCTTAGGACAACTCTATAGTAATCTCTGCTATGCCTTCATCCTAGGACTGGATATGTGGTTCTTGCCATGTGCTCTTGTTACATCACTGACAATAGGTCTATGTCCTTAATTTGTCTTCTCTTAGAATATACTTGATATTTACTGTCTTTGTATATAGTTTTGTATCAAGCCTAAATCTTTTCTTAGACTAAAAGGGGAATTGTAGTGAGATATCCACCTCTCCCCCACCTGTTGCACTGACCACGCCCATTGAAGCATGGGAACAGGTGTGGATGTGACTGGTGGGGGGCTAGGTCTGGGGTCCTGGACCCCAGCTCACTCTTACTTCCTGGTCAGAGACAGAGAACATCCGGAGGCAACCTTGGAACTGGAACCTACATCGGTCATGTGTTTCTGGTGTAAGTGATTTCTCCCAGAATAAACATCCATCAGCCAATATTATGTCCAGGAATCTTATTTCTCACACAATATTCTGGTATGCACAAGGCTTTGTTTTGACACATGCAGAAAGTCACAGGGGAAGTAAGGTACTGTTGACAGGGGATGCCTCTGGCCCTCACTCCCAAGAGCAGAATTTGCCAATGAGCAGGTAACTGAGTTGACAGGAGCAGTGAGTACAATTCTGCTTGGCTACGTGAACTGAGTGTAGACCACTTTGTAGTACTGAGATACACACTAAATATCTGGACAGTGAAATGGTACATCTGTGAAGGCAGGAAGAAAGAGTGAAGACTAGCCAGGGATGGTGGCACAGGCCTGTAATCCCAGCACTTGAGAGCCAGAAGCTGAGGCTGTCTCCAAAAATAAATCAATATCATCTGTAAAGATATCTATACCTCCGGAGAACTTACACTGTTACCATAAGAAATGTAGTAGAAAACAGGCAGAGGCAGGTGGATCTTTATGAGTTTGAGACCAGCCTGGTCTGCTGAGTGAGTTCCAGGACAGGCTCCACATCTGGGTCTCAAAAAAAGAAAGAAAAGAAAGAAAGACAGTGAAAAAAAGAATATCATTTCCATTGAAAAATGGATGAAGCACCTACACAACAAAGGATATGGAAAGCACATTTCTCCAAAGACCAGACAAGCCCAAGTATGTGGATGGTAGAGGTTACTGTGGTCCTAGTCCCACATTTTCACTCCTGAAGTGGTCACCTGGCTGGATGTGTCCCCTTCCTGGCCTATTCTTGGTGGATACCACTGTTTAATCTGACATTTCATGCCTGAAACTGACCTGCCCATCTTAATTTTCCTTACAATACCCCCTTCTCCCCTACCCCCTTTTGAGCTCACTATTCACACTCATTCGTAGAATTTTCAAATAGGACCACATTCATCTAGCATTATAAATGGTGAGTTCAAGGCCATATTCATTGCTCTGGTGGACTTGTTCCTATCTATGTCCACCTTCCTCGAAACTGAGGAACAAGTGAGTGTGTGAGAGAGTTCTTGGATACACACCTTCTACTGATGCTTCTTCAGGGCCACTTATCTTGGGTCATAGTTCACCTAATAGCCATTTTTCACATCCCTCTGCCTCTGAACTAATATCTTTGTAAGCATTAGGTATTTGGTATGTACAAGCAGACACACAGCCACCCCAAACAGCTAAGAATCCCATCAGATGGCATCTTAGTCCATAACAAAGATTTCCTCACTTTAACTTAGCCCATATACTTGGTGTTTCCACCATAAAAAGTGCCTTAATTTATGGCTTTCTTTGTTTTGTTACTAAAAACAACTTCATTAGACTATTACTATATTGAAAAATGACATTTGTAATCACCTCAATCAGTGTTCCTTAGACATGGTCACTCATATCTGCCTCCAGAATAAACTCTTCATATCTCCTATTGAAAAGAGTTCTGTTTTTCTCATTGGTGTGAGAGAACAGTAGATATTTAATGAGCAAATGACATTATTATTTTTTTGTACTGGTGGGCACCACGGTTGGATACAGATCTTCTATCCATTCAATTAACTGTTACACAAGACCCAGGAGGATATTCTGGAAATGATCTAGCTGTTTAACTCAGCTACAAGGATGCCTAGCATCTGTGTGTCAGCAGCTGCAGACCTTCTGTTGGACAAAGGGGCTCACAGTTTCGCTGGGCACTGATGGGGAAGGAAATGGGTTCAGGAAAAGACCCCAGTCACTGGGAGGACACTTGAATCTTTGTTTTCACGTGGTGACTGGTGACATTTTTGGAAATGTTAATTTAATGCCATTACATCAGCGTATTTGGCAATGCAGAGATCAATCTTAGAACCACTTCTTAGATTCTTATTCAAATCCTGGCCCAAGAGCTGAGATAAAAGACTGGACCAAAGGAGATTATAACGTAGGAAGTGAATTCTAGAAAACAAAACACAGCAATTCCTGCAACTCACATCCTCCTGCAAGCTATGGTTCACGACTCAGTATACTCAGTACTTCAGGTCTTTCCTGAAGACTTAATATTGTGACCCCAGGAACAACTACTTGTATCTTGTGTGACTGGTTGTGATAAACATCAAATGAAGAATCTTCTCTGAAACCAGGGCTGCAGGTAGAGGGAAAATTGATCCTTGATCTTTATATGTGCATAATCACATGATCACTGTCTTCTTAATATTATGGCTAGATAAAAACAAACAAATAAAAACTAACCATTTCATTTATTAGCATCACACTTCCCTAAAAGCCACTTTATATTAGGTCAGCATTTAAAAGAAGTCAGTAAAAATGTTGGCTTGATAGACAGAGAAACAATGGTGAAGGGCTTATTAGATATGACACTAAGGACATATTTGAAGTACCATAGAAAGTCTGACTGTGTTTAGCATCCTGATTGGGGCAGACACAGAGATCAAGGACATAAATTATATATAAAATAGTTCAAAGTGTCAATCCAGTCCTGAGACCCCATTGTGGCTAAGAATGGCCGCCATTAGCACAGCTGGCAATCTGCTGCTTTCTCAAATCATGACGTATGGACTCCGCAGAGATCTGTGACCCCTGAATCACTGTGGCTGGACCACACATTAACTTGACATAGTGAACAGGGTGCTGGGGGACTCATGACAATCCAACCTCCAATGCCAACTTCACTATCAGAATATTTATTACAAAAAAATTAAAGTCACAAAATTTTAGGCATACCATGTACATTAAAAAAGACTAAAGCGCATTAATGTTAAAACAAGGCTAACTCAAGAACCTCTTCAGGCTACAGGAGGACACTTTGAGGAACAGGGTGATGGTTTAAATGAAAATGGAACTCACAGGCTCATATGTGCCCCGGGTGTTGAACTGTTTGAGAAGGACGAGGAGGTGTGCCCAGTTGAAGAAGGTTTGTCAGAGACCAGGCTTTGAATATTTGTGACACCCACCCCCCTATCTCTCTGCCTCTGACTTATAGATCAAGATGGGAGGTCACATCTGTCCCATGAGTTCTGTCATGATGTCCATAGACTCACTCCCTGAAACTCTAAGCTCTAAATAAACTCTTCTATAAGTTGCCTTAGTCATGGTGTCTTATCACAGCAATATATAACTATGACAAACAGATCCTACTACATTTAGAGAATTCAAGTACAAGCTTTTAAAGCAACACCTAATCATGTTTTCTCTTTTTGTAGAGTTGGTAAGGAGAGACTTTGAGACAGCATTTCATACTGTATCTCAAAACTCACTTCATATCCTAGGTAACAATAGTCCCGCCTCAGCCTCCAGAATTAACCATCATAATTGGCTATATTATTTTCTGCAGAAGACTACTATAAAAACCTATTTAAATAGCTGTACTAGCAATCTTTAAATTGTAGTTTAAGAATCAAGGAAATGAATAAATATTTTTAAATTCCTTTTACAAATTGAATACAAATTTAGGATTAATTCTTGAGATTTTTTTTTCAGTGTTGCAATTGCCACTCAGACTACCACAAAATTTTCCCTGTAGCTAAGTTTTCATTACTTTAGTATATTGTCTAGTGTGCAGGAACTACGTGCTTTGAGACTTTAACTTAGCACTGAGGAGGGTGATTGAAAGAACAGTAACAAGAATATTTCTACCTCAAAACATGGGGTCTTGTTTTATTTTATTGGTTTTTATTGACTTTTTATTTAATTTCATTTTACATGTGTGGGTATCTTGTCTGCATTTATGTCTGCATATCACATGCATGCCTAGTGTCCATGTAGACCAAAAGAGGAGTCCGGTCCCCTGAAACTGGAGTTAAAGAAAGTTATGAGGGTTATGTGGGTGCTAGGAACTGAACCCAGGTCCTCTGCAAGAGCAAGAGATACTTTTAACTACTGAGCCCTCTCTCCAACCCCTAAGTTTAAGTGATCACCATGGTAGGCATTGGTGCACAGGTGTGATTAAGGATGCCCCATAACCACCTTCAGTTGACTTCTGTCTCAACTTTTGTTGTTGTTGTTGACCTTGACCTTGCTGTGCTTTTGAGAATGAACTTGAATGCCTCATCCTCCTGCTTCAGCCTCTGGAGTGCTGGGATTACAGGCCTGAATCCTCTGTCCTATTTCTCTTGATGGTTAGATTTGCCTCCTGCTCATAAGGACATAGAGCCTCTTCTTCCTAACATAGAATACAAGGTTCCTGGGCCCAAGGCATCTTCCCATGCAGAAGCCCTATTGATTTAGAGCCAAAAGATAGCTTGCATAGAAATGTCTTTCCAATGGGTGATGCCTCGGGCTTTCCCAGTCTCATTAATCTATTACCCGCCAACCCCCTCCTCTCAGTCTCCCACAAGACATAGATTCCTAAAAGGCTTCTTCCAGAGTAGTTGCACCATCCTCTCTCCCCAATTACATCTGATGAGTAAATGGCATTCATCAGAACAAAACAATTTCATATTTGGACATAAAAGGGTGTCTCATATATGCAACAGAAGAATAATCAATAGACATAGATAGTACAGACATGAGTGAAATCTTGATGCACAGAATGAAAATCCAAGTGTAATAAGGATGGGAAGATATGCTCGAGTTTATTAAGAGAGAAAAGCAAATAAATCCATCAACTGCTTAGAACAATTGGATACTTGCCAAACATTAGAGAATGAGAGTGCAAGGGTGCTTGGTGTCAAGCCTGATGACCCAGGTTTGATACCTAGGACCCAAGTGGAGGATGGGAAGATCTGACTCTCACCACATGTTCTCTGACAACCTACACACTCCATAGCATGCAAGCACCCCACATATACAAAGAGGAAAGTAAATGAATCCATAAATGTTAGGAAATGTGAATGCTAAGATATAGTAAATGCACATGGAGATACAGGACTTTCATCTACTTCTAGGACCATATAGGTATGGCTGTTTTGGAAGAAAAGGTTGCCCTATCCATCCCAGACAGACATGCCTCAGAAACAAGTTCTGAGTGATTTTTTTTAAGGACATGCTAACATCTTGCTCAAGAGTACAGCTTTGCTAACTCACTAATTTGAGCTTCCCCCTTGTTTATGTTTGTGTGGTATGCGTATACATGTATGTAGAGAACCGCGAAGTGCCACGCCTTAAAGTGGCGCTGACTTCTGCCTTACACCTTCCCATTGGTGAGGGCTCTCTGGCATAAACAAGGCCTTATTTGGTTAAGTCTGTTCAGCCTGTCTGCTTCCGTGTTAGAGTAGCCTATCTAAAGGGTCCACGTAGCTCACTGGGGTTGATTAGCTCAAGGATATTTAAGCCTGTGCAGGGGTCCCCCGGGCTCTCGCGGGTCAGAAGAACATGTTTCAAGGATCCTGATTAAAACTGCATGAAGAAGATCTTCCCAGAGTCGTGTCTTCCTTGCTGGCGAGGATCAGTCGTGTACACATGTATACTTATCCCTGCATATGTACATACATGGGTGTGTATGTGCACTGAGGACAGAGGTCAACTTTGAGTGTCTGCCTTGACTGTTCTCTGTCTTAGTCATTGAAGCAGGGTCTCTCACTTCAGTCCAGACCCCATGGAGAGCACTGGAGCGCACTATCTCCACATTTAGTCTCGGCTCCTTTACTGTGTCACTACATCTGCTGCATACACTCTGAGGTGACCAAGACATGAACTAAAGAACAAGTCTTCCTTAGAGTAGGTAAAAAATAATCTGCCTACCCTACAAGTTAAGCGCACCAAATTCACATTATGTGAGCAGATATTATCAGAGAGTCACCAGAATGAGGCCAGGTGTCACCAAGAGCATTGTGGGTAATCAACATCGAGCCTGTGTGGTCCCAGAGTCCAGGCTGTTTGCACAGAAATAAATGTAGCAAATAAACCACAGAAGCTTCCCTTTCTTCTGGAAGAATGTGGGGTGATGGTGGGTCAGAGAAAGAATGAGAGAGGGGCACAAGGGCAGGAATGGGTACAAGGGGGGGAGGAGAGGGTGGGAAGAAAGAAGTGAGTGTGGGGGATGGCCATGGAAAGGAGCCACAGTAGCTTCAGACAGAGTGCTGCAGAACAGGTAGGAGTGTTCATCTCCCACCTGCACTTGGTCTAATGGGGACCTGGAGTCAGAGCAATGGGAATGGGCTCTGACACAATGTTATGAATAAAACTACAGTTGTATAACTCTGCATTCCAGACAGGATATTTGGAAAATAAATCTGGGCTGCTGAATTCTGCGATGTCCTAATTAAAGTCACCCAGAACTTTTTCCACACTAAGCATTAAAATTTCCCTTAGGTTTGCAGACTGCTGAAATGGATAAACGTGGAGCAATAAAATAATCTGACAGAGGTTAAATAGAATGTTTGAGACAGGACCTGTCAGTGATCGGACAGAACTCAGGGGTACTCTCCTTTAGTCCCCAAGGACCAGCAACAGCAGGTAGAAGTTAAATGTTTATATTGTATTATTTCTAATGATGTTTCAGGTATAAAAATCTCCTAGAAACAGTGGTTGGGGAAAAGCACCTGCTGAAGTTAATATGTGCATATGTGTGAATGTGCATGTGTTTGTGTGTGTGTGTGCCTGATGTGCCTGATGCAAACCTCAGCCAGTAAAATGGAAGGGAAATGGATGTAAAACCAGAAAGGAGAGCCAACATGAAAGCTCACACCCAAGGTGGTCACTGTAGTAGCAGGGAGCAGCCACTACAGTAGGAGAAAGTAGCCAGCAGCTCAGGCAACACAACACATCTCCACACCGCAGGAAACCAGTATACCTTGGTGACCAGCAAAGGAGGGAACTCAAGCATTTAGTTCCTTCTCACTAATCAAATTTGTCTGAGTGTCAGGATGCCAACTGCAGTTCAGATGGTCACAATGTCCACTCCTGCAGCTATGGAGAACCCAGGGTAACAATGTGGTATCCCATCAAGAGTCCAGAGGATAAGAGGGGACAATGAATGTTAGGTCTCTCACGCAAAATCCGCATTTCAGAAAAGGGACACGTAGATGGGACAAGTGGCAAGATCCAAAGGCTAGAGCTCCTCAGGGAGCCAGACCTAAGGGGTGAACTCTGGGCACTGTCCACCCTTCAGTACCAGCTCATACAATCAATGTCCCCCTTTGATGAGCCCCCTTTTTACAGTAACAGAACAGGATATACAGTTACCATAAATACAGACCACAGTTCCCATCCTGTAGAAGATGTGCTCATCTGACTGGTAGCTGTGAGAGCAATGCTAGGAGCAACTTCTAGAAACTTTCACCATCAGTGCCACAGGGAGAGGACATGGTCCCAACTTGGACTATAAAATGGCCTTCCCCAGCTTTGATTTCCTTTTTATTGACTTCATTTTTTAAATTTGTGTGAACATGCATGCACAGGTGACCATAGAGGTCAGATGAGGATGTCAGGTCCTTTGTGTCTGGAGTTAAAGGCATTCAACACTTGACTGATGTAAGTAGTGGGTTTCAAATTCACACACTCTGAAAGAGCTGTAGCATCCTTAACTGCCTAGAAAGTAGCTGTTGGCTTGTGAAATGTGGCTTCATGCACAGACAGACACTGAGAGGTTGGTTGTTTCTTATGAAATCTTTAGCAAGTGGTTGGAATGGTGATCTCTGAACAGGTTTGGGACTTCAAACAACTAAGTGGTAAAAATAAACAACAAAGAAAGGAGGCAGAATACACATTTCCTCCAATTGTGCCTGCCACTTGACTTTAATAATAGGGAGACAGTTGAGATGGAAGCTTAGTAATTATAATTAGCAGACATAACTCTGAAAAGCTTAATTTTATGGACTAAAAATTAAAATTAATTATTAGCTTTATTATTCCTTTCTCCCAACTGTCCACATACAGATCAATACAAATCGACCATTAGGTTTGGCCATTTTCACAGATTTAATTAGTTGTCAGAGGATTTTCATTTCCATAGAAATGAAGCTCATTAAAGAAAATCCAATTTTATATTAAAGTGATACTGAAACTTCTCCTTCAATTCATCACATTGGATATGGTGATGACTTGTTGCTTTTGTCAACTTCTTAACATTGTTTAGGGTATTTATCCTCACCTTAATTCTTACTGAGATCCATTTGGTCATTTGCTATGGCTAAATAAACAGTGTCTTGCAATATGGGTAAAGATTCTGGCAGCCAAATTTTATGAACTGAGTTCAGTCCCAACACACATGATAGAAAGATAAATGTTTCACAAGTTGTCTGATGGTACAGACATGCTGTACCACTCCCCTCCCCCCAATATAAAAATAACAACACTTTTTGAATGGAAATTTTCACCCAGTTTAATCCATTCTGAATATTAGCAATTGATAACTAGAAAATTCATTTATTTTCTAGTAAAATCACTTTATTCTAATTAACTCACAAAAATGTCACATACATGAAAATTCATTTTAAGGTAAAGGGTAAAAACAGGCTTTGTCTATCAATCTGTTCTGAATTTTCTCTCTTTATCATGAAGCCCAACTTCATTCCCAGACTAGGAATATCCATCTGAAATCCATTTACATAAAATGGGGATGAAATTTTAAAAACTAAGACTCAAAGGTCCTAATTCAATCCCCCAAACACATACATGCCCATACACACCATACACATGATGGTGTACTCTCAGTCATATGGTCATACAGAGGCACACACTGCTAAACACAACTGTAAAGTGTAGCCCCAGTCAGGGACTCCCAGTACACATACACTGCTCCTTCAGCTCCAGATGCAAATCTTATTACGCCCACATGCCTGGCTTTCTGAAGAGCATATTATAGGCTTGCCAGCGAAAGCCACGGTAGAGGAAACAACTTACAAATTTATTTAGCTGCATACAAAACTGAAGTGTCACATGGTGACCACATGTTCTCTATCCACACAGAGGAGAGCAGAGGGAATGACCAAAGGCCAGGTATTTCTGCTAGGCATCAGGAAGGCCTGCTGAACTGCTTTAGCATAAAAGATTACGCCCACTGCCTGCCAGGAGCTAATCATCAGGAGCATTCACTGGGCTCTTCTTTCTGGGAGCTGTTAGCCATGCTGTCCATGGAGGCCCAGTTTATTTTAAATAGTAGAGAGCACTCACCAGTCAATGCATTAAGGAATCACTGTTGCTGATGAGAGACCTGACATTTTCCTTTAAGACTTGTCTAGAACCGGCCATGAGATTTACATCATGACAGCTACATCCTTTTTCATTTAATTCTAGGCAGATACTGTGCGTAATCAGTTCCAGTTGTGTTTGCAAGGATGGCTTATTTTTGATAATACTCTGTAAATAAAGGCCCAAAGCACCAAATTTTAATGGGTGCCATGGAAATGAGAGTGCAATGTTCCTTCTCAGAATGGGTCAGTAAAACATGATTGATTGATCAGGACACAGAATTTCACAGAGGCCATTTACAACAAGAGTCACCAAAGAGTGTTCATTTTCAGGGTGATGGACTCCTCTTTAGATGCACCCCCTGTTCCTTGATGATGACACAGAATGGAGTGCATGAAGTACAAGGCTTATCTTTCAGATAGACAGATGATTGTGATTTGTGGGTCATCTCAATAAATTACATAAAAGAGGCTACCGTCCCAGAAGAAAAATAAAACTAAAGGTTTGGTTTACTTGGTCCTTGAATCTGAGACCTGAGTACTCTGAGGATATCAGCAAGAACAAGACACATTCCATGTAGTGAAGCCCTCATTATCTAGTGTAGAGGGAGGAGATGAACCACAGCTTCACACACACAACATACAAACATATAAAAGACATTGTCCAGGCAACACTGGCCAGCTTGAAATCAGGGTCATTGGAATGGCAACACCTGAGATAGCTGGCTTGGCAGACTACGACCTTCCTATGCATCCTGAAACCTCTTACATTCTAGACTCATACATCATGTTTACAGCAGAAACTTTTACTGGAAAGACTAGGGTTAAAGACTCTTAGACCATGTCTATTTTATGTGTTATTCCTCTGGCGGTAAGATGAAGAAATGATTTGAGAAAGGAGGTATAGGCAAGGGATTGTGGAATTGAATTTAAACAATAAAATCAGGATAAAGGGACCATTTCAGGAAATCTTTGAATTGGCGATATTCACACTCAGGGTAAGAGGTGGCACAAAAGGATGGTAAAGGTTTCTAGTTAGAAAAAGAAAAAAACACACACACACACACAGAGCATTTGTAGGCTTTGTCTGTGTGGATATGAGGCTATGTGCCCTGTACTGAGTTACAGCTGTGAACGTCCATGTGTGAGACTGTGGTCTCTGACATTAAATAATAATTAGGTCTTGGATAGATGGAGTAAAGGAATTAAGAATCAGGTCACCGAAAATCAACCAAGTCCCTGGATAATTACAGTGTACTACCAGAACAAGGAAACCACAGCCCTTTAGGACTATTCTGTGTTCCCTTCCCGCAGAAGACTCTGTACTGTCTCTCAACACCTATACTTTGAAAGTAAAAGGGCTGGGGCTGGGGATTAGTCCAGTGTTAGAACATGTGCCCAGCATGTGGCTAATCTCCAAGGTGGAAAGACAAACGAGCAAACAAGAGAAAAACCAGCATGACTCGGAAAACCAGGAGTGCTGACCATTACACATAATGGTAGAATTGCTACGTAGAGCAAGGTAAGAAACATGTCCATCAACTTCATTTCCCTTATTTGTGACAGCAGAATGGCTATAACTGTCTTGTTTAACACAAGAAGTCATTTCAATGGCTCATTAAGTATTTGCTGAACACATGCTCATAGAAGAGAGAGACACCAATCTTGTCTCAAAGACCTTGAAGTAGAGAAAATAGCGCATAAATATCAGATGCCAAGCAGATGCTACAAACATTGAAAAACTGTAACAGCACAAGCAGCTTCTACAGTGAGGATGCTGAAGTCTTATAGGAAACAAATGAGAAAATACACTTCAAAGCACTAGCTGACTCACTATGCTCCTATAGGCACTGGCGAAGCCACACCAGGTCCACCATAAATTTGTTTAATGCTTATTTGTATTGCCTTTAATTATGCATTGTGAGGGTGGGAGTATATGCATGTGGTTGCAGTCCCTGTGGAGGGCAGAATAAGACATCGGATCCCTTACACATGGAGTCACCCAAAGTCGGGGCTGGGGTAGAATGGTAGAAAGTGCCCTTTCATCAGAGGTGAAACACGTTCTGTAAGAACCATATCAAATCCATCTTCTATAAAAAAAAAATAACCTTAATGAAGAATATTACAATCCCTTGCTTTTATGAGCCTATAAGCTAAGTAATCTGGAATAAGTCTTTTAAGCCATTTTGTGATAAATATGAGGAACTGGCTTCTTTTGAAAAATAATGGCCTTTTAAGTGTCATTAAACAAGTGGTAATTTACTTCTTTACATATTTAAAATATGAGCAATGAACTGAAGAAGTGTAGAGATGGAAGGAGAGATTCTATGTGCACGTAAGAAGATGCACATCTCTCTCCACAGCCTCCGTCCTTTTTGATCCTCTACCTCATCCTTCCTAAGCAGTGTTTTGTGCACACCTCTGTCTCCACACTTTGTAGAGTCACAAGTAAACTCACAAGGTGCATGGGTCAAGTGGTGAAATGAAGACTATCACTTAACTTCAGGGAGCTTTGAGCTAAAAAGACCCAGAGAAAAAGTCTAACAGTCTCATCTGAAAAAACAGAAACTGGAGGGAAAAAAAGAGTCAGTTAATTTTAGATGAAGTTGTAAGAAAGATCTATAACCTATTCAGATGTCATGGGAAAAGTGTCAGGAACAAAGGCGGCCACAAGAACCCAAAGTAAATGTAAGCACGTCTATTGCTCAGCTATGCTGCTCTAGAGTAAGGCTGATGGAATCCAAGTAGCAGAAAGGGGACATGAAGGGCGCCTTGGGCTCCATCCTAACACCACAACTAAGTAAGGTGGCCCACAGCTATAAACCCCACCCAGAAGCAGGAAGATGAGAAGTTCAAGGTCATCCTTGGCAACACAGGGAGTTAGAGGTCAGCTGGGCTATAGACCTTCTCAAAAGCAGCAACACATACAAACAGACAAAAAACACAAGACCTTTCTACAAAGCTGTCAACAGATAGACAAATATCCAGAAAAGATGCTTTTGCTATTAGCAGCTGGAAGCAAACAGGTAATTCAGTGGAGACCATTTAAATGGCTTCTGGATTTAAGCAGGGGGAGGGTTGTTTGCTAAGGAATAATGCCCCTGTTTGGATTTGGAAATTTACAGCTAATATTTTTTCTTTTAAATGGTCCACAAAGCACAGAGTTTTAAATCGAGGACAGTAAACAAATCTAAACCAAGTCCAGCCTCAGTCTATATTTGATTTCTTCCAATGAGCTGATGAATGCCTTCTTACAAATATTTGTGGTCTTGCTAACCCATCCTCAAGGAGCAAACTAGCAAAAAGTGCACCAGTAAACCCTCCTTTTATTAGATAGTGTCTTTCATATACAATAATAGGCAGTCCTTGAAACACACGAAAGCACGTGCAGTACCCTACACACAATGGGCCTTCTTGTCTCAAAAGAAATAATATAGATGTGAACATGAAAATAATAATTTCCAAATCATGGGATAACAAAAAGAGAAGATTTCACAACAAGCAAACATGTACAGCATTGGGCAAGCACAGAAGCTCACAGCATGAGGCAGCTGTGAGGAGGCTGCCTAGACCAGCCCTGTGAAGAAAGGCACTTCCAGGTTTCCCACACAGGACTCATCAGCCTTCTCAGGAACAGCTTTTTTTCTCACAGATTTTCAAGGAAATCTCTTCCTTATATGAGGTCTGGTTTTTGATTGAAAAAAAAAAAACTAACAAATGCTTCCTTTGAAAGAAACAAACATCAGAAAAAAGGAACTACTTAAAATGTACAAATACATATAGCATCAATTTCCAGAAAACTAAATGGAAGTCTTTCTAAAATGAAGGAAAAGGACACACCCTCATATATCCCAATCCACATAATGAAAGTGACTTAAACTGACTTTATGGTAACTGGAATTTGAATATAACACAATTTTCAGGAATTGGTGGGTCTCAGGAATTGAATTCAGGTCATCAGTGATGGCAAGTGACTTTACCACTAAGCCATCTTACCAACCTATCTTGCCTGAACTGTCTCACTTGTCTTTGCACATTTTTAGAAGCAGTGTGATGAATCCTTATAAATAGCCTAAAAACATGGGTGATAGGAAAAATTCCATGCGATGCCACAGAAAATGAAGTCCTAGCTAACACTCGGTGTTCCCTACACATCTGAAGTATCTTGTAGTATCCACCTAAGGAGTCAATGCTGTACTTACTTTGCTGTGTTCTAAGATGTCAAGGGACACTGGCTGCTCAGCTTGCCTTCCCTCAAGCTTGTATCATGGGGAGAAACAAAGTCACAGAAGCTTTGGAGTCTAAGGAAATCTCAAAGGCAATCCCAGAATTTAATAAACACTGTCTCATCTAACTGTGGCCAAACTAGACCATCCTTGGATGCTGCCAAAGCAGCCTAAGGACGGGTGACAATGTGTAGACTATCAATGAACAACCTCAAGTACTCTGAGTAAAGCCACTCCTGTTTCAGCAAGCAGAGAGAATGGGTTGGCTTTGAACTGGCAAAGCCATTAATCCCTATTACTGAAGCATTTCCCTACTGTCCAAAGTATGGAGAACATCTGTCTATGGAGTCCTAAGACACAAATAGAACTTCTATATTACTCCCCTGTCCCCCAAGACTCGTGGACCATCTCTGAAGAGGATAGGAGGAGCCAGAAGTCAGGAAGGACAGTAGCAGAACAGTATCCTCTGGACTCTACAAGTGTGGTCGCCTGTATAAGACCTGTATAAAGTCAAGCCAACCACTTTCCTAGGGGGCACGAGGCTCAAATGCCCACCACTAGCTGAGAAGCTACTGACATGTGAGAGTTTCTGAAGAAAAGGCAATTTTCTTTAAGGGTGCGGCTTCTGGATATTGAACTTTAGTAGATCTTACATCCAGGAATATATGGATAGCACTAATTTGGACTCATTGGATTATAAAAATAATCAACTAACTATTTAAAAAAAAAAAGCAAACACTAAGCTGGGAAAGATAAGGAGTGAGAGGTGTCTCGATGAGAAGTTAGAGGGACAAGATGAATGTGGTCAAGACACATCATGAGCATGCATGAATTTCTGCAAAACGTAATGAAAAACTAATTTTTCAGTGTCACATGATCACCCAGACCCTGCCTCTTATGCACAACTTTCACTTATTATTTTGAGACACAAACTTGATTTTACAGCCAGGCTATCATCAAAGCCTTGATTCCCCTGTCTCTTTCTTCCAAATTCTGAGATTGCAGGCCTGTGCCAACATATCCAGCTTCTCTCAGTATTTTAATTACTCATTGCCTTGTGTATTCTGTCTGCCCTGGGGAATGAGGCAGAATTTAGACTTTTGTAATATCCCACCCCCCGAAATCAAACAAACAGAAAATATTCCACATTTCTTCTGGATCCAAAAGTTGCTCTGAGTCATTCATTCTTCATTTTCTGGGGGAGACTGCCCACAGCGAGTTTGGAAATATTTTGAAATAAAAGGCATAAATTTCACTATGGAAAAGTCACACTGGAAAGTACAAATTGATAGGGAAGCATGAGGAGGGAGATGACCTGAAATAAACCTTGGGCAAAGTGCTAAAGCACTGCCCTGCCTCCCCAGTGACATCTTCATTTTGTGGCTTCATCATCAAGAGATTTCACTCTGGCTCTCGCCAAACATTTTTGTACCAACTTGCTAGCAAACATTAAATGGATCTTTTCAACATCTTTTGAATTTATTAGTTTTATAGGCTTGTTTATGAAGATGAATTCCTAGCTACTAAAGACAGGTCCTCAGACAATAAATGTGACAGATTGAAAGAAAAAGGGTAGGGCGAGGTGGATTCAGTTTTGAGGTATTGGGGGTGAATGGGACACTATGGCTTGCATTAACACAGAGGCAGAAACATCCAGGCTTTGAGGATGATTAGGTCACCAACATACTTGCCTTTAAAGCATAAGGATGCACACTAACAAGCCAGGAGTGGTGGCTCATGCATGTCTCCTTGAGCTGAGGTGGCAAAGGCAGGAGGATCCCTGGGGCTCTGGGGCCAGCCTGGACTAACCAGCAAGCCTAGATTCTTTCTCAGGGAAAACAAGGGAGATGGCTCTGGGTTGCACACTCTCTGAAATATCTTTCTAACTGTGCCTGTGCTTTTGATTGACAGCTTGACTGAGCTAAGAAACACCAAGGGTATTTGTAAAACTCTTTTGCATGTATCTGACAGGACATTGCCAGAGGGTTTGAGGCACGGGAGACCTGTCCTGAATGTGGGTAGCAGCACCCCACAGGCTGGTATCCCGGAATGAATGGAAAGAGGAAAAGAGAGAAGCGAAGACAGTGCCCTGCTTCCAGAGAAGTGGGAAAGCAGCCTCATGGTCCCATTGTCACAGACAACAACCAGCTACACCAATACACCTTCCCTGCTACAGACTGTATCTTGACCATGAGCCAAAGCAAACCCTGTCTCCCTCAGGTGGATTCTTCTCAAGCACAAAAAAGAGAAACTAATATAATGGCTCCCTTCGGTATTAATTATAAATTGAATTTTAAGGATGAACTCCAGGGACAAATCATTTAATAACAGGCATTAAATGGTCCAGTGTGGTCTAGACACAATAAACCAACCTAAACTGTCCTCTAAAAATATACTGCATTCTGACAACCACACCCACCTCTGTGACTGTTCAAGCCCCCCACAAAGGACCACAAAGAACACTGTTGCTTCCTGTAACCCCACATACTAAAACCGTCACTTTTCTAACATTCCTAAGTATTATTTACTACTCTGCTTTCCAGCTGGGGAGACAGCTAAGTGTTAGAATATTCGCCTGACATGTTTCAAGGCCTGTTTTTAATCAGAAACATTATATAAAGAAAAGAAAAATATTTAATATCCATGTAGCGTCCCCCAAATTAAGCATCCAAGGCTATTGACAGTCAGAATTTTAGTATTAATGAGCAAATGGACACCTTTATGTACGCCATACTGCTCTGTGCCAAGTACTGGACATTCTTCAGTGAGTAAATCTAGTGGAACAGCTAAGTTAGACAGAGAAAAGAAGGAGTTGTAACCGGTTCGAGGCAGTATATGGACAGACACAAGTGTCCAGTCACAAAAAAGACCCCAGACCCTAGGCTAAAATACAGGCTGGCTACTTGAATCTGAGTTTTGTTTTAAAATTCATTCCTCTTTCCTAAGGACTTTCTTGGCTGAAAACCATAGTAAAAGTACAGAAGAAATGATACAAGATGAAGGCATCAAGACCCCAGGGGTACACAACATGGAAGAACTCAGAGTGTGTGTGTGTGTGTGTGTGTGTGTGTGTGTGTGTGTGTGTGTGTGTGTGTGTGTGTGTGTGTGTGTGTGTGTGTGTGTGTGTCTGTGTGTGTTTCTATCTGTGTCTGCTTTTGTGTGTGTGTGTGTGTGCCTATGTGTGTCTATGTGTGTGCCTATGTGTGTCTGTGTGTGTGTCTGTGTGTGAATGTGTGTATGTGTGTCTGTGTATGTATGAATGTATGCGTGTGTGTGTGTGTATGGGTGTATGTGTGTGTGTGTGTGTATGTATGAATGTGTGTGTGTGTGTTTCCATCTGTGTCTGCTTCTGTGTGTGTGTCTATGTGTGTCTGTGTGTGTGTCTATGTGTGTCTGTGTGTGTGCCTGTGTATGTGTGTCTGTGTATGTATGAATGTATGTGTGTGTGTGTGTGTGTGTGTGTGAGTGTGTATGTGTGTGTGTGTGTGTGTGTATGGGTGTGTGTATGTATGTGTGTGTGTGTGTGTATCTGTGTCTATATGAGTCTGCCTCTGCGTCTGTCTGTCTGTCTATCTGTGTCTTTTGGTGTACATGTTTGTGAGCATCGAACATCACAATCAGGTAAGGAAGATTGATTCACAGCAGAGAAGAAGAGTCCCCAAACAGTTCAGAGTACACAAGGAGGGAGAACACGCTGGAGGTTAGCTCACTGGATTGAAGTCAACACAGGCAGTAAGGGTTGGGAGACCAAATCAAAGATCTGGTCAGGCATGGCAACTAGTCAGACAGAAAGGCTGCCATTTTCTATCCCAGGAGGACACCCATAGTCTCAGGGAGACGCACCCACCAAACCAACAGAGACAAAACTTAGCTGAGTAAATAAATAACCTGGAATAGGAAGGAACAGCGTTTTCTGAGGTCTTAGAGGATCTTACCAGACAAGTAGAATGGGGCAGGTCAGAAGTTCTCATGTGGATAGGCAGAGCCATAGAAAGGCATTCTTAACAGTTCTGTCACCTCTCTGGCCAACCAGGTGCTTCTAAATCCAGAGATGAAGCCCTATGCAGGGAGGGCCTCGTGCCTCACCAGAGCAGAGAATAACACACAAAGCAGGTCTGGGACTCCAGCATGCATTTGAATCAACTGGGAGTGCCCTCAATTCTGAAGAAGGCTGATGGGGGATGTCCTGAATGCTGTGAATATGTTTCTGATTATTACAGATTATAGTTACCCAAGCTGATAGCTGATATCTAATTTAGAACTCTGCTGACAAGAGACACAATTGCTCCTGACATCACCAACCCATTCCCTAGAGTATGGTGTGTGTGTGTGTGTGTGTGTGTGTGTGTGTGTATGTGTGTGTGTGTGTGTGTGTGTGTGTGTGTATCTGTGTCTGTGTACTCCCATTTGGAGTACATTTTCTTCTTGGCAGTACTGGTCTTATGGGAGATGTCCTGAATGCTGTGAATATATGTTCCTCTTAAAAATGGATGAATAAACACTGATTGGCCAATCGCCAGGCAGGAAGTATAGGCAGGGCTACTAGAGGACACAGAGAGAAGCCACCATGTAGCCACTAGGAAGATAGAACACTGGACATTATCCGGTAAGCCAAAAACTCATGGAGATACATAGATTAATAGAAACGGGTTAACAATTAAGAGAGAGCTAGCCAGTAAGAAGCCTGAGCCATCGGCCAGACAGTTTACTATAAGCCTCTGTGTATTCACTTGGGACTAAACGCCTGTGGAACCAGGTGGAGCAGAAACTCCCATCTACAGAAGGCGTGTGTGTGTGTGTGTGTGTGTGTGTGTGTGTGTGTGTGTGTGTGTGTGTGTGTTTCTCTGTAGAAACTGGAGCCCCATTCTTCAGGTTCTAGTCACCCTAAATTTTATTTTGTATCCCCTCCTATAGACCCAGAGATTGACAAGGGACTAATCCACAGCGCCCTAGAGAATCAAGTCCCAGGGTCCCCTACCTACCATCCTAGAGTGCACTGCAAGCACTTTGTTACATAGATTCGGGAGCACACTCAGGGCCTTGTGCTCGCATGGCAATCACATTACTAACCAAGCCATCCCATTATCCCTGCACCAGACTTTGAATGGTGAGGGCACAGAGCACCCCTTTCCTCCAGCAATCACACGGGGGAGGATTGATTGTTGAAGCTGAGGGCACGGATGAGTCCTAATAGATACAAATGGACAGGAGAGAGCAGAAAGTGTGTCATGGAATGCTGGAGAGAGGCCACTGCTGGAAGAGAAGGAACTGACGATTAACATGTTATTACACCACCAGGAGTCTTCATGCAGGTTGATTCCCATAATCTCAAGAAGGGCCATTATCACCTTTACATTGCAGGCACCCGCTTCACACCTGGCAGAACCCACATTCAAACCATTCATTGTTTCCCAACTGTTTATTCTCCTCTTAACAATCACATCTCTCAATATTCAGATCCCAAGACAATGTCAAAAAGAGATGAAGAATTTTTAAATGAAACCATTTTCATCTCCCATGAAACCCGACTGGGTAACTGAAGGAAACTGAGTAACAACAGGTTCGCTCCCAAACTCCTAAACTAAGACGGGCAGCAAGGACCCAGAGGGCCGAGTGCAGTTGCTTTCCCAGCCAGTCCTAGACATCAATTACACCCCAAACATCCCAGAGGTCAGGTGACCTTACACTCCAAAAGAGACAGTCAGGGAAATGCTAAAATGTCAGTGAATTTGCATTTTACTCATCTTCCTCTGAAATCATCCATCATGTACCAAGAAAAATTGAACAAATACTGCTTAACATTCTAGTTCTAAAGGAATAATAAAAAAGTACAAAGTAATGGTTTAAAGACCAATGTATTTCCACAGTGAGCTTGCCAGCATCACCAGGGGAACCAGTTAGCCATATTTACCAAATAAGGCAAGTTTTTTCAATGCCTGGAATTGTTCTACAGTGAGCTCACTGGGTTTCTATAGTCCTCGGAGGTCACACTCACGGCTCTGACAGAGTCACTAAATCAGCAAGGTCCCATGGAGACGTGGAAGGCACGTCTCAGGAGAGCACTCGGCTTGTCTTCCGATCACTCCTGGCTATGTATAGAATTATAAGAGGCGAAATGCATTCCAACTGCACATCAGTAAAGAGCCGAATGGACCAAAACTGGTGAGAGCTGTTTCCTCCTTCAGTACAAATGGCAGAGTTTACCTGACACCTCTCACTGTATTTCCCAGCTGCAGACTGTTACTCATTTTCCATGAATGAGTCTATGCACACATGTCCACAAACCTCAAATTTTCTGACCATCAAATGAGTCCGCTCCCACCCTCCATTCCACAGAAACATTTTCCCATTTTAACTGTGTCTGTATAGAAGAGTGGTACACACAGTTTAAAACTACAATGTATCATATCTACAGCAAAAGCTATCATTTTCTTAGGTCTTCTTCATCATTTCCTCTTATAGGTTGTCTGTGCCAAACCATACCCACGAACACCAAACTGAAGTTTGTTTCAGAGGAAAGAGTGCCATGAAAATAAATATAACAGAAATATGAAAATTCAGTGTTTGTGTTGCAAATGTGAGTTGTAACCACCAGTGAGCAAGGTCACACCCAGGTTAATCTTTCTAGAAATGCTATGGGTCCCAAGATTAAACTGCTGTGGCTCAAGTCCAGTGCATACTGCTCAAAGGTACTGGTGTGGGAAGCTTAGTTCCAGCCTGGTGGAGTTGAGAGAAGGTGGGAGGTGCTTAGGTCTTCAAAGGAATGAATGGGAGAATGTAGCTCAGTGGGTTGAGTGTTTGACCAACAATGTCCTGGGTTCAGTCCCCAGAAAGGCATAAACTGGGCATGGCAGCGGACATTAGCACTCCAGACATAGACAGGGCAATCAAAAGTTCAAGGTCATCCTTGGCTATGTAGTAAGTTTGAGGCCAGCCTGGGCTACACAAGACTCTGCCTCACAATTGTACAGGGGATGGTGTTCTGTTCCCTCTGTTAGGAGAGCAGGACCTTGCACCTTGTAATCTTGACAGTTACAGCTCATCAAGTGTGGCGCGGGTGCCTCCCATGAATTTCTCTAGCTCCCTTCCTACAGGTAACCCTCTTGTGTGTGTCTGGCTCCCCTTCTGTCAATCTGCCATGCTGTGATACAACCAGGCTTTAGGACCTTAAAGACACCAGAATCATGAACCCAATAAGCTTCTTTATTTTGTAACTCAGCCTCTGGTATTTTGTTATAGCAATACAGAATAGGAAATTTGATTCCCAATCACTACCAGCCTGGATGTATTTCTGAAATGTAAACCGAAATTCATTTTAAGATGTGGTGTTTTTCTTCCCAGTAAAGGGCCAGATAGTACATATTTCATTCTTTTTAGGCCACATGCTGTCTTATGCAACTACTCTACTTGGCTGATGGAACAGGAAAAGTTAGAAAAACTTAGACAAATGGATGATACTGGATTCCAAAAAGGATTTTGATAACTTTCATGTAATTTGCACTTGATACAAAATACCATTTTTTAAATTATAGCAAACTGAGAAATGCACTAACTGTTTACAGCTATGGACCATCACACACAGGCAATTTGTTTGGCCTACATCATTCCATCGCTTCCTTAAAGCATGAAATTCATATTTGGAATCATTAAGGAAGCATGGGGGGAAAGCTGGCCTGAGCAGAAGAGAGAACAGCCACTCAGGTCCATCACAGAGACATTTTCTCTGGCTAAGATGGAAGAGGCACAACCACACCCCAGAGGACTCAGATGTGTGATCTGCAGGTCACACTCCATTCTGGAATTTGCTAAATGGATCCAAGCAGCAGGAGATAGTGCAATATAATCTTTTACAAGGCAGCTATAGTTTAATCCTACATAGTCTCCTAAAGGTTCACTCTACACTTGGTCCCACACCCCTGGGAAATGGGGAGCTTTTAGGAACTGGTCACTGGAAGTGTGTCCTTGAAGGGGACCCTTCCCCCTTTCTTTCTATCTAACTTGTCTGAGTTCAGCTTGCTGAACATGTTGGAGTGGGCACCTTCCTCTGCCACCGGCCCTTTATGTGTTACATGTGTTGCAGGACCAAAGGCAATGGAGAAAATGACTACAAACTGCACTCTGAAGCCACAAGCCAAACAGAATCACAAGGGGAGGGCTGAGCTCAGGCTTGTTGCAGTAACAGGAGCTATGGCACTGTATAGACCTATGCAGACACACAGAATATCAGTGGTCGAGGGCCGCATGGCCAACCAGAGGTGGGAAAAGGTTACCTGAGCTCCAAAGTCAATGCAAGAAAGATAGGAGTCCAGGGGTTTGGGATTTCCCGGAAGCTGGGCAGTGATTGTGCAAAGACAGCTATGACATGAAACAAACTTGAGTGGCCTTCTGCCTGCATCTGCACACCCATACACTCACATGTAACATGAGCATGCGTGCACACACATACACACACACACACACACACACACACACACACACACACGCATGCATGCACACACATGCACACATACTAAGCTCTGGTCAACAGCTTACTCAATCCATGGATTATAGGGCACTAACGTTTAATTTATAACAGTACAATGGAAAAGTCTTTCCCAAGGAGTGGCAGCAGTATGCAGTTAGCATTCATACTTGCTAAATTAGATGCAAATCATGGTTCTTAATATGGTTCATATTTTAAAAACTTACAAACAAGAACAAAGCTCTAATTACTCTGGTGTGCAGGAAGCTGCTCAGACACACTACAAAAGCTCTACGCCATGACATTCCTCATTCCCCAGTCCTCCGCTTTACCTCAGATGTCAGTTCCTCCTTGTACAAACTGGAAATTTTCTTCCAGCATTTTTATTTGTTTTTGCTGTAGTTTTTGAGACAGAGTCCCATACTGTTCAAGTTGGCTTCAAACTCACTGAAGATAAGGCTTGCCTTGCAAATGCGGTTCTTCCTGTGTCTCTCTCTTGAATTCCAGCATGTTCCATTTCATCCAGGACTCTGCCAATCTTACACCTGCACCTGCTCCATGCCAACATTCCACAGGCTTCTGCCAGCCTCCCCTGGTCATGCAGAATGGATTTGTTCTTCCCCATGCATTTAGCAAATCATCTGCTCCAAGTACAGCTCCAACGCTGGTCCAGCACAATTCTGCTTTAGTTTTTCTTCATTTAGCGTGAGCACCCGAGGATGGCAACATGGGAGGGATATCTATCTGTGTATCCTTGGGACTGGGCAACTTGTCTGATTTTTTTTTTTTTCTATTAGAGTAAGCAACACAGGATGTCTGTACATCCTTGGGACCCAGAAACATGTCTGTCACAAAACAGCTCAGTACTAACAAAGTTTCAATGTCTGGGACAGATGACAGCATGCTAATCAGATTTCCAGTGACTCAAAACCGGAAAAGGACGACAGCCTGGACATGATCATATCTATTTGTCCAAAGGTCTCAGAAACTAAAATTTTATAACAATCTCACCAAGATCTCTGGTAAGCAAGGGATGAAGAGGTCCTAACTTAAAAGTTTCTAATACTCCAGTTCTATTTCATTAAACAATGTGACAAAAGGCAGTATATGGGCACTTGTTTATGTTATTTTGGTTTATGTGCATGCACATGGGTTTATTGAATGTGATTGTGTATGTGTAACTATACATACCGAGGCCTGAAGGCAATCTGTGGAGTGTTTAGGTCCTATTGAAACAAAGATTTAACCTTGGCCAGTCATGGTACACCTTTAATCCCAGCACTTGGGATGTAATCACAGGGCTATGCCTGCGAATTTGAGGCAAGCCTGATCACATGGTGAATTCTAGACCAGGCAAAGGTACATGGTGAGGCACTGTCTCAAAACAAAACAAACAAAGATTTAAGACTTTGTCACCATTTACGAAGAATTTCTCTTCTAGAATTACCAAAACTAGGTTTGTTAAAAAAAAAAAAAAAAAAAAAAGACTTCATTACCAAAAAACAAGTTTGATGTCCATCCAAGCGCTGATCACTGAGGAATGTGAATAAACTTAATATATGGCATTATTTCTCAAGATCTCACAGCACAAATATCATCATGTCATCAGCAAGGTTCTCTACTGTATCTATTAGCCAACTATAATTTATACACGGCACATGGAAATGGTCCTAGCATTTCAAAAAAATTATGTATTGGACCTAAAAATGGATCATAAGGATAAAATAAAACTGGTGGGAATATGTAAACATTCCTAGGTATTGGAATTCAGCCACTGACATAAAGCAACATTCACAGGAAAAATAGTACTAATTCCATTTATAATGTAGGTCCAATTAAATCATAATATGAGCCCTACATTCTTTTCTCAATTAAGGTAAAAACTGTTCAGCAGAGGGCTTTGGGTGATATCCCACTCAGAACATTAGCTTCATAGATGTCCCTACTTTGTCATTTGCTAATTCAACATATTAATTAGGACATGGTGTCTTTTTCAATTTGTTACTTCATGTCTTTGTGTGTTAACTCTCATGCATGTATGTGTACCACATATATCCCAGTGCCCTTGTAGGCTGGAAGAGAATGTTGGACCCTTGGTGCAGGGGTTCCAGGAGGCTGACATGGCTGCTGGGAATCCATGTCCTCTGCAACAGCAGCAAATGCTGTAAACACTGCTCCATCTTTTCAGCCTCAATGCAGAGTCTTTGAGTGCAGCTTATGGAACATGGAGCCAACTCCGTCTTCAGGTGATGTCATCTGGCTGGGTTTAGTGGTAGCCTGCCAGAGCTGATCCCTCGGAAGGAGTTGTACAAATGTGTAAACACACTATGAACTGCCAGGACAACGTCACACTGTCATGAAAAAGGCAGGTACAGTACAGTACCAAGATTGCTGAACTGGGTACCAAAATGTCTGGACGAAAGTCCTAGTTAATGGCCATGCTCACCTCTGGGTTACTGGCGTTCCCTCTTACTCTTCCAGGGTTTCAGGTGAGTCATCTGAAAATGGTGGCAGTGTCAACTCTAAAACTGTTATACGTGGTCGTGCTTTGCAAAGTGTGCAGCATGTCAATCACAAGTAATGTCCATCCAAGTGAGTTCCAGTTAGTGTGACAACAGAGAACTTACTTCTATAGCCTCAGTCTGCAAATGAGCTCACTCACTCCTCCATCTTTAAAAATAATGGAGAGTGCTTGCTTTGGCATATACTAAAATAGAACCAATACAGAGAAGATCAGCATGGCTCCTCTGCAGGGATGGCATGCAAATTCATTGAGTGTTCCATATTTCTCCACCTGGGGACATTGTGTCACCAGATCCTAGGCTGTTGCCAAGGGCCATGTCTGGGTCTGTGGACCTACTGCAGCCCTGGTCCTGTAGATGTCTTTGGCTCCTGTTACTACCAAGGGTTGTGAGGAGTCCTGGGGTCAAGGCTGCCACATGTAGCCAATTAAGTGATCAAGGGCCATGTCACAACAGGGATTCTCCCAATCTGATTGGTCTGTGTTGTCATCTAGGGCCATGGCATCATCAGGCTTAATCTGAGCCCAGGGGTCATATCTGGGTCTGTGACCCTACTGTAACCAGGGCCTGGGTTGATGTCTATGGTGCCTGTCACCATCAGGGGTCTTGTGGATGCCCAGGATGTGGGCCCCCACCCTCTGGCCACCATCTGGCCAGGATGATGCCAACCTTAGTGATCTACTCTGACACCAAGGGCCATGATGCCATCTAGGCCCAGGTTGTTTCTAAGTACTGTGTTTGGTTTGTGGTACTAAAAAGGCTTGGATCTGTGATGATATGTATGGCCCAAGTCATCACCAAGGGCCACACTGATTCTTAGGTTCTGGGTCACCAACTGTGGCCATGGTGGCAACTACGGGAAGTGCCACTGCTAGGGCTGTGATGATTTGGGTAGACTGTACTGCCACTAGTGACCATGGTGTCAAACAGCATGAGCTGCTGCCAGGGACTACTTCTGCATCTGTGATCCTACTGCAGCTAGGGGTCTGTATTGATGTCTACAGTGCCTATTACCATCAGAGGTCATATGATGCCTGGGGTCAGGGCTGCCACATAGAGTTTAATTGGAGTTCAAGAGCTACCCTGCAGCTGGAGGTTGATGATTGAGTGGCCTGCGCTGCCACCTGGGGCAATGATGACATTCAAACTCGGACTGCTGAGGGCCCGTGTCTGAGTCTATAGTTCTCTCATAGCCAGGATATATGTTGATATCTGTGGCCCATGTTGTCACCAAAAGCATATGAATGCCCAGGGTCTTGGCTACAACCTGTGGCCATGATGGTGCCCAAGGGTTGTGCTGGTGCCAGGGCCACACAGGTTTGGGTGGCCTACATAGTCACCTGGGGCCATGGTATGGTGCATGCCAGGGTTGCTGCTGAAGGTCATATGTGGGTCCATGGCTCTACCTTGACCAGGGTGTGTATTGATATCCGTGGCTCCTGATATCATGAAAGGCCATCTCAATGTCTGGAGTCTGAGCCACCAGCTGGGACCATGCTGGTGTCTGAGGGCCATGCTGCCAAAAGGCCATGTTAATCTTCTGAGTGTCCTGAGATGCCACCTGGGGCTATGGTGTTCTCCGGGCCAGGGTTGTGCCTACTCTGATCATGTTTGTGTCTGTGGCCCAGCAACAGGCAGGGTCTGTGTTGATGTCCATGGCTCCTATTGCCACTGAGAACTGTACAGCCACCTGAGATCATGTTGCTGTCCTGGGGCCTTGCTACCACCAGTGACCAAACTGGCCTGGGTGGCCTGTGCTGCCATCATGGCCACAGTGACATAAGGGCCTGAGCTGCTGCTGAGGGCCATGTCTAGGCCTGTGGTTCTGCTTTTGCTGGGGTCTGTAATGATGTCCATGGCCAGTGTTGCCACAGTGGAAGTCACAGGAACCATACATGTTTAAATCTGAGGACCTTGCTGAGCCAGCCCTGTCCCTCGCTGTCTCTGGGGGTATTTGGCCCTTCACCCATTGGAGACTGCACAGGAGAGCTGGCACCCACATTGGGGAAAGATGGCCCCACACCACACCACAGAGTGTGGGAAATCTGGACCCTTTGTCAAGGACCTAGCAGAGCTGACTATGCCCCTTGCCTGAGGGGGCAGTCCCAGAGCCCTGAACCAACCCTTTCAGCTATCACCCAGATGCACATCCTGGCCCGTTGATCAGCCCACCCTAACATCTTCCACATTTGTCACCTGCTAGAGTGCATGAAGTGACTGGTCCTGAGGAATGGTAACTGCAGGATCTCCATGACTCAGGGCAACAGAAAGATGTCTGAGAGGAGTTTTGGGGAGGCTCCAGTGATGATGGTGTGCCAGAGGACTTGAACAAGACCCATGAGTCATTGCAAGGAACATTGTGTGGATGGGGCTGATTGGACAAAAGGATTTACTGCCTGACACACCTCAAGCTCCTGATGTCACTAGGATGACTGAAGAGGTGTTGGATAATGGAGGAATGAGGTGAGTTTGCGCGTGCGTGCGTGTGCACGCATATGTTTGCTTTTAGTTTATTTTGTGAGGGTCCTTTAGATGTGGATGCTGCAGGATGAGGGAGGATATGGAGGGACTGGGAGGTGAGTGGGATTGGGGAGTCTGATGTGAAATTCCCAAATCAATAAAAAATTATATAAAAAATAAAGGAAATATTTTTGCACGTGCCAAATATGGTGGCATTAGTGAACATTTGTGGGCATTTCCTCATTGCTTAAACTCTGACTCCACCTCCGCACATTTGCTTAACATCTACATTCTTCAGCTGCCTTGTCTATAAAGAGTCCAATAGTTTTCTGTCTGTGATGCTGACTGAAGAGTGATGATCTTACATATAAAGTGCTTAGGGAAGCATTGGATTAATTACAGCAAAGGGTAACTATTGTTATTGTTATCATTATTGTTATTGTTAAAGACATAATCAAGTTGCATCCAGGTTCTGGTTATTACAAATAATGTTGCTATGAACGTTGTTTGAACAGATGTCCTTGTTGTATGAATGTGCATCCTTAGGGTATATGTCTAAGAGTGGTATTGCTGGATCTTGAGATAGACCAATTCCAATTTTCCTGAGGAACTGCCGTAATGATTTCCAAAGTAGCTGTACAAGTTTGCACTCCCACCAGCAGTGGAGGAGTGTTCCCCTTTCTCCAAATCCTCTCCAGCATAAGCTGTCATTGGTGTTTTTCATTTTAGCCATTCTACAGGAGTAAGATGGTATCTCAGAGTTGTTTTGATTTGCATTTCCCTGATGGCTAAGGATGTTGAGCACTTTTTAAATACCTTTCAGGCATTTTAGATTCTTCCATTGAGAATTCTCTATTTAGTTCTGTACCCCATATTTTAATTGAATTATTTGGTGTTTAGTAACTAGCTTCTTGATTTCTTTGTATATTTTGGAAACCGGCTCTATGTCAGATGTGGGGTTGGTAAAGATCTTTTCCCATTCTGAGAGCTGCCATTTTGTCTTGTTGACTGTGTCTTTTGCCTTAACAAAGCTTCTGAGTTTGAGGAGGTCCCATGTATTAATTGTCAATCTCAGTGTCAGTGCTACTGGAGTTATGTTCAGGAAGTGATCTCCTGTACCAATTCATTCAAGAGTACCTCCCACTTTCTCTTCTAAGAAGTTCAGTGTGGCTGAATTTATGTTGAGGTCTTTGATCCATTTGGACTTAACTTCTGTGCATGGATAGATGAGGATCTATCTGCAATCTTCTACATGTCAGCATCCAGTTATTCCAGCATCATTTGTTGAAGGGGGAAGAGAACATGAGGGATCAGGAAGACTGAGTTGGTGAAAGAAGAAAGGAGAGCAAGAAAAGAGAAACCTTAATAGAGAAAAGTCATTACAGGTTTAAAGAGAAATCTGGCACTAGGGAAATGTCTAGAGATCTACAAGGATAACCCCAATTAAGTATCTAAGCAATAGCAGAGAGGCTACCTTAAATGCCCTTCCCCTATAGTGAGATTGATGTCATCCTAGAACCTTCATCCAGCTGCTGATGGAAGAGGAAGCAGACATCCAAAGCTAAGCTAAGCACTGAGCTAAGCACTGAGCTGAACACCTGGAACCCGGCTGTAGACAGGGAGGAGGGAAGAGCAAAGGGGTCAAGACCATGCTGAAGAAACATACAGAAATAGCTGACCTGACCAAGTGGGATCACATGTACCCCAATGGTAAAACTGAGGAACCAGAATTGAGCTAGACCAAGCCTTCTGAATGTGGGTGTCAGTTAGGAGGTCTGTGCAGTGTATTGGACCTCTGACAGTGAAACCAGTATTTATCCCTAGAGTACAAATGGGCTTTGGGAGCCCATTCCCCTTGGAAGGCTACTCTTTCAGCCTAGATATACGGGGAGGGCCTAGGTCCTCCCCGAAATGATGTGACAAACTTTGATGATTCCTCCGTGGAAGGCTTTACCCTCCCTAGGGAGTGGATGGGGAGGTCGGTGCGGGGCATAGGAGATTGAAAGAAAGACGGAACTGGGATAGATATGTAAAATATGTCTGTTCCTAAATTAAATAAAGATTTCAAAAAACTAAAGTGGCCCACTCATGAATTTAAAATAAAATAAAATACACCCATAATCAGACACTCCCTACAAAAGATACAGCAGAGCTGGAGAGATGAGCCTACGGTTAAGAAGGTTTACTGCTCTTCCAGGGAGAGGATCATGCCAGGTGGTTCGCAGCCATCTCTAACTCCAGCTTCCAGGATATGATGCCCTCTTCCATCTTCTACGGGCACTATGCTTACCTGCACGTACCCACACACAGACCCACAATCAGACATATAATTAAAAACAAAATAAAATATTAAAGAAAAACTTACAAAGAGGATTGTACGTCCATTTAAATTGCTACTAAATGATTTATTATCTGCTTAGAGAATTCAACCATGATGTTGTTGCTGGAGGATGCTCCATAAACAGTACATGAAAAAACTATCTCAGACCAGTACCTATGAGGCTGTGGGCTACAGGAGAAAATGTAAGAAGTTATCTATGGAACTCTGACTCATAAAACACCTCCCTCCTTAGAACTCTCATCACATATCACAGACTGTCCACTACACTGCACCAACAACTTAAATGGTGAACAAAAGCTTTATCATTGAGAACATCTACAATTCTCCAAGAGCTTCTAAAGCCATTTCTATACAGAAGATGACAGGGCAGATCACAAACGTTCTATCAGAGGGGATTCTGTGGCTGTAACAGAATTCTGACAATTCTGCCTGGACCTTTCTTCTCAATACTACAAAGAAAAGTAACATGTGCAAGGCACTTTTGAAAATAGTAAGCAAATGTTCAGAGGCAGAAGTATACCCTCCTACAGGCAGAACAAAGGGATGTGTGTGCTCTGTTACAGAATTCAACATGAAATCAATGTAAGAGAATGGAGTTGGACTTTGCAGTAGCTACTGCTGTTTCTGTACTAAAATCACAGAAGAATGTTCACATGATTTTCATTAAAATCTTTCGAAAATGAAAAGCAACATCTTATTTTTCATAGACATGAAAACAGCTTCCAACTTCTCTGGCCAATATTTCTCAAGTTGCTTTTATCTAGAAAAAAAAAAAGTCAGGATTCAGCATCTCCTATGTCCTGGGAATTCCAGAGGCTGACAAGGGAATCGAACTAACAAGCTGGGTTTGAAGGGAGTATGTTTGCCCATACCTAAGATGTTTTTGTAATTAAAATGTATTTTGCATAACAATATATTTGTTAATAGTAAAGAAAATTGAGTATCTCACAAAGTCTTCTCCTGAAGAGCAGTGTGGAGCCTGTAAGAGTCAAAACACTGCTGGTGTGGGGAATAAAGGTTTCGTCTTCATCTCACTAACATGGAGGCCTTGAATGAGAAATGAGCCCCGTGCCTCCCTAAATCACTTCTGTTTCAAAAATGTGTGACAATTATAACTATCCATTTTATTCTTCTGAAACATGTTGTTGACTAAGAACTCAGATGCACCCAGATGCTGTGGCAGACACCTGTCATGCCCATCCTGAGAAGCTAAAGCAAGGGGACTTACAGAGTTTATTGTCTGCTTGGAACCAAATCAGGTATCAGACCAGTCTGGAGAGCATGGCAAGATGGTATCGGGAAAGAAAAGAGAAGTCCAGAACTGTGTCTACGATCTGAGGGAGGCTGTGGCTTTGCCACCTTGCCTCCGTTGTCCTGGAATCAAGGAACTTTCCAGCATTGTCAAAGACACACATGAGTCATTTTATTACAGAACTGCTACCAAAGGCAGCTTGCTCTGTAAGAACATTATGCTGGATGCATCCATACACTGGGGATTCTCATTGTAATTGTTCTGAATACCTTCTTTTAGTTCATGTTCGCAGAATTGAAACCAACAATGTCATGAGATAAATTAAACCAAACATTCAATTCAGCCCACTGACCCACAACAGAGCTCAATTCTTTATATACTATTAGCCAAGAACCTTCCAATAAATACATTCATGACAACTGTTTATAGATAAGGCTTCTAATCTCCAACTACTCAAAAGTAAAAAGCAGGACCCGTCTCCTGTTCTCTAGTTCAATCACCCATCATTAATCTCACCAACACTGCCGTCTCCTTCCCACAAGTGGAACTCACAAAGAGCCCCCCCCCATTTGCACAGCGGGGGATCAGGTATCTCAAAGCTCCACAGAGACATGACAGAATGAATACAAGTCTGTGGTCCGGGCTCCAGTCCACTTCATCTGAAAAGTATCATCTGGTGAGGCCAAAGACACTTGATTCAGCGATTTCCACTCTCATCAGGGGAGGGGCGGGGGTAGCTGACTACCATGTGAGATTCTAGGCTCATCCATATCCTGGTCTTCCCATTTCGGCTGGTTAATTGACCCCAAATGCTTCTGGGAAATTCCACTGGACAGACTGAAAAGTTTCAGAGTCCTTTGGTCAATTAGGTTTACATACCAAATACGCCTTCAAATAAACAGGCAGTGAAGCAAAGCGACAAGACACACCACCATCCCCCTCACACACACATGCTTGCTTCACACTCTGGAAAGAAAACAAGTGTACAATACACTTCAGAAAAGGACACTTGCTTTTAGTTCTCTTTTCCCCTTCCTGAACTTCCCTTAGCAATTCAGAAGTAAAGACACCAGGAACATGAAACAGAATCAGCTTGATAGGTGACCAAATAGTCCGCTCACATTTAACACTCCAGCCACAGGATAGTGGCATAATAGCGTAATGTCCTCTTCCGTATTCTCAGTTGTTCTGTCCAGTGACTGAGATGTTCACACAAAAAAGCAGCAGTGTTACTGCTCCTGCGTCTACAGCCTCGGCTAACATCAGCCTCCATGAGGCTCCTTAACCCAGTCACAGAAACATCACCAGAGGCGCACCTTTGCAGTGGATAACGGCTTCTCTTAAGGACCACACCACTGAGGTCCACTCCTGGTGCCCTTGCACACCATCCTTTCTACTGTTGGGTCACAATCTTCAGTGCACTCTGTGGCTTTAGTGTCTGCTGTCCACCAGGATGTAAGGGATACAGGGTAAGGATCACAAGTCTCTTTTTCCAGCTGCATTCCTTAATCTTACCAGACTTGCCACATAGGCAAACAGAAGAATAGGAAGTATTTCCTGAGTTAATTAACAGAAGGGGCTCTGATTTATTCTTTATGTGAAATCTGATTTTAATTGGTGGAGATGTGTGCACAATGCTCTAATTCAAGACAAACACTAATGACTAGTTATGGGGAACAAGAGCAAGAACTATTCAGACCTATGGCAAGGGAAAATGTCATTTGTAGATAAGAAAAGAACATTAGAAAGGGGCACGAATGAAGAAGTCTGGTTCCTGATGCTCTCATGTGACACAAGTCACTAGCAGGATGTGAAAATAGGAGGGTAAGCACTATTGCAGAGAGAGGGAAAGAACTAAGCAAGAGAGTGGACACACAGGAGGAAGGCAAGCTAACATCCATGTCTGCAGTGAATTGTAGCAAGGAGCCAACTTGTGGGAGATATTAGGATTACATATTCTGTTAAATCAACAACAACTGCTGAAGGTCTCCTCGGAGGAAGAATGGCAGGCTCCAACCTAAGAAATTTTGTTGACAGGTTGAAATGGGGATGTGCAGGCCAGTCAGTAAGAAATTACATTACTCCATCCAGAAGAGATGGAGGACAGGAGAGAAAATATCCCACAGAAGAACAAACACTGCTGCTGAAATGGGAGGAGACAGCTGCCATTAATTGACTACTTCCAACATAGACGAGAACAAGGGTAAAAGAGGGAGGCGGATATACTGAAGAGTCTGTGGAGGGTAACATCATACACACCTCTGAAGTTGTCAAAAAGTAAAGTTTACAAAAAAGAGCAGGATGATGGTGGATTCCAGTGAGATGGCTCACCACTTAAACACACCTGCTGACAAGCCTGACTATCTCAATTCCATCCCCGGGGCCCACACAGTAGAAGAGCCAGCTGCTGAAAGATGTCCTCAGATCTCCACATTCCCATTATAGTGTGTGTGTGTGTGTGTGTGTGTGTGTGTGTGTGTGTGTGTGTGTGTGTGTACACAAATCAACACATAATAGAGAAATACGTAAACTTAAAAAAAAGTAAAGAGAGTAGACTCAAGTCAGTTTCATAATTAGAGAAAGTTTAGCCAGCTCATAATCAATGAACAGTGATGCAAAGACTGTCAAATATATTTAGTTTTTCCCACAAAACATTCATCATGAAAAACATCACAAGGAATAATAAAAGTTCTTATATTATTGATGAAATTTTCAGTGCATAGCAAACCTTATTTTTTTTCTAGTAATAGCAATGCCTCTTTTAATTTTACAAACTCTCCTCCTCCTCTCTTCAAAAGTGTGCATTCCCTACCACTGCAGGGCACGAGGAGCCCACATAACACTCAGACATGCTCTCCACTCAGAAGAGGACTACCGTTCAGCTTCTAAAGGAACCCCATCTTTGTAAAAGAAAAAGTTTAAAATGATGTCATGTTCAACACACAAAATATTTTAATAGGTCATTCTAATCTCAAAACATTAACATCTGATGTCATATCACCCTTAATTATCAGGAGACTATATAAAGCATAAGAAAAATGTCACACTTACTTTAGCTGCACCGATCTGTTCTTTTCGAAATTTCTCAAGGGGTGCAATTAACACATCATTAGCATTTTGAATCTGAAAATAAAAATGCACATATATTAAATTCTGTACATGTTCATGCCAATAATACCGAAAACGGTCTCTTCCCTTCAGGTTTTGTTCTCTAATCTATTTCTATTAAAAAGAAAAATCTTACATTTTGTATTGTATTGTATTTCTTTAGTCTGGTAATGGAGTGGGTTTTCTGTATGATTTCACTTAATACTAACAACAGTGTGGGTAATATGAAAATAAGTAGTTATTTTACTGAAACTATCAAATGAATGTTTATATTTCTTCTAAGTTTTAACTAAGAAAAGAGCACCCTGGGTATTAAACTGAATTCACAAATTACAAATGTAAAATAAATTAAATTTACATTTAATTACACTGGTATGTCACCAGTTTGAGCATCGTCCTAAAACTGGCATAGCTCTGTAGTTGGACACTAGGCTGTTAGAGTCCCACAGGTACAAAATAAAATAAAGCTCAATTTCTCTTACTTAATGAGTTTCCTTGCACTTGGGATTTGCCTGAAGGCTCTCATGGTATTTCCACCCTAACTAAACAGATTTCATTTCAACAAAGAGTACTTTATCTCCATGTTCCAAGAGGGTCACTTGAACTCTAAAACAGATAACTTTCAAATGTGGATGGGTAGGAATACTGCAAGGGAATATAAAATTCAAGGGCCAGCAATTGGACAAACAGAGACAAAAATTCCTAAGGATGACACTATGTTGAAATAGACACATGAGCGTGCGTGCACACACACATACACACACACACACACACACACACACACACACACACACACACAATATCACCACCAACAACAACTTTCAGAAAGCCCGCAAGAGAAGAGGGGCCTAGTAACAAGATGAATGATCTGTTGTTCTCCCACTATGATGGCTTCGTATGACCTGTGTGACCCATTCAATACAAAGCAAGTGAAAAGTTGAGATAGGAGTATCCAGTTTTCAAACATGCTAGCTGAAACACATGGCCTTCTTGTTACAACTTTCCTGAAAGCATGAGACCACATGGTTTTTCCATAAGTTTCAAAATCATATATAAAATGCCAATGTAAGATTTTCAGTTTTAGTTATTTCACAAGTCTGTAGCTGAGTTACACTTGCTTACTTTTCTATATAGTGTGTGTGTACTTTGGACACACTGGTACCATGGTGTTGATGTGTAGTTCAAGGACAATCTTGGGTGTTGGCCCTCACCTTCTACTTTGCTTGAGATAGGTTGTTTGTTTGTTTGTTTGTTGTTGTTTTTCTTTTTCCTGCCAGTGCACACTAAGCAACATCACTGGCCTGTAGGACTTCTCCTGTCTGCACTTCTCCCCATCTAACCGAAGGGGTGCTGGGATTACAGATGTGTTCCACCAAGTCCAGCTTTACACAAATCCTGGGAATCTGAATTCAAGTAGGTACAGATGTCTAGCAAGTGCTTTACTCACTAAGACACCAACCCAGCCACAAAGATAAAGTACCAAACACAAAAACAAAACACTGATGCTACCTCCCATGACCCTCACATTACTCAACCTCAAAATCCTGTTTCCTCAGAGGGTTGATTAAGGAGGATAGACCCACCTGGAATGTGGACAACACAGCACTATCCCAGGGCCTGAAGTCAGGGACTAAGTAAAGCAAAATGGAAAGACCATGGGAAATCTTATTTCCCTGTCTCTGGACCTTCCACATCATCCTTTTGCTTTAGAATTTGTCCTCTCTCTCCCTCCCTCCCTACCCAGATCTGCAACCTTGTTCTGTGAAAGTCAAGCTAAAGGGTGAAAACAACATCCAGCTTTAGAGCCTCACAAGAACTGGGTAGGAGTTCATGCAGTTCTTGCAAAAGGATCCCAATTTGATTCCCATCGCCAGCACCAGAAGGCTCACTGCTCCGGGGGATCTGACACCATTTCCTACCCTCTGCAACACCCACACATATACAGACCCACACAGAGACAGACATGCATTAATAGTTTTTAAAGGAAAAGATACTAAACAAAAGGGGGGAGTGGGTGGTGGAGATAGTGGCGGAGAGCTTAGGGAAGTGCCCTGTGAATGCCAAATGCTCACGAGGGGCTTCACAGCACAGCCAGTAAAGCCACGTTCCATGAGAAGTGGCCTCAAACTTGTAAAACCTCATCTGGAATGCACGAGGAACTCAAGAGGGACACAGACCCAGCCTCGCTGGCATCTCAGCACAAAAACTGGTAACACTGAGACACCTCGTTCCTCAACTTCTTACGAAGTTTAAAAAGCCACCAAAAAAGATAAGTACATTTTTAAAATCACTAACATGAGTTCGGCACGTAGCCGTTTTCTCAACACATACTTGCCTCTCCATCCTCTGAAGTTTCTTAATTTCCACAACTAGTTAAAGTTATTTGAAGTAAATGAAACTGAAATGGATATTAATTTAACAACATTAGTTATCCAGAGTACTGGTACCAGGTCATAACTTTAAGCATAAATGTTCCTTTAAATCATTGTAACATTGTGATATTTTTACATCTAGAGTTGGCTGTGCAATCAAAGGGCTCCCATTCACAGTATATAGGTTTAAATTCAAGAGATTTGGATGCAGTAGGCAGCACTAAAGGGCACTAAGAGGTTTTACAACCAGCTTCAGCTATTTTTAGCCCTGGTCTTTGCATCTCTCTAGGGAATGTAGAGCTCTCCTTTCTCCAAACTCATCAATCACACTATGGAATTATCTAATTCTGTCATGATATGTGAATGAAGCAAAGAAGGCCTTAAAGTCATGGGAAAATTAAGACACTGTTGCTCCTACAGAGCAAAGAAAAATGGCGGCCAACATGACAAAATTCCATTATTTAATTTGTGAAAGAGGGTAAGGAGCAAAACTTACCGTTACTTGCTTAATGTAGAGAAATGCAGTTTTGGTTAACACAGTATTCTTTCTCTCCGTATGTATGTATGTATGTATTTATTTATTTATTTATTTATTTTTTAAAAAAGATGATGAAGAAGAAAGGAGGAAAGGAAGGAAGAAAGAAAGAAAGAGAAAAGGATATCCTAAGATCTGTCTTGAAAGTATTATCAAGTCACAGAGTTCAAGTGCATATAGATTACACAACTGTGAAATGTCTGATTTGGTATGATCTTGCAGGGGTACTTTAGGAAAAGCACAAAAGCAATCTCAATATTCTTCATAAATATTTATAATAGTTTAAAGTCTTAAAGATATCTTGGTGAATTTGATGCAATTCATTTATAATCATTACTTATTACATAAACCTTGGCTTTATCTTTATAGTTCTTGGCTCATAATTAGCATTCAAAATATTTTAAGAATGACTTCACTTATTTTCAGTAAAAGAGAAGCAAATCAGATTAAAAAAACAAAAAAAAAAAAAAAAAAAATCTCCAGGCCATGCCCTGTGTGAACTTGGTCAGTTTTCAGCCTACACTCTGACTCTATGCAACATTAAACAAAGTACTCAAACTCTCAAACTCAGCCTAATGAAGATGACAACAGAACTTCATTTCATAGCTTACTTATAAAAATTAAATCATAAGTTTATTAAGATTTATAGAACATTAACTCTGCCATGGTGAGTTTTACAGAGAACTGCAACTGTGTGGTAAATTGTGTTAAACCAAACAGTAAATTGTCTTGTTTTTACTTTTTGCTGTTTGAAGTGATTCTAATAATCAGCCACAATGATAGCCAGACATCACTCAAAAGCAAAGGCTGCAGCTGTTCTTATGTGGTTAGAAGTAAAGAGTTTCCAAAAGTGCTATTATTCCTTTCCTCCACATCTACATGATACAATTTTCTGCAGAGCACAGAAGTTCAAGTGTAATCCTACATGAGTGACTGTCCCTGCTGGGAAGTTGCCTGTCAAACAAAAGAGTCATTGATCAGACAAGATCGGGCACATTCAGGGTGGTATGGCTGTAGACAAAAGAGTCATTTAATGAAAGGAATCATAAAGATTCCTTATAATTTTACTCTCCTCCCTACCCCTGGAACTGGTTAAAAACCAGTGCAATTGGTTCTAGTCCCACCATTGTCTACCACATAATTATCTTTCAACTTTCCAAATAATAATAAGATGTTACAACTTTCACAGGCATGAAGCAAATCTGTAAAGATGCTCTGCAATACAGCCAGATAGCCAGCCAGAGTAGCTGCTTGAGACAGTTATAACAGATGATGCCATTTACAAAAAAAAAAAAAAAAAAACATGAGTGTGTTTATCTCACTATAACAGTAACATCCTGTGATGCTGTCAATATAGCCAATCAATGAAAAGAGGGCAGTTCATGCAGACAACTGTAGAGAGGATGGAACAGTCAATGCTGAAGATATCTATGAAGAGTTTCCCCAACGATAATGGGCTCTTTTTCCCACTGGGTATTTACAACTGGGAAAGTTGACACCATTTGCATGACAAACCAGCATCCTTCTGCTGCTTTCCAAATCCTTCCCAGTTCTTCCTCCTCAGCATCTTGTAGGAAAGAGCAGCTGGTAAGGTGTGGTGTTGGGAGGCTACTCTAGGGCTTACCCCTAGGGTACTGACCAATTTCACTTTTGTTTGTTTGTTTGCTGTTGTTGTTTCTCAAGACAGGGTTTCTCTGTGTGAAAGCTCTATCTGTCCTGGAACTCCCTATGTAAACCAGGTTGACCTCAGACTCACAGAGATCCATCTGCCTGGGATTAAAGGCTAATCTGCCACCACTGCCCACTAAATTTAACTTTCTACCATTAAAAACTGCAACTCTTTCCTGGTTTATCAACCAAATCTAGTGTACTTCTAAAATATAACTCAAAGATCAAAACCCATACAGGGCATGGAAGAGAAGCATATGGTCAGGCCTTGCCTATAGTAAGTGATCATATCTCAAAAATAAAATGCATTTTATTTTATGTCTTCTAATGTCAGCAAATGACTATGAAAAATACTATATCTTAAAAAAGAAAAGCTATGCAAGCTGGCTGGATACCACAGCTAGCCATTTAATTCTTACTTCAATGTAAGTTATTACTTCAATATATGAATTTTTTGACTCTCGAATTCAGGCCAGCATTCCACCATGAACCCCAACACTATAGATCTCAGCTGTTGAGTCCAACTCTGACTCAAATTAATAGCATTTTTCATCTAACTATTTTTTACTAGTGATGATATTCATTTCCTGCAAGAATATATTGGGAAAAGACATGAAAGCTTGGCTAACCACGCCCATGAATCTACCCTTTTTCAAAAGATCAGCAAGGCCACATTCTCAGACTCCAGGCCATGTCCTTTGTGAACTTGGTCAGTTCTCAGCCTACACCCTGGCACTATGCAATATTGAACAAGGTATTTAGTCTAATGAACACGACAACAGGACTTCATTTCATAGCTTACTTACAGAAGTTAAATCTTTATATTTACGCCTGTCATAAGTTAAGATTTATAAAGCATTAACTCTTCCTATTAAGTCCACTCTGACCAAGTGAGGTACATTAACATGCATGTCACTTCCTAAAGTTACAGAAGACTCTACTACTATAACTCAATATAAAAGGGAAAGCTCACTCATCAACATCAGCGTTCATAATTGAAAAACAGTCACCAGGGACAAATGGCAGCAAGTCTTTGCTTCTAAGGTATGTGACTCCTCCCAAAAGACATGAGTCTAACTGTAGATCGATGATTTACAGTAAAATCACCTATGTTCCCATGGCAGAGAGACTGAAAACCATTCAACCACAAAAAGCTCAAAGGAAGACAGAAGACTGCAGATGTTTGATGACTCTGATTTGGTGCTGCCATAACTCTAGGTTGCACCAGATGAAATTCTCCAAGTGTTGAGGTATTTGAAAACAAAGATACTTCTTATAGCTTTTGATACTGCTGTTCTTGAGTGAGTTCAATCCCTAGTGAGAAGTTCATTACAGAGTATTTTTGAGCCAGATGCAGTGTTGCATGCGCACACTTAGGAGGCTGAGACAAAACGACAATGTTTGTGACCAGCAAGGGCAGCACAAGAAGAGCCAGGGTCAAAGCCAAAGGACCTTTAAAGCCTAGAAGCACCGAGGAAACGCTAGTAAAGGCACCTGTAACTGCAGCTGCTGTAACTGCAGCTGCTGTAACTGCAGCACCTATAACTGCACAACCTGTAACTGCAGCACCTGTAACTGCAGCTCCTGTAACTGCAGCACCTGCAACTGTAGCACCTGTAACTGCAGAGCCTGTAACTGCAGCACCTGTGACTGTAGCACCTGCAATTGCAGCTCCTGTAACTGCAGAGCCTGTAACTGCAGCACCTGTAACTGCAGCACCTGCAATTGCAGCTCCTGTAACTGCAGAGCCTGTAACTGCAGCACCTGTGACTGTAGCACCTGTAACTACAGCGCCTGTACCCACAGCACCTGTAACTGCAGCTCCTGTAACTGCAGCACCTGTAACTGCAGCACCTGTAACTGCAGAGCCTGTAACTGCAGCACCCGAAACTGCAGTGCCTGTAACTGCAGTGCCTGTAACTGCAGTGCCTGTAACTGCAGCACCTATAACTGCAGCTCCTGTAACTTCAGCTCCTGTAGCAGCAGCTCCTGTAACTGCAGAACCTGCAATTGCAGCTCCTGTAACTGCAGAGCTTGTAACTGCAGAGCCTGTAACTGCAGTTCCTGTAACTACAGTGCCCGAAACTGCAGCACCTGTAACTGCAGTGCCTGTAACTGTAGCACCTGTAACTGCAGTGCCTGTAACTGCAGCGCCTGTAACTGCAGTGCCTGTAACTGCAGCTCCTGTAGCTGCAGTGCCTGTAACTGCAGTGCCTGTAACTGCAACGCCTATAACTGCAGCTCCTGTATCTGTAGCACCTGTAACTGCAGCTCCTGTAACTGCAGAGCCTGAAACTGCAGCACCCGAAACTGCAGTGCCTGTAACTGCAGCACCTATAACTGCAGCTCCTGTAACTTCAGCTCCTGTAGCAGCAGCTCCTGTAACTGCAGAACCTGCAATTGCAGCTCCTGTAACTGCAGAGCTTGTAACTGCAGAGCCTGTAACTGCAGTTCCTGTAACTACAGTGCCCGAAACTGCAGCACCTGTAACTGCAGAGCCTGAAACTGTAGCACCTGTAACTGCAGTGCCTGTAACTGCAGCTCCTGTAACTGCAGAGCCTGAAACTGCAGCACCCGAAACTGCAGTGCCTGTAACTGCAGCGCCTGTACTGCAGAGCCTGTAACTGCAGCGTATGGCCTTCTCTTCCCCTGTCTCTGCTCTATCATTGTCCTGATGACTGTTTCTCAGTGTCTAAATTGAAAACAACAAAACTTTAAAGGAGTTTGAGAAAAAGAAATGTTGGGTTGCTTTCCAGCTAGAAATAACAAGACACTTAAGAGTTCAAATTAGAATTGGCGCCCTAAAGGCTACAACAATAATTGGTCCAACCATCTGTGACTACACATACTTTGATATTTTCTTACAATTTTGAACAGAGTATGCACTTAAGATTTTTATGGACAAAAAGATGGTATGATCTCAAAGCCTGTTCCAGGTGGGCTTCATGCACGCCATTCAGAACCTGCGTTCTCAAACAGAGATGAGAAACTCTGTGACCTCCGGTGAGGCTCCTCAGTGGGATGAATGCCCCTCCTGCCCTATTCAGGCAAAGGGCTCTCTGTAGATATTGGTAAGGTGAGTCTGCTCAATACTTGGAAAATCCAGGACCTGTTGGGCCTATATTCCACTGGTGGCTCCACTATTAGATTCTAGTGTTGTTTGCTTACTAACACTATATGAGGGGGCCAAAAATAACCCCATAACAGCCAGCTCTGGTATATCAACAGCACAGGCTCCTAAAAAAAAATCTTCACCCAGCTTTGGACCTCAAAACCCAGAAGCACGATATACGCTGAGATAAACTCACTGTAGCCTCCAGAATATTTCTTTTTTGTGTGTTTTATACCCTAATTTAGGTCAAAGAAAAAGGCTTTATGTATGGGGGTGGGAGGACAGAGTTGAAGCAAATTGGTAAACTAATATAATTCAATATATTCACCAACCTCCATTTAGCACTAAGTGTATCTTAATGCTATTTCTTCTTGACGATTTGTTGTGCCCTTCCTTCTAGTCTTCACAAAGAATGCCCTTGGCATAAAATTGCTTGTCTGATTGAATCTGCTAATTTATTATTTTAAACAGGTTTCTGACCGTTTTCATAAGCTTGTAGGAAGAAAGAAAATTGATTAATTAAACCCCAGAGTCAACGTTATGGCAGCAATTATATCTTAGATCTTAGTATATTTTAAGCACAACTGTATAATAATTGGGTCATTTTGAATGGCCAAAACCTGAAGAAGAAAGCTTCCTCATTGTAAGTGAGATTCCTTCAGCTACTATTGCAGTTTCACAGAAGCTGGGGAAGATGTCAGTGAAGAGCTGTGCACAAAGAACATGGGGATCCAGAAAGATAGAGTTGCACTTAAAGAAAACAGAAACTGGTCCGGCACAGGAATGATGCGGAAGTTCTGGAGGCTATATCAGACTGGAAATGTGCTGCAATAGGCTCATGTGCTCAAGGACCTTTGGGCACATGTTACGCTGCAGCACTCAGTGAGTGCTACACATCAGACCCATCCCTACATATGGTATAAATATGGGCCTTGGAGGCCAGGGTTAACCTTATCCAGCACATTTCTGCCTGGAGCCAAGTCAGTATTTCTTCAGAAAATACCAATCTTATAGTGACAAGCAATGGTTGAAAAAATACTACATATATATGTGGATTGGACAAGTTTAGAGTATCAGGCCTCAAAGCATAAACTGAACCACTGAACAGGCTGCTACTGCCAGGGAGAGGCAACAGGATTCTAGAGTCTACAGGCAGCAATCTCCTGAGCTTTCTACTGCACAAAGGATTTCCCTGTCTATGCACATAACAGCCCTATGAGAAAGGTACAATGATTATCTCCATCCTATAGATAAGGGCAATGAAACCCAAAGAAAGAAAATAATTTACCTAAGGTCACTAATAGCTCCTAGGCAGCCAAGCTAGAGATTGAAGTCATTCTGGCCTGACTCAACTGCTAAGTACCCTAGCAATGGACATTAGAACACCTCTCAGAATAAAGAATGTGTTGCAGGGCCAAAAACAAAATCTGCTCCCTAAAGCCATCAAATGAAGATCAGTATATCCCAAACAATAATATTTAATAATATTAACCATTAAAAAAATAAAAAGAGCTGTGGAATTTGATTAGTGAGCTTACATACTGCTGTCAGAATTTTTCAACCTTGAAATATATCTGCTCTATCCCCTGTCATAAATCACTTTGAGAGCCAAGTCCTGCTGAGTGCATTCCAAACTACAGGTTCATGTGGTGCTCAAGCCATGTTTATATATATGATAAAAAGTCAAGCTGAGTGGAATAATAACGATTTTTCTTGGCTTATAAAGCAGTTGCAATATAATATAGACGAGGTAAGAATCTGCATGGCTCCAGGGAGGTTAAGGAGGACTTTCCACAGTGATCCACTTTAAGGTGAAGGATTTCCCACAGGCAACTGTACCAATTAAGTTTGAAAAGTTAAGGAAGAAGGGAGAGTGCCTTAAAAAAAAAAAACCAAACTGTAAGAATACAACCCATTCTTTTGTCAGTCTCCCTGAAAGAACACTTCCATGGGATGTTTATGTCACACACTCTCTTGACATAAACACAGGAAACTTGGTAATTAGAACTTTACAGTTAAGAGAGAATATAGCACCAGAAGTCAATACAGATGCCCAAGGGCGAGTGCCCGAGCACACATGTGTGAAGAGAGTGTATCTGTACTATAAACTACCCCTGCAGTGTCTGCCTGGACATGTTTTAAAGATCTCTCAAAACCATGGGGAAGAGAAAATAATCTTTCTAAATAAATAATTCTTTAATTAAATAAGCAAACTGATTGGATTTCTGTGTTGTTAAAAAATAAAAACAGGGAAAAGTCATCAGAAGAGTTCTGCTCTCTGCTGGAGGAGGACTACAGAGATGTGTGAATAACCAAGAGTTACCCAAGCCCAGCAAATCTGCAAACAGATATGATTTATTTTGCAGGGATTTTTTTTTCCTTTCAGCTTTCTCAGGCATTTGAGCACAGGCTCTTAGTCATGGCTAAGAATTACCTCATAAATAAGTTCCATGTGTTGCAACACTTGTCCTGGTCTTCTTAAAACTCAGATCTAGCCATAAACTACCTGCCAGTTTTCCACACTCTACAGCTGTCAAATCCTTTCTAGACCAATTAAATGAGAAAATTCCGTCAGCCCCTTCTTGATGAGAAATATGAGTGATTTGCCAATATGACACAGATTCTCTTCACAAGAATGACAGGCAACAGAAAAACAACACTCCTTTTCATTATCTGTGAAACGGAGACCTTAGAAGAAACACAGCTGATTACTACCACACCATTAAATTCTAACCTCTTTTGGTCTTAAGCTCCAGCTTGAATCACTTTCACATCACAGCACTAGTTAAACCAATGCTCAAGATTTCCCTCCAGGAGCCAGGTGGTGGTGGATCATGTCTTTAATCCCAACACTCAGAAGGCAGAGGCAGGTGGACCTCTATGAGTTTGAGGCCAGCCTGGTCTACAGAGAGAGTTCCATGACAGCACAGACAGATACTGTCTTGGAAAAACAAACAAAACATAAACCAAACAACAACAAATCATTCTCAAACATCACCAGCAACCTATCCAAACTTTCAAACCTATGTATGGCCTCTCCCTCAGACACATCTCCATTGCTACATCATACATTCCATTATGTCTCTCTGGGACTAAACAACATCCTTTCTGCACATCACCCCCTGTGAACTTTCATGACCCTTACTCCTGTATTTGATTTCCCACAGAGATCACAGTGGTATCTAAACAAGAAGAATGGGTTGCTTCCCAGCTTTGATCAACTCTTAGGGCAATATCCAAAGACCTTCAGTGAAGGAGCTTGTCATAGACCTTGTGACTTCCCCCTCTTCTCACACACAGTAAGTCATCTCTCCTTCCAAGTAGAACATCACATGACCCATAGGCCCTAGTTCACAATGTGACCTTTCCTTTATAGGCTCTCATGCCCTGTTCCCATCTATTTAAAAAGTTTCTCATCTCAGAAATGTCAGTCTGTGTCATCTCCTGATCCATCCATCCTTAATGCTCCAGGTTTGTCTTCAGGAATTTCTTGAGATTTCCAGATGATACAGACTAGTCCACTATTCTAGCAGATGACTGTCGGCCTGACAATTTCCCAACCACACATAGGTGCTTAACACTTTCTTTCTTAAGCAGTGGCCATAGAGAATAGTTATTAAACACCCACCCCCCACCAAAAAGAAGTATTTATTATCACACATTAGAGATGAGGAGAGCATGAGAGAATGAGTTAAAAGATGAAACGACAGAAAATACAAAACTATAACAATATTGTTCATTTATTTTGAGATACGGTCTCATGGAGCCCAGAATGACCTTCAACTAGCTAGGTAACCAAGAATAACCTTTAACTTCTGATTCTCCTTCCATTCCTGGGTTGAAACTGCTGTTTTTTGCCACCACACCTGGTTTTTACAGAGTTGGGAAATGATAAAAATGGGGTTTTGTACACTAAGAAGTACTCTACCAACTGAACTACCCCCTATTAAACTAAACGATAATATGCCTAGTGTTGGCTCTGTGTTTGTGCATGCTAATAGAAGTTTCCTACTCAAACACCAGCTTCAGCCTCAAAGAGTATCTCATTCATGTACATATTAATTGAGTATGGGACTTTTTAATGAACCACTAAAAAAAAGATTAAGCCTGAGTATGTGGATTCCCTTTGTGACTTTGGCAGAAGAAATCCTTTGGCCAATAATGAATGTCAATTACCTTCTACAGAGAGGGTCACAGTCAGGGGCTTTCAGCAATACCTTCTGGAACATACTGCTTCTTCATCAGTCCTGGTTACCATTTGGAACTGGATGTTGACTATGCAGCTGGCATGGGGCAGGGAGATGAAGCTACTAAATGCTCTCAGGCAGAATAACCCGACCCTAGACATGTATTGGGGATGAATAAGCAATGGCATGCTTATCGTTGGAAGATGCCTTGTTACCCTGTGCCAATAATTCCATTAGGCGTGTAAGCAACCGTGGAAGAATAAGTCATGAAAAAACACAGCTCCTTGTCACCCTTCAGCTTTCCAGGCAGGGAACAGTCTATCCACATTCCTATGGGACCAAATTACATCAGGAGCACTGAGGCAAGGGGGCAACAAAAAAGGAGAACGCTGGCCATATTGGAAAGTTGACAAAATTTGTTTCCTTCTTTAGCAACTCATACAGGCCCCTGCTCTCTGGCCTCATTTTGCCTTTATTCTAGTGTGCTTATTTAACTAGGCAGGGCCCCAACCCCTTGTCTCTTCACACAAGTCCCTCACCAAGGACCATCCTCTGAGAACCTAGGGCCTAGTCGTCTGAAATCAAGAGGGCATTCCAGTTTGCCTTTGAACCCTCGCCACTACAATGGCACCTTTGTGAAGGCCCTCGCCCATGTTTTGGAACATCCAGTTTGCCTGCTATCTGCTGATTTGCTGGCAGTCTGCTTTGAGTTAGTATTCTGAAACACAATTGCCCCAGAACAGGGAAGATGGCTTGGTACCAAGCATGGTCTGGTTTCATTCTGTTGCTGTAGTGAAACCCTGACTAAAAGCAACTTAGAGAAACCTCGAGCTTATTTCACCTTTTACTTCCAGATCTCAGTCTCTTGCTGAGAGAGGGCAGAGACTCAAGGCAAAGACACATGCTCTTCCAAGCAGTGTTACCTTCAACCAGGGAGCTCACTCACAGCCAAGTAATCACAGCAGGAACCATGAGGAATGGTGCTTCCCTGCTGCCTCACCATGCCTTAGCTAATGTCTGCCGCTAACTGCCTAAGAATGTACTGGCACAGTGGGCTGGACTTCCCTCTGTTAGTTAGGAAGATCATAGATGATATAAAATGTGTAGGCATCAGAAGAAACACACAGACTACACTTCACAACCTTCCCGGAAAAAATTCAGTTAATCATGAACTGAGTGTGGTAAACCACAGTCAATGTATTTAGGGTTTTAGCTTACAATATTTCAACCACTAGTTCCTGAGTTAATAAAGGTAAATCAGCCATTGTAAACAAATACTCTGTAAGACAATGCCCCTCCTCTCGTGCAGCTTATATATTAAAGCTCAGGAAGATAGTTAAATAGGAAAAAAATAATTAAAGTGGTAGTAAAGACAGGACAGGCACCAGAAAGAAAACAAAACAGGAAGATGCAAGCAATACCCTAACCTTTGAAGTAAAGGTCAGAGTGATGCAATGTGAGAGAGAGGTCAACCCAGTACTGCTGACCTTGACTGGTGCAGCAGATGGTGAAGCCAAAATGGCAGTGTCTAGATGTAGAACAGGATGGACGAATGCCTTGGTGGCCTTGGTGTTTGCAAACCTCCCCCAGTACAGAGAGGAGACAGTAAGGAAAAAAGCACCAAGGCCAGGCACCCCAGAGACAAGACTGACCGCCTGAGCAGAGGGCCAACATGAATCTTTAGAATGATTGAGCAAAACTGTTTCCATTCCCATGGAACTGGCTAGTAATGATGAGAAGGAAGAGAGGCCTTTAGGATGCAGATCCACTGTCCTCTCACGTTGCTGCTGGTTGTCTCACTGAAACAGCTTCAGGATGCACACAAACAACCAAATAAAACAAGCTGGATGGAAAGCAACGGTCTCCGTGAGGAAGCACCTCAGAAGTATGGCCTGAGCTATAACCGCCTGCCCCCCTCCCTCTTCAACCCCTACTAAAAGCTTGGGAGGCATGTAGGAAGAAGATCAGGGACAAATGCTTGTCATGTTGTGTGTGTGGACAGGTGGCCAGCATGGCAGGACTATAGAGAAGCAGCATACCACAGAGGTACGGGCAACAGCCACAGTACACAAGGCCAGAGTGGAAATTTTACTCTGTGAGCTACCACAGAAGCCTAGAGCGTGGTTAAAGGATGTGAGTGACAGTGGACACCCTTTTTCCTCACACCATTGTCATTCATAAAGCCATGTCCCCCTTGAGCGTTTCAAAGGCCATCACTATGGAGAGGAAAAAAGGCCACTGAGGAACCTCTGACCTGAAACTGAACCCAATGCCTGCACAAACAAAAAGCAATAACCACTGAAAACAAGCATGGAAAACCCCTTGGTGCAAGCTGCCAGGAACTTCCCAGGAAACAGGCCCAGCTATTTGTAACTGTTATCTATGATTCCATACAGGGAAGGACTGACAAAATTAAAGCAATTACTCTCTGGGGCTGAATGAGAGGGATTTTTGTGTCATGAGCAACTTGAATGTCCATTTGTCCAGAAAGGAAAGTTCCAGTTTACCAAGAGACAGTATCTTATGACCTGTCTATACACTTATTTGACTTCTGTAAATTCTATTATAGAAGTAAATTCAAGGTTAGAATAAACTGAAAGTAATCTGGAGCTAAAGAGGAATAATCACCTCATGATATCTAGAAGTGTCCCTTCTGGAATCAGAGCAACAGAAGCCAAGACCAGGAGACAGCATGGCATTAACAGCTCACGCTTCACTAATGTAGTATCTTTGTCCCAGGGGAGCTGGCATACACTCGTGACTTTTCACCCAGGGTTTCCCACTAGCAACTAATGCAAATTCAGGGACAACTTTAATCTTTGAAAAACTCAAAGATGAACTTTACAGGGTTCTATCACAAAACTCTAAGTCTTAAAACTGAATGCTTTAGTTACTCTGACTAATGTATATTCTCTCTTCCATTTTCTTTTCTTCTCCATCCCATCCGAAGCACAGTATTTGTGTGGGAAAGTTGTAGGTGGGTCTTGGCACAGCACTCCTTCCTTGATTGTTATAAAATTGACTAACACAGTTGAAAATTTTCAAGTCTATTATGATCACCGAAAAGGTTTATGCCCTCCCCCTAGGCTGTGAAGGTGCTACTGTTATTAATACCCCCAAAGAAACAGTCTCTTGAGACACTCATGGGAGGAAATACCTTAGAAATAGAATAATATTTTCAAACTGAATAATCCAAAAGTCTCTTTGAAGATTCCTTCCACAGACAACTACAGTTACTGGCAAGATTAGGGCTAGGAAACTCAAGTCAGTGAGAACAATGGGAGAACGTACTGTTGACATCACCACACACTATTGATAGCACCAATCTGTAACAAAATCCACCACTTAGCTCTCTTAAATTCCTCCATGGGCATATTTAATGAATCCTTTAAACAGATTCTTCTAGAAATTCTTGCCTTCTTTGGACCACTAAATACTTTCTTCATAAGCACTGGGTAATTCACCATTCATAGTTCTTACTTTTGATTCCCATTCTGTAGAACTTAAGCCAATGTGTCATACTACAAACTTGAAAGCTGCTGAAGACATAATGGCATTATATTACTGCCTGTAAAATTTGAAAAACCTGTCATACCCTTTGATAACCTTAAAGGTCACCAAGCTGAACAGGAAAGAACGCTGGCTGCTCTTGTAGATAACCTCGGTTCAGTTCCCAGGACTCAGAGGTGGCCACAACAGTCTATAATTCTAGCTCTAGGAAACCTGATGCCCTCTTCTGGCCTCTGGAGGCACCAGGTGCACACACGGAGCACAGACATACATGCAGACAAGCATGCACACACAGAAGATAAAAATGAACAAATGTTTAAAAGAAAAGGAAAAAGCTACAGCGGCATCCACAGCTACATAGTGAGTTGACGGCCAGCTTGGGCTACATGAGGCCATCTTTAAAATAACAGTCACCAAACTGACAAGATAGATCAGTAGGCAACAGCGCCTGATGTGATTATATTTATATACAAATACACACCACACCACACACACACATACACATACACACACACACACACACACACACACACACACACACACTCATGTACAATTGTCAGTACAGTACAGGCCCAAAACAGCATTTTTTTTTTTTATGTGCACATAAACACTGCTAAACCACAAGATGTCATGACATCAATAGATGATATGTCACCTGTGGCGGCTCGTGAGGCCTCTGTAATATGAAGGGTACATCATTATGCAGTACATAACTGTCCCTTTACGTTTATCAGTGGCAGCTCCTCAACAGGGCCCAGGCTGCCCTTGAACTTGAATTCTCCTACCTCAGCCTGCAGAGCCCTGCTGTTATAAATGCATGCCAACACACCAACCCAAAATTTTAAATCGTGAAGAGAGATGGACACTAGCATGTTAGTTCCTGACAACATTAATTTGTAACATGTCTCTGCATTTCAAGTTCCCTTTCCATCAGTTTCTTACAACATAAACATGGCACAGTCAACTTTGGACCTCAAAACCAATCCTTACTGTGGCCAAAGAGCTCACTGTCTATGCTGGAAGTTCTTGTTCTACTGTTACCAGGCTGCGGTGGAACTGAGCAAAAATACGGTCCAGTCTTCCACCTGGCACCTCCTGAAATAACAGACACTGATCACCACGGGGAATGAGCCAGGACTGAAAACATTTTAGGAGGAAGGCCTGGGCTTGAAGTGAGAGGAAACAGTAATAGCTGATGCTCATGGATTCTTGAATAAGACTCTAAAACTATCCAAGGCTCAATTTCTTAGTCTACAACAAGACCAAATGGCTAATGGGGCTACAAGGAACGTTCAGGAAAGAAGTGATTGCTGTACACGTGCACATGTGTGTATGCACACACACACACACACACACACACACACACACACACACACACAGACAGAAATATTTAATAAGACAAGGTCTTGTTGATGGGTTGCCTTCATCACACTAACTGTATAATTACAGGGCCACACAGAGCTTAGAATACCACAGCATTTCATGTGGTAAGAACTACTCAAACCAGCTTTAGTCCTCAAAAATACTGGCTTACATTAGGGAGAAAGACAAGAGCGATTACATGAACTGGGAATATAGAGAATATATAGACACATATACTATATTATTTAGAGCTGCATGGATGCTAAACGTTTGAGATAATAAAAGATACATACAAACCATAATAAAGTAGGGAAGATTTAAATTGTACAGTTTCTGCAAAATCTCACAATTATATTTAATTAGGTATAGACTGTGCTTGTGATTGACATAGCAACTGTTTGTTTCCAGGCACTATTTGTGTGCTTGATAATTTTATGCTAATCAGTTCAAATCTATGAAATCAGCTTAGCCACAAAGCAGAGGTGATTTTGAAAAGGTAAAAAACGGAAACTAGCGAGATGGATTAGCCACGTTCCGTTCCCAGAATTCACATGGTAGGGAAAGAGAAACAGCTCTTACAGGTCGTCCTCTGACCTCCACCTGAGGCTGTGGCACATCTGCCTACTCATGCAGACACTGAGGCTGTGGCATGCATGCCCATGCATCTACATACACTCAAATGCAAACACACTTGTAAATACATGCACACCACACACACACACTAAGTAAAATGTACTTTTAGAAAAACTTAAAACACAAATCATAGTCAAGAAAAATAAACACCATCAACCACAAAAAAACTCAAACATGAACATCTCAAACTGCAGATTATAACCAGTTAAATTACAAAATTGCAGGGTCTGCATATAACTACGGGTGTGTATATACAGACTATAAAATGGTGGGAATGTATCTGAATTTCTCTGCAGCTCAGTGATAAATGCAATGCCAGCAGTGCCTTAGGTAAGGAGAAGGGAGCTTATTGAGAGGCTGGTCCTTCGCATCTACATCCCGAAACATTCAAAAGATAAACACGTGAAGAGGATGAGCCACTCCACCAGACACATTCACGTTATATGAAAGTGTGCAACTTGGTATAAAGTGTCATTGGGTAAGTAAGGTGAAACCAGGGCGGCTTTGTTGATCTTTACAATGTTAAGCACTGGTGATCAAGGCTGGTGTGTAGTTCAGGAAGCTGAGTGCTGATCTCCAGTAACCCCAAAACCAGGTGGGACGATACAAACCTGCAATCCCATTATTCAAGCAGTAGAGCCAGAAGGACCAGAAATTCTAGGTCATCCTCTGCTACAAAGTGGCTCTGAGGCCAGCCTGGGCTACACAAGACCCTATCTCACACCCACACAAAAGGACTCAGAAGCTCCCTGTTCAAAGCAGAGGGTGGGCCTACACATGCTCTGTCTGCCTCCTTAGTCTACTCGTCCCCACCCATCGCTTTGTTCCTGTCTTTGTCATAGCATTTATTATTCTCTATTGCGGTTTCTTTGGCTGCAATTTGCCTGAGTTTTTGACCCTTCCTAATGCTACTGATTTTGCCTCTTAAGGTTGCCTTGTCACACTGTGAGTTTAAAACATCTAATGACCAATAGAACCTTCCCCTTTAGAATTCAACCTTACTGTGCCCTTTTAACTCTGCTCCCCACCCCTGTGTGTGGCTTGAGTGTAGCATATGCTCTCTTTGGTATGAAGAATTTTCATAGCTGTTTCAATGAACCCAGACCCAACTCCCAATACCTGGAGCTTGACATTAAAGTATAATATTGGCCACATAGATCATATGAGCATAGACTAAGTTTTGAGCCATACAAAAGAAAATATTACTAACTAGCGACAACCATAACAGTAATGCTCTGGGGAGAGAAGTACACAACAGTACAATCAATTGTGACAGCTACTAGTGAATAGTAAAACCAGGGTTCAAAGGCAAGTCCACCACTGCATGCCTGACTCAGTTTATTCCAAGCTCAAACCTTGCCCGCTGCAAAGATGAGAATACTAATCAGCTCCATAGTAACATATTATTTGCATGGCTATAAATAAGAGATTATGCATGTAAAGTACTATCAGGGTCTACCACACAGGAGACACTGACCTGCCAGCTATTAACTATTAAATATGATGTGCTACTTTCTAAACATAAGATTTATTATGAGCACCAAGAACCCTACATGTACTAGAAATCGTCACAATTCCCTAATGATATTCAATGAAACTAGTATTAGAAGTCTGTAAATCCACTAACACTCCTCCCATACTGAGATCAGTCCCTGAGGGAAACACCCAAAGCAGCCAAGGCCAACTAGTGTTTGTGCCTTTCTAGTATCAAGCAGAAGGCATGTGCATGAGTCTGAACAGCCACCTGCCATGATGAGCATGTAGAAAAGGAATGAGCCAGCTGAGACCAACACAGATGACAGTAATAATAGAGCAAATGGTTATAATATGTGGGTCAGTTTGCCACAGTATTAGAATTCACCTTTGGTGTGTGTGTGTGTGTGTGTGTGTGTGTGTGTGTGTGTGTGTGCTCCTTGGGGGAGGTACTGGGCACTGAACTCACAGTTTATGGCATGCTTGGCAAACTGTACATTTCTAGCCTTCTTTTCATTTTTTACTTTTCATGGTTTATGTTGTTGGAAACACGTGTTTTAGGAATCCCCCATTGGCCATTGGCCTTGAACTCACTATGTAGTTAAGGATGACCTTGAATGTCTGATCCACCAGGCTCTATGGCTGTAGTGCTAAGACTGTAGATGTCATCACCACATCGAGTTTATACAGCACTGGAGATGAAACCCAGGGTTGTGTGCTTGCTAGGCATCTTAACAACTGAGTTATATCCCCCCACACACACACCTTTGTACTTTTTAAAATGGTCTAAGTTGTCCAAGCTGCCAGAGAGATCTTGAACCCCCATCCTCTGCTTCAGTGCCTGTAGCAGCTGAGTTACAGGCCAGTGTCTGCTTAAAATATTAGTACACTTCACCATTAGAATGATAAAGTTTTACCTTCTAATAAAATATTTAAGTTCCCTAAGGTTGAAAACAATCAGGCCATCTCTGGCCAGATAGGCCCAGTCACCCTGATAGGTGCAAACCCAGCTGCTGAATCCTGCAGAACACAATGTTGCTATACAAGGAGAAACAAACCCAAAGAATGCAAGAGACCAATTCCAAGGCCACTAAGGCTTGAGTCCAATGGCCTGTTTCATCCCCCAGGGAAAGTGGATGTTGTCCCCAGAATCTACTCCGTGTCCACATCTATCTAAGTCAGGGTGCTTGAAGCACAGAATGTATTTTCCCGCTGAAGTCATATATCTGCCATATGCCCAAATTAGCTCTCCGTGGATGTAAGCCATTAGTATTGGGAGTGTTTAAGCTGGGAATGCATCAGTCCCTCCTCTCCCAGGGTACCAGGAAAAGCAGGACAGTACATCCAAGCCAATCATGCCCTGGCACCAGGAGAGTAGGGACAGGAATTCCCCACTATTGACCCCAAGCAAGAGCAGCAAAAACAGCAGAAAGGGTAGGCTGTGGGCTTCCTTGCACACAGGCCATTGGTGTGGGTGGAATAGAGTAGGAGTAGATGGGGGCGGGTGAGGGAGGGGGGCAGTAGGATGTGGAAACGATGGATAAAATAAGTGAAAAAGTTTAATTAATAGAAAAAGAATTCTTGTAATTCAGTTCTGGTGGTTTAGATCCTAAACGTTCATTATTTTACTCAGATGCAGAACCTCCTGCTTGCTTAGCAAAAGTTCTATCGTATGAGCTATACCCTCAGCCTAGTGTCTAACATAAGGTTTACATTCCCTCTTTGACAAGTTCCTACATGTATATAATCAATCGAAATCATACTCACCCCCCCCCTTCTCCTCCAGGCTCCCGGTGAACGCTTTCGCATCCACAGGTCCTCCACCTACTTTCATGTTTTCTGTCTTTTACATTCCTACCCTTGAGTTTCATCAGAGTCAGCTGCGAGAGATGGTGGTGGGGTCATTTAATGGCGTGTGGTCACTCACTAGTGGCTACACCTCTGAAGAAAAATGACTCCCCCTTCTGTAGGGACCATTAGCTGCCTAGTTTTCTGTTTCCTCTTGGACAGTCTGGATTTTTCGGAAACTCTGAAACACACAGAGTAATCAGGTCCCTGTTTGGCAGTGTGATGAGGGTCCTCTTGAGAGCCTGAGGATGGGACACTGGACAACTAGTCCTAACAACTGCTGTGGAAAGTGATACTGGCCTCCCCATTCACACATGGAAACCCACGCTTGGCACACTTTGATCATGTGCCAAAATCCCATGATTAGAAAGAAAACCATGGAAAAAGAACTCCATTATAGCAGCTACATCCCCAAAAGCCAAACACTGGAAATTCCAACCAACCTAACGTGCACACACTTTATTACGGTGGAACACAATTTTTTTTTTTTTTTTTTTTTGAGACTATGGCTGTTCTCCCTTGCCCAATCATCATTCCTGGTATTTTAAAATGGGAGGAAACCATGTGTTCCAAGAAAAACATTTCCTTCTGCTGTTCCTCTTGTGGTTCTGAAATAGAAGGCTTAATACCCACCAGCTTCTCTCCCCAGATACCTGGCTAGCTAATGCTAACAAATGGCTACCTAGGTACCATTTCCTAATAGCACAGTGACAGTTTACAGAGGGACATTATTGTTGAGGTTGGTGCTGAATGAAAAACTGAACCTCTACCCAAGCAACTTTCTGAAAGGACTAGTATCATGTGACTAGAAGAGTTAATTTTTGTCTAGAGTTAAGCTTCCCAGACTTCCGTGTGCACAGAATGCCTGGAATTCCATGTCACATGGGCTCTCATTCAGCCTGAAGTTCATCAGTGGTCCTACACTTCTGAGCACTCAAGAGACACTCATGTTCCAAAGCCACATGCAGTGACAGCCATTGAGGTCACCACAGAATTCAGTAGGAACAAGACAGGAACCATGAGCACATGTTTTTCCAGACTGCACCACGAGGGGGAAAAAGAAACAAAAATTGAACTTATAGGTCTGTGTAGTTATGAACAGTTTGTGTTATGGTTCAAATATGAAGTAAGTACAAAAAGTGTTCCAATGTTGATGGCTTTGTCCCCAGATCATTGTACACTTGAAAGGTGGCTGGATGGTCAGGGTGCTAATGTCACCAAAGGGTTAACTCACTACTGAGTAGAATATTAGGCATTGGGGACTTTTTGGAGTGAGGAGGTAGATCCTCACAGGAGGGCACATCCTGTACCTAGCTTCCTCGTTGCCATCATGGGGTGAGCAGCTTTGATCCACCACACCCTCCTGCTGCCCGAGAGCAACAGGGCAGGCTGACCATGCACTGAGACCACAGAGACTACAAGTGTACAGAAATCTTTCCTCCATTTAAGTTTTTTGGGCATTTTGTCACAGCGAAGACACCTGATTAGCAAAGCATGTATTACTTTCTCAGTGGCTTTTACAGCCCTTTGTGGCTGTTTCACAGACAGAAAATTCTCTCTGTGGATGAGGTATGCCTAGGAACACTGGAGCAGTATCTCTCCTAGAGACCTCCTCCACCCTCATGTCCAAGGACAAAAAGACATTTCCATCTTATGCTTTAATGGGTCCTAAAGTCCTTGGACTTCTAACACACTATCGGGGTGATTGGCATCCTTCCCCAGGAGCACTGCCTCTCATGGGACATACCAGCTTCCTAAAGGACCAGATCCCCATGTATCCATAACTACAGGTATGGATGCTCCTGTTGGCTCCATGGAAGACACCACCGTACACAAATCTGAAAGGATCCTTCTGCCACATTTTCTTCCCATTGTCATTCTTTCCTTTCATGTTAAATTAAAGAATTGTGTGATCTTTTAATGACTTGGTTGGGTAACCCACAACTGCACAGAATCCCATCAGAAAGGCCTGTCCTCTGACGAGTAGTAGAAAAAACTGCACACATCACAGATACATAGATGACATCAGCTTGAAGGGACTTTTTAAAACAGCCAATGATTTAAGTGTCCCTAAAGTTACTACATAAGGACTGTGGGGCTCTCAAAACCCTTATTATCTGAAGATTGGGGCAGCAAAACATGAACTATTATTCATAAGATCTTCTCATTGATACGCAATGGCTCATAAATTTGGTTCCTGAGTGTCATGACAGCAAGTCCTCAACTGTGCCAATCAGGGAAGGGTACAACTTACACAAACTCAGGCTCACTTTGTACTGAAATGTATAAAAAGATTTTGTGTAGTTACCAGTTTGTTTTTGAGACATCCTTCCAGGTAGCCCAGGTTGCCCTGAAACCACTATTGTAGTTGAGGATGAGCCCAATCCTTCTGTCTCTCCTTCCAAGATCTAGGATTACAGGAATTTATCACCACAAAGCACCCATTATTTTAAAATTTTTCTGTGGGATAATTTCAGGGTTAACTGGAATGTCTAAAGTGGACAATTCTCATTGGAAAGGTGGGTCAGAAAAGAGTAGATGTACTCAGAGACATCCTGAGTTGTAGGGTCATATGTGTTGAACTACAAACAGGTTACAAGATGTGACACAAATTCAGTAACCATCTTGTTTGTGTGCCTCCCTAACAGGATACTACAGGATGTGTTTCCATATCAAGTTGTGGAAGAATTTTCTCAAAATTCTTGGCACGGAAATGTAAAAACCCTGGCACAAATGTGAGGTGGCTTCATTCAACGTCACTGTCTTAGGAAGAAGGGAACAGAGGAAGGCGGAAACCCCAAATTTCCATTAGCAAGAAGAAAAAGAACTCATCTATCACATTAGCTCCCAAATGCTGCACAGGGTTCTGAGATATAGAGCATAAATTTTTCGGAGGTGCTATGTTTGATAGCCACAGGATGAGCTTGTCACATTGCTTGTCTCATCCAACATAGGCAGAGCAACCTAGCAAAGTTGAACATTTTAAAATAAGTACATAAACATATAAGGCCATGTTCTTTGAACTGCTGGAACTGGAGATGAAAAACACATGGGCACTGAATGTGGAGACATGCCACACAAGCAAGGATTATAACAATGGCAGCAACACAATAGAAATCAAAAGGAACCAGGGAGTGGCTGTTGGAGACGATGTAAGCGAAGCAGAGACAGCCCTTCTGGTACACCCAGGGAGAATGGACTGCACATACAGCCAACATCTGAGAAGACAATGTCCCCACTGCGTCCTGCACAGTCCCCAGTGGAACACAAGTCACCTCTCCATACTATCAACGGCTTTCCTTTGTTTCTCAACAGTTTGTTCACAACAATAGTCACTCATACTAACTGTTGCCATGCACCAAGAATTCCAAGACAGGTAATCCAGACTGAAGGAGTCTATGAGCTAGCATGAGAAAGAAACATGAAAGTTATAACTGTTCCCCAAACAAATCAAAACGGGGAAGAACGTTCAGTAATGGAGGAACAGATCACTGGGGCTGGAGATGCAGTTCATTGAGTTCTTCCTAGTCTCGGCTTCCATCAGCAGGAGTGAAAGGAAAGAAAGAGTGATGATGAGGAAACACTGGTCATTCAAAACGTCTCACATGTCAAACTCTTTCACGGACAAGATTTTACAAATAACCCATGGAGTATGGAGGGAAAGCCCTGACGGTCTAAACATGAGTAACCCTGATGTCATCGAGAGGCTTAGTGGCTAAATTTAAGCTGGAGAGATGGAAGCCCTACATCGTCTTCACTTCCCTAAGATGAATCATGGCCCTTGATACGAAGCCACCATCAGACGCTGCTAGCTACTGACTCCACATTCATTTCCACACTCACATTTGGGATTGAAAAGAGCACCTGAAACAATCTCCTCTAATACTGTACCTCTGAAACAACATTGTCTTTCCTTTCTTATTTCAAAACCATATCTCTTATCTTTCTTGTCATAGCTCTTGTGTGGAAGGGACTTAGTCATTAATAGTCTGATGAACAAAAGGGACATTGACCCTAAGGTAAGCAATGAGTAGTAACTTGAAAGAGGCCAAGGGCAAGCCACAAAATCTATAGCAGCAAGGCAGAAAAGACATGGGCCTCTAGCTACTGAATGCCAAGTCTTTGCTGCCCTGGGAAATTTCTCAGAGAAGCATTCCTACAACTTCTTTCAGCTGCCTGTGGGTGGTGAGCACACATGTGAATCCAGACACACTTTGTAGAAGCACAAACGGGACCTTAATTATAACCTGCTGCCTCTAAGAAGCCAGTGGTTAAGTTCATTGCCAAATGACGTCCTCATTTTCTGCAGTCATGGTTTACTTCAGTGAACAATCTTTGTTTTACAATTTTGCTTTTGGAACTTGTCAAAATAATGCATTCTTCTCCACTGTCCTCGGTTACCACGACAAAACTTTTAAATGTGGGTGTGGCTGCAGAGGAGACTCTTTCTTTTGACCAGCAACTTCACCGCCATAGAACTGAACTTGGTTTCTCAAAAGACAGCACTTAAAGAATAAGCAGTGGCTTGGTGCATCATAATAGAACAATCTCGCTATTTTCAATTGACATTCCACAAGACTCAGGAGTGAAGGGTTAATACAAATGATCACAAGCTTCATTGCCTGCAGCTCAGTTCAAGGGCTTGCAGAACATGCCAAGGAAAATATTCCCTCTAATAACACTTGGATCAAATGGGTGATTGGGATTTTTGGCCAGTTAAGAGCCTAGGGAATTACTAGAGTTGGCCTCTGTAACATAAAACGAAACCATATGTGGTGCCAGTTCCCCAATCATGTGGGGTTGTACGGAGAAGCCTACTCCAGAGGAAAATCTTCCTCTCTGTCAGGCTGATTTCTACACCAGCCCTCCTCATTAAGATAACTCTGCAATGCTCTTTCCAAGAAGGTTTACAAGATGCAGCTCTCCATCAACTGAGAAAAACTCAAGGAAGACGAGACAGACCAACAGACCGCTCTGTGAGCTGCGCTCTAGACTAAGTATAAAATCCTACTGTAAAACAAGCCCAAGTTAAATGAAGAAAACTATGCTCCTCCTAATCCTCAAACGAACATGGACTTTCTGGTTCTTTCTCTTACGAAAGGTTTACAATGTTTGCCTACACCTGTCTGACCCACCCAAGTTGTATTTGGCATGATAATGTCTGCTGGGAAGGCAGAGCTTTGAGATAATAAATCAAATAGGTAGATCAATCAGACAAGGTCTGAGGTACAACATGGATAGTTCTCTCAGCTCTTACCCCCAGGCTGCATGGTGTCACATGCCTAGGTGATAACACCAGCAAGTACTCTTCGAAAGCCACCTGAGACCCTCTCACTTGTGGGTAATCAAGCAAACCTGTAGGGTTTGTACTAAAGGCTGTTCCAAGTGAATGAATATTTTCCTTCATTCTTGGATGTCTTTGGGGGTCACAAACTGAAAATATTCACTGAAAGTATTCACATTGTCAGAAAAGAGGGAAGGTTAGGAAATCAATTGTGCACTTGTTGCATCAATGAGATTCATGTAGGCATGGAGATGGGGCTATCTGTGATGACAGGAGGTCCCTCCTTCCAATCCCGTTGGAAATCTTATGAGTACATTACTGCAGTTTTTAAACTGTAGAAATAACTCACTTATCCCTGCATGACAGAGGAAATTATAGGATGAAAAGTTTCACCAGGGAATTTGGTTGTAAAATCCAATTTACTCATGCTTTATAAGAAAAACAACATAGCTGTGGGTACAGCCACTTAAGCAATAATTTGCTTTTTTGTTCCAATTATAAAAACACACAGCAACTCAAGCACCTGCCTGCCTTAACCTTGCATCTACCATCTACTCTGAAATTCCTGTGGGCACCAAAGCTCAGTTTTTCAGTCATTCAAAAATACAGAGCCATCAGGTATTAAGCTATTTTGAGACATACTGTGAAATTGAAATTTATAAATGGAGGCAAGGGCAGGAACTCCCTGTAGCCAGTTTGCCTAGCATAAAAATAAAAATAAAAAAACACCTCAAATGAAATAAATATCATAGGCATATCCGCAAGAACTATAATTTTTGGAAGAAAACACCAAATGTGTAAATGATACAGAATCAATTGAAGGTATATTTTGAGAAAATTATGTTTGTATTCTGAGGCCAAAATTATTTAAAATGTTTGTGCTCTAGACAGCTAATGGAACGGCTTGTTCAACTCAAAGAACACTGCATGCCATCTTAAGAACTCTTGAGGTCTCTACTGGGAAATAGACATTTGACTCGTCCCCATGTCAGTGGACTCCACAGACAGGTGCACTGGGAATTCATTAACAGCCTTCTCTCTGGAGGAGAAAATACAATCCCTACTCTGAAGATGGCCTAAATTTAGAGTCATCAGAAATAAGCCCATAGTTTGCCATTTTAAAAAAGTGGAGGTTTTACTTCAAATAAAATTAAGAGTGAATGCATAGACATGGGCTTTCAGCCAAATATACAGCAAACAATATGAGTTCTATGCTGTGGAGTGGGCTTCAAAATTGATCAGAAAGCAGTTGGTTGTCCTATATCAGCCATGCCACTATTACACTCGTGGGTGTATCTTACCTGAAGGTCAGTAGTATAGAATTCAGGGTCCATGTCTGAGTAAGACTGTTGATAGCATTTCCTAGCAGCCTACACTGCACTTTGTGGCATCATGACACTAGCAAGCAAGGGGTAGCTTCTATTTCAGCTTCAGCTTGATTTGTCTTTGCCCTATCATCAAAATCAGTTCTGTCTTCCATCTAGTTCTGCTGGGTAATTAACAATATGGCCTGTATTATTTGGGGTGATTCAATAAACTTCTGTACCTCAGGCTCCATCTCACACCTGCTCCTCCCACCTACATGACTTAAAATTCGCCTACTTTCCTCATAGCCAAACCCCACCCACTATTGATCCCACCCATGTGCTCTGGCTATTCAGTCACACAATTCCTTCTCTGCCTTCCTTTACATTTACAGCCCAGTGTTTTTTAAAATTCTACAAGGCTTAATTTAGTCCCAACGTATTGCACCCTTTTAGCTGAAGATAGGACCCTATGTTCTACTACTGGGCTAAATTCCCAACTCCAAAGGCTTTTTTAAAGAACTTAGTTTAAGCTTGACTCCAAAGCTGTCAAAACTTTCCCTCACACATCCCAGGAGGGAGGGAACAGGGAAGAAGCAATTCATAATGGAAACAAGGAAAGGAAAAACCCTAAAGGTGACCAGCTAAAATAAAATAAAATAGTTTTCAAAGAGCAACTGTGACAAAAGTCAAAATTCTTCAAGGACTCTGGACAGCTGATTGCTCTGCCCTCTGGTTACTTGAGAATAAGTCAAACTGTGTTCTAAATTCCAAAATTTACATATAGTTTATGAATGCGCATGTACACTTGAATATATGTATATTATGTACCCATTGTATGATCACACAGTATAGGTAGATTAGTTAAGTGTCACTGGGACATGATCTCTGGTCTCTGTGACAGATCAACTGGCCTTCTATCCCTTAAATCTATTTAGAGCCACTTTCTGAAAAAGTAACTTGTCAAGCCAGGGCAAGGCACATTGGAAGCTACACTAGTGGAAAGAAGGAAGTCCTCCAATGCAGGCACTGAACAAATCTACAAAGACAGAGTGACTGCCTTCGCCGGTCCTGAGTCCTGGATGCTCCATGTGGTGACTGACGGGCTCTCACTGCTCTCCTGGTTTACTGTGTCATAACTCTGACCTCTACAGTGACCCAGTGACCTCAAGGCCAGCTCTGAAAGCAAAATGGAAAGAGCAGGAAGGCGACATGATAGACAGGGAAATGGCGAGAAACAGACAGAGTGAGGAGAAGGGGGTGGAAAAGAAGGAAGGGAGGGGGACAGGAAATCAGGGAAGGACACATAGTCACATTCCTGTAGTAACTTATGAAATTGGACTGGGAGTCACTGACACATATGTGAAACCCAAGACTTTTTTCTTTTATTACTTTTTTGCATATTTCCTGCCAATCAGGAACTAGGTTATTGCTAGCAGTTAGGATCCTTTATCAATTAAATAAAAATCTAAACAAACATATAAGAATTCCCAAAAATACAATATCTGAAAGAAAACAGTGAAAAACAGGGATGAAAAATCACTATTATTACCAAACCAAAGTAAACTTTTTAAATAAAAATTTCAGGACATCAGGGGGAAATGGGCTTAAAGTGAAGAAACTCCTGTTCCGGCCTCGATTCTAATAGTCTGTGTTTTCATGCAGATTTGAAGTAGTCTTTATCAGTTTCATTTCATTTAAATGTTACATGGCAAGGTGAAATTATTAGAGCTTCATAAATACTAGCAAATCCCACACTGACCCTATATTGGTGTCATTTTTAAAATGCTAAATATTATGTCCAAGGTCACATGGCTAATAAGAGACAGACCCAGAATCTGCTCACCGCATGGTCTGGAAAGTCACTGGCCCAGGCCCTCTGTGCTAAGGTCCCATAGGCTGAGCCTGGCACGCTGTCTCCATTGCTCATATAACCATAAAGGAATTTACCCATCTCTCCTGTACCAGCCCTTTACCTGAGTGTAGTCAGCTGCAGCCCTGTCTGCATTATTTCCTAAGCTCATATCCCTTGTAGTCTCCAACCTTCTTCCTCTCAGCATTAACACCGTAGCTTTATAAGAATGGCCTGCCTCTGCTCAGGCGAAAGCTGCTCACATGCATGCACAAGTTTATTCAATAGGCTGGTTCAACTTAAGTACCTTACTAATTTTCTAAAAGCAAAATTGAACTGTAAATCGAACCTTGTAGTTAAAGAGCTTATAACAGCTCCCTGGACTGTTGTCAAGCGACCTGAAAATAACTTATTCAAGCTTTACTGCCAGATACTGTATACTCACCTTCCCTACCCCTTGTGATTGGATGGAGAAGTGGACGCATTCTAGGCAAGCAGTCTATCACTGAGCTATAATCGCTGCGTGCGCGCTTGTGCGTGTGCGTGCATGCGCAAGCACACATGTTCATGTCAGAAGTACACAGCACTTGTTAAAGCCAAAGGCAACTTATAGTGTGGTTCCTTGGGTATCTGTGTTTGTTTGTTTGTTTGTTTGTTTATTGAGACACTGTCTCTCAATGGCCTAAAAGTCACCAAGAACAGTAAGTAGAGTAGCATGGGAGTCTCCAAAGCCACAACACTGAGGTGATAACTATGTGTTACCACACCTGTCTGGATTTTTTCCTCTTCTTGCTCTTTATCAACTGAGACATCTTGTCAACCCCTGGAGTCTCTTAGCTGCTCCAAGCATATCCCCAGTTTCCCACTGACCACGCCATAGCATTTGAATTACATTAGGACACCAGTGTACCCTGCATTTTCCTGTAGACAGCAGGCTCTGACTTACACACGCTTATCTACAATTGCTCTTGTGGATGAGCAATTTTGGACACGAGGAACAGTCATTTCTTCCCACATTTTTCCCCCTTATTCCTTCACTTTCTCCTCCATGTGCTGCTGAGGGCACTTAGTTATCATTGAAGGCCTGGTGTACAAACCTTTTCCATACCCCTGCAGGCAGATATAACGCACACTTCTGTGAACTCACATAGCACTTTCTGTGTGCACTGCTTCCAGCGCTTGGTGCAGCTTGTACTACTGCTATTATTTGTGTAGGGCCCTGTTACAGCAGGTTTCACCGCCGGCTGCCGCTGGTTCTGCCGCCATTGTCCTGCAACCACGTGTGCCCCAAATAACATTCAGAGACTCTGTATTTGATACAATCCTGTTGGCCAGTTACCATTATTGTTAATGGGCTAGCTCTGCCTTAATCATTAACCCATTTCTACTTATCTAAGTATTTCCACGTGGTCGTCTTATCGGGGAGCCGAGCGGCAGGCGTCCTGCTCCTTCCCCGGGCTACATCTTGACCCCTACTACTTCCTCTCTCCTCCTCCTGGTCTCCTAGCCCCGCCTATCTTGTTATCTCATTGGCCACAGTGCTTTATTAACAAGTATGAGAAACATATATACAGAATAACATCTCCCATCATCATTGTTTAGTAAGAGTGAGATATTAATATTTCAGCTTACACTGTTATATATTCTTATCTGTGGTAATCTATGTACTGGAAGAATTGTATATTATATTTTGTCATATTGTGTGAAATCTTTCCATTTATGTTTCATGCACATTATTCTCACTATATTCTATGTATGTATACTTTGTTTGAGTTCAAGACATTTTGTATATTGATACAGTTTAGGATATTTATCTTGCTGCCCTCTTGTCTAGACATTTCTACTCTACCTCTACTTTAGGAATTTACATGTGCATAATTATATTGTTTAGGTGTGTATCCTTGCTTTTCTCAAGGAAGTTTTAATCAGGTTTTTAGCTAAGTTCCTGAGTATTATAGATCATCCTCACCCGTGTTTCCTTTGCCTATGAGATTAGTCAGCAATAGTTGCTTAATCTCCAATCACTTCATAGACCTGCAGAACACGGCATTTAAATGTTTTAATATTAGTACTCCGTTGACATGAGACACTGTTGCTCCTGACAGCACCATGCACTTTCCCAAAAGTATGTTGGACACTGTCGTTGCTCCTTCTGGAGTTCACCCTCACTTCGGCCATGGCCTCTTGGGCAAGGAACTGCCCCTACCTTGACAACTGATCTGGACATGCGGTCCTATGTGCTTGCAGGAGACAAACAGAAGACTGCTGAACCTTGCCAAGTCAGGGTAAGACAGCCTTTCTTCCTCCCTGCTTTTGTTGTGATCTGTCAGGTACTCTTGGCCTTAGCCAAAACTGGCTGTACCAACATTGCTCTGAGACCTTGGGTGACTGTCCAGGTAGCTTGCTGTTTCTGTCTTCGAGGCATCTTTTGGAAGTTGCCCATCCGCACTTCCTGTCTATCCTAGTATTGCTATTTTCCTTCTCAGGTCTTGATGAGGTTGTAGATTAAACCATCACAACTATTATTCTCTCTTCCTAGTTAGATAGATTAGGTACTAGGCTTAAGCTTTCTAGCTTAGGATAACTCTATTGTAAACTGCGTTATGTCTTCATCCTAGGACTAGATATGTAGGTCGTTTTGTTCTCAATTTTCCTTTTCTTAGAGCACACTTGTTATTCACTGTTTTGTATATAGTTTTGTATCAAACCCAAATCTTTTCTTTAGACTAAAAGGGGAATTGTAGCAAGATATTCACCTTGTCTGCACCTGTGGCTTAGGCCATGCCCATTGGGGCGGATGGGAGCGGAGAGAAAAGGTTGGGAGAGGGTCGGGCCGCCCCTTTTGGGTGGTGGACGCTGGAAGGCTCAGGATCTGCTGGAACCCGCCGCGTGCATCTGCCTATGTTGTGAGTTATTTCTCCCTTAATAAACTTCTGTTCGGCCTAATTGTTTATCCTGATTCTTATTAAATCACAATAGGGCCCCACCACTAACTGGCCTGGCCTGGCTTATTTTCTCTCATCCCATTATGACACAGAAGCAATCAGATGATGTGGATAGAGAAAAAAATGACAGGTCAGTGGCACACATGGTGGCCCAGCCAAAGAAACAAATGAAATTAAAATGAACAAGATAACCTCAGAGGAAGGAGGATGATAAGGTGAGGAAAAAGGGCTAAGTCAGCATGCCTTGCCTCTTCCACAAATATAGCCCCCACCTCCTATGCCCCACCAGAGCAGGTGTGTCCTTAGACTACCAGCCAGTGGGAATCTTTCCGAACTATGAAATCAATGCTTCATGAAAGCAGTTAAGTGGCGCAAGATGAAGGGTCCTGTGTGGCTGAGCTGGAACCCAGTGAGGTTCCTCAAGGCAGATGGTTGATTGGGTTGGTCTGTGAACTGTCAGTGTCATCCCTTATACTGTTAACAATAGAGATAACCAAAAGAGAGTCTTCTGTGGGGTCCGTGGCCCTGCTGGCTGCCTTCTTGAGTTTTGACTATGTTGTCATCATAAACAGGACTTGATCTACAAAACTAAGGCTCTGTAACATCCCTTGCATAGTGGCAATGTGGATTTTGTTACTGTAGAACATGTCTGACAGTACTTGCCAGGCACATAAAAAGGGTTCAAACATTGCCTTGTCATAGAAATCATATTCCATGCATTGTCATATTTGACTTTAGAAAACTTAGCATTGCAAAGAATTGTACTTATACAAATAATCCATCAGCATTCACATGGCAAACATTCCCTGAGATCCACTTATTACATCTAAGAAAACATGGCTAAACTAGAAGCTGTCTTGTCTTCTAAGAGCTAAAGGCTAATCAGCATGAACAATAACTCCCCCAGTTCTGTCAGATGATGTCAGGGTACACCCTCAGATCCACTAGAAATGGCTCCCAGTAAGCACAAAAGCCCAATGATTCACAGCTTTACTCTCCGGCAAGGCCTGATGCCATTTAGGTATGCCTCCACTAGAAGAATGAAGATGAGGTGTCCACTGCTGGCAGGTGTCACTAAATGTCCCACCTGCCATTGTAGGAGCGGGTCTTCTACAGTACGGAAGCCCTTCCTCAGAAGTGTCAATAGTCCCTGGCTCAAACTCCTGCTCTCCTCTCCTGACTGCCTCTCCACCCCTGAGGAGACAGGCTTCCCATGAGGCTCTTTTCTCTAACAGCGTGTTCCTCCTCCCTGCCACTTGTCGTCACATGCCCAGTGGGGCCAGGATCATATCCTATGCTGCCTCAATTTTCAGTTTCACCATCAAAGCTCCAATTACAACAACAAGAAGAAGTGCTGTGGAAATACCAAGCTATTCTCATTTTTACAGCATGCTTTTCTGAGAGTGGCAATAAAAGCTTTTATAAAATGCTTGTCTGGAAAGAACAAAAGGCAAAGGAAATTACTGTTATTTAAGTGTTGCCAATTAAAATAATGAAGCTTCAAATGACTAAATTATCCAAAGCATAAACACACTTTAGATTACACTCCTGTTTCTACAACAATGATGGTTCTTCACTTAACAATGTAAGGTGTACAGAGAAATGTGCTTGGGATGTTTTGACTCTATCTGTCCTACCACCAAGCGTGTTTTTCCAGCAGTGTCTTCTAAACACTCCACATTTCCTAGTCCATTAAAACGCTCACTGATAAACTTGTAGATTCATGGCTAAGGCATCTGCAACCTACCCCAGTCATGGATAAAAGGAAAATTATGCTGCAACTTGTCACACCACTTAGGGTGACTACTAGAAAAGCAGAAACAAGAAGAGTTGGCTGGATGGAGAGAAACTGGACTCTCTTAGTTTCTATGTGCATGACTACAGCTGCCACAGCAAACGATAAGATGGTCTTTCCGAGAGCTAAAACTGGAGGCAGGAAGCTCAGTTAGGAAGTGCTTGCTTGTGATACAGGAGGCACCAGGTTCTAGCCTACAGTCTGTAAACTGAGCTTAGTGGTGAGTGAGTGTAGCCCCAAAACTTGGAGATGGACCAGGAATGCCAGGTCTTCAGCTGCAAAGAGAATTCAAGAGCAGTCTTGTTAAATAAGCCATGGCGCCCTGTCTACCCCCCACCTCATAAAGGACAAGACCAGGACCATCAATGTTCCAGCATGCATGGGGGCCCAGCCCTAGCCACAGAGCAATTAGTGTTTGCTTGGGGAGGTGCTGTCCCTTTTTTTCAGAGGGGTAGCCATTGGTAAGTTACCCTTCATTAGTTAAATAAGCCCACAACTATGCATGTGCAAGAAAAATTTCAATAAACCCACTGGGATATAGACATGGAAGTAGGAGGGCTGTGTGTGTGTGTGTGTGTGTGTGTGTGTGTGTGTGTGTGTGTGTGTTTTAAAGGGAGATTCCAGAGGGAGTGTAAAATGGCAGAGAGAAATGTGGGGCTGCAAGTAAACAAAAACAGTCCTGTGAATGATTTTTAGATACATTCTGAAACACACACACACACAAAGCAGCATCTCAAACACATGTCTGCTCACACATGTTCACAGCAGCATTGTTCCCAGGACCTAAAAGCAGAAGGAACCAGGTGTCTTTGGTGAAGGGTGAATGTGTGAAATGTGTATTCATTCATGGAGAGAGTGTCCAGTCTTAGGTAGTGTATTCATTCATGGAGAGAGTACCCAGTCTTAGGTAGTGTATTCATTCATGGAGAGTATCCAGTCTTAGATAGTGTATTCATTTATGGAGAGTATCCGGTCTTAGGTAGTGTATTCATTTATGGAGAGAGTGTCCAGTCTTAGGTAGTGCATTCATTTATGGAGAGTACCCAGTCTTAGGTAGTGTATTCATTCATGGAGAGTATCCAGTCTTAGGTAGTGTATTTATTTATGGAGAGAGTGTCCAGTCTTAGGTAGTCAGGGACTCTGGCTACACTACAGCCAGGGGAGTCTGAAAGCCAGCCTCAAAGTACAAATCTGAATGAGTCTGTCTACATGAGAAAGGTGGAAGAGAAAGCAGGGGTTCAGTGGGAAAGAGTTTTAAAGCACACTAGTGCTGTACAGGGGACTGCAACACAGCAACATGCATGGAACACCCTGCACTGTTTGATTAAAAGCCTAGGATCATTGCTGATATGTTCTGGGATTTAATTACAAAAAAAAAAAAAAAAAAAAAAAAACAAAGCAGGGGCTGTAGGGATGGCTCAGCAATTAACAGCACTCGCTGCTCTTACAAAGGACTGGGGTTTGGTTCCCAGAAATAAGCAACAAGAGCTTCAGGGGATCCAATGCTCTGTTCTGGTCTCCTTAGACTCTCACATATATATAAACACATACACACACACACACACACACACACACACACACACACACATGCATGCATACACATATACACACAAGTACACATACATACACACATGTATACACATATATATACACATATACATACATGTACACACATACATGCAATAAATATGTGTTTGTGCATGTACAACAGAAGAGCACATACATACATGTACACACAGATACACATACATGCACACATACATGCACATGCATACACATACACACATATACATGTATGCACATGCATATACACACATACATACACATATGCACACACGTACATACACATACACATAGACATACATGAAAAAACAAATAAAAAGATTACACATAAAATATATAAGCAGTTGAAATCATTTACCCCTGTTTCCTGCACATCTTAGAAGCAATGCATCCATTAAAGAATGGCAGCAACTTGTGTATGGGAACTAAGCTTAGAGCATCACATTCAGCTTAGAGTGTATTAAAAAAAAATCACAGAAGAAAGAGAGGAAAGATTCAAAGAGCCAGAATACAAGGGAGCTGCTGTGAAACAGTCTCCCTAGAAATGGCTGCATAAACAAGGCCTGCACAATGGCAATATCAGTGGACATGTTAACATAGCAGTGGGAAGTTCTCGTCGCATTCCACTCCTACAGCAGGAACTGCAGGCAATTAATGACCGCTGGGACAAGGAGAACTGTCTTCTCCCAGGAATGAGCTGCCTTACTGGTTGTCCAATACAGAGTGATCAGCCCTTAACCCACATGCACACAAACCATGAAGGGAGAAAATTGAAAGAAAAATGTGATGTAACTATTTCAAGTACAAAATATTTTAAACTAAATATCTTATTTCCCTTCAAATAAAGTAAAATAAGGCTCAAAAATATGAATGTTGAAGAGGCCACCCCTGTATAGTATTTCTCGTCATATAATCTGTCTTAAAAAGGGTAATCTTTTAAACATAAATTTTTTACTTATTCTTTGGGAATTTCATATCATACACCCCATTTCCCAGTCCCTCTGTATCCACCCTTCACCCGTATAGAGTACTCCCATGAAGAAAAACTTTAAAAGAAATAATAAAAGTAAAGTAAAATAAAGTAAAAATACAAAGAACAATATTAATTTTTAAAGAAACAAAAGCATTTCTCTCCTTTGTCTTTCACCCCTTCGTTGGTCTTTGGGAGCTGCTGTATCATGCGATATATTCTTTTTCCACACAGCTTTACTTGCAAACCTTCACTGTGTAATGTATAATTGCCTGGTTCAAGGCCTCTGGCTTCTGATACACCATCAATGCTGGACCCTCCCTGAAACTCCTCGGGGATATCCTGCCCTGAGTCATGGAGTCTGCAGTCATGGTTGTTTAGGACAAGTCCCTTCACAGGCTCCAGCAGGTCATTGATGGGGAGTGCCCACTCAAAGCCCTGGACAAAGCCTGGGTTGGAGGCAGGTTGTTAGGACCAGGTATTCCCATCAGGCGAGGTTACGAGCCAGCTCTCCCTTACCAGGGTCATAGTCAGGGGATGTGTTATCCCAGGGCCAGCACGGATCAGGGTCAGCTCTCTGGTGAGGAGAGAGGCTAGGCACAGCCCTAGTAACAAAGGGGGTGATTTTAAAAGTCATTCTAAACTGCATCCATTACCAGCATCAGGACAATGTTTACTCAATGAAAGGGTAGACACACATACTGGTGTCTATGAAGCAAACCCTGACTTGAAAAAGGAGTAGCAGGGTGACAGAAATTCCTTGTCTGTCTCAAAAACCCTCAGCCTGTTTTTGAAAGACTTTCCAGAGAGCAAGTCTCATTCCAGAACATTATGCACACACTACCCACCCTTGTCTCCAGCTTCTCACCATTGGTTCTCTGCTTCAGCCCTTCCTCCCTCTTGGACAACTCCCCCAGCACCCCATGCTCTTTCTCTCCATTCTCCAGTCTGGCAAGCCATTTGAACAGAGATCTGCAAACTAAGTGCACTCTGACCTTGCTGGGTCTCCACTTAACACTGCCCCACAGCAACTGGTTTCCTTCTACCTCTCCTTCTGCCACGGACGGGCCCTGACCTTAACGCTTTGAGAGTATGTTCGACACCTGACACTAACTCTTCCCCTGTGTGATCTCCCTCTATGCCAACTGCACAGCAGGAATTCTTTGGCTCCTTGCTGTATTCTCAGCTCATGGAATAATATCCAGTTCAGAGAAAGACACTACAAATGTTTGCAAACCTTTTCAATGATTTCCCATGCCCTGGAAGTCGTTTATAGTCAACACACACAATAATGGGTTTCACTGTAACATTTCCATATGTGTATATATTGTATCGTTACCATTTGTTGTTACCCACCTCCCTCCCACTGTCCCCTTCCTCCCACAAATGTTTGCCCTTCTCCTTTCATATACATATATACATACATATATACATATGCCGTTCTCCTTTCATAACATTATATGTCCATATATACATACATACACATATACATGCATGCATACACACACACACACACACATACACACACACACACACACACACAAGCTTTTACCTAGAGAAAACATTCCTTATTTGTCTTTTGGGAAAACTCATTAAAACTCATAAATGGAATTTCTATGTATTATTTCTTATAACTAATTCAAAATATGAAAGGCAAATTCACAAATGCTCTTGCTCTTGTGAGTGGTGGCCAAAGCTTTCCCATGCCTTCTGTAGGAAACAGTGACTCTGTTTTTATCAGAAGGGAGACAATGCCTTTTGCTCTCTAAAGAAAAGCAACTGTGTCACTAATTTCTGAATGTCTTATTGGTCTATCAGCTGACACTTTCCAAAAGTCCACTGTTTTGTTAAGTTGTCTAAAACTTCTTTTTGCTTGCCCCTACTGTCATGTTCTTGTCCTCTGTGTAACCACATATGTGTGTGCTTCTCCTGTACCTTAAAATTAAATTCCTCATGCAAGTATTAACTTTCATAGCCTAGTTACACAATAACTTTACAGACATTTACCGCTTATAATATCAGAAAATATTTTTGGGCTCCCTAAGTATGAAAGAGAAGCATCAAATCAGAGTTTACTATTATGGCAAAGACAGGCAAAGTCAATACTAGGAATAAAGAAGAATGAGTAATACTTCAGAGTACATGTAACTTTAAAAATGAAAGAATGATAGATGGCTGAGAAGTTAATAAACAGGCTGTGCAAGCATGAGGGGCTGAGACTGGACTTCAGAAGATATGCCAGACAACACGTAGTAGTAGGTCAGAGTTATAATCCCAGCATTCCTAAGGCAGATGAGAGGAGAGCCAGGAGAACTCTCAGAAGCTCTGGATCAGCTAGCCAGGCAGACACAGTGTTGGAATGTGAGGCCTTGTTTCAAACAATGTTGGAAGGCGAAGACCAACACCCAAGGTTGTTTCCTGACCTCCATGCATGTAAGTGTGTGTGTGCGCGTGTGTGTGTGCACACACACACACACACCATAAAGAAAAACATATGAAAAGGTAAAAGCTAAAATTTTCCACTATGATGCACAGTTTTTAGTCTCCAAAGTAAAGGCTATGAACCCTACAATATAAAGAGCAAAGGGGACGGACAGGAGTCACAAGTGTTGTGTCCACTTGGAAGCCATCGTTAGGAGCGAGAACACTCACAATAAAAACCCGCCCCAGGAGCTGTGCTGAAGAAGCAAAACAGAAAAGGAAGTTTTCAGCATCATCTACAATATATATAATGACAAGAAAAATCACATGGGTCATGACAGTGTTATCTGAGAGGAGAGTGACTTCAAACCCTTCCTGATAGTCAGCAATTGTAAGTCAACAGGCTGAATAAATAGATTTGGGGAGTCAGGGAAGTATGGGAAGATTACGTGTCTATTTTCATGTAACCACTTACATATCTTGAAATTCATCAATTTTTTATATAACCATGAAAATAACAACCATTATGATGCCAATCGCAAGGAAAAATATCATGTGTGACCCTTCCTAAATACAGAACGCTACAGTAAAAATATATTTGAAAGTTAACACTTGCTTAGTCTTCTGTGGATGATTACCATGAACAGAAAATATCTAACAGCATATTACCTAAGTTTCTGAGAGGAAAAGGACATGTTTCCAAACATTCTTTAAAAGCTAACAAGGAAGACACCATGATCAGCTGGCCTTATCTCCCATTACTTGCTTTTCTTATACTTCAAAGCAGAAATGTTAAAGGAACAGTAAAATGCTTGTAAGCAGTCTGCTAAGACAGGGTTCACTGACTGACTACTACACAAGTTCTCTTCAGAGGCGTGTTTTAGAATTTTAACACATGTTTAACTGTCATCAGTCTTAAATTTTCCAGAATATGAATACTTTGAAATATTTACCAAAATCCTAAATGCTCTCATTATTCCAGCTCTCTAGACTAATGATGTCTACAAATGCAAGAAAGGAAAAAAGAAAAAAGAAAAAAAAGAAGGGAGAGAAAGAGAGGGAGGTAGGAACAGAAGGAGGGAGGAATGGAGGGATGGAGGGACAGAGGGATGGAAGGATGGAGGGCAGGCAAGCCAGAAGTTGCTGCAATTATGCTCGGCCCTGATCTATCTAAGTCACTCCACAGTGTGTAAAATAGTGAAAATGTAACCAGCCAGCTTCCTGCTCTTCCTTCTCCACCATGAGGGACCCCTGCATCCCCTCGCATCCCCCTGTATCCCGCTGGAAATTGAATAAACCCTGTCGTCTTCTAAGTTGCTTTTTGTTGGGGTGATTTGTCATAGTAACAAAGGTGAAATGACAACCAGCAACAGAAACTGTAACTACCACTGTTGAAGTTATGATGGATTGAGGGTGACGTGCCACCTCTTAGGGCAGCCTCCTTGTCTCTCCAGGTAAATCCAAGACAGGAGATAAAACGTACCCATAATGTGATGTGCACAAAAAACCAGAACTTTATCCATGCAGGACACTGATATATTTACTCTGCACATTTTAATTTCAGGAAAAATCATTTCATTACAGTGTTGGTATAGAGGCTTGCATATCTAAAGCTTATTTCTTTTTATTAATTATTCCTTTTATTGCATACCAACCACAGTTTCCCCTCTCTACTCCGCCCCCGCATCTGCACTCTCTCCCATCCATTCCTCCTTCAATTCAGAAGGGGCCTCCCAAGGGTATGAACAAAGCATGAGTCATCAAGTTCAGGCAGGGCCAAGCTCCTCCTCCTGCATCAAGGCTGAGTAAGCAATCCAGCATGGGGAACAGGTTCCCAAAAGCCAGCTAAACACTCCAGGGACAGGTCATGATCTCACTGCTAGGAGCCTCACAGTCAGACTAAGCTACACACGTGTCACACACATGCAGAAGGCCTAGGTTAGTTCCACACAGGCTCCCTCAGTCCAGAGTCCATGAGCTCCCATGAGTTCAGGTCAGCTGTCTCTGTGGGTTCCCCATCATAACCTTGACCCCCCCTGGTTCGTATAATCCCTCCTCCCTTTCTTCGGGAAGACTTCTGGAGCTTAACTCAGTGCTTGGCTATGGATCTCTGCATCTGCTTCCCTCAGTTACTGCATAAAGGCTCTCTGATGACAATTAGGGTAGTCACCAACCTGATGATATAGATGAACAGTTCAGACACCCTGTATTTTAAGAAAAGCAGTGCACAAGAGAAAAATGTTCAAGCAGAGCTTTGTTGTTTTGTTCTGTTTTGATTATTATTAAGGAACAGGATTATCAAAAGGGGAGAGGGAAGGGGAGAGACTGGCCTCTGGAGACAGAAGCAGCAGGAGAGAGGAGAGAGGGAGGGGGAAGAAGGAGTGGGGCAGAGAGGAAGAGAGAGAGAGAGAGAGAGAGAGAGAGAGAGAGAGAGAGAGAGAGAGAGAGAGAGAGACAGAGACAGAGACAGAGAGAGACAGAGAGAGACAGAGAGAGACAGAGAGAGACAGAGAGAAGGATGAGGGTGGGAAGGGCCTTTTAAAAGGGAACATAGTGAATGTGCACAGGTGCTCTTAGTGACTGCAGCTGAAGGAATGTCCTATCAGAACCCTAAGGACAGGCCAGTACAGATGCCTAAATACTAACACACATCCTCAGCTGGGGTCATCCTTGTGGAGTCCTGGGAGTTTCTCTGGCACCAGGTTTCTCCTTAACCCCAAAATGCCCATGTCCCCCTCCTTCCCACTCTCAACCTGCCTCCTGCGCCCAGCCTGCCTAACCAGATCCCTCCCTCATGTTTCTGTCCCCCATCCCACCCCTCATCCTCACCCCAAGCCTATCCAGGAGATCTCTTCTATTTCCCCTTCCTAGGGAAATCCATTTGTCCCTCTTTGGGCCCTCTTTGATTTCTAGTCTCTCTGGGGCTGTGGACTGTAGGTTGGTTGTGCTATACTTTACTCTTAATTTCCACTTATGAGTGAGTACATACCATGTTTGTCTTTTGGGGTCTGGGTTACCTCACTCAGACTGATTTTTTTTTCTAGTTCCATCCATTGGCCAACAAATTTCATGAGGTCATTGTTTTTATACTAAAGTTTATTTCTTATGGTTAACTTGAAGGTCATCACAGTGTCTCCCTAGTTAAAGGCACCTGGAATACAGGCCCAGAGACCTGAATTTGGTCCCCAAAATCACATAAAGAAAGAATGAATCAATTCCACAATCAGTTCTCTGACCTCCACATGGACACTGTTACACCCATCGCACACACAGAGACAACATATTCACACAGACAGTGGAAGTAACAGTAATAATAAACCTCAAATCCATTTCTTTAAAAAGCTATTCAGACATACCAGAAATGCCCTCATTAATGAATTTTTGTCTGTGCAGTGTGCATGCAGGGCCTGAGGAGGCTTGAGGAGTTATCTGAGTCCAGGAGCAGGAGTTGGAGATGGCTGTGAGCCACCATGTGGGTGCTGAGAGCCAAACCTGGATAGATCCTCTACAACTGTTCTTAACAACTGCTCCAACTCTCTAGCACCCGAAAATTATATTACTTTCTGTTTTGGTTTTGGCTTGCTTTTTTTTTTTTTTTTTTTTTTAAACAAGGCCTTACTCTGTCTCTGGCTGGCTTATAATTCATCATGTAGACCAGGCTGGCCTCCAACTCACATAGATTCACCTACCTCTGCCTCCTGGGTGCTAGGATTAAAGGTGCATACCACCACACCCAGGCCAAAATATATTTTGAGTGAAGAAAAGCACTATCAAGGCCAGGCACTGGTGGTGCACGCCTTTGATCCCAGCACTCGGGAGGCAGAGGCAGGAGGAGCTGTCTGAGTTCGAGGCCAGCTTAGTCTACAGAGCCAGTTCCAGGACAGGCTCCAGAGCAATACAGAGAAGCCCTGTCTGCAAACACAAAAAAGTAAATGAATAAAAAGAAAGAAAAGCACTATTAATAATTATGCTCTAATGTTTTACATAAACTAACCTATTAGCCTAGAAGGATTTTAACTCCATTTATCCCAGCTAGCAAAATCCCTGCAGCTTTCATGATTCCACGCAAATATCACCATTTTGAATTCTCATGCTAACCATCTTTAGTAGACTGTTTTATTGACTTTATTAGTCAGGTTTTCTCCCATAAATTATCTTTAAAGCTAATCACAGGCACATATCTTTGCAAAACTACATGTAGCATTTAAAGATGCTATATGGTTATCTAATTCACATTAATTCCTTCTTCAGGCATGCTCAAACACAGCAGGGGTCATGAGAAATACAGAACAAACTTACCAGCCTACGCCTTTCTTCCTCTACAGCAATAAGCAGCCTTGCGAATTCTTTCAGTGATTGAGCTATTTAAAAACAAAACAGAAAGAAGGGCATTAATCCTCTTTCAGGGCTAATATTTAATGACAAAGCAGCAAATATTACAATGAAACTAATTATTAATTTGTATCTTATATTGTGTGGTTTTGTTTGTACATCTATAAAATCATACCAATCATGAAACACTGTGGAGAACAGGCAGTTGTCTCTGTGAGCTACAAATTAAAGCCTGGAAGTTTGTCTACAGATCCTAAAATAAATATAGATTATATACTTAATATATGAAACTTAGATTAAGTAGTCTTGAATCTCTTTCAACTATGGTTTGTGGATATGAACTATTTTTTGTTTTTTAAAGATTTTTTATTTATTTTATGTATGTGTGCTCTATCTGCATGAACACTTCATGCCAGAAGAGGACATCAGCTCTGACTATAGAGGGTTGTAAGCCACCAGGTGGCTGCTGGAAATTGATCTCAAGACTTCTGCAAAAGGAGTCAGTGTTCTGAACACCTGAGCCATCTCTCCAGTCCAGTCTGAAACAGTTTTAATATCTGTAAACAGCAATAAGCCAGGCTGCAAAGCTGGCTCTGCTGGTGCAGCCATCACACTTCCTGTGTGGGCCCGAGGACCTAAGTTTGGATCTCTATCGCCCACATAAAAAACTGGACACAGACACACATGCTGATGCCCGCAGGCTTCATTAGGAAATCCACTAAGGTGCAGTTGCTTTAAGCAGGAGTTTGGTTTCCAAGAAAAATGCAACTCAGTTTCTCATTTTGCTTTCCCACTGTCTCTCCTTGTTCAAAAGAGACTGATGCCATTTTCTACTACACATGAACTGATCTGTTTCCCATATAAACACTATTTATAAACTCATAATAGCTGATTATAACACAAACGTCTTAGAAGACAAATTTTAACATGCGAAAGAAACTGGATGCTTGGTTCCCTACAACAAAAAGCACCCACCCTCCAGCAGTTTGGGGAAATTGGACTCAATCTGACAATACATTGTCTTCCCTTTTTCTCTTGTTGACTTTTCAAGGTCAACAACAAACAAGGTCTTACAACAAACAAACCCAAAGGACTAAAACTGTTCTTTTCAAATATTATAAAGTCGGCTCTACTTCAAAAAATCATATTTTGGGTCCAAATGAGAATTTTTGAGTTCTTTAAGAAAGTGGGCCATGGGAATACTGGCTATTCATCTCATAAACTGGTTGGTGGTCCACTAACCTCACAAGCACACATGGCTAAAGCTTCAGGGTATTTCATTAATAGTTTTCTAGAAGAGCAAAAAGAAGACGAGAGTGCCACAGAGCAAGCAGAAATCTAGACTTTAGGAGAACAGGTCCCTGGGGATGTCCAGTCACCTTCACACCCTCAAAGTCCTACAGGACACTGCCAGAAGCTCAGAAGGTCAGGTTTGTACTGTCCTTGGCAGCCACTGGAGGTGGAGAGACAATGTTAGCACTGTTGGCACACAGGGCCACAAATGTCCTAAAAGACCATGAGATCTACATGCAGTTCCTTTAAAATCAGGAACAAGGCAAGGATGTTCAGGCTCACCAGTCTTGCTCAATAGACCACTTGCAATTTTAGCCAAAGTAACTGAGCAAGAGAAGGAAATAAAGGGGATAGAAGTAGAGAAGGGGAGCTAAGTGATCCCTGTGTGCAGGTGACATGGGCTGAGAGGTTAAGTACTTGCTGCCCCAAAGTTAGAATTAAGTTCTCAGCACAAGGCAACTCCAGCTCCTGGGGTAATGCCTTCTTATGGTCTCTGTAGCAAAACACATGAGCATGGACAGACACATAAATAAAAATAAACTCAATCTTAAAAATGAAAGAAAATCCTAAAGACTCCACTGAAAGTTTCCTATCAGTAAAGCAGAAAAAAAAAAAATCAACACACAAAAATGAGTAGCATGATATAGCTCAGTGATCTCGGCAATGTGATGCTTGTTCAGCATGAGAAGTCGTGGAACCAGCAAGGACCCAGAAATAAATGCACATTATTGTGCTTACCAGCCCTCACAGGAGAAATGTAACCCTTGCACACTACTGGTGAGAATAAACCATTGCATCACCTGGGGATCAGTAGAGTCCCCTCAAAAACACTCAAAACAGAGCTACCATGTGATCTTGTCACAATACTGTAGGTCTGCAATAAAGGACCCAAGTCTGCATTCACATAAGAGACACCTGCAGCTCTAGTCACAAATGCTGAGCTGTGCTACGAATCAACCAAGGTGTCACATACACTCATACATGAGGAATAGATTATTTATTGTTCAACCATACAGAATAATGAGTCATGCCCTTTGCAGACATGCTATGCAAAATAAGCCAGGCACAGAAAGATAAGCATCCCACGTTTCCTCTTACTTGTGGAAAGAGAAATATCTTTTAAAGTGAAACCATGGAGGAACCAGGAGAGAAGGATGAGAGGAGCAGGGATTGGGGGTTGGGGTGGGAGAGGGTAAGACGGTGAACGTGGGAGGAGAGATATGAACAAATAACTGCTACAGAAATATCTGAAAATCTCAATGAAGCTTATGAAGATGTGTAAACAATATGTACTAAGAACTCAATTTATTAAATACTATGTAGAACAAAAGAACATGAAAACACAGGAAGGTTACTGTACTCTGGACCTTGAGCAGGAGCCATATGAAGTAATTCCTCTAGCTCCCACCTTCTATGAATGTTTGAGCTATTTATGAAGGGTGTCACCTAGGCAAAGTTCTAAAAAGATTGATGATTACATAAAAATTCTGTACTCATACAGAAATAACAGCTTATGACATTTTATATTTTATTTATTGATATTTACTATGAATATGAATAAAATCTGGGTCCAGACTAGCATCTAATATAACAGTCATTAACAGATTTTGACCACACCTATATTTATGATGTTAACTTGATTTGGGACAACTTCTTCAAAAATAATACTTAATACAAAGGGTTTTCCCCCAGTGAACATGATCTGAAAGTTAGAACAATGCATCTGCACAGTGTATCCAATATACAAGAATAAAAATACTAGCCCTTGGTCTTCGACACATGAAATATCATAAAAAAGATAAGCCAGACACCTCAGAAAGTTCAGTTAGTTATCTAGATTCTGTCACCTGAATACAATTTTCCTGACTATCTTCATCACTAACAATTCCTCCCCTTCCTGTCCATCTGCAGCAAATGATTCCTGGCAAACAACCAAGAGAGTTTCCCATATAAATTTTAACTGCCAATTTTGGAAGTCACAAATGTTGTCATACACACCCTTTTATCTCTGCAACATAATATTGGGAAAGTGCTTTGGAGCTAGTGAAATCTATTCTTCAAATGTATTTGTGAAAGGCCACGTGAGTATAACGAGTCACAAAGGCAAGAGTCAAATCCAACTCTAGATGGTGACAAAGTGTAGTGACGGCCTGGACATAGTTGCCAAAAATGTCTATTCTACAACATTCCAGATTATCCAGAGTACCTCTTACCTAACTTGATCTTTTAAGTAAGCTTAAATTCACCCAACTATTTTTAGTTTTTAACAAGAAACCCTGTTAGGTGTCTGAAGTGAAGATGAGGGAGGAGAAAGCCATCAAGTATGCTGGCTTATCCTTGCAATTCCATTCCATTGGTCCTGATGCTGGGGAGGGTCTATCAATCAGGACTTGAGACCAGCCTGGGATACATGGCGAATTCCAGGACAGCCTGAGCTATAGAGTGAGATTGCTCAAAACCAAAAAGTAGGTATTGCTCAGCAACTAAAAACATTTTTGATCAGCCCGATGACCTGAGTTCAATACCCAAGACCCACATGATGGAGGGCCAGGACAAAGTTGCACACATATTCCCATGAGCTCCACATGGGATATGAATACCTCCCACATATATTAAATAAATAAATAAAATTTAAGCAAAAGCAGAAAGTTAGTGACTCCCTACTCACTGTTGACATAACTGACAGCCACATACTCTCCTACTCAACACTTCATGTTCCCCAGCATGAGCTTTACATAATTTTAAACCATGACAACAAGACGTTGTGCTAAATTCTTTCAGAAGTCTGCCCTCAATCAGAAATGGCACCCATGCCCAAACAAAAGCTCACTGGCACGGACCATCACTGCCTACCCTGTCAGTTTATCACAGTAAGCACATCCCTTGCAATTTTCAGATGTGCTATAGTCAAAAACTAAGTACGCCACTTCACCGAGTCCCAAGGAAACCATGGAAATCTGTAGAAGTGTCTGCAGTTTGGACTGAGCTAATGCAATTACTTTTTATAAGCCCAGGTGAGACTCCAGCAAGAATCTCTTTGTTGCTTGGAAGCAGGAAACAGGGTTGTAACGCTCTGTTTGAGGAACCCTCTGCCCTGATTTTCACACACAGGACACACACACACACCTTGTGGATGAGCTGGAACAAGCAGTTAGTTCTATGTTCCTAAAACTGTCCATATGAAGAAAAGGCAAAATAGCAATGGTGTACAAGGAGAGATGACTCTGTATGCTTCATTTGTGTTTATGTATGTTACACTAAAGACACATGCAGGGACTTACAGGACACTGAGTTCCGAGGGGTTATTTCTTTGTGTTGTCAATGGCAAAGACTCTGGCTGCCAATCAATTAAATCTCAGCACAAAGCAAGGAATGCAGCCTGCTTATGGCACATCCAAGTAGTAAATACTGTGCCAATAAAACAGGTGGAAGGGAATGAAAACAGGCCTGTCTTTCCATCAGGTTTTGGCTATCTTTACTCTTTGACTGTGACAAACATCTCTAGTGACAGCCATCCACTGTCATACTGACCTTATTTACGACCACAATCCTAGATGATATTTTCTAGACACCACAACATCAAATAAGACTTCCCACTCCTTGTGTGGCTTCAGGTTCCACAGAGACATATTCCAAAGTCATAAAGTTGCTTCCTAAACCAGCAGTGGCAATGTGGAGGGAAGGGCCATGGAGGTCCCCTGTCAAATGCTGGCAGGTCCCCACAAACACACATTAGCACTCATAGACATTCCTTTTCTAACAGTTCACAGCCTCTTGGAATCCAAGGTCAAACACACACACACACACACACACACACACACACACACGGAAATAAATGTAAGAAGTATTTTAAGTGTCTAATATTATAGCACAGTTTCATAATTTAGTATTAAATAGCAATAAATTCACAGCCTACAGATAAACAGGGTAGCAAAACTGAACTTGTACCAAGCTGACATGATCCTCTACACAGAGTCAGGAATGTCCTGCCCGCCATCTTGGGACTTTTCTTTTATGATCACAGGCCTCCTTTATCTGAGAGATCCCAACCGAGACTCCAAACAGGATCCATCAAGGAGTCTTCTCTTAGAGTCTGAGGCTCACTTTTACTTCTCTTGGTCCTGTATCTCCCATACCCAGATTTCTCAGGCATTTTGCAGAAATTACAGCCTGTGACCAGTATCTTTCCAAATTCCCAACTGCTTCCCTCGGCATATGGGTCCTGGTATCTCCTAGGTTCTCAAGCACCTATAACATCATTAAGCAGGCCTATGGGTGTGCATCCTAACCCTGCCTGTCTCTGTATATCTTGGCTGAGATCACTAATTCATGACCAAATCTTTCATCTTTCATTCTTTCCTGGTCTAAGTGGACACTTGGTCCAGTTTCCCTCATGTTCACTGGCATCAATGTCTGGGCTCAAGAGAAGACACAAAGCTGGAGATTTGACTATGGACTGGCGATGATGCTCAGTTCAGGCAGTCCTTTCGAGTATGCATGAGCCCTGGACTCCACCCCTGACCCTGACCCATGCCCACCCAGAACAGCATAAATCCATCCTGGTGATGCAGGTACTTGGGAGGTGGAGGCAGAAGGATCAGAAGATAAGAGTCATCTTCAGTTTGAGACCAACCTGGGGACACGAGAGGAGAGAAAGAGAAAGAGGGGGGGGGAAGGAAAGGAAGGAAGGGGGGAGGGAGGGAGGGAGGGAGGGAGGGAGGGAGGGAGGGAGGGAGGGAGGGAGGGAGGGAGAATTTGCTGTTACTGCTAAGTATCAATATTACCTATAAAAAGTAAGGAAATTTTCTTCAAAGAAGGTAAGTGGCAATGGATGTACACAAACACACACTTAATGGTTTGCTCACTGGTAAACTCTCTTAATAGATGAAGAATCTTTTCAAACCCAAACTTTGAAAGTACCAAACAGGCTGGAAAATAAGAGCATTTGCAACTTTGCAGCGGACCTGAACTTTGCTGCCAGAACCCATGTGGCAGCTCATAATCCCCAGTGACTTGAGTGCTTAGGTCTCGAATGCTCCCTTTAAATCTCCACAGGCACTGCTCTTTTTTGTTGCACATGTGTCCATGTATGAGGGCAGAACACTCAAACACATAAAATAAATCTCAGGAAAAAAAAAAGAAAATAACAAACAAGAATGGAAGTATGTTAGTTTAATTATATATGTGCTTATGCTGAGCTTATGTATGTATTTGTTACATGTGCATTATATAAAAGACCAAATTTTAACAAATGAATATATAGAAATGTGAAAAAAGCAATCTCTCAATGCCACAGAATTAAACTTTGTTTCAGCTGACTTATTCCTCTGTGTTTACTCTGAATTCTTCAGAAGTAATTTAGTTGAGATCTTGCCCAGCATTATGCATATCAAGTCCTCAAGTTATAAACTTTGTTTCCAAACATGCAGTAGGATGCTATCAAAACTCAGAAACTTAGAGGAACTTGCTGTCTTGTTGCTAATGTTACACCAACTGTCTAACGTCCACCTGTGATATGAAGCATTAGCTTCATCTCATAGAGAAGAAAGAAAAGAAGGCTCCATGGCTAGACAGCTTGCCCCACAGCCCTGGAACAAATGCATTGGGAAGTAGGTATTTAACTTGGTCTATTCCAAACTCTTCCTGTCAACCAGGACTGTAGGGGGACAACAGTGCCAGCCTGCTACCCTGCCAGGTTAGAAGACAGAGTCGCCATATTTAAAGACAACAATCCTGGAACTGCTATGCACAGAGGGTGAGTAGGCAGCAAGCTTCCGGCCTCAGGAGACCCATCAGGAACATATTAATGACAACCACCCACTTACACATCTCACACACACACACACACACACACACACACACACACACACACACACACACACACACTCACCAGGCTTGCTGCCATCAGAACGGACCCCCCAGTTAGCATCCCTTTATATTCTGCAGCCCGGTTCATTCTCCTCTGCACTCAGTCCTCCGGCTACACCCTCTGCAAGCCTCAACAAACTCTTGCCTGCCCAGCTTCACTGTTCCACAACCTCCCAACACACTATAACCTTCTGGCTGTGATCCACACACTCACAAGGACACTAAAAGTCAAGCTATCTAACCCCTTCAGTTTGTGTTTCTGGCAATCCTTTTATTCAACCCCAGTTTACTCCAAATCTTATTTCCCACAGTGGCTATCTCAGAAGAATGTTCCTTCTCAAGAACCCAACCCAAAATTCCCCTCATTCTCACCAGATGTCCTGGCCGCCGGCTCCTCGGAGAGACACTAGGGATCCCTGATCAGCTCTGTCTGTTCTTCCGCTTCTGGCCCTTCCTCACTGGAGCTAACTGCACCCATCTTTGAACTTCTCATCCTACCACAAACCCTGCTTTCCCATTTCTCCTCTCACCTCTCGTTACACAATCCCCGTTCCCTCCTCACACAATGTCCTCGTTTTCTCTATGTTGTTTTGATAAAAACATTCTGAGAAAAGGCAATTTAGGGGGAAGAAAATGGTTTATTCCAGCTTACACGTTACAGTCCATTCATTATTGAATGAAGTCAGGGCGAGACTCAAGCAGGAACTTGAAATAGAAAGCACAGAGGAAGCTGTTTGCTGGCTCTATAGACTCATGCATAGCCCAGGACCACCTGTCTAAGGGATGACAACACCCACAGTGAACTGAGTTGTCCTACATGGATTAACAATCAAGAAAATCCCAACAGACATGCCAACAGATTGCTTTGATCTAAGCAATCCTTCAACTGAGACCCCATCCTTCTCAGGTAACTCTGGGCTGTGTCTAGGTAACTGTTAACACTAACTGTAACACACAGTTCCAGTTAAATCCCGATAAATCAGGATTTATCCCTTGTTCTCCATACTAACATGAAGCAACCTCTTCTCTAAAGGTCACAGGAGGAGCAAGAAGCAAGACATTGGCTGGGAAGGATGGCTTGACTCAGGTCATAGCACCATGCAAAACTCTGTTGCTCACCATGTCTCATGAGAAAGTCACATGCAAACACACAAACCTGTCAATATCCTGGCATTTGTCAGATGGGGGAACTAAGGCACATTGGCTTAACCACTTCCACAGTCATAGAACTGATGATCCACACAGTTAAATTTTGACTTCAATTAGCTCACCAGATATATACACACATGTCCTTTATTGCAAGTGTAACTCTATTCCCCCAATCAAATTATTGGCTGGAAATTTCTAACAAGAGTTTGTTTGAATGTCAAACAATATATATCAAAACTTAGTTCACAATTGATGTTCCACCCACAGGGACTCTTGCCATATAAGCCATAAATGTGGTTTTAATTCCCCATCAACAATTCAATTGAAGGAAGATTTTCACTTCCTCCCTCTATACACCCAGTCACCAAATGCCAGTCTCCCCCCACCCCTTCTCTGTCCAAACTCAAATAGGTCTCCTATCAATATCTGGGACTCTAACCCATTTTAAGCACTGACAGATAACATGACCATCAGTAGAGACCAGGCTGCAGATCGATGGTGAAGCTTTTTCCCAGCATGCACATCACCAATTTTCAATCCCCAGCATCATATCACCATATAAAAATCTTCCTGCAAGGCTGTGGTAGTTTGAAAGGCAGCAGACTTTGTTGGAGGAGTGTGTCACTGTGGAGGTGGACTTTGAGGTTTCATATATGCTCATTACACCCAGTGAGACAGACTACTTTCTGTTGCCTGCAAATCAAGATGTAGGACACTCGGCTACTCCTCCAGCACCACGTCTGCCTGCACACCACCATGTGGCACCATGATGGTAATGAACCAGATTTCTGAAAATGTCAGCCACCCCAATTAAATGTTTTTCCTGTGTAAGAGTTGCTGTGGTCATGGTGTCTCTTCACAGCAATACAAACACTAAAAAAATGCTCCTTTGACTTTGTCATGCTACAGCTCAGAATCTCTGGTAGGTAAATAAATTCCAAATTTCATACTATAAACCAGTGTTTCTCAACCTACTTAATGTTGCAGCCCTTTAATACAGATCCTCATGTGGTGGTGACCTCCAACTATAAAATTATTCTCACACTACTTCATAACCATAATTTTGCTACTGTTATGAATTATAATGTAAATATTTGATATGCAGAGTATGTGATATATGACCCTTTGGGATCCTGAACCACAGATCGAGAACCACTGCTATAAACAATTCCTGTGTCCATGATATAGCTGTAAGCACCTGGTTAAGTCTATGAGTACAAGACAGTTATTTCCGGTCTTTGTCTTTTTGCTTTGAAACTATTAGACATTCTCATAGTCTACATTTCTTTTATGTCTATGTCCCACCTGCATCTCACCTAACCATTGGGACCCTACTGGCTACCTCCCAGTGTCCCCAACCACCAGAGCTTTTGCTGGCTTTGGTACATTCAAAACAGTTTTGTCCTCATTGTCACCTAAGAAGTCCACTCAATCCAAAGCTGGTACAAACCATGTCTTCTGTGTCTTTTCCGTTTGAAAGGTTGGTTTTGTTTTTTTTTACATTCCTGGGAAACTTTTACAGCATCTACTTCTCTTACTTATTCTAAGGGCATGCCTAGATAGACCAGAGAGATGCTGTGCCCACTCTGTCTTATCAGTCCACCAATTTTTGTTTCCTTGGATGGAATGGCATCAAAGTAATGCACTTAGAAGACCTGTCAGACCAGGAATGGGAAAGGATTATATACATCCCATAAAACCCCAAGATTTTTCTTTCTCTTTCAAAATTGGGTGACTCTTCTCTATAGGATAGAGGCCAGCCTTGTCTACAGAGCAAGTTCCAGGCCAACTACAGCTACTAGCCTCAACTATAGCAAGTTCCAGACTATGGAGAGAGGTCCAGGTCAGCCACAACTACATAAGAAGTGCCCATCTCAAGAATAAAATGGAAAGGCCTTTAATTTCCATTGACTTGGACTTGAACAAAAAAAACAAAACAAAACTGTTTTTGATATCAAAAAGTGGAGACAACCAGGAGCTTGGGATTCCTGTTCCCTGGGAAGGGACCTGAAGGGACCTGTCATAGTTATATTTCAGCATGTTCTAGCCTTTCACTCATGTCTTTCTAGAAATTACCAGATGGCCACAGGTATTTGCTGGATCAGATGTCCCAAGGATCTGGACAAAATTAATTAATCCATTTCCCATCTACAATTTCTCTTCCCCAATTTCTTTTAAAGTAGAGAGAAAATAGGGGGGTTGGTTATAGGCCTAAGTGCCTAGTAACAGCTTCCCACAGCTATATCAGAAACCAGGAGTTAAGGTAAAATTCAAGTCTCTGAGCCCCTCCCCCAACCTTGGGGCCCAGACTCCTGTGTTAATAGTGGTAAAAGGCACTCTGGGAATTGCTGAGACAGTAGATAAAATAAGATGTATGTTTGGTGTGAAAGAGGAAAGATTCGAACCAAACAGAGTAGAAAACAGTGTAGTGTAATGGGCTTGTTTTCCTTGAGATTGGGTCTTACAGAGACTGTCATCTTGCTGCTTACGATTTGCTGGGGACTGGACTCAGGGTTTTATGCATGCTAGGCAATCACTCTACCAACTAAGCTACATCTTCAGCACTCTGGGAAGACGTTCTGTTATTGAAGCTCACCTATAGGAGGAGTTCAGCACCCTCTTCTTACCTCTACAGGTACTTGTAGTCATGTGCACGGACACACACATACACAAACATTAAAAATAAAGTACTACATATATCTGTTGATAGCCAAAATCTGAAAGACTATAAAGTTCTAAGCAAACATGTAAATGCATTTCCTAAGAACAGCCTAGTCATACACACAACCATGAGAGGTCCTCATAGTGGCTCTTCACAGGAATGACAGTGTGTCCAAGCCAGGTACAGACAACTTGTATTTGAGTTGGGATTTCACACCCAGAAAACAGCCAAATAAAACACTGTGAGAAAAGCTCATCTGCAGCAGCCTTCTTACACTTTCCAGAAGGCTGCCACACTCTCCTCTGAAAATCAGCCACATGAGCTCTCTGATTAGTGCTTTGCAATAGATTCAGGTTAAGATCCCCAGGTCTACCTGCCCGGACACTGTGTACACCATTTCCCCTGGCCCTGCTCCCTCCCACATCAGTGTCTCTGCTACAGTTTGAATCTGAACGGTGTCTAACAAGCTCTTGCTTTGAATGTTTGTCCCCCAGCTGGTGGTACAATTTAGAGAGGCCATGGAACCTTCAGGTGGTGACAGTCTATAGGAGAAGTCCATTGCGGGGGGGCATCTTTAAGGGTTATAGGCCAGCCCTGGATTCCCAGCCCTTTTCTGCTTCATGCTTCATGGTTCACTGTAGATGAGTTTCTGTCCCACCTGGTCCCGCAGCCGTTTAGTCCCAAATAATCACACAGAGGCTTATGTTGATTGATTATAAATGGTTTGGCCAATGACTCAGGCTTCTTATTGGCTATCTCTCTCTTAATTATTAACCCATTACTATTAGTCTATGTGTTTATACATGACCTTATGTTAGGATGCCCGGCATCCTACCTTCTGGGTAGCTACATGGAATCTCCCTGGCAGCTCCTCTTTAGCTCTCTCCCCAGAATCCTCCTTGTCTGGTAGCCCCACCTATACTTCCTGCCTGGCTACTGGTCAATCAGTGTCTTATTCATCAAGCAAAAAGAGAAACATATATTAACAGCATACAGAAGGACATCCCCAATGAGTTCGCCATGATGGAAGGAGCCTGTGCCATATTTCCATTATCATAAACTCCACTATACTTTCCAAAAGGACAGACTGAAACCATACCCTAACCTGTCAGGTATTTTAGTCATTTATAAAGCAGTTACTATAGCTGTCACACTGTCCCTTCCACAGATCATAGACGTCTTCCCTCTTCACCAACTGCTTCATTTCACCTGCTTTAAACAGAGCGTTCTTGGAGATGACATCATTCAGGTTCCCTCCCACCTAGTCAGGACTAACTGATCTGGGATTTGGTCTCAGAACAATATGAGTTGTTTCTATATCAATTGACACACCCAACACAATTCTGATTTCATGGTAACTTTTACTGTTGCTTTTCCCAATGAAAACATAAATATAAATGGCCTAAGCCACTGGGTGAGTTTCAGTCATGGCTGCCTTTTAAGTTCTAATGAATAATGAGCTTTACAGACAAGAAATGCACACACAAGCAAGTTTCATAGTGGAGAGAGAGCTACAAAGCAGCTTTCTGACTCTAATTGTCCCGATTTCGCTCTTGCTCTGGGAGAAGACAAGGAAACAGCCATCCTATTATTGTCCTAAGTAAGTAACAGCTGTCACCATGCCCATGCTTCTAGCTGTCAAGATTGATAGTCCTCAGTATGCCACAGCTGCCACCCAACTTTTTGACTGACTCGTTCATGGCCAAGAATGCACCAGGAATAATGATTTGAGGTGGACAGTGGACTTTGAGGAGATGAGTTTGCTGTATTTGTTGGTGTTTGCACATACTATGTTGCTGCATTCTAACTTTTAGCCGACCCCTGCATTTATTTTATGGTCTAACCACTCTTGTTGTGTGTGACATTATTTTTTTGATAATGGTTACTAACAATAAAAGACAGCCCTTTTGATCCTTAGCTACCCATATGCCATCAGGGAGGGAAGGGGTATTGCAACTTACTCCCTTTGAGTCTGCACACTGCATGAGGGCAAAAAGTTGGATTACCCTCCATGGCCCTGTTCCAAGGCAGATTCACAGAGCTTAAAATAGAACAGATAGTCCATAACAAAAGAACAGGAAAGCATCTTCTGTAGGGCCCTGAAGCTGTTGGCTGGAACGGAACTCCTTGCCCCAAACATGTTGTTGGTACTCTTCCTGTTTTGATAACACACACCTTGTGGCAACACACACCTCGTGGGGAGAAGCTAAGCCTAAAATTCCTGTAATTTTTCCACTGTGCTGTAAGTCAGTATTTAAACCCTTTCCATCCCCTCAATAAACAGCATTCGGCGTTCAGCATTCAGACATTGCCATTGAATGAATGACCGCTGTCTGCTGTCTTGTCTTTATTTCAATCTCTAGGCCTTCACCCGATTCATGGAACAGATCGTAGCTCGGGCGCTACAATCTTCAAGTCTACTTTGAAATTTATTTTCATATTTACAAACATTAGGAAATGCACATGCTTCTAACACACATGTAAGAATTACATGCATGTGCATACATGTCAGAGACCTATGTATGTGTGAGCTACTTCCCCCAAATTTGGACTACCATACCTAAAAAATCATGATTATATATATATGTATGTATGTATGTATGTATGTGTGTATATATATATGAGTCATATATACATATATATACATACATACACATACATACATACATACATACATACATACATATATATATATATATATATATATATATATATATATATATATATGAGTCAGGGCCTCACTGGGTATCCCAAACTGGTCTTGAACTCACCATCTTCCTGTCTCAGTTCCAGAGTAGCAAGATTCCACAATGTACCGCCATAACCAGCTAGTGCATTTTTTTACTGTGGCTCTAAAATTCTGCTTATCTATAAGTGGCTTATTTCTCTAAAGGTTTAGGGGGAATTGCAGGGAAGCCAGGCATTCATCAAACATCATGGAGAGGTTAAACTTATTTCCTTCAAACAGCTAGAGGAGATAGACAGAGCCCTCTGTAGAATAAAATGAAACACAAAAGAAACATGGCTTTTGTGGACTTGTGCACATCCTTAAGAAAAAACAAACAACAACAAAGTAACAAAATCATCTATTTTTCCAGGTGTGTGACTGTGTGACATGGTAAGTTTTCCTAGTATTTTTCTTTCATCAAACTCTGAAAGTAATAAAATACAAATGAATTTCTAATTAACTGGTGGATTTTTTTTTTTTAATACAGATGAGTCCAGCATGGTGGTCTACACCTGTGAACCAAGCCCTTGAGAAGATTGGAATGTCAAGGCCATCCTTGACTCCACAGTGAACTTCAGGCTAGCCTGTGCTACATGAGAACCTGTCTGAAAGGTTAAACCAATTAAGGTAAGACAAAAATAAATAAAATGTAAATCTGACATATGATCTTTCTAAAGTAGTATGCTCACTCACCAACTTAGGACCACCCTTCTAAGCTGCACTCAGCTGTTCCCAGCAGCTTGTGGGTGGTTTCCATGATGGTATAAAAATAAGGGTGGTTAAAAAGGAAACAAAAAACAGCAGAAATGGAAAACAGTAATTCAATTGTCCAACTGAGAGCTATTAAAGAGTAAAATATGCTTCCTCCACAGAGTTCAAAAGAAAATGTTATTTGTATAAACAATCTGAGCTTTGGGGAATGTTCCACTTCCAAGACTTCCTGATTTACCTAACCACACTTAAGTAGACTGTAATGATGGTTGGTAAAACCTGACAGATTTTCTTTTGAATCAGCAAATGAGTGGAATCTTCTCTCTTGACTTTAATAAAATATCAGAGGTCTCTTTTCAGAAAATATGTGATTGGTAACAGTATTTTTTGTTTATGACATTTTTAAAAAGAGATCACAAATCAACACTTAACAGGTAGATGCCTAAAGAGTCAAAAATGCCCAAGAAAAGTCTCATGGCTACCAACAGGTCTACTGGACATACCTTGGGTATCATCTAACAATCCTAAGAGCACGTGTAAGGGTGCTGGTTTACGGGTGTGTATTTAATGTTGGTAACCAAATTGTGAAGAAAATTGTTACGGAAGTGTTTTCAATAATTTAGTCACTGGTTTGGTTTAAAGAAAAAGTGGGTTCTAAATCAAAATTATGAGTGACCTCTTAAGATTTATAACAGGTCACTTAGGTTTACTCTTTTTCTTTGTGTGTTTACGTATGTGTGCATGTGCGTGCCTGCATGCATATGGGTCCATGTTCATTCACATGTGTATGCCTGCACATGGAAGCCGGAGGTTTACTCACATCTTATTCTTTGAGGTAGGGTCTCCCAAATGACCTCAGGGCTTGGTGATAGGGCAAGTCTTCCAAGTCAGCAACCTCTGGGGATCTCCTGTCTTTACCTTTAGAGGTGGCTGGAATTACAGGCCAGCTGCCACACCTGCCTGGTATTTCTGTGGGTTTTGTGTTTCAGAACTCTGGTTTTCTTGTTTGTGTAACAAGCATTTTAGCTGCAGGGCCAGCTCCCCAGCACATACCTGTTAGTTTTCATCAAAATGCCATTTTCTCTCTTAAGTGTTTCTACCTTACATAAGAATTCCCTCATGTACAGCAATCTGCTGGTTTGCTCCCACTGTGTTAAGGCACAAGGAAACTGATGTCTTCCCAGTGGTCTCACTGAGGCTGCACCTTCACATGTCACCATCACACTGGTCTTTAGTGATCCTTCTAGTTCCACGGTGTGTATCGTTACTTCACTTCTGTACCACACAGGCCTTTGTCCCCAAAGACATAATCAAACAACGCATGTTTACACTTGGACAAAACAATGTTGACTCAAGCACACCAACTAGGCCAGATGTGGTGGCACACATTTGTAATCCCAACACTTGGAAGGTATAGGCAAGCAGATCTAAACTTCAAGGCAATTCTTAGCCATATATAGCAAGTTCAAGACTAGCTGGGACCACATGAGACGCTGTCTCAACAAAAGCAGGGCCAGGGAAATGACTCAGGAGAAAGAACGTGGGATGTAGGGGACATTAATGACCCTCATTACTATGAGCACACATTTGCATTCAAAGCAGAGTTAAACACTGGTGAGATCAGAAATAGCTAGATGATTATTACAAACACATTCTACTCTGAATCATCCAAAGGCTGGCTCCTTTCTCCACTACGGGTTTGGCACATATCAGTTAGCAGGTGGCTGTGTCATATCTATCTCCAACACAAGAATGTTCTGTTTATGTGTGTCTAAATGAATTAAGTCTTTACCTAGATTATTTACTAGCAAACTGACTGTCCTTTTTGGTAAATGTTTAATCTCTTGAATACAATCTCATATTTTCCCAGACTTCCTGGAGAGTCTCCCTAATGACACTGCATCCCTACCTAAGCTGTTTATTCACAACTGCACGTGCACTGCCAGATGACTTCCTGGATTGTTTGGAACAAACAATCTTTGCCTTGGATTAAGTCCTAACACTGTGCTGGCACTAGCTCAGCTTGACTAAAAGTATCTAAAAATCTAGACTTTCTTTTTCTTATTTATGTTTGTGCTTAGGAATTATTTCAAGGGCTGGAGAGATGGCTCCATGGGTAGAGCACTTGCCACTCACAAGTGAGGACTTAAGTTTAAATGAGCAGAGCCCATGTAAAAATGCAGCCTAGTAATGCACACATAATCCCAGAACTGAGATCAGATGAGAGACAGACACTGGGAGACTCCTTGAAAGTTGTTGGCAGCTAGCCTGCAATGCTCAGCCATGAACAATGAGCAATCCCCATCTGAAACATGCTGAAGGGACCAACACCAAGCGTGTCTTCTGACTTCCATATGCATGGGATGCTTGTACATACACACACACCTACCTAACTCATATATACAAACACATTCATAAAAATATTAAAACTTATTTCAAATTATAGGTCCTAAACACAAGAACAAGGTACAGTAACTTGCATGTTTCACCTTTTGTATGGATGAACTAGAAATTATACAGTAATATGTGAAGATGCACAGCCTTCATTATCCTACACTCTGAAGAGCATATCCAACCTTGAAAGAATACCTGTCTCATAGGTAAGCTCACAGCAACATCTTTGAACTTTCAAATGTTTAAACTGAGTTTTTGATGGAATAAGATTGTTTTCTGTAAACAAACCCTTTTGTTCCCACTAGTCTTAAAGATGTGCATATAACTCCTCTTGGAACATGAAAAGTCCCAGCATATGTGGGCACCAGGGATACCAGTTCACAGGGTACTATGTTTTTGTATTGGAATATTACTGTATAGTAAAAGATCATTGCAAAATAATGTGTGTTTTGTTCTAATCTACCCTATAAATTATCACTTGAGAGAAAGGTTGACACCTCCCACCACCATCAATTTCTAACTTCCATATATCGGACTTCGTCCTCTTAGTTCCTAGCTCCTAAGTACACGAAGCAAGCAATTCGAGCCCAGCTGGGAGGTAATTTGACTAGAGTCGGCAAGCTGTTTCCCTCATCCAGTGCTACATTCAGCAGGCAGGCCAGGGTATGCAAGCAAAAGCCCACAGCTCATCTCTCCTCAGAGTAGACTAGCAATGGCTTCTAGCAGCGCTTGGCTGGGAAGGAATGTGCAGAATAGAATGCTCCACTTGGGACTTGAGCACAGTAGTGCCCCCAAGAATTCCCTTCTGTGTCCTGGATGCGAAACCAAATTTCACTGGCAAAACCAGCCACAAAAACAAACAAACAAAAAGGGTCAAAAGGGTATGGGTGTAGGCAGAAGAGAACAGCTAAAGAGCAGGGGAGATTTACGGGCTGGACATCGGCCTCCTCACTGAGCAGACTCCCCAGAACAGCCTTCACAGATCAAGTAGCTAAACTGCCATGATGAAGCCACAGCCTTTTCCTTACTGAGGTCTGCAGTTCTCTTCTTCCACCGCAGGCACACAAGTATCGCACATCTCGCCTACATGAGAATCATGCATCTCACCTCTCACCTAACATCCCACGTCCTACAGAAAGCCCCCTCGACCACTAACTTCACACTTCACTCTGTACTCATGCCTCTTACCTTGGAGAGATCTTTCAGTTGTTGTTCTTAAATCATCAGGTTTTGCAGGCAGGGCAGTAAGTCTCAAGGCTATTTTGGCTGAGGCTGTCTTGGCCATTAGTCAATGCTGGGATTAATCCCCCCTCTTTCCTCCCTCCCTCTCTCTCTCTCTCTCTCTCTCTCTCTCTCTCTCTCTCTCTCTCTCTCTCTCTCTCTCTCTCTCTCTCTCTCTCTCTCTCTGTGTGTGTATGTGTGTGTGTGTGTGTGTGTGTGTGTGTGTGTTTCTCTCTCTTCTTTTTTTTTTCCATTTTATTTTATTTTGAGACAGGGTCTCACTAGTAGCCCTGACTGTCCTGAGACTCACTATGTAGACAAGGCTGGCCTTGAGTTCAGAGAGTCATTAGCCTCAGCCTTCCTTCCAAGTGCTGGAATTAAAGTCACGCTTCAGCACACATAGCTCTCTCTATTTTATCCCTCTTTCAATGAACTGAAGAATTAAAGAAGAAACTCACTGGGGTGAAAACGAGGTAGGGTTAGTACACTAAGTGTTGTGTCTTCCACTGTAGAACTGGGGCTCTTGAGGGGGGTGTACCGTTGTCCACAGTCTGGGGTAGGAATCTCTCTCATTTCCCTGCCCATGGAAACTAAGCTCTCATGTCAATAGAGATTAGTCACAGTCTTCTATTACCCCCAGAATCTATTTGAAAGTCTTTACACTACATTTACAGGCTGAGTTACAAGATATAAATGTTGGGTGATTAACATAGACAAAGTTACTGTATTTTTACATTGTGGTCCTAGAAATAATTTCTGCTTATAAGAAATCATTTCTCTTGGGATGAGGAATTTTGCTCAGTGATAGAATACTTGCCTGACATAGAGAAAATCCTGGGTTCCACCTGCAGCACTACAAACATACAAAGGTGGATAAAGTAGCTAGTACCTAGTCCTTAAGTCTCTTGTGATGGCTATTTTTGGTTGTCAACTTGACTGTATCTGGAAAGAACTAAAATCCAGAAATAGGGAGGACACAAATGATCCAGATCTTGAGGCCAGAAGACATAGAATTTGATCTGGATCTTGAGGCAGGATTCCACCGATCTTTAATCCAGATTGAGGTGTAAAGTCCTACTTCTAATCTGGGCCACACCTTGTGCTGGAAGCCCATACAATGACATGGAAGATGGAAGCTTTTGTTTTCTCCACCTGCTTGCCCTCACCTTATCAGCACATCCACCCCCCCCCCTCCTCACTGGCATTAGAACCTTCATCTTCAGGGTTCCAGCATATACAGAAGATTGGCTGAGACACCCAGCCTCTCGGAACTGAGCAACTCTGGACTCTTGAACTTTCCATTCGCAGCTAGTTATTGTTGGACTTCAGCCTGTAAGTCATTCCAATAAATTCCCTCATATTTTATACAGTGTTGAAACTGATGCATATATTTATATATAGTCTTGTGACTCTATCGAAACCTATTATATCTCTTGATGTAAAATTAGCAAGCAACATTTACCCTTTAATTACCCATCACCTCATCTCTAACCTATTATCTCATCCCACAAAGCCCTTAAACATTAGAATGTAGTTAAGTATTGGTGGCTTACACCTTTGAAATCCAATGTACAAGCAAGAACACAACAATGTTCATTAAATCAAACTGGAAAGAGTCAAACAGATGAGAGAGATCAAGTTCACCGAAACTCCGGGAAATGACCCAGTGCCTGCTTGGGAGGATGCAGAGCATCATGACTAAAACCCTGCTAGGCAGCTCCCACATTCTTCAAGTGTGACTTCAAGAGTAACTTCAAAAGCTCATTGGAAAGGTAAAGGCTTTAAAGACAGCTGTTGCCTACAGTCTTAGCAGCCATCGGTGAGAGATCAATCTGGAGCAAATTGGATGCACTCCAGACACTGCCTTATGAATTTCCATAAATTTACATGTATGAACTTGATGGAATAAAGTCACCAAAGCATTAAAAATGATGCCTGTAAAAACTCAGATATTTGCATAATCCCCTGCAAAGGAAAAAATATGAATGATGTGCATTATTCTATTAGAAACACATAGAGAAATTAACACTTCTTAAATCATATCTTCAAAAAACTGACTGTCATGAGGTAAGCCCACATCAAATGCCCAGATTAAAGAAAGGGGCCTGGCTTTTATCTGCACAGAATTTTGTTCTATAACAAGTAAAAAAAAACACGGTTATTTGAGTATTGTTTTTCTAAATAATGATGCTGATGTCTTATTATCTTAGCAGTGTAATCTAGGCTTTCCCTGGCTGTGCTGGGAGCCGTGTATATTCACAGCACAAGCATCAAGGAGTGACAAACAAGTGGAACAGCATACATACATGCTAACCACATGGAAGACCTGGGGCTAACATCTCTAGTGTCACACAATGTGACAAGCAATCTGATACCACAGTTCCAGATGATGATGGTACCTGACCACTGATGCTGATCCTTCCCACTCATCCCAAGGATGAAAGAGGAAGGGAACATGCTGCCTGAAGTTCATGTAGCAAGCAGGACTCTCCCCTCTTCCTTCCGACTCCCCAGAAGGCATAAGTGAGCCACTTTCCAATGCAGAGTGATACAAGAACCATTCACAAGTCCAGACACCAGGCATGCTCATGCTTCCCTCTCAGAGAACTTCACACTTGTAAGCAGCACCTTGCCCAGTGCCATATCAACCAGGCACACACATTAGCTGTGATTACTCAACTGCAGAAGGACCTAGACTCTAAGTCACCTTGGCTACTTAGTAAGTGAGGAAAATCTGGGATACATGAGACTCAGTCTCAAACATTCCACAAAAAGAAGGTATACTTTCTGCCTGAAACTTGTTGGTTCATGATCTTGTAGAACACTAGTTCAACACCTCATAATTAAATGTGGTTTTTTCCTTCCTAAAGAAATCCTAGCATTAGTGAAGAATTAAGCATTAACTAGGGGGGAAAAATGCTGGCTCCTAAATCCTATGCTGGGTATACTGAGTACATGTGCAGTCCACATTTTAAGGCAGAGACAAAGACTGTTATCTCTGTTTCCACAAACAGCTGATCCCCTTGGGGATGATTAAGTAATCTCCCTATGAAGAAAACCAGTCAATTTAGAAACAATTTGTAATGCTTTTTCACAGAAACCCCAAATCACACGTTGAGTTTTATGAAAGCCAGAAACTATTTTAGATGTTTATTATGTAGGTATCTGTGATGTCTGTGTGATTTCAATGGGATCACTGCCTGCAGTCAACCTTGTAGACAACTATACTCACCAATACTGATCTCGTCATCAGTTTCCGCATCTCCGATGCATTCAAACTGGAAGTCTTGCAGAGACTGGGAAAACTTCTGTACAGCCATGGACAGATCTGTAGTAAAGAGAACACCATGAGACAAAGCGCCAGAGAATTCCAGTAATGGCACAGTTGTATATTACGAGCTTCAAGGAAAGAGTAAGGCCAGAAGTAAATGAGCTGGAAGCCATTATCAGGGAATGGCCACTCACACATCATAAAAGGGACATTTATTTGAAAACAGAAGGAATGTGGGGGTGGGGAGAAGCTGAATTGTGAAGACATAAGAAGAGCTCCGTGCATACTATAAGGTGGGATTGTTTCCTCCAGTGCACTACCGCAGGAGGTGAAAGATGGCCCGGGAGGCTGTTTACAAGTCACACTGCAGTTTCATAGGGACCCTTGTAAATGCACTCCCACCCAGATGTCAGATCAAACAAGGATGGGAGTCTAAAGTCAGAAGAGGAATTCTTCTCTATTTCTGGGTGAAAAATAAAGTACCTTCCATGGCCCTGCTACAAAGTATGAAAATCCCTGGGAAGCCGAGACCCTGGACATAGTCCAGCAGAATGATTTCTAGTCCTGAGCCAGGCTGCCTTGGAAGCCACGCCCCTGGACTCGCTTGCTATGTACGCTTGACTTACTTGCTGAAATCCTCTGGGCCGTGGTTCCCTGCTGTTATATGCAGAAATGGAATAACAAGGACTCATTTTCAGAATGAAATTAATTAATACTTGCAAAGAATTCCTAACAGCAGCAGCAGCAGATCCTTAAACTCCACTCAAATGTGTCAAATAAAACTAAAAATAATAAACTTCACAATCTCATCCCTGAGAGCCAGCCAGGCTGACCTTTTTACTATCAACTCTTCCACAGATGTTTATGGTAACAAAATAGTTTTATCTCAAATTAAATGACTTATGCATTCTATTTAACAGTATCCCTGCATGAGATATAAACCCTCTTTTTACATAATCTATGGAACTAAGGTGTTTCCTGCATCAAACCCTACTGGAACCCTCCACTACATTCCCTTCCTTGCTGGATCCAGACAGCCTGCTGTTAGCAAGGATCCTTCTAAGAGAAGGAGTCCCCAACCTCAGCACACACCCCACCCCCCACCACGGACCTTTGATGTCTTCAGGACAGATTGCCCATCACTCACATCACTTCTTGCCACTTTTTTTTTTACCTCCCAACTCCTCCTAACCCTGCTCAGAACAGACTATAAATCTTCTATCTTGTCTACTGCAACAGTCTTGACTCCTGCTGTGCTCAGCCCCGCCCCCATACTGTCTTCCTTATCAGTTCCTAGGTAACTTCCTTAGCTGTAAATTTTTGCTCCATAGCTCAGGACTTAATTAAACATTCCTGAAAGCTGAAGTCCCAGGAGCCACCAGCAAAAAACACGGGAGGCTGGGTAGGTCTCCACCACAAAGGGTGGGACCTTTTGACATATTCCCCAAAAGGCATCTCTGCAGATCATGGCCCCAAGCTTCAGAACAGTGGGGATTCTGTTGAGTTCCTGCTTTAAATATGTGATGGAGGGGTTTTGTTTGGTTGGTTTTTATAGAAAGTAAATTATGCTCTAGGACAGTGGTTCTCAACCTTCCTAATGCTGCCACCCTTTAATGCAATTTCTCATGCTGGGACCCCTCCCCCCAACCATCCAATTATTTTCATTTCTGTATTTTTGCTACTGTTATGAATCCTAATGTAAATACCTGATATGTGGCCCCTGTAAAAAGGGTCATCCAACCCCTAAAGGCATTGCAACCCACAGATGGGGAACTGTTACTCTAGAGGGTGTTTCTAGCAGAATGACACCTCCTCTTAGGAAAGTGGAAAACTCCAAGTCTGCTACAAGGCCCACTCCTGGATACATTGTATTAAAGATGAAAGAAGAAGAGAGCTCCTTGGTGAATTCTTAGTGAGAAAAGTGAGAGCTTTATGAAACTAGACTTCCCTTTGCTTGCTTAGCTCATCCTTCCTCCATCCTTGCTTGTTTTTCTGGTCTGTACAACAGGGAATTAGTGCTTGAGGGCTGGTGGGAAGACTAACGGAGGTTTGTACCTGGAGCCTATAAGACAAGACAGCAAGTGGTTCCTGTCATTCCGTCCAGCTCACACAGGGAGCAAAGTTGATTGGCCTTTCAAAGAAGAGTACCAGGCATTTACCAAGGTGCCAAGCTCTGGCTAAACAGGAAACAGTAACAACCACATCGACTACTATGACAAGAGACAGGAGGTGTGCTGACTCCGAGGAAATGGTAAGCTGTCTGTGAGGGTTCTTGCTGAGACTGGAGGGAGGAATTTCATTGACCCTTGCCTTACTATCCCACACAGACTATAAAAAAGGCTGGCACATCAAGACACCAGAGACTCTCCAATCAACGTCCTTCCGTCCCACCAGCAGTCAGCCTTCTGAGACTCCCACCACCACGGATGAGCAGCTTGGACATAACAATCTATGGAGCTCGGGGTACAATCTTCCATTTCTCCTTAAACTCCTCAGTTCTATGGATTCCAGAACTGCAAAACATAAATTGTACAATCCTTTCAGAGCGTACCGTAAGTACCCAGAATGTAGCTCATTGTCAAAGAAGAGTGTGCCTACTTGTGAGTGACACTTAAAACACAGGCAAGTATTAGACATTGGCTCTGCAATCCTGCTGTTTGCAGCAACACGGTGCGTTGTGGGTGAGTTCTGTGACCTCTGTATTAGGCAGTCAGTTAGACAAAAGCAGGTTTGGGTCTTTATGAATGTCCCCTGCCCCACAATCAGCAGCTGAAACTGTGCGTACCAACAGCTGCTCAGAAGAAGGACCTCAGTCACAGTTGTCACCAGCAGTGGAGACACGATGCACAAATGGCCAAAGATCCAAGGTCACTTTCCCAAACTGGAGGCTCTGGGGTACAGAATAAAAATGCCACTGAGTCTTCCTGACAAGCTAATCCAAATCGGCCTGCCAATCATTTGGTTAGGAATGTGCCCCCCCAGAAAAGTTGTTCCAGAATCTTTAGGAGATAATATAAAACTTATGTGTAGGTCAGCATGGGGGTCTCTCTGGCCACTGGCCACTCTCATGCTATGAGAGTGTTTCCCTCCTCACTGGCCCTCTTGGTGACTGTCCCTGACACTGTGAGAACACCCCACTCATTTGCAGTAAACTAAGCTTGCCTTCTTTGCGATGCTCTGTGCACATCCTCTGAATTCATTTGACAAACATCACATGAGCCAGGGAATGAAGGGAAATGTCTAGAGTGAAATTTCGGCCGCATCTGTACCTCCATTTCCTTATCTGCTATGCCACCGTTCACCTCTCGGGTCCAGGAAGTAAGCAGACAATGCACCCAGAAGAAGTCTCCCAGCACCAGAGTGCACTGACAACATACTGGGTGTCTCCTCCATACAAGCATCTCAAAAAAGAGGAAGGGAGATGTCTAGGCATCAGAGCAGCATGGCAGACGGCAGTCCTTGGAGAGTGCTGAAGAACTGGACTCCCATAGCAAGTTTCGGTTCCCCTCTGATGTGTTAAAAAGCCATCTAGCTGTAATAGGTCTTACTGCGTGTTCCTGTGTAGCAGATGGGTTTCTGTTTCAACACTAGTTTAGTCCAGTTCCCACCCTCATCCCTAATCAGTGAGACTGCACAGTGCTGTTGGAAGGAAGCATAACAGGCAGGATTCCGCATCAGATTCCAGACCTCAAGCAAGTTACAGGACAACTAACTCTAAGACTAAAGAGGCAAGTTGAGAATAGAATGTTTTCAAGTCAGGGTGTTCTGTATTCTTTAGCTCCCTTCTATTTAGTCTTGCTTTGCAACTGCCAAGTTCATGGTGAAGGGCCAAATGTCATCAAGGCAAAGAGCTTACTTACATTTGCTGGTAGCAGTACAACATACAAAATAGGGAATGTACCCCTAAACTGATAATCTTGGTTGTATCTCCTTCTGGGTGTACAACCCGAAACTACTAGAAAGCCCACTATCCTTCATACATGTGAAAATAACAGAAGCTGTAGGTGTGGGTGTACTTTAGCACAGACTTAGCATGTCTGAGGCCCTGAGTTCAATAACAGCACTAAAAACAGAAATATGGTGGTGAATGCCTTTAATCCCAGTATTCAGGAGGCAGAGGCAGAGGCAGGTGGATCTCTGTGAGTGTGAAGCCAGCCTCCTCTACAAAGCGAGTTCCAGGACAGTCCGGGCTACACAAAGAAACCCTGACTCAGAGAGGTTTAAAAAAACCTTTCAAAAACACACACACCTCCATAGTTGTCTAAATGAAGTCCCTAAATGCAAGTACAGTTTCAAACCTCTTTCAAATAAAGATGACTGACACAATAAATAAAACAATCTTGTTTTAAAACCGAGTGAAAAACTAGAGCTATGGCCGTAGTTGTAAAATGTTTGTGCAGCATCCACACAACCCTACTTTCCATCCTCAGTGATCCATAAGCCAGGTGTGGTGGTGCACAACTTCAGCTCTCAGGAGGATCAAAAGTTCATGGATGTCCTTGACAATTTAAGGCAATTTAAGGCTACATGATAACATATCTTTAAAAAAGCAGCTAATTTTTAAATATATTTTTAATTTTAAATTATCACAGAAAAATCACATTTTTGTCTTAAATACAAAAGGAAATATTAATAGTATGAATCATGGACTGGAGAGATGGCTCAGCAGTTAGTTAAGAGCACTATTGCTCCTGCAGAGGCTGCAGATTCAGCTCCCAGCATGCACATGGTGGATTGCAACCCTCTGTAACTCCAGTCCCAAGGGATCCGCCATTTTCCTGTCTCCACATGCACTGACACACACATGACGCACATCCATGCACTCAAGTACCTCATACATATATTCAAACTAAAGAAATAAATGCATAATTTAAAAAAGAGATAGTATGAGCCAAGCCATGCAGAGGATCCAGCCTCGACACAGGGGTCTAAAGATAACTAAGAAAACCCATACCAGCTTTAGCCAGAGTAGGTAGGTGCACTTACAGGTAAGAGAGCAGAGATGCATTCATTTACTGGCAATGTCCCCCACAGTCAACAGGCTTTGACAGCCGCACATGATGCTTTTTTCCCATCTGCCCACCTCAAAGTTAAGCATGGATTGTCTTCCCATGTGTTCACATTCAACTTGGAAGACAGGACATTAGGCTTTAGTCAGCATTAATAACCCGCACTACCTATGACCTGCACTAAGGACACACTAAAACCTCATTTCATAAGAGTACAAAGCACCAGGTAGATGTTTATAGCTTCTCTTTTGTATAGACTTAGGAGGTGAAATCTACCTGTATTTTAGAAGCATCATTGGATTGACTATGATGCAGTTAACTGTAGAGGGAAGACCATTCTATGGGAGCACATAGAGCCTGTCAGTCCACGGTTAGAATCCATGATCCCTAAATGCAGCTTCTCCAGGATTAGGTTTAAACAGAACTCCAAGGGACCAACTTCTCAGATGTATATGGTCAACTTCACTCTACCGTGAAGAGGACACACTGTAGCAATGGGAACACTGAGGCAGAAACAAAGCAAAGCCTAGTGGTGCAAGCCTGTAACCGGAGCACAGAGCACTCGGGAGGTGGAAGCAGGAAGATCAGGGATTCAACATCAACCTCCTGTGGAGCAGATTTCAGCCCAGTCTGAGATACATTAGACTCTTCTCAAGAAACAAACAACAATCAGAACAGGGTGTGGTGATATTTTGTGATCTAACAAATAAAGCTTGACGGAAGATCAGAGTGCGGAGCTAGCTAGCCACACTGGTTAGCCATAGAGGCCAGGCAGTGGTGGCACACACCTTTAATCCCAGCACTAGGGAGGTGGAGACAGAAGTGATATGGTTGGGGGAAGAGAGGAGTATAAAGCAGAAGGAGACAGGAGCTCCTTGCCTTCAGTCTGAGGATTTGTAGGGACAGGATGGCCCCTTTGGTCTAAGGATTGAGTAGAGGTAAGTGGTCTCTCTTGTGGCTGGCTCCTTTGCTTCTCTTGTCTTTCAATATATACCTGGATATTTGACTCAAGGTTTTTATGAAGACCAATTAGAACGCATGCTACAACAGGGCAGACATACCGATATACGCGCCCAACCTCGACCAGCAAGGAAGATGTGACTCTGGGAAGATCTTCATGCAGTTTTAATCAGGATCCTTGAAACATGTTCTTCTGACCCACGGGACCCCGGGGAACCCCTGCAGAGGCTTAAATACCCTTGTGCTAACCAACCCCAGTGAGCCACGTGGACCCTGCAGATAGGCTACTCTAACGTGGAAGCAGACAGGCTGAACAGACTTAACCAAATAAGGGCTTGTTTACGCCAGAGAGCGCTCAGCAACGGGAAGGTGGAAGGCAGAAGCCAGTGCCATTTTTAAGGCACAGCACTTCACAGCTCTCTACATACTGATGTTTCTCTCTAGAGAGCACAGTCCAATAAATGTAAGAAGGACATAGTCAACCGCCTGAGAGTTGATAAGAAAGTTCTCGGAACAGGCTAGCACATGGACTCCACAGATTAGACTCCACAGCTGGTACTTTTCAAGGCACCCACTCCAAATCAACCCTGAATGCTTGAAACAGCCATAAGAAATAGATAGCAGAGTTTTCATCTTACACACAAAAAGCCTGAGTTACAGAAAAGGTGGGCATGGACCACCAAGGTGGCTCAGCAGATAAAGAAGCTCACATGTAAGAGAGAGCCAAACTCTGAGCACTGCCCTGGGTCTCTACACATGTGCTGTGGTGCATATGCAATTCGTCTTCAATAAATAAATAAGCAAATACATACGAGAGGAGGGATGGAAAGGTAAGGCTCTTCCCCAAGGTCACACAGGCTAACGTCTGAGCTTAGCCAGAATTTCAGCCCAGGCAAGCATGCCAGCATTCGCAGCATTCGCAACACTGACTGCAGTCTTTGGATAACAGGGGCAATTCAGAAGGTCCAGTCCGTCCTGCTTGGGAGAACTCTTATAGGTGACAATAAGAACAGGAACTCGATAAATGCAGCCAGGTACCATGTCCAAAATCTTCTAAAGGGCAGCCTTTATGGACATACCTAATCATACCTATCAACATTCACGGGCAGCAGAAATAATTCTCCATCTGAAATAAACCATTTTCTATCTTGTAGTTACGTTATCCCATCCACTAGAATATACACTTTGGGGCTGGAAAGATGGCTCAGTGGTTAAGAGCACAGGCTGCACTTCTAGAGGACCCCAGAGTTCAATTCCCACCACCCTCTCCAGTTGCAGGGGATCTGACATTTTCACACAGTTATATATGCAGGCCAAACAGTAATGCACATGAAGTAAAAATAAAGAAACATAGATTTAGTTAATACTCTGGAGTCAAAATGGGTCCTTCTTCGAGATTCACCTTCTCCAAAAGCTCTCCCTGCCTCTTTCGGATCAACATTCCCATTCTTCCTGCACTAACTTATACACTGTGGCTCTTGGAATGCTTTCTCTAGTCCATATTTTCTCTTAGATGTGTGTAAACCTAACTTACCCCACACATTTTAAATAGTGTAATCAGAAATACCATCACCTATGAATCTACCCAGTACCTGTCACGATATCTTGCCATTAGTAAGGTTTAATCATGGAAAGGACAAACTTATGGAAGTTGGGTAAATACCTAGAGCTCACAGAGACTTAGCTATCTCCTTCCCTCTTGCAAGTCCCCACTTGCCACCACTGTGGTGCTTTCTATGAAATGTGCCCCACCGGCTCCTATCTTTGCACCTGACCCTTTGGTGGTACTGCTCCTGGAGACTATGGACACTAGGCAGTGGGACCTTGTTGGAGGAAGTATGGTCCTGGCAGTGGGCTCTGAAGGATAGAGAATGCAAAGAATCCATTGTACATAAGCTACTGAAATGCTCGTGGTAGGGTAGTAGGGGCTTTCATCTAACAAAAGCCACTGCACATTACAGAGCAGGCCACATCAGGCGTCCAGCAAACAAGCCTCATCTTTAACCATCTGAGATGTTCTCAGTGTTCCCTGGAGTAATGTGTGTCAGCTCGTTCTATGAAGGAAAGTCATCCGAAAAGCATGCTGGGTGTGGTCAGTCCAAGGAAAGCACAATGGGACTTGTGGTTTCTATGGCTTTCACTCTCTACATACTCATGTTGCAACTTTTTTATTTTATATACATGTCAGAAAATAATGGTTGTTAAATAATTTAAAAAAAAATCTTCCGCAAGAGACCCTCCCCAGAACCAAACTCAAAGAGTGTTAGTCACTCAATAAATGTGGCCTGAGCTGAAGTAACATTGACTCAAGGAATGATCTCTCCCTGAAAGCTGTGAGAATGCTGCCACATAGCAGGGGGCAAGCCTATAGGAGACACAGCACCACAGAGAGAATTAGCAAAGGCCATGTTGCCCTGGACAGCTCACAGTGCCCTGGAGATACAAGGAAGCACAGGCTACTCGAGGCCACCAAACAAAGCTGCTGTGTGTTAGTTGGGGGCAGCGGAGCTGCTGGCACTTCAAAGAATGGAAACCCAGCAATCAGGTCTGAACGACCTCACTCATCATGAGGTGAACACTGTGGATCGTCTCTGCACCCATGTGACACGGGATACATCCATTCTTCTCAAAGACGACACAATTCAAAACATCTGCTTCCAGCAAGAACAGGAAGTCATGTTCTGTAAAGGTTACAGGGCAGGAAAGTAGCCCCTGAATTACAAAGAACTGTTGTCTTGGGTCATAGATTGAGACAAGCAAACATGAATACCACTCAGGAGACTGGTGTGCGTCTGTGAGCAGGAACTTAGCTTAACTGAACCTCAGGTTTCTTTTGTGAAAAATGAAGACAATAACTCCACGCACGATTTCTGTGGATATTATATAAAGTAGCCTAAGCACAGTATCTAGTTCAGAACAAAGACGGACTCACCACAAACATTAACTATTAAATCCCTATTTATTATGACAGCAAATACAGAATATGAAATATTTTCATTGCAAGCATAACACAGTTAATCTGGTATTCAATTACTATCTTCAGGAGGGCTTCAGTGAAAATAAACAGAGGAACTGGTTGCTCAGGAAGAGACCAAACAGTCTGCAATCCCATGAATGATATGTGTTTGGGAAGCTATTCCAGAAGATTCCTGCCTAAAAATAACAACAACAAAAACCCAATACTTGCCCAGATTTTATCCACGATGTCTATGGAAACACAAATTCCATAAAAATTAAAAATGAAAAGCCCCAAAGAGTTCACTGTTACTAAAACCCAAGTTAAAAATGGATAGCTCGAAGGACAAAATAAATCACCCACCTCCTACCCTGGGGAAAAACACAGGAGTGACAGCCCGTGGGAGAATGCAGCCCCCCCCCCCCAGTTCTCTTCTTGCTTTCATAACCATTCTGCTTCTCTTTCTGTGAGACAGAATCTTATGTAGCCCATGCTAGACTCAAACTTAAGGTGTAGTCAAGGAGGACCTTGAACTCGTGAGTGGTGGGACTGTCGGTGTGCAGCACCATGTCAGGTTTTATCCTGGAACCCAGGACTTCCTTCATGCTTGACAAACAGCCTGACTACGAGTGCATCCTCAGTCCTCCACACTTACAGCCACTTTTTTTCTGGAAATCCTAGCATATCTATCTATTCTAGATCAAGTCTTCTGCAGAAGGGATCGGGTACCACCTTTACTCAGTCACTAACCAGACGATTGGCAACTCTTACAATTTGTTTTCTTTTTCCACCCAACCCTTTGTGCTGTCATACATCAATAATATCTGTGGTTGAAGCTTGATTTGCCTACTTCAGATTCCCTGCAAAATCCTATGCTAAACTGTCATCTTCGAGGCTATTGAAGTGTATTGTCTTTCCTCTATAGTTGTATTGGTATTTATTTCAGACAGTGGCTCACTTCGTATCCCAGACTCCTTTGCCCCATGCCCCTTTTATTGAAAATAGATTCTCCCCTCCCCCATGAGGTGAAACTTAACACCCAACACAGCTTGGGTGGCCAAAGAACCTACGACCAGATAGGTCAAGGGCCTACTGGCAAACCAAATACTACCATTCTGTAAAGGAATGTAGCAATAACATGACTTGTAATGACATTCTGCTAAACTCATAAATCTGTGCCTTGCTCAGCCATCATCAGAGATGCTTCCTCCAGCAACAGATGAGACAAATACAGGGAGCCACACTGTACAGTATAAAGAGAGTGAAAGACCTTGGGACACTCAGTCTCAACTGGAATGTCTGTCATATCCCTCCCCTCAGGGCTCGGGGAATCCTGCAGAAGAGGAGGCACAAAAAAGACAGAACAGAACCAAAATCTTCTAGCCACAACAGTCCCTATTTCATAAATGAAGATCTACCTAGAAGAGTATAATCTCAACTTGCATTCATAGAGTTTCTCTCCTTTGACTGGGTTATGTTCACGGCCTTCCACCAGATGGGAAGTCCTGGAGCAAGGATGCCATCGCCACATCCCCTTGATGGCTAACATGGAGTGTCACAACAGTCACTTGCTTTGTTATTGGTGTCACTTTTGAGCATCCACTGAAGTGCCTTCAGTGATTTTTCATCTTGTACATGTATTAATGTCTATAGCCTTCCCAGGCAATACCCAGCAAGGGATGAAGAGCCCTTCACAACTAGTCATGAAGAAAAGATCTTGGGGTTCAGAATAGTTTTTCAGACATGGTAAACTGAGGCCTTTCTAGACCTAGGAAAGCACTGAGACATAACAAGGTGAGTTTGTGTGAGCTCACACAAACTCACCCCCTACTACATAAATGGATCTGGGAGGCACAAAGGAAAATCAGAGTTCCAGCAAACACACATCGAGTGACGTGGATATGAAATCAAGTGGGTGAGGTCTGAGGAGACAGTGAATGGTTAGAAGTTTTCTTTAAAGATCTTTTGTGTAGCTGGGGAGACAGAAAGAGGGAGGGGAGAACAAGAGAGAGATTTTTGACAGAAGCCAAACAGATGTTTTACCTACTTTCTTAAAATCTCAGCATTGCCTTGGGAGAGAGCAACCCTAAGAAATGAACACTTGTGGGTAAAGGTAGATGCCATCAAGCCTGACCAGGAGTATACATGTATGTGGCCCCTTGCCCCCAACACATACAGACACACACACATACAGACACACACACATACAGACACACACACACACACACACACACACACACACACACACACACACACACACACACAGATATACACAGACACGCACATAAATAAATGTAACAAAAAAATTTAAGGAAACTAAATATGATCCATCAAATCTGGTTGCGTGAACATTCCGTTTAAAAGAAAAGAGAACTGTGGCTGGAGAAATGTCTCAGCACTTAAGAAGATTTGCTCTTACAGAGGACCTGGGTTTGGTTCCCACACCCTCCAGCTCTAGGGGCTCCAACGCCCTCTTCTGGCCTCCACAGGTGCTTACAGACACATTTGGGGGGAACATACACATAAAATAAAAATGAGTAAAACCTCAAAAATTGTTGAGAGATTAAAACATATCATCAACATCAATTATAGAAAAATCTACAGTTGGTTTTGTGAGACCAAAACCAGAACATGTTACCTTGCAATATAAGGCCATTTCTGATTCTTAGATCTGACATTACCAGCAACATGTGACTCCATTCACCTGATTATTTTGTCTTCCTTTTCTGTTGTATTTCTCTAACAGTCTTTAACAGCCAATTCTATCACCAGTGTAAACACTTAGAGTTGAATCTTTTATTTCTCCTTCATAAAAGGAACCTCAAAAGGCAATAGGGGCTAGTCTCTGAAATCACTATCTAATGTGAGACGACTCAGGTAGATCTCTAAAATAAAGCTTGCTTTAATCGGACCGTCATGAATTTTGTCTTTCTCCTGGAAATTTTCAGGTTTAACAGTTTCTGTTTCCTTTCAGTGTCTCACAGTTACAAATAGATTCTCATTCTAAAAAATAAAAAAAAGTCCAGTATCATTGTGCATGCCTTAAATCTTGGCACTCAGGAGGAAGGGGCAGGCAGATATGTGAGTTCAAAACCGGCCAGCACTACATACAGAAACCCCATCTCAGCAAAGGAAAACATCATAGATCTAGTTATACGTGAGGACTTTGGTCATCTGTCCTTGGCCAAAGTGACATCTTCACTAATGTCCACAGAGCTGGCACTGGTACCCTTCACTTCTGACAGTCTGTCCAGTGGATAACACCCTCAAATTCCTATTTCTCATGCTATGAAGAGCATAGTTTTAGGTGATGGCACAGGTGGAACCTGGGCTGTCCTTTGTTAGAGTCAAGTGCTCTACTACAGACCTACAGCCCCAGTCTCTAAATTCAAAGTCTTAAGCTTTGAGTTAATTCCCTTTAGAACTGCTTATAACTGCATGATCAAAGGCGCACAAATTAACTTAAGACTTCGGTTAGTGGGGGAGATGATCAGAAAAATAACCTTGTAAGTTAATGAGTATTTAACTGTAGTGATTCTGGTTTTACATTTTTAAGTTTGTTTTTTATTGTGTATATGTCTATGTTTAGGGGAGGAGGCATGAGTGCATGCACGTTCACTCACCATGGCACATACTGGAGGTCAGAGGACAACTTGCCAAAGGAAGGTGGTTGATGTCATTTACTATGTGATCTCAAATACTGAACTTTGGGTTTGACAGCAAGCAACTTCGCCCATTGAGACATCTTTCTAGTCTTCACTAATAACTTTAATGGGTTGTAAAATGGCTCAAGGATGGAGCTGGGTGGTGAGTCTGTTGTCTAGTTTGCACAAAACCCTAGTTCTACAGAACTTGGTGACACACGGCTTTAATCCAAGTAGTCTAGGCAGAGGCAAGCCAGCTCTGTGAGTTCTGAGCAAGCCTGCTCTGCATAGCATGGGACAATGGAGGTCAGGGGACAACTTTCAGAAGTGTCCCTAGAATTTTACATGAGTAGTCAGGCTTGGTTGTCACTATTAGGGATGAAACCCAGAGTAGTTTTTTGTTTGTTTTTCAGACAGGGTCTCACTATGCAGCCTTGGATGGCCTAGAGTTAGACAAAACAAGTCAATAAAAAAAAAAAAACAATTTAATATAAAACAGTGGAAATATTAAAGGAATCTTCAAAGCTATAGATATAGGGAAAAACTTTCTGAGAAAATCAACTCAACTAAAGACCTTTTGTTTAATAAGTTAACCTTGTGATCCTCACTAGCACTGTAAGAAAGTTTGAGACACTCATTAACTCCTTCATCTCTGGGTAAGTTCTTTTCCACACCCATAGGCAAAATAGACTGAGACAAAATCTCCATCATGGCCTCTGATGGAGTGACCAGCCAACTGTGGGGGAAATTGTACCTCTGGGATGCAGAGCTGGAAAACATTTCTTAGAGTAGTTTTTGAGCGGATATGATTTTTCCTGTTGTGCTGTTTTAGCTGTGGTGTAGTCCTTTCCACAGGGAAGAACAGAGGAAACACAAAGTCTGTTTCTAGACCCATTGCTTTCAGCATTAGACTAATCATAGCCATAGCTCCATTCTCCTGATCACAAGATGCTGCTTATCACAACTCCAAACTGTGTTGTCCACTCTAATGCATCTGGCTCGCTCTGTCCTTAGCTGCAGAATATACATAGCTCATCTTAACAAGGCCACACATAGATGACGTCACTATATGCTTTAGGTCTCTTTATAGAAAACTCAGTACTATCCATGCACCATGCACAAGTCTGGCTTCTAAACAAGAAGCAAACGCAGGCTAGTCTATTTGGGTTCCACCAGTGTGGCGGTTTGAGTAGGCATGACCCCCATAGACTCATGTGTTTGAATGCTTGGGCCTTAGGGAGTGGCACTATTAGAAGGTGTGGCCTTATTAGAGGAAGTGTGTCACTGTGGGGGGCAGGCTTTGAGGTCTCAAGCACAAGTTACACCCAGTATGGGACACAGCTACCTCTTGGAGCCTACAGATCAAGATGTAGAAGTTGCAGCTTCTTCCCTAGCATCACATCTGCCTTCACACCCATGATAATGAAGTAAACTCTAAACTGTAAGCCATCCCCAATTAAATGTTTTTCTTCGTAAGAGCTGCCATGGTCATGGCGTCTCTTCGCAGCGATAGAACCCCAACTAAGACACCACCTTACATCCTCACTGAAGGGAGGCAGAAAGCAGTCTGTGTTGTCTTTAACCCTCAATAGTCACTCCCCATTGTGTCTCCAGCAGTCCTCAAGTCTTTGTCACTGCAAATTCACTTTGTTAATCTAGCAATGCAGAATTGTTTAAGGTGGTGTGTGTGTGTGTGTGTGTGTGTGTGTGTGTGTGTGTGTGTGTGTGTGTGTGTGTGGGTGTTGTGTGTGGGTGTTATGTATCTTTGGGTGCCTGCATTAGTGTGATTGTTCACAAGGGCCAAAGAAGGTCATCAGAGCCCTGGTCTTTTCCTCTCTACCTTATTCCCACTTATTCAGTCCCTTACTGACCTGGAGCTAGGCTGGCAGCCAGCAAGCCCAAGTGAGCCTCCAACAGGGCTATAGTTACAGCCATGTACAGCCATAGCTGGCTTATGTAGTTGTCAGGATCTGAACTCAGGTACTATAAGCAAGTGCTCTTATCCATTGAACTATGTCTCTAGGCCAAAATATGTACCTACTTGACTGATTTAAATAAGTTCTGAAGGAGAATATTCTGATAAAATGAATAACCTACTTTGTTAGATTTTTTTTGTATCATAGTAATATTTCAGTAAGAATCTGCTTGATATATACTTGGAATTTTAGAGGGATTTGTAAAAAAAAAAAACAACAACAACAAAAAAAAAAACCTCTTCAACAAATGATGTTGGTCTAACTGGGTATCTGCATGGAAAAAAATGCAAACAGATCCATATTTATCACCCTGCACAAAACTCATCACCTGGCCCTAAGATTGAAATTTAAGTAAGAAAATGGGCATCATAGGGGGAAATGATGTCAGGTATTGTGCCAAATGTTATTTGAAGCATTCTAAAATTACTTTTGATTTGCACGTGGGGAGGACATTCATCCAGATTCTGTTGTCCGGAAAAACTCACTAACCCTTACCCCCTTGTTTCCTCCTGCATCAAATGGAGAGAATGTCCATGTGGCTTGTTTCCTTGTAATATTCCAATGAGATAGGTGTGGTAATAATGGCTTGAGAATAATCCCTTCATGCACATTAAGGTATTAAGGGTTCCTGTAGTTGGTCAGTTTATTAAAGGTGGAACATAGAGCTTCAAAAGCTCTATGTAATTAAAAGCTCTATGTAATTAAATTAACTACACTATGAAAGAACGCATGGGGCTGACTCAAGGGTATATACTAAAATATTCAATTTTAACATGTGGAATGTTGCTAATTTTTTTAAACCTTCCAAATAGTTCCAAAATTGCTTTAGTGTGTTTCAAAATGGATTGGATAGCCAAAAATGAAGTCTGTAAACATGTGAGATAATGAGTTTATTGAAAACAACTCACAAAACACACAGTGTAAGTAGAGAATAATAATCTTTGTGCCCTGACTTCCAGAGCAGCCCAGGCTCTACCACTCCACACTATCTATTCATGCTTTCTGTAGAAGACCAGGGCATGGCGCCAACAGCCAATGAACTTCCACATCTTATCCAAGGCAGTGGCCATGCCTTCTCCTTTCAATTACCATTCATTATAAAATATTTCCGAAGTTCAAGAGAACATTCATCACATTAATATGTGAAAAAATTCCCTTTGCCATAACCTTATTGCCCATATAAAGCCATGATATTACTGCAGACTCAAAGCTTTTATTTGCTTCAAGAAGAGTAAAATGAAAACTGAAAACCCAAATATACTATTTGAGTATTTTAAGAGCATCTCGCAGCATCTATCTCACTCCATTTAAGCTACCTGGGAAAGTTTGTAAAGGAATGAGTCTGCATGAGTTTACATTTATTTCCTGCTTTATTAAGTGTACTTTATTATTGGGTATGAGAGTGCTTGTGTTCTCAGTTGGTGGTTTTGTTTGTTTGTTTGTAGGTTTTTGTTTTTGTTTATTTGCTTGTTTGGTTTTGGTTTTTTGTTGTTTGTTTTTAAGCTAGCTTGTTTGCTTGAGATGGAATCTTGTAGTGGTTAGTCTTTTTGTTGTTGTTGTTTTGCTTTGTTTGTTTGTTTGTTTGTTTGTTTTTCGAGACAGGGTTTTGCTGTAGCTTTGGAGCCTGTCCTGGAACTTGCTCTGTAGACCAGACTGGTCTCCAATTCACAGAGATCCTCCTGCCTCAGCTTCCTGAACGCTAGGATTAAAGATGTGCACCAGTACTGCCCAACTCTGTAGTTAGTCTTAATTGCTAGCCTGAGGGCATGTCAGGGGGGGTGATCTACATCAGGTTAGCCTTGGGGCATGTCTGTGGAGGATTGTCTTGGTAATTTTAATTGAGCTGGGAAGACTGCCCACTGTGAGTGCACCATTCCCTAGGCAGAGATCCTGTACTGTATGATGAGGTAAGCATAGGCATTCATTCATTCATTACTCTGTTCCTTGACTGTGGCTGTGACTTCCTGCCACCCTGACTTCCCAGCAATGGTGAGCAGCTCCCTGGAACTGCAACTGGGGGCCAAATGAACCCTTTCTCTTTCAGTTGCTGTTGTCAACTTATGTACTAAAGTGGCAGAAAATAAAATTTAAGACAGAGATTTGCTTCAGCAGTGGGATCGTTGCTGTGTTCACACAGGATTTCGGAGCTGTGTTCATCTCACAAGTCTTTCTTCATGGTTCAATAATCAGTCGATGCTTCTTCACAGATCTTCTGCTGACTCTCCTTTGCTACCTGTGCCAATTATATGCTCACCCCTTGGTTCTCACAGTACCATAACATACCAATAATAGTTTTGTTTTGTTTTGTTTTTTTCCCTTCAGAGGTCTTCCACACCTTTGGAACAGAATTCAGTATTATTCACATTCGCATCCCTAGTACAAGGATCCAGTCCAGTCAAATGCTTAAAGAACAAAAGTTTCCTTTTAAGCATTTTGGATAAAACCCAGTACATAACAGACACAAGGAAGCAGAGCCACAGAAAAAAAAGGTCATCAAAAACAAGGTTTCCTGGCTGACTGAAGCCTCTTCCCTCCCTTGCTTTCTGAGTCCCATGGTCAGAGGAATGTTTCACCACCCAGCTGAGCTGACAAACATGAGGAGCCCGTAAGCCAGGCATCCCACTGACACCCGGGACTAACATTGCAACTATGGTCCAGTCAAGTCTTAGCTCATACTGAGAGCAGTCGGTCACAGAATAGGGAGGGGTAGCCCAGTAAAATGTTGGCTATGTAATCATGAAGGCCTGCGTTCAATACCCATAACACAGGTCTAGAAAGCCAGGCATGGTAGCACACAATTGTAATCCCACCACTGAGAAAGCAGAGAATCATCTCTGGGGCTTCCTGGCCAGCCAGTCTGGTCTAATTAGTGAGCTCCAAGCCAAGGAGAGATATTGTCTCAAAAGATGAATGGTACCTGAGGAAAGACACCTGAGGTTGACCTCAGAACCACACAGAAATGTAGTGAAGCTTTACTGTGACAGTTTTAGAGAGTCGTGGTCATGGACATGGGCAGAGACGGGTGGGTGGTAGAGCCAAACCACTTATCTCACTGCCAGGAAGCGAATGCAAGCAGGGCAGGACCACAGTCCCCTTTGAAGGCTTGTCTCCAGTGACCTGCAGATCTGCTCAGCTCCAACTCTTACAGGTTTTCACAACTTCCATGCACAATGTCACAGCACTCACATGCACAGTGTCACAGCACTCACGTGCACAGTGTCACAGCAGTCACATGCACAGTGTCACAGCACTCACATGCACAGTGTCACAGCAGTCACATGCACAGTGTCACAGCACTCACATGCACAGTGTCACAGCACTCACATAAACAATGTCACAGCACTCACATACACTGTCACAGCACTCACATACACTGTCACAGCACTCACATGAACAATGTCACAGCACTCACATACACTGTCACAGCACTCACATACACTGTCACAGCACTCACATGCACAGTGTCACAGCACTGACATGTTCGGTGTCACAGCACTCACATGCACAGTGTCACAGCACTCACATACAGTGTCACAGCATTCACATGTACGGTGTCACAGCACTCACATGCACTGGAAAAGCCCTCAACTGCTGTAAGCAGAGCTGAGGACCAGACTGTGGGTGGCCAGTGGCAGGAGGAAGACAGATAGGGAAGTAAAGCCTGGCTCAGGAGGTGTCACACGGGAACAAAGACTCCAGCAGGAAGTTGGAGTGGGACCATTCATGTCATGTTCTGGCCAAGAACACTGCCGCATTTTGCCTATAACCCGAGAGTTTATGTGAGACTAACTTTTAAAACTGCAAACTAATTTGTCTGGCAAAGGAAATTTCAAGCTGCATCGAATTGAGTATTAATGGTTGTTCTTCCACGGGTCTACAGTGGAAGAGAGCTTCAAGTGGAACAGAAAGAAAATGTCTGCAGGTGGGAGAGCACAGGACTCTTGAGTTGCAGCTAAGTTATACAAGGCAGAAGAGCCTGTAACTCCAGTTCCAGAGGACCCAGTGCTCTCTTCTGGCCTCCAGGATGTACACGTGATACGTATGTATATATATATATATATATATGGATGGATAGACAGACATAGATATGAGCAAACACTCATATAAAACAATATATTAAAAAAGAAACACAATACACAAAACTATAATTTTTATAAAAGAATTTAGGAAAAGTACCAATTACTTTCATTTCTAAGGAAGCTCATAGCAGGTTGCCTCCACACTCAGCCCCCTTGTGAAACCCGGACTCCCAGAGAGTCCCCTGCAGGGAGACCTGCTCTGAGTAGCATGAATGACTGAAACTTCACCTGAATTCAGTCTCGGAGTCACCTCCCTCCCTCAAAGCCTCAAAGGACATGTGGCAGTGCCACAGGGCAATAGAATAACATCATAAAACCAGGAGCCCTGTTAGTCACACACTAACAAGTTCTTATCTCTCATCCAGGGAGGACTAATCTGCTGGTGAATACACATATTATTGTCATCAACAACATCAGCATTACATTAAGCTTTGGCCGTGGTGGCAAGGAAGCAGAAAGAGGTGTTTCAAGGCCTAGGCAGGCACTGATTTAAGGAAGGGAAAGGGAAGAAACCTTTGCCCTTCTGTGTAGGACATCTGCTGTCACCCTCCTCTTTCCTGTGGAGCTCTAGTTTTCTTGTTTAAAAACCCACAGAATCAGTTAAAAACATTGGGAATCTCTAGCTGAAACAGGCACGCCCTGGCTCTCCCTCCAAGCATGGGCCTGTCAGTTGCACCCAAGCATCAGTCACTGGGCAATGACAGGTGCAGCAGCTCTGAGGATTAACTAAAGACAAAACAATGGTTTTCAGATTAAAAAAAATACTTTCCACATTACGTTATTCTATTTCATCAAATTAATATCTTTCATTTTGGGACACTGTGAGAAAATAGTCCTCTGCAGAGACTTCTTTGTGAACATCTTGGCATCAGTATTCCCTACCCATCACTCATTTGGCATGCTAATAACTTAGAACCCACGGAAGATGCTGGACTTGTGAGCTGAGCAGTCAATGAACATCAGTCTCTAGGACGGGGCACAGAGAGAAGGGAGAGAAGGGAATATACAAAGGTCAAAAGTCATCCATTCAGAGAGCAGGAAGCAGTACCGAGTTTGTCTTTTCCCATCTCTACACCAGGCCTTGGAAGACTGGCCTTGGAAGGAGGCACCACGTCTCAGTAAAGCCAGACTCAAACTCATTCTTCCTTCCCTTTCATGCCTACTCTGCAGAGCCCTGAATGCCCATCAGATAGATCTGTCTCCTTCCAGGAGTAACCAGACTTCACATATAACCGCCTCATAACTCTGCCCCCTTAGGACAAGAGATACGAAGTTTAGCAATAACCTACCTAACATACTCTGCATACACACACACACACACACACACACACACACACACACACACACACACACACACACACACACCGAATGTAGGCATGTGGCTGTCAGGAATACATTTGGAGAAATGCACCATTATGAAATTTAGCCATAGCATATTTACACAATCCCAGATGGTGGAGCCTGTCACTTCTAGGCTACACAGGAGTGATATCATATGAATGCATGCAGTCAGTTGTTGAGCAAATACTGTTATACAGCTATACAGTGCATGTGGGTATGTGTGTGCATGCGTGTGTGAGTGTGTGTGTGGGTGTGTGTGGGTGTGTGTGGGTGGGTGGGTGTGTTTCAACAATACGTTTATTAGTAAAGATCCAAAGCCTTGTCAGGGCAGTATCAAACTCTAGAAGTGACTGAACCTTCCCCAGAGCTGCAAGCTGCAGAGGTGGAGCCTGGACCATAGGAGGTCACAGAGGAGCTTTCCCAGGCTCCTCCTTCATTCCAGCATCCATTATGATTATGCATCACACACTCCAGAGGCCTTGTTTCCTTCACCCTTTGTTCTCTCCCTAGAACAGAGAGCTCCATTAGTGCAGCCTTTCAAATGGGTCCACATCCAGTCTGCTCGAGCGACTAGCTCTTACTGTCTGGGATAGATCACTTTAGCTCTTCCTCACAGTCTCAAATTTCTCTCTAGAGAAGAAGTGTTGTTTGGAAGATTAAGGGAATAGATTTATGGGTTTCTGTAGCAAGTATATTTTCTACACTGTAAGAAAAAAGTCAAGTGCAAACTGTTAAAGGAAGGGTCAGGGGCTGCTAAGGGTTTTCCGTTTAATGCTGTGGTTATTAGTCTGTTTCTTGGTGTATTTTAAAGAAGCAGGGTCTTGAGTAGCCCAGATTACCTAGCAATCACTATGTAGCTGAGGATGACCTTAAGCTCATGATTCTCCTGCCTCTATTTGCTGACTGCTGGGAGTGCAGGCACATACCACCATGCCAGGATTTACACTACACATGTCAGGAGATCAAACCTGGGGCTTTTGTGCATGGTAGGCATGCAGTGTAGACACTCACAAACCCAGCCAGTGGGATCTTTTTAAACCTTGCATATGCATGATAGGTCATGGAACAACAGAATCCAGAGTATTTTAGGCTTCATCAAAACATGAAAAACAGAAACACTAACATGATACACATATTCTAGGGAGTCCAAAAGACTATACAATTTTTCGGGTCAACACTAAGAATCTGGAGTTGTGATTAAAAAAAGAAATACTATCCGGTCAGTAGACACTTTTCCCACACGAATATTCTCACGTATCCCCTGCTCTAGGTAAGCAGTGGCTGGACTGCGGGTCAGGAGCCTTAGGCAGCTGTGTGCGGGGGTGGGGCATCAAAGGAATGAATGTGGTTATCAAGGCGCTTCTGAGTAAGGAGCCCTTGGAAGGACATGACAGTGAGGGGTCATGGGAAACGAAGTTCCGTTCACCCCATTTCCTGGCAGTATTCACAGTGTACATGCCCTCCGTCTGCAACTGATGTTTACCAAAGGGGCTCGCAGCATGGGGGACAGGACAACAAGACACACAAATACAACCAGTATGCTTTTTTTCATTATACTTTAAGGGTTTTTCATTAAAAATTTTAGAAATAGTTGGCAGTTTAAGCACACTTCACTTCAAAAAAAACATTTAATCCCTACAACTTTTAAAAATCCAGAGTATTTTCTTCTTCAGTTCATCATCTCACAAATAAGGGAAAAGACAATGGTCAATATATCCTTTTTAGAGCAATATGCAATTTTAAATTACTTTCCAGTGTCACCAAAAAAAAAAAAAAAAAAAAAAAAAAAAAAAAGCTCAGATGGCAAGTTTTCAAAATAAGAGTTCTCCTGGTGTAAACAAGTTTGCTGGAAAAAAAGGGCTGGAAATACCCTGAATTTTATAAAAATCCAAGAGTAGTTTAACAAAAGCCCCTTCTTTTACAATTTCTTTGAAAAAAAAAAAAAACAGTCCAAAAATATTAGGCAATTAACAAACCTTGAAGCTTACAACTAATACTGACAGCCTCTCCTTTTCTTTTTAAAGGAATTTAAAGTAGTTATGGGAACTCTAGCCAAGCACTTAGCACTTGGGAAGTAGAGGTAGGAGGGCCAGGAGATCAAAGCCAGCTTCAGTTTCGTTGTGAGTTCAAGGCTTGCCTTACCTACATAAGACTGTCTTAAATTCTTTTTAAATAAATAAACAAATGCTAAAATTGTGTATTCTATGGGGGTCCTTTTGTTTTTGTTTGTTTTTTGTTTGTTTATTTGTTTGTTTGTTTGTTTGTTACTTAATCGCAGGAATCTAAAGATCATGCAAGTACTTTTCGAAAAGGTCTCAAGGAGAAATGGCTTACTGCTTCAGTTCTTGTGTTTAGTCTCTTCAAAGCTGTGACCTTACTGATGGGAGAGAGTCTCACTACCCCTGCTTGAATGTTATTAAATTAAACAGTCACACAGAATGTAGAGCATCGACCTTGCTTTGGAATGCAACAGGCATCGTTTTTCTCCCTCCTGCTTCTTGCAGAAAAGGAAATCAAAACATTCAAAAGCATGAAGAGGAATAACCAACAGATCTCCACAAGCTTACTTGATTTGTAGTAAAAACATTTCCACTCTCTCTTCATCATTTTAGTACTAATCACTGGTTCTTTATATCATCATTTTCATTATATTAGGGGAATATGTGGCCTTTCATACACAGCACTCTGCTAAAACCAGAAGTTTCCTTACTCGAGAGCAGCTAAGAGAGCCCTTGTAGTGGCTTTCTTGTTGCTGTGATAAACACCAGGCTCAGAAGCAGCCCTCTAGGGAAGAAAGTGCTCATTTCAATTTCATCTTACAATTCCAAGTAACAGTCCATCACTAAGGGAATTCAAGGCAGGGCTGTGGTGAGAAGCCATGGAGGAAGGTAACTTGCTGACTCGTGCAGTGCAGTGCGGGATGGTGTTACCCAAAGTGGGCTGTATCCTCCCCAACAGCCATCAGTCAGACAAGTTTACAAGCTTGGCCATAGCTCATCGGATTTAAGAAATCCCTCAGCTGAACCTCTCTTGTGTAACTCTAGGCTATGTCAAGTCTGTAGCTGAACCTAACCAGGACAAGAAAAATGAGACAGTATATGCATGTACCACTGGCCAAGTTTGTCTGCTCAAAGGATTTAAAGTAATGTCACAACCTTATGTGTAGTTTTTAATATTTTTCTTGTAGATTTATTTATTTTACTTCATATATGTGAGTGCTTTGCCTACATGTATGTGTGTACATCGCACGTGTGCCTATGGAGGTCAGAAACGGACCGCAGTTACACATTATTATGATGGACCACCATGTGTGTGCTGGGAACTAAACCCAGTCAAAAGCATCAAGTGCTCTTACCCACTAAGCCACCTGTCCAACGCCTTGTGTACAATTAAAAATAGTACCTTTATTTAGTGTAAGTGTACACGTATGTGCTATGGTGTGTATGCACATATGTGAGTGTACATGTGTGTTTGGAGGTCAGAGAACAACTTCTGGCAGTCTGATCTTCCTTTCCATGTTCCTTTTCTTTCTTATTTGTTTGTTTGCTTGCTTATTTATTTATTTTCAGAAGAAAAAGGCAAGAACTCATTATTCCTATGTCAGAATTCTTTTCTACTGTTGGGCAGCTACGCTGCAATGTGTGTCCCAGGCTGGTCCCAAACTCCAGGTCCTCCTGCCTCTGCCTCCTTCAGCAAATCCTACCGGCCTGCGCCACCAGCACTGGCGCCATGTTCCTTTTTAAGTCCTAAAAGAAAGATGGCACCAAGTTGCCACCTCACAGCTCCTCTCGCATACTCCATGGTACTGCAAGGTTGCAAACTTAACAACTCCCAGCAGCAGCAGCAGCAGCAGAAGCAGCAGCACCTAACTTGTCAAATTTCTCTTGGTATCTCAATGAAGGTGAGCCCCTCCCATATTTGAGCTCCAGTCTATGTTGAAGAAATCCTCTCTACCCTCATCTTCCCCAGAATTATCACCAAAGATGATGAGGGGGACATATGTAAATAATCATCTCATCTCTGAGTATTAGGAGATACCGCGCACCCAGCAATTGTCAGCTACAGTGGCTGCTACAGTGTCCTTACAACTGACACTGACTCTGGACACTGAGGGTGGTGGGTTGTGGGGTATTTACATTGAGTATTCTCCCAGTATCACTTCCCATCAAAAATAGTCAAAACCTGCTTTTGGCATAAACATAGTCTTTGACACCTAGCAAGAGCACACTATGTGGGAAACATAATAAAGGCTCTGATGTAAAACTTTACAGTTTACAAGAAGAAAGGAGGAGGAGGGGCCTGATTGATGGGTAAGTCAGGGAAGACAAATGGTACAAATGTTTTTATCTATCCAGCTGGCTAGCTATCTCTGGTCCTATCTATCTCTGGTCCTGTCTGTCTGTCTGTCTGTCTGTCTATATCTTGGTGATGGTTTCAGTCTCTGGTCATAGGTCCATTCCCTGGGATCTCCTGTTGAAGACCTCTTCACCTCAAGGCATCCAGAAAGCATACAGGGGTCACTACCAATGTCCTCTTCAAAGACCTGCCCCTAATGACTCAACTTCCTTCCGCTGCACCCTTCCTTCTAAAAGCTTCAGCACTGCTCAGGAGTGCCACAGTGGTCAAGCCTTTAATACAGTGAACTTCTGGGAATAATCTAGACTCAAGCTTTAACAGATATAAAAATTAATCTATCCTGAGAGGAGCCACTTCCTTGGGTGCACAGGGGTGGGACATCATCATACAATCATTGGGAATAAAATAAAAGTAGCAGCAACTGTTTCATCATTAAAGGGTGGCCACGCTCAAATTTCTAAGCACACTTTACATTTGTTTTCTATACTCTGGTATACCTACTCATGTCCCTTAGCATCTTTTAACTTCCTCCCCACACAGAATTGTTCCCTGGGATTTTCCAAAGAAACTAGCATGTGGTTGAGGACAGGTAGAGGCCCCTCCCCATCCCCACCTGGTACCCGACCAGGTCTTCTTTTTTAAAAAGACTTTCATTTTTATTTTATTTGTGTGTGTGTGTGTGTGTGTGTGTGTGTGTGTGTGTGTGTGTTACACTACTAATGTGCCTGCAAATGCCAGAAGGCAATGAACTTCTGGAACTGGAGTTTCAGGCAGTTGGGAGCTACCTGCCACAGGCTGGAAACTGAGCTCCAGTCTCTGAGAGCAAGGAGTAACTTAGGTGCTGAGACATCTGACCAGCTTCCACTGACTTGTTCTAAACTACTTCATTGTCTTAGTGATTGGACTCAGTCCTCCCTCAAGCTAGCCTTCATCCTGCCTCTCCATCCCTAGTGATTATTACCATCAGGGACCAAACGGTGTAAATGCTGATCACAGGAAGAGGCGTTTCTTTTGTGCTTTGTTAAATATTTGCTTGTTTGTTTATTTATTCATTCATTTTTGGGTAGGAGATTTTGTTTATGTAAGCCAAGCATATGTACCTTTTTGAATGGGGGAAAGAAAGAAAACCTGCTTAACTTCTGTTAATAAAACATAAAAAATATTTTTTTAAGAAACTGAACAGCACCTTTCAGGCTTATGGAAACAGTCCTATTCTCTTTAACAGCTGTTAGATAAGGGTTTATTTTCTCCTTCTGAGACAAAGCATGTAGGGGAAAGAAAGAAAACCTGCTTAACTTATGTTAATAAAACATAAAAAATATTTTTTAAGAAACTGAACAGCACCTTTCAGGCTTATGGAAACAGTCCTATTCTCTTTAACAGCTGTTAGATAAGGGTTTATTTTCTCCTTCTGAGACAAAGCATGTAGACCAGGCTGGCCTTGAACTCAGAAATATGCCTGCCTCCTGAGTGCTGGGATTAAAGGCCTGTGCCACCATGCCTAGCAAAAGGATTGTTTTTAAAATTGAAAGAGAGTGGAAAGGGGAAAGAGGGTCACACTTCCAGGGCTGTGACTCTCTTCATTGTCATTCATCTTTGGCTAAGAAAGAGGCAGCAACCCTACAACTTTCTACCAGGTTTCAATGTGCATGCCACCTCAGGGCTTCTCAGTGTGATGAGTCCCAGAAAGCAGCAAAGGATCCGCCACGCTGCCCTCCCACCAGGCTGCTTTACCATCAGGCCCCTCCTTGGGTGACGTTTGTTATCAGAGCATCCTGTTTCTGGGGAACTCAATGCAGCAGATGGGCGCTCAATCTTCACAGAGGATGGAGCTGTAGGCTGCCTACTGGCTGGGCTTTCCATCACACACAACTTCTCAGCTTAGAAAACCAGAAAATGGACCAGAAAGGACCTGAGTTGGGTTGCCAGCACCACATCAGATAGCTCACAGCTGGGACTCCAGCTCCAGAGGATTCTATTCCCTTTTGTGGCATCTATTGGCACACACACACACATACACACTTAAACACATACACATAAATGAAAACTAAATCTCTTTTTAATACTACAGAAAGAAAATCATAAAACTTCAGTGTGCCCTGATATAATGTCAGTTTCTGTAATGTGACGTGTCACCCATGACTAGAGGACAGTGACATAATAAGAGAACCAAGTCAGTTCAAATCAATGTTGTTCTGAAGCCATCAGGGATAACTGTCACAATGAATACATAAATGCCTTTAGTTGTGTGTCATAGCTTGCCTGTGCAATGTTCCCACAGGTCCATGTGTTTGGACACTTCGTCCCAGACACTGGTAGCTGTGCAATTGCTTGAGGTGTAGCTGGAAGAAGGAGAGGACGAGCTACTGGGCCTGCTTTCTGACTGAGCTCTTTGCTTCCTGACCCACAGAAATGTCAGGAAACCACAGCACAGGCCCTCCACCTAGGGCCAAGCTGGTGATAGCCAGCAGCCTTCTCCACCATGAGGGACTGTGTCACCTTTAATCTCTCTAGCCTAAAGCTACTTTAGCCAGCCATTTTATCCCAGGAAGGACACAATTCTCAGAGCATTGGAGCAAAGACTTTAAAAAAGGGGTGAGAAACACTGTGTAGAGGCTCCCTCAGCACAGAGGCAGCTGAGTCAGTGGATTCCAAGCCCAACCCAACCCCCACAGCACAAGCAGAGTTGAGCCTGCAATTCGTGTGTAGATTCTGGGTGTTTATGCCAAAAAAAGAATTGTTAGGATGGCCCCACTGGGAAGCAGATTTTCATTCCTTTTTCCTTCCTCCCTCTCTTTCTTTCTTTCTTTCTTTCTTTCTTTCTTTCTTTCTTTCTTTCTTCCCTCCTTCCTCCCCCTTCCCTCCCTGCATTCCTTCCTTCTTTCTTAAATGAAAAAGAGGTATTTTTTCTTTCAATCAGTTTTTCCCTTCCTTCATCTCCCCCTAGCTCATCCCCACCTCCTCATCCAACACCATGCCTTGTTTCTCTCTTTAGAAAATAAACGGGGCAGGGAATCACTTGCTCAAGAACATACACACACTCAGGGACACACACATGTACACACACAAACTCACAAAATCATAAATGCTAATATAGAAGCAAAAGACAAGTAATTTTTTTTTTAATGCCTAAACAAAGCATTATGAGACAACACATCTCCCAATGTACCACTGAGCTGGATGTGTTGTCCATCCACTGCTGGGCGTTGGTCCTCCTGTAAGTGTGGTTTGTATACCCAGTTGTTGCTGGGTCCTAAAAATTCCCTGGGGGAGGGGGTAAGAAGTCAATCAGCTGTCAGAAGATGACAGTCAACTAGTCAACATGGGTGGAACAGAAAAAATATGTACCTTCCTAACCAGACAGTCAGACAAACAAGACAGATGGCACAAAAGAAGGAAAGAAATGGGGTTCTCAACATTTATTAGATGAGCACACAACATAAAGAGGAATACTCAGACTAGGGGCTCATGAATGAGGAAATGGGAGACACTAAAACTTGTTCTGGGCAAAACCCAAAAATTGCAGCTGAAATGGAAAAAAAGGGAAAGGACTCTGACTAGGAGAGCTCAAAACCTGTGCTAGAAACCCCTGTCCAGGGCTTCAGATGTTCTGGGTGGGTCCTAACAGCTCCCTCAGGAGAGCGGGTGAGAAGTCAGCAACAGTGACCTCGGGGAGTCTGATGTTTCCTTTCACCCGACTTCCTAGGTCTGTGTCTTGACATTGTGCCTTTTTACCCTCTCCCCCAAGGGAGCCCTTAGGACCCAGCAGCACCCAGTGAGACTCTGCTAGAGAAACTAACTGTACCTTCGTGAGCAGTTGTCAATTGGACATTAATCCCCAACTCTACCAATATGGGTTAGGGACAGGGACAACATCCAGTCCAATCCCCTTCTCAGTGCTGGAGGTCTATCTGACTTGGACCTGTGCAATCACTGTGCATGCTGACTCAGGTGTGGGAGTTGATGTATGCCTCAGGTCTCGGTGTCTTCCATGCCCGCTGACTTTTACAATATTTCCATCCCCTCTTCCCCATATCTCCCTGATCCCTGAGGAGAGGACTTTGATGAGGACATCCCATTGAGGACTGAGTGTTCCAAGCTCGCTCACTCTCTGAACATTTTCCAGTTGTGGGTCTCTGTATCATTTCCCATGTTCTTTAGAATGACCCATCTCCAATGCTGGTTCATGAAGACACTGCTCTATGAGCAGCGCTGAGTGTCATTAGGAGCCATTATATTGAAATGTTCCTTTAGCATAGAGGTTCTCAACCTTCCCAACACGGTGGTCCTTTAACACACTTCCTCACACAGTAAGGTTTGCTGCTGCAGCTTTAAAAATGGATCTCAAGTGTGGGGCAATGCTGGGATCTAGAGATGAACTGAGGCCCCTGTCCCCTACCCACCATGCCCTTTCAAATTACTGCCTTCAGTAAGGATTTGTTAAGATTATTTAGATAATCTTATTCCAATGTCTTGTCATTTCTCTGTTTTCATATATTCCCGTAGATTAAATTGCTCAAACACACTAGTGTACACAAGCCTCTGACATGTAGGTTAGAGCTAAGAACTCAGAAGCCCATAGATTTTGAAACTAATGGGAGACATCGATAGAATATACTCACATAAACTTTCAAATGGATGCAGGTGTGCTCCCTGAAAACCAGGAGACGCAGCTTGCACATGACCTTTTCTCCTTCTGGTTTCAATAAAGGTTAAAGATCAGAGTTGGATCATCACTACAGACGTCACTAAAACCTGTGGTCCAAGGTCAAAGTTCCTGCAGAGAGGAACCCTACGACATTTGGTTTTGCAGGAAGACACTTTGCTGTTAGATGGTCTATTGGAGGCACTGCCAATAACTAATAGGTGTAAGTACATTTTCATTCTTTTTGTTTCATGCCAGAGTTTCTCTGTGTCACAGCTTTGGCTGTCCCGGAACTCACTCTGTACACCAGGTTGGCCGCAAACTCACAGAGACCCACCTGCCTATACCCCCCAACCAGGTGCTGGGATTAAAAGTGTGCCACCACTGCCCAGCATGCCACCACTGCCCAGCATGCCACCACTGCCCAGCATGCCACCATTGCCTGGTACATTTCAAAGGGGAGGGGTGTGTTCAAAGTACAGCATATACATATATAAAATGTTACTATGTGCTTCAGTACAATGTACAGTGAATATAAGCCAGTGGGAAAATCATTTCAAGTGTGTGTGTGTGTGTGTGTGTGTGAACGTGCGCACGCGCAAGCTCACACACCATGAAATCCCCATGTCTTTGCTATTCCACTCAGCAACCCCTTCATCACCCATGTGAGTGCTAAGAATTACACCCCACCAGCCTTTCTCTTTACTTAACTATTTATAATTAACATAAGCCTCTGTATGTTTATTTGGGACTGAACAGCCGTGGGACCAGGTGCAACAGAAACTTCCATCTACAACGAGAGGGTTCACTTCACTCACAGTTCAGAAGCAATGAGCGCAGGAAGGTGATGCAGGAGCAGATGCAGAGGCTATAGATCGGTGCTGTTTAGTTAGTGCCTTGCTCTTCATGCTGCTCAGCCTGCTTTCTCATAGAACTTGGGACCACCAGCCCAGGGATGGCATCATCTATAGTGTCAATCACTAGTTAAGAAAATGACCCACAGGCTTGCCTATAGTCTGATTTTATAGAGGCATTTTCTTTATTGAGGTTCCCTCCTCTCTGATGACTTTAACTTGTGTTCAGTTGACCTAGAACTACCCAGGACAATGGCAATATATCTGTTCGCATGAGTTTGCAGAGACAATGGCACAAACCCTGTCAACCTGTTTCAAACCCTAGGTACTGGGTGTTATGCAGAAACAAAAGAGGCCAAGACAAGAAAACCTGGTGGATAAGGCAAATCTGTGAGCTCAGATCTAAGGAGCATGAACCAGCAGAATCACAAGTTCAAAGCCAGCCTGAACTACATCATGGGAACCATGTCTCAAAAGGGGAGGCATGGGGGACAAAACAGTTTATCATGTTAGACAATAAAAGATTTATCATGTTAGACAATAAAAAGTGATACGTGTGAGAAAGATGTAGTGACAAAAGGCAGGAAAAGATGCCAAGGAGTTATTTGACTTCCTTTAAAATGATGAGAGAAGATTCCTCTGAGAAAGCTGCTTCTGAGCAGTTATGCTCAGTGTGTCCCTCCCTACACAAGAGAGGCATCCTCATGCCTCTGGACTGTTCTGGGAAGGAGGCAACACCAACATTCTTCCTTTAGCAGCTTTCAAGTGAGGAAGTCAACAGCAGGCACTCAGTACCTTCCAAAGTCTAAGAAAACCCTCCCCAAGCTCCAAGGCTCCCACAGCTCTCAGCCTCCCCAAGCTCCAAGGCTCCCAAAGCCCTCAGACTCTCCAAATCCAAAGGCTCCCCAGTGCAGCTCAGAAAATCCAGTGGCACCAAGTTACACAGTAACTATACAAGCTCTAAGCAGGGCAGACCTGCCCACAGATCTCAGAGACAAGACTCAGTCCTGACTTTAAGGAACACAAAATAACAGGCAGAAATCTGGGTTTTTCTAAGAGGCACCAAATGTCACTATTTAACTTTAGAACTGTTTTCAAACAAGCTTTCTATTGCAAAATGAAGACTGGTGAAAGTGAATGGCTAAGAACCACGTATAATGGCACACATATGAAGATGCCATGATGAAACTCATTTGTTTGCATTCTAACCTTAAGAATCAGCTTGAAGATGGGAAAATATAATTAAAGTCCACATAAAATAATATGGGGCAGTTAATTATTATTCACAGGGTGGGATTAGTGGATGAGCAGGAAAAAGCAATTGCCACTCAAGCCTGGCAGCCTGTGTTCAATATGCAGAATGTGTAAAGGTGAAAGGAGAGAACCCCACAAATGAGCCCCCTGAGCCCCCAAAGTGCCATGGCATGCATACCTATACAAACACACACACACACACACACACACACACACACACCATATGCATAGGCACAACAGTAAAGTCTCTAGTGAACTTTTAAGACTATCATTGACATAAGTCTCTGGAAGAAAAGAACACTTAGCAATTGTGAGCAGTAGCTTCTGCCAGCATGTGCACTAGTCTAATCAAAGACACATGCCTCCTGAAGGTCCTTGAGGGGAAAGGAATTTGAGCTTCCACATGCATACTTGGTGTCTTAAAATCTGTGAGAAAGCACTGGTATCCCAGCTGTCATTAAACTTCATCTACAAAAGCTATCCTTGACCAGAGGACACAATCCGGTCCCTCTCTGGCCTGCGGATGGTGCCAAAGGCTTTAAAACCAGGCAAAGTCACCTCTGGAGCACAACCCACTCAAAGGGTAGATTCTGTGCTCCCTCATGTTGCAGCTGCACAGGTTTAGGTTCTGTTCTGCTCTGCTTTCTGGTGTACTGGGTATAGTGGTTTGAATGAAGAACGTCCCCCATAGACTAGGACATGTGAACACTTGGAACGCAGGTGGTGGCTCCATTTGGGGATATTATCGAATCTTTGAAAGTCAGAGCCTTGCTGGAGGACGTACGTCACTGGGGCATGGCAGGGGGTGAGGTTTGAGAGTTATTTGTTTTGCCCACTTCCTGTTCATGCTCTTCTAGGTGTTCATGGTTGAGACGTGGGCTGTGAACTTCCTGTTCCTGCAGCTTGCCTGCCTCTTACTGCCATGCCCCCATGCCATGATAGTATATTCTCTTTCTGGAACCATAAAGCAAGTAAACTCCTCTTTTTATATTGTGCTCATGGTCATGATATTTTATCACAGCAACAGGAAATCAATATACTGGATAGCAAATCTAGGACTTCACACATGCTAATCAATTGCTTTACCATTAAGCCTTATCCTCAGCTTTTTTTCTCCTTTTTAACCAGAAACAATGTCTCATTAAGTGGCTCGGGCTGCCCTTAAACTCACTTTGTAGATTAGGCGCACCTTGACTTTGTAATCCTGTTGTTTAGCCCCCTAAACAGCTGGGATTACAGGACCAAGTCACCACCAGCTAGATTTTCGGGTTTTTGGTATTTGGATTTTCTTTGGCATCTAAGATTTATATATGTGTGAATACACATAAACTATTATCCTCAATAATTCATTGAATATAAAGATCAAGGCTATGCCTACTCATGTTTTATAAAGGGAACAATGATATTCTCTGGCCATGACACTCATTTAATGAGCACCTGGAGATAATTTCTTTGTTGTTGTTATTAAGGTTAATCTGGTATTAACAGTTGGATAAATCCAGAAAGTTTCTGGAATTACTGAAAAGAAGTCAGGAAAGAATATAAACCTAATTGTTTTTAGTTTTAAGTCCACTGTGGAATATTTGTTTTGGGCAAATCCATAATAATATCTTCAACAGTGAATGCACACAGCAGATCACAAGCATCTGTAAAAGCTGAGTTGTGGGGATCCAGTGCCCTCTTCCAGCCTCCACGGGCACCAGCATGCACATGATTATCATACGCATACTGCAACTACGCATGCACATTAAAGAAAAATATTTCAAAATTTGACATCATTCAAAATCAATTGATGAACTCTCTCAGATCAACAGGCAAGAGAAAATTCATATGAGACTTACATGTAAACCTTTGTCGCAACTTTAATCGTAACAGGCAAAACATTTAAGTAACCAAGATGCCGTCAATGAAGGCAAACTGGACAAACTAGCTGGGTTACATGCATACAGTAAAATGCTGTTTAACACTGAAGGAGCTACCGCTCATAGCACTACATGAATGTGGCTAAGTAAAAGATCAATGAGAAAACCCTACAGACCGCATGGCCCTAACTCCATAGCATTCTGGGAAATGCAAAAATTTATGAAACCGTTTTGTGAAGTGTGACAAACATAGGACATTCCAAAATATGGAGGGAACATGATGAAACCTGCAGGCTTTGGCTAATGACAGTCTATGAATAGACTCCCAATTTAACAAATAAACCACACCAAATGCAAGACTTTGACAGGGGAAACTTCACATGCTCATACATAGAAGAGGAAGTAAGAATATACTGAAACTCTAGTATTGACTCAATTTAGAAAAACCTTCAAAAAAAATCTGTACAATTATAGAACATGGATTGGTATACAGTAGTTCATTATAATTGTCAAAGTTTTGAGTATTTACAATAAAACATTGTAAAAAGAAGGACGAGAAGAAGAAGAGGAACAGGAGGAGAAAAGAAAAGAATAACTGCCTGGCCTCTAGGCCCTAATGTCCCAGGGCATATCCTTTGCCCCCACCCCACTCCACCCACCCACTGAAGCCCCAGAGACCTGTGAGCAGCCTCCCCACACCCCAGACTATCCCCCAGGGAACCTTCAAACATCAGACTAGAGAGCAAAGCCACAGGAGCCCCACCTATACCAGAGAGCCCCAAAGCTGCTACATCATCATCCAGCAAAGGCACAGACCCACAGCACCTATAGGAAGACTGACCACCTAAGTCACAGGCCCCACCTACACCAATTGGAAGAAGAGAGAACCCCTGAAGCGCAGGTCCTGCTTGCACCCACTGGAGGAATAGACAGGTAGACAACAGTGAAAGACCTTATTCAACAACTGAGGAGCAATATGACACCACCAAAAACTAGGGGTTTTACACCAGCAAGAACTGAACATCCCAAATAAGAAAAAAACCAACCAAAAAAATAACTTTCTGAAGAAGATAGAGGTCATTAGAGAGGAAAGGAAAACTTAAAGAAATGAGGAAAAGACAAAGAAAGAAAGGAAGAAAGAAAGGAAGAAAGAAAGGAAGGAAGGAAGGAAGGAAGGAAGGAAGGAAGGAAGGAAGAAAGGAAAAAAGAAAATGAAAATGGAAGACATCAACAAATCCCTTAAAGGAAGCAAGAAAACCCAATACAGGTTAAGGAAAAAATACACACAGTTCAATACTTAAAAACTGAAGTAGACATGATAAAGAATAGAAACTGAGGAAACTCTGGAAATGAAAAATCTGGGTAAACAATCAGGAACTACAGATACAAACATAACCAACAGAATACAAGATGTGGGAGAGAGAATCTCAAATGTGGAAGATAAATAGAGGAAATAGATTTATCTACCAAAGAAAATGTCAAATCCAATAAAATCTTAACAGAAAACATTCAGGAGTTCAGAGACACCATGAAAAGACTAAACCTAAGAATAATAGCTAAAGAAGAAGGTGAAGAAGACCCCTCAAAAGCACAGAAAACATACTCAACAAAATCATAGAAGAAAACTTTCCCAACCTAAAGAAGGTCATGCCTATGAAAATATAAGAAGCTTACAGAACCCCAAATAGACTAGACCAAACAAAAATGTCCACTTGCCACATAATAAAAAAAAAAAACACTAACCATATAGAATAAAGAAAAAATATTAAGAGCTGCAAAGAAAAAAGGCTAAGTGACATATACAGGCAGACCTATCAGAATTGCACCTGACATCTCAAAGGAAACTCTGAAAGCCAGAAGGCACTGGATATACATTCCACAGACATTAAGAGACCATGGATGCCAGCCCAGACTACTATAACTAGCAAAGCTATCAATCACCATAGTCAGAGAAAACAAGGTATTCCTTGACAAAACCAGATTTAAACAATACATATTCATAAATCCAACTCTACAGAAATTACTGGAAGGAAAACCCCCAATCCAAAAATGTTAGCTACACCCACAAAAACATAGGCAATAGATAATCCCACATTACCAAAACCCCCAAAAGGGAAACACACACACAATACCACTACCACGAACAACAACAAATCCAAAAATAACAAGCATTAATAATCATTGGTCACTAATATCCCTTAATATCAAATTGCTAGAGCAATAAGACAACAAAAGGAGATCAAGGGTATACAAATTGGAAAGGAAGAAGTCAAACTGTCACTATTTGCTGATAATTTACATAAATGACACCAAAAATTTTACCAAAAAACTCCTACAACTGATAAACACTAAACACCTTCAGTAATGTAGCAGGATACAAGATTAACTCAAAAAAAAATCAATAGTCCTCATATATACAGATGATAAACAAGCTGAGAAGAAAATCAGAGAAACATCACCCTTTACAATAGCCACAAATAACATAAACATCTTGGAGTAACTCTAACCAAACAAGTGAAAGACCTGTATGACAAGAACTTCAAGTCTTTAAAGAAAGAAATTAAAGAAAATATCTGAAAATGGAAAGATCTCACATGCTCTCAGATAGGTAGGATCAAGATAATAAAACTGGCAATTTTAATAAAGACAATCTACAGATTCAATGCAATCCCCATAAAAATCTCAGCACAATTCTTCACGGAGCTTCAAAGCACACTACTCAACTTCATATGGAATCACAAAAAACCCAGGACAGCCAAAAATTCCAACACTTCCAGAGGCATCACCATCGCTGACTTCAAACTAAAGTATAGAGCTATAGTAATCAAAACCACTTGGTATGGGCATAAAAACAGGGTGACCCAATGGAATCTAATCAAAGACCCTGAAATAATCTACATACATATGAACACCTAATTTTTTCAAAGAAGCTAAAATTATATGATGGAAAAAAGAAAGCATCTTCGACAAATGGTGCTGGCATAACTGAATGCTGACATGTAGAAGATTGCAGATAGATTCATATCTATTACCATGCATAAAACTTAAGTCCAAATGTATCAAAGACCTCAACATAAATCCAGCCACACTGAACCACTTAGAAGAGAAAGTGGGAGGTGCCCTTGAACGAATTGGAACAGGAGATCGCTTCCTGTATAATAACATCAGTAGCACAGACACTGAGATCAAAAATTAATAAATGGGGCCTCCTGAAATTGAAGGTAAGGCAAAAGACACAGTCAACAAGACAAAACAGCAGCCCACAAGATCTTCACCAACCTCACATCTGACAGAGGACTGATCTCCAAAACATATAAAGAACTCAAGAAACTAGATACCAAAATACCAAATAATCCAATTTAAAAATAGGGAACAAATCTGCTAAGAGAATTCTCAGCAGAGGAATCTCAAATGGCCAAAAGGCACTTAAGGAAATGCTCAACATCCTTAGCCACCGGGGAATGCAAATCAAAACAACTCTAAGATTCCATCTTACACCTGTCTGAATGGCTAAAATAAAAAACACTAACAACAACTTACACTGAAGAGAATGTGGATTAAGAGGAACACTTCTCCATTGCTGATGCGAGTGCAGAATTATACAGTTGCTTTGGAAATTAGTATGGCAATTTTGCAGAAAATTGGGAATCAGTCTACCTCAAGTTCCAGCAATACCACTCTTGGGTAGAGTGCACACTCATACCACAAGGACATTTATTCAGCTATGTTTATAGCAGCATTGTTTGTAATAGCCAGAACCTGAAAGCAACCTAGATGCCCCTCAACTGAAGAATGGATAAAGAAAATGTGGTACATTTACACAATGTAGTACTACTCAGTGGGAAAACACACACACACACACACACACACACACACACACACACACACACACACACAAATGACATCTTGAAATTTGCAGGCAAATGGATGGAACTACAAAAATCATCCTGAGTGAGGTAACCCAGAACCAAAAAACAAAAACAAACAAAGAAAACAACCCACAGCATGTAATCACTCATAAGTATATTTTAGACATAAACCAAAGGATAACCTGGCTACAATCCACAACCCCAGGGAAGCCAGGAAATAAGGAGGACCCTAAGAGAGACTACATGGATTCTCTCCCTCCCTCCAGGAAGAGAAGCTGTCCTGAGGAAACTGGGAACGCTGGGGGGAGGGGGAAAAGGGGGTGAGAGTGGGTAGGAGAGCAGGAAGGATCAAGAAGGTTGAGTTGGTAGAAGGACAGAGAGGGATAGCAAGAAAAGCGATACCTTGATAAAGGAAGCTGTTGTGGGGTTAATGAGAAACATGGCACTAGGGAAATTCCTAGGAATCCACAAGGATGACCCCAAGGAAGAATCTAAGCAATAGTGGAGAGGCTACCTCAAATGCCCTTCCCCTGTAATGAGACTGAGGACTACCTTAAATGCCATCCTAGAGCCTTCACCCAGTAGCTGATAGAAACAGGAGCAGAGATTCACAGCTAAGCACTGGGCCGGACTCCTGGTGTCCAGTTGTAGAGAGGGAGATATGATGAGCAAAGAGGTCAAGACCACGTTCAGGAAACCCATAGAAACAGCCAACCGGATCAAGTAGGAATTCATTGAGTCCAGACTGACCACTGGGGAATCTGCATCAGACTGAACTAGGCCCTCCGAATGTGGGTGACACTTGGGGGCTTGGACGGTCTATGGGGCCTCTGGCAGTGGAACCAGTATTTATGCCTAGTGCCTGAATTAGCTTTGTTAGAGCCCATTCCCTATGGAAAGATATCTTTCTCAGCCTAGATACAGTGGGAGGGCCTTGGTCCTGCCCCACATGATGTAACAGACTTTGATGATTCCCGAAGGAGGTCTCACCCTCTCTAAGGAGTGGATGGGGTGGGGTGGGGAGAGTAGGAGGAAAAGAAGGAGAGGGAACTGGGATTGGTATGTAAAATAAGAGCCTTTCTTTTTAATATATTTCTACTAACCCTTTAATAGTGGAGTATATGTATACCATGTATTTTGATAATATTTAGTTTATTCCGTCCACTAGCCCCCTCTAGATTCACACAGACACACAAACACAGACACACAGACACACAGACACACACACACACACACACACACACACACACACACACACACACACTGCCCCTAACTTCATCTCCTCTTTCTTTTCTGTAACCCACTGAATTCAGTTTGTGCTGCTCTTATAGGCTTGGTCCTAGGGCAATCCCCTGAACGTGGTCAGCCCTCTCTTTAAGAAAAGGGCTACCCTCCCCCACTGTCAATAAATTCTCAGCTGTGGTGGGAGTCACTTTAGGTTCTGAGAGGATTTTGTTTTGTTTATTTTGTTTTTGTTTATCTTTTTTTTTAAACATTCCTTCAGATTTTGAATTTAACTGTGTTAATTTTTCTGTCTTGTTTTGTTTCTTGGGTTTTTTCAAGACAGGGTTTCTCAGTGGCTTTGGACCCTGTCCTGGAACTAGCTCTTGGTAGACCAGGCTGGTCTCAAACTCACAGAGATCCTCCTGCCTCTACTTCCCGAGTGCTGGGATGAAAGGCATGAGCTGCCACCTCCCCGCAGTGTTAGTTTTATAAATCTGGAATTTTCCTCTTGGAGAGTTTGTATTTCCCATGAGAAACAGTTCTGTTATTACTAAAAATTATCATTATTGCATAAACAGTACTGAAATGTTACAGAAAGTTTTGAAAACAGAAAAAAAAATAATTACATTCCCACCATCAGAACAGCCATCTGTATAAATTCTTTTCCTGTTTCCCCAGTATTATTAAGAATAACTACATGGAAACAACCCATCTGTGGTATCTCCTAAATTCCACCTTAAATCTCTAATCTGTAGAGTCTCCAGGGTTCCACCTTAAGTCACCAATATATCGGAGCTGGGAAGAAAACATCCCACTTAATTTTGTTAGATCATATATAGTTTCTGAGAACCTAATGGGAGTCTGAAGAAAGTAATTAATGAGTGGCATGTTGGAAATTTCCACTTCCCTATCTAGACGGTCTATATGGTTTGCCTCTGATACTGCCTGTCATAGCTGAAATACAAGGAGCTCAGAATCCCAGCATGCTCTGTGTGGCTTCCACCTCCTTGACAAGAGGACCAGGGAAGGAAGAACCATCTCCCACTCAAGCAACGATGGCTGAGTTTACAGATGCTGGCTCTGGCAGCAGGCTGAGTGGGTACAGGGTTCAGTGACTCAGCCAACAGCAGGAGTAGGGAAGGACAGTGCCTGGAATTGAAAACTGATAAACAGCTTTGTGATAAGCTTTCTCAGTCCTCTGCCCTTTCCAAGTACTCCTCTTTGGGATTGTGAAATGGCTACACTGTTCTTTTATGTGGAATAACAGATTCAAGATGTGTAACCTCTACAGGACAGTGAGAGCTGGTAGAGCCACGTTTACCACCTATTACAGTGAGTCTGCAAACATGAACATACATGCACGTGCGCGCGCGCACACACACACACACACACACACACACACACACACACACACACAGGCAGAGAGGGAGGGAGAGACAGAGAGGGGAGAGGGGAGGTGTGCATTAGACTGCCTGTAAAGCAGAAGACACAAGCACAGCTATGTCTGCAGCATCCATCCAAGCGAGCTCTCAGAATAACACAGATGGACACACAAGTAAAGACTCATGCTGGAATGTGACCCAGAGCAGGCCAGCTGTAGGCTTGCACTAGACCTGATCTCTTACTTCTTCTGAATCCATCCGTTGGTTTGCCTCACATTTTTCTCCTGTTGCCACAGAGACCAATGCTAAGCAATCATGACAGCCAAAACTTCCGGCAGAGATTGAAGCAGCACATCTTACAGTTACCGTCTTAACCCCCATCAAATTTGTAGCTGTGAGCAAACCCTGATCCCTGTGTAACTACTTTCTGACACTGCACACAAGAAGTGTTTCACTAAAAACCCAACAACAACACAAGCAAACAAAAACAGTATCTAGTGGGGAAGAAAGAAGAAGAGAAAAAGAAAACAGAAGTCATTTAGACAGACCCTAAAATGTTTCTGGTCTCCCTGCACCCAACACTTGTAATTCTTGGTGCTTTAATTAGCCCATGGGTCTTTCTGGGGTCTTTTCAGCCATGTGTGTTTCCTTTGAAAGATGGTTGATTTTTCCTATCTATAAGAGAATTGCTGTGTGTAGTAAGTTGCCTTCATCATGAGCTGTCATGAAGCTCTCCCAGCTACTTCCCTAGTCTCAAATGCCACTGGTTAGTTGATAAAATATAGCCTCCATGCAGTGCAGAACCCATTTAAACAGGTACTCTACACAAAGATGTCGGGCTTCAAATAAGAATCAACTCCTACAGACTCACCCATGTGAACCCCCTAGTGGCATCCTGTTTGATAAGGTACTAGTGGAAGTATGTCCTTGGGGGAGGGCTTTGAGGTTTTGTAGCCTGGCTCCACTTCTGTTCTTTCTCCCTGTTTCCTGCACTTGTGAAATTCGATCTCTGCTTCCTGGCTGCATGGCAGGCCTGGGCTTCCCAGCCCTGGTGGCCTGTAAGACCCAAATCCCTCCCCGGAAATGAAAACGGGAAGGCCTTTTCTCCTGTAAGTTGCTTTTTGCACAACAGCAGAAAAGTAATTAATATACATAATTGAAATATTTACATGACTCAGTTCACTTTTTGTTTGTTTGATTATAGCTTTTGGAGTCAAAGTCTCCTGTACCCTGTGTGGCCTCAACTTCTTGTGTTATCAAACCTTAAACTTCTGACCCTCTTGCTTCCACCTGCCCTGGTCACCAAGCCCAGTTAGTTTTATGTGGTACTGGACATTGAACCCAGGGCCCCATGCGTGTGAGGCAAGCATTCTACTAACGGAACTACTTCTCTAACCCTAGCCCATGCCTTTTAAAATGTTTTTTTATTCATGTGTGTTTGTAACCATGTGCACATGTGCCTGCAGGCCTACTGAGACCACAAGAGAGCATTGGATTCTCCAGTCCTCCAATTACAAGTATTTGTGAACCACTGACAGCACTGTTATGGTGAATTCTGGTCCTCTAGAAGACCAGCAGATGCTCTTGGCTAAGCAGCACTCCAGCCCAACATCCATGCCTTCTTCTTCTCTTTCTTCTTCTTTGATAGTACATATAGCCAATATTTATAGATGTCCTAAAGATTGAGAAGTTATTACCCATTCTGTGGTAGATGGTTCTAACTTAGGGGCCTCATTTTTGATTTCTCATTTGCAACCCATTTTTAAATTTCTAACCTACATCGTAACTTCAGTTTCTCCAGTTTTTATGTGTTGAAAATTTTATCAGACTTATTTATTGTCGTCTTGCAACCAAAGTTGGCAACCTTTGCTCTCTGTTTCAATCTTGCTCACTTGAGTAAATCTCCTCTTTTTTCCTATCAGCCAATCCATGACCCTCTGTGGTGATATATTGTTTATGATCTACTAAAGCTTTACTGGAGATCAAAATGCAAAGCTAGCCATAGCCATCATGGTGACACACACCTTTAATCCCAGGATTTAGGAGACAGAGGCAGAGGGATCTCTGTGAGTTCTAGGTCACCCAGAGCTACATGAAAGTGAATCAGTCTAAGAGAAATGAAGCTCACACCATTAATCCCAGCACTAGAGAGAATGTAAGGAGTTCTGTGCAGTCTCAGGCAGCAGTCTGAGATTTGGTGCGGAGCAGTGCAGTTGGAGATGCAATCTGAAGTTGAGTGTATCACAGCTATGGTCTAAGCATTGGTAGAAGTGACAGATCTCTGGTGGGATGGCCACTTGGCTTCTTTGATCTTCAGCTTGAACTTGAATATCTGTCTCTGGGTTTTTATTATTCATGCTACATCGCTCCCAAACATTGAAACTCTCAGTAGAATAGAATAGAATAGAAAGGCAAGGCTGATTTCAGAACTGTAAGTAGAAAATGTCTGCTTTCAAAAGAGGTGAATCAGCTTTCTTGAACTTCATGTTACTTGCTGAATGAGAAGGTCTGAGCACCATCTCGACTTTTTACAAGGGGTTAACAAGGTTTTACTCAGAAGGGCCTCATAGACCCCATGGACTCACTGAAGGGCTGTGACCCTACCCTGTCTCTGGGGCACCTGCACACTTGTCAGCAACAAGGCTGCTTACCCACCTGTGCAGAGTTAAGAGCCTTCACCTACCTCATCCAGGCTAGAGAGCCACACACGTCATGAGATGCAGCCCTCGGCATGGGGTTTCCCTTGTTTTTGATGTTTGACTAGGATTCACATTTTGCACCAACAAGAAGACTCAGTGGATAAAAGTGCTTGCTACCAAGCCCAATAACCTGAATTTCAACCCCAGAGTACAGATGGTGAATAGAGAAAACACACACACACAGACACACATACACACACACACATATGCGTATGCATATAAGAAATATAAGAAATCCTTTTAAGGAACAATATCCTTCTTACTCAGGCATGTCTCCAAAACCAGGTGAGTTTCATTAAACAATATTTGCCTTCACACATTCGGCAAGTTATTGCACCTTATTTTTTCCATTTTTTCATAACATTAATTCAACTTACTAAGTAGATGACAGCAACAGTCTAGGATAAAACCAAGCTCAGAACCACTGGGACACTTGACAAAGAGACTTGGGGCGCCAGTTGGATGCCAGAATGGTTCTTTTAGAGAGTTAACATTAAATCTGTGTCAAACTCCAGGTGACATCTCTCCCCCACATGCAAAACCCGAAAGGGTGTCTTCACAGTCTGGAAGGTTTTCTCTGCCCAGCCTGGAACCATCCTCAGGTTGATGAATGGCCAGTGGTGTTTGTTAGACATCTGTTCTAGGCCATGGTGAACCCCTGAGAATACTCAATTCTACAGCTTTAAGTACCTCAAGTGTTCATCTGGGAACATTCCCCCAGGCCCTCCTTCAGAGCTGCACTCTAAATCATCACTCTCAATCTTTGCTTACTTATTTTTTTCTCTTCCTTCATGCTACATATTTGTTCAATAAATGACGTTTAGACAGTTTAAAAGGAAGAGGAGGAGTCTCTTTCATGAGACCAATTTCCAAAAGTAAATAAAACAATCTACACTCATAAAACTATTGGCTAACTTCTATTTTTGAGTGTGTTTTTAGAATAAACTTCAGTTTCACTTTCTAATAATATATTCCTCCTATAGAAACATGTTTTACCCCAGACTATAAAACCACAAAAACACAGCCCCAATTCCTCTTCAGAATCAATAACTGGCAACTTTACTAACTAGAAGTTTCTATCCGTTTACTGTCATAACTACCAACTCCACTGTCTTCACTAATTGCCTTGCATTTCCAGAATCTGCTCATTTATTTCATTCCCTCATAACTAAATTCTGGTATCTATCAGAGCTTAAAAACATCCTGTAGGCTGACCACAAACAGGTCCGTACTGGCTCTGTCCTGTAAGTGTTATGTTGTGGGACGCAGACTCTCTAATCAGCATAAAGAGACCACAGGCCATGCTTGAACCCAGCACAGCCATTAGTGAGATCAGAAAGGGAGTTGGCTGTGCACTTTAGGCCAAATTCCTGTGACATTCCAGCCCTCCTTTCCCAGGCCTCCCCTCACTTCCCATTAGCCAGTCATGAAGGTAACTGGTTTTCTTTTCAACTCTGGGCTTGTGCTGCTCTGCATGGCCAGACTGCTCTCCCAGCAGAACAGAAGCTGTCACTCTCTCCATCTCTACCCGAGCTCTCTTCTTACCTCTCTATGCTGTAAGATTCCTATAAACAGGAATGGCTGCTTCCAGACCATCATGTAAAGTTCCTAGTGGTCCAAGATGCATACCTGGGTACTCTCCAAACAACTTCCAGCTAAGTTCTTAGCTCTGGCAGAATATACCAGAGTACAAATCTGGAGAAACATAAAATTACTCTGAAAATCAAGTAGGCAAAGAACTTTTCTCACTGGGAGAAGGCAGGAAGAGCCTAAGACACAACCTGGCCGCGGAGCCTCAAGCAGCTGCCCAGGACAGAAGCCTGCATTCTCTGCGTCCCAGAAAGCTGGCAAACATGCCACTGTAGGTTTCCTATCCTAAGAGCAACTAGCTTCTCTGTGCTACTCTACCACATGACCCCTGCTCTAGGACACAGCCAAGCCTGTTCTGGACTGTTCTTACCCAGGAAAACAGGAAACAAAGGAAAAGGGAGATTCTGTCTCCCGGGCACTGACCTCTACTGTGCTCAACTCTTCTAGACCTTCATATTCAAGGTCAGAGGCCAAAGCTTCTCACCGCCACACTTCCTAACTGGAGACAAGAGTTAAAATGGTATGACTAATGTGGGATCTGAAGTTGTTCTGCTTTAACAATTCTTTAGGTCTGTCTGGTGTAGTTCAACTAGGTCAAAGAATCTGAAGTCTAGCCAGTATGTCTGCTCTAATGACTGTCTACTACATCCTGGTCAAGTCTAAGACCCATGCCGGGATGCTAGGGGGTTGGCTGTTGGGTCTACTCACTAAAATGCCTTCCACATGGAACTTCCAAATTTCATTTCCTAACACAAGTAGAAGGAAACTAAAACAGTCTACCAAGTTTGAAGTTGAAGTGTGTGGAAATGGCTCCTTCCAATGAAACTTTATTGTCTCAGAACTAAACACACAAACACATTTGTTTGGCATAAAAGTGAATGCTACAGCTGTAAATCCTCTGAAATGTTTTAATAGAGTCTACCAGAAGTAGGATTATATAAACTGTCTCTAACAGTAATCTTCCTACCTCAGGCAGTTTAAGAATGTACTTAGCAGGTGCATAGATTGTTTAACTCCCTGTGAACAAACTGTTTCGTCATCTCAAGATCATTTGAAAGATCTGATAAAAAGATTCTAGTTGGACAAAAACAGGACTTCAGAAATCTTTGCACCATTCTTCCCACTACACGTTCTCCTGATTAAAAAAGCAGAAAGTAAGTCAGGATCCTGACACCATATTAGAAAACAGTATCTTCTCATAGGGGCCAGACAAAACCAGGTCCAAAATTCTTAAATTATTATTCCTTTTCATCAATACAAAAGAACAGAAGAGACACTGGAATAATAATTTGGTTAAAAAGATGATTGATATATATGATTAAATTCAAGCAACATGAAAAACAGAAGTCAGTGAAGCTGGGCACAGAAAAGGAACAAACAGGGCCAGCAACAATAGTGTTTCCAAGGGAACAATTTTTGCAGATGGCCTAAAGTAGAGCTAATAAATAACTAACATTATTATACCTAATTTACCTTGGCTAAATTCCTTAAAATTTTCAAGTAATGTTGAGCAGAAATTAAAGAAAGCAAATTATCTTTCATGCTAGCACAAAACACATAGGAGGTGGTGAACCCTTTAGAGACACTGAAGAGGACCTCTAGGGACCCTGGCACTTCCATCTCTCTTTCCCAGCTGTCAAGCAATGAACAGTTTCCCACACCATCTACCCCTTACCTCAGTGTTCTACCCTGAGCTCCTACAGCAACAGAGATATCGAGTATGAGCCAAAGGGAAGGCTCTGAAATAGGAGCCAAAATTAGCTTCTCTTCTGCTGAGGTCATCTTCTGACGCATCTTGTCAGTGTTTGAAAACCGATCAAAGCAATCACAGCACTCAGGAGGCAGAAGCAGGTGGGTCTTCTGGCCAGCCTGGTCTACAGAGTGAATTCTAGGACAGCCAGGGTTACACATTGAAACACTGACTTGAAAAACAAACAAACAAACAATAAATAAATAAATAAATAAAGCCTGATTAACACACTAGCTAATAATGATGTAATAAATGCTTGAACTTAATTGGAACAGATCTGTGGAATGAAGCCAGCTACCCCAAACTTAGACTTGCAAACATCCTCGGAGAAAGTTATAAATTCACCAGAGACTGAGCACAGGGTCCAGGTCCAGGTCCACTCCCAAAGCTACCAAGTGAAGGCAAGTCTTGGGGGACAGTAAAAGCCAGTTACTGAGCCCAGAGTCTCTCACTTTCTCAAGTCAACTGTGATTCATCGGCCTCAGCATATGTCACTTCAATATAATAATGCCATGTCTTGTTTCCTGGGAGGGATTGCCACAGAAACTGGCATCTTTTCTACACACACACACACACACACACACATACACACATACAAAATAAATTAAACTCACTATAGGCTCTGTGCTAGAATCATTGTCAGAAGTATATTCTCAACATGCTTAAAGCCTGAACCTACAATTCAGAAGAACCCTAGTTAGGGACACCAGTTATATTTTCATGGAACACCTGGGATAATTAATTGGACCATAAAGCTGTATGCTTACCACAGCCAAATAAGACAGAGCAGACCTGGCTGTGTACTTCAGGACAGCCTTGATGTCATTTCTAAGGACAAAAATGCATTGCTCTCACAGAACTGTATCAATGCAAAAAAACGAAGTTAATAACCAGGAAATGGAGGTGAAAAGGCAGGAAGGCAATGTTTGCACAGATTCAGAATCAAAGTTGCTAGCAAATAATTTACAGAGAATCTGATTAGAAACAAAAGAAGTTAAAGAGTAAAGTCTGCAGAGCTGTGTTTCTCCCTGTGAGCTTTGAAGTTCATGGGACACACACACACACACACACACACACACACACACAGAGATACATACACACACATACACACAAATACACACACAAACACATGTACACATACAAATGTACACACACACAAATGCATACACATACAAATGCACACACACACATACACACAAATACATACACACATATAAATGCATACATACACACACAAATATGAACATACACAAGTGTATACACACAAATACATACACACACAAATTCATACACACAAATAAATACACACACAAATGCACATATATACAAATACATACACACATGTACTCACAGACCACACCCCCCACATACACAAATACACACACACACACACACACACACACACAGACACAGGTATACCCACTATGATGGTGCATTCTGTTAACATATATGAATGTATATGTATATTTACTATACAGAGAGCGTAACGCACATATACTGTGATGACTAATCTATTTTACATACATTTTTATCATTTTATGTGTGTGATGTTTCACCTACATATATGTCTACATCTCAAGGACGTCTGATGAAAGTGAAGGCCGAATCGGGCATAAAATCCCCTGGAGTTGGAGTTTTGGATGGTTGTAACTCATCTTTTGGGTGTTAGGAAGTGAATCAGAATCCTCTGCAAGAACAGCAAGGGACCTTAATCACTGAGCCATCTCTCCAGCCTCAATGATGCTAATCTTAATTGACACCTGCAGAATTTAGAATCACCTGGGAAACAAATCTCTGGGCGTGTCTGTGAAGGCATATCCAAAAAAGTTTAATGGAAGTGAAAAGACACCCTGCCCCCGGCAATGTAGGCAGTCATTCTACAGGATGGGGGCCCAGACGGTCTGAAAAAGAGAAAGACAGCTGAAAGCCATTTGTTACTCTGCTTCCCAACTGTGAATACAACATGGCCAGGTGCCACACACTCCTGGCCAGGTCTTTGTAGCATGAAATTGTAAGAACGAATAACCTCCTTTCTTAAGCTGCATTTGTCATGTATTTCGTTACAGCAACCACACACACACACACACACACACACACACACACACACACACACACACACACACATGATGGCACATAACAGAGTACTGGAGAGCAAGGCTTTGACAAATGGTGAAGAGCAGCTTCCCAGCATCTGCCCCAGACTCCCTACAGGGACCAAGGCTAGGACCTGCCTAATAATAACTCCCACAGTCCCAACCCACCGTGTACTTTTACACACAGCATTTCTATTTTTGTCTTATTATTATTATTTTTACATATCAATCACAATTCCCTCTCCCTCCCATCCTACCATGCACCCCCTTCCCTTCCCTCCCATCCCATCCCATTCCCCACCCACTCCACAGGAAAGGTGAGGCCTTCCAGGAGGGATCATCAAAATCTGTCAAGTCATTTGGAGTAGGGACTAGGCCCTCCCTCCTGCCTCTAGGCTAAGGGAGTATTCCTCCATGGGGAATGTGCTCCCAAAGTCCTTTTGTGCGCCAGGGATACATCCCAGTTCCACTGTCAGAGGTGCCTTAGTCTGCCCAGTCCTACTGAGACCCATGTTCAGGGGGTCTGAGTCAGTCCAATGCTGGATTCTCAGCTATCAGTCTGGGGTCCATGCACTCCCCCTTGTTCAGGTCAGCTGTCTCTATGGGTTTCTGTAGCCTGGTCTTGACCCCTTTGCTTAACACTCCTCCCTCTCTGCAACTGGATTCCAGGAGTTTGGCTCAGTGTTTAGCTGTGGGTGTCTGATTCTGTCTCCATCAGCTACTAGATGGGGGCTCTAGGATGGCATATAAGGTAGTCATCAATCTCATTATCAGGGAATGGCATTTAAGGTAGCCTTTCCACTATTGCTCAGATTGTTAGTTGGGGTCATCCTTGAAGGTCTCTGGACATTTCTCTAGAGTCAGTTTTCTCTTCAAACCTATAATGGCTCCCTCTATTATGATATCTCTTTTCTTGCTCTCCTCTATCCCTCCCCCGGCTCATTCTTCCTGGTCCCTCATGTTCTCCTCTCCCTTCCTCTTCTTCCCTTCTCTTTCTCCTAACTCCCTCTCCACTCACTGGCCTCCCCCTCCCAATATGCTCAGGAGATCTCGCCCATTTCCCCTTCTGTATGACTCTCTTAGAATCCACTCGGTTATGCCTTCACCCTAGGGCTAGATATGTAGGTCGTTTTGTTCTCGATTTTCCTTTTCTTAGAGCACACTTGTTATTCACTGTTTTGTATATAGTTTTGTATCAATCCCAAATCTTTTCTTTAAACTAAATAGGGAATTGTAGTGAGATATTCACCTTGTCCACACCTATGGCTTAGACCACGCCCATTGGGGGTGGAGACATGGCCGAATGTGACCTAGGGGAAAAGGCTGAGGAGGGGGTGGGAGGCTCTCTCTTGCAGGTGGACGTTGGGAGGATAGGTGTATGGAACCTGCCTCACTCATCTGCCTATGTTGTGAGTTATTTCTCCCTGAATAAACATCTATTCATCCTAATTGTTTATCCTGGTCCTTATTAAACCTCAATATCCTAGTTTTTCTGGAGTACACACAGCATTTCTTTTCAGTATATTTCATTGTATTTTCAAGGGTATATTTTCCTCATGTAATGACAATAATATGTAAACAATTCTATACCTTAGCTTTTCTCTCAAATTTAGATGATAAAATTTATGTTAGGAGATAAATAATGAATTTAATAAACTTTAATAGCACTCACTTGCCATTCCTAATCATTTTCAATTATAAGTAAATTTAATTTCTTAGCTTGGGAACCCTTCCTAAACTGTACACACAGTATTGCAGCCAATGCACAGGGATACTATGGGGTATTCAAACAGCTGAGATCCCATGCATCTCTTTAGTTGGAAATTTATTTGTATGTGTGTGTGTGTGTGTGTGTGTGTGTGTGTGTGTACACACTGAGGTCATGAGGCCTCATATCTCCTGGAGCTGGAGTTTCAGGCAGTTGTACGCCACCTGACATGGGTGTTGGGAACTGAACTCTGGTCCTCTGGAAGAGCAATATGTTCTTTTCACCACTGAGTCACTTCCTCAGACCAAGCAGCAACTTTTAAAAACCAAACATGTTGACCCATACAGATTCCAAATATATACTAATATGATGAAATATTAAAAATCATTCTTTTCAATAATTACACCCTTATGTTTCTGTAAAAACAGAAAAATTCATATACACAGAATCAAAACAAACAAACAAAAACCTATACAACTCCTAACCTAGGGCAGTCTGGAGTGTGAGCTCAGGTTTCAGCCTGTGGTCCTTGATGTATCCTGCATGAGGGTATATACAGTGCATCCCATGGTACTGTGTGTGAGTGTTCAAGACTAAGGTGTGACACAGGGTGGGTGCTACCACAAATACCCCAGAGTCACTAGACATTGGGCGCATAAATATATGCTCAGGCAAAACACATGCAGAATAAAATCAGTCTAATTTTTAAAAAGAGCACTTTACACTTAGGAAGGATGGAAGGAAGGAAGGAAGGAAGGAAGGAAGGAAGGAAGGAAGGAAGGAAGGAAGGAAGGCGTCATGCTGTATGTAAACCTGCAGTCTGAACTTGTGATCTGAAGAAACTGTGCAAACAGCTGCTTCTTCTTTCTAGTAGAGCCCTGTAGCACCAGTTCTAATTGGTATTAATAATAAAAACCCAGAGTCTGATATTAGGGGGGAAAGTTGAAAGATCAGAGAAGCAAAGCAGCCAGACACTAACTCTTACCTGTACCTCAGACCAAATGGGCTACCCAATCTTCATGAATCCTCAGACTGACTGCCTAGACTGCCATGAGTTCCTGTCTCCTCCCGTCTTATATTCTTCCCTCAGCCCAGCCATATCCCTTCCTGTCTCCACCTCCTTAGAGCTGGGACTAGAGCCATGGGATCCCAAGTGCTGAGGTCACCTTTGTCTGAGCTCTGTTTCCCTTTCAGACTGGAAAATTTCGTGTAGCCCAGGGTGGCCTTGAACTAACCCAGATGCACCTGCCTCTGTCCCCTGAGTGCTGGGATTTGAGGTGTGCACCACCACTGCCTGGCCTCTATGGCTGACTAGTGTGCTAGCTTTGCACTCTGATCTTCAGGCAAGCTTTATTTGTTAGATCACAAATAAAACGCCACCACAGCCCCCAGCAGAGGCTGTGGTTGTACCTCAGCCCCTCAGCCTGTCAGGACTTCCTAAACACCTCCTCACAACCTGTATACCACCGGCTTTGTTCCAGAAGGAATTCTTCACAAGATGAAAGTCTGACTCAATCACATAGCAGATACATGATCCAATTTCCGTTCAGTGAACCCGAGCCCACTGCAGACAGTACTCTACATAAAATGCAGCGGCTCTGGTTCCCTTTACATCCCATATGTAGTTGGTTTTAAATTCCCTACGTGTAAACAGCATCTGCAGTCTGAGGACGTTCTTCCATAGACAAAAACTGCAATAAAAGTATTTAGCAGAATGGTGTGAATTCTGCATGTAATAGTGTGAACACTCTATTACTATGATTTACTTAAGTACATTATATTTAAAGTGTGTCGATTTTGACATGGAAGTTTAAATTAAAGGTGAAATACATTCTATTGTGGTTGAACAGCCTGGAAAATATTCTTTTTAGAGCATTGTAATAGCATTATCAATATATGAGATGGGAGGGGCTAACCAGAGTGATTTAAAAACAAAAACTAAAAGCAATGTAACAGGGGCACAAGTCTATGTATATGAAAAACATCGTTGAGTTTTTAATAGGGTAATAGTCATAGCAGTAATGAAACATAAAAAGCAGATGTCATCCCCTAAAAATTAAAAAGCAGCCCTTTGAGCTGGGTGTGGTGGCACACAGCTTTAATCTCAGCAGGCAGAGGTAGGTGGATTTCTATGGGAATTAGGCAGTTTGATCTATGTAGAGAGTTAGTCAGAGAGAGATACACTGTGAGACCTTGCTTTAAAAAAAAATCCATTGAAACAGTATACTGAAAATAAACAATGTAATAATTAATTTAACAACAAATCATAATCAGTTGTACAATTTCACTTTGTAGCAATGCCCCCTATATCTGAGTCACTACACAATATTATAGTTGATGAACAAAAGATTCTTTTAGCGTGTGTGTGTGTGTGTGTGTGTGTGTGTGTGTGTGTGTGTGTGTGTAGCATGTGTGTGAGCACAGGTGTGATGATTGTATCTGAGTGTGGAGGTCAGAGGGTAACTTCACCTTCCACTATGGATCCTGGGGACTGAGCTAAATTCATCAGGCTTGCAACATCCCATTGGCCCAGGAGAAGATTCTCTCCTTCCCTCCCTTCCTTTCTTTCTATTTAAGACAGTTTCATGTACTCCAGGCTATCCTCAAACTCCCTATAAAGCCTTGAGCTTGGAATCCTCCTGCTGGGATACAGGCATACTGCCACAGCCAGTTTATGTGGTGCTAAGAATTGAATTGTCCAGAGTCTCCTACATCCTAGGCAAGCCCCCTACCAACTGAGTCATATCTGCAGCCCACAAATATCAATCTTTTATTGTGTTGCTGTTCACTTATTATGTCTACAGTGTTCTATCTGCACGTATGCCTGCACACCAGAAGAGAGTGCCAGATCTCATTATGGATGGTTGTGAGCCACCATGTGGTTGCTGGGAATTGGAATCAGGACCTCTGGAAGAGCAACAGTGCTCTTAACCACTGAGCCGTCTCCATCCCCTACCAAGTTCTTATAACCTAATTAATCTCACTGTAGTAAGATTCCATAGTATTCTGGTTTTCCTCCATGACTTTTTTTCTCATAGATTTGGAATCAGTCCCACTGTTAAGTGGTCTGATGGCAATCTTTGACTTCATCATTTCCAGATATTAGCCAGACACAATCTCTTGTCAATCTGGCCATCTAATGAGCACATTCACTTCATAGCATCATTAGCTAGAGGAGGGAAAGGATGAGAAAATTAATATTGAAGATCATGCCATTCATTGCCCTATATACTCTGCAGATGTCAAATATGCAGTACGAGGCTGGAGAGATGGCTCAGCAGTTAGAGCACTGGCTGCTTTTCCAGGAGGAACCAGGCTCGATTCCCAACACCCACATGATGGCTGACAATCATCTGCAACCCCTGTTCCAGGGGATGTGTTCCCTTTTCTGGCCTCTGAGGGCACCAGTCATGTGCGTATGTGGTGCACAGACATACATGCAGGCAAAGTACCCATGCACATGATATAAGTAAAAATTTAAATATATTCAATACAAAGAGATATATGCATGTGAAGTAAGCATCATTCACTGCATTGAAGTGGGTAAGTCACGAGAGACGTGCAGGATATGCCCACGGTTACAGACCACAGCCGTGGAACCGAAAGGGCACATCACTCACTCCAAAGCCCAAGCTCTTGGTGCTAAACTGGACCTTCCGTTAAGGCTGCATCTCCCACACACCCACCAAGTACTGGTGTTCTAATGAGCACATGTGAAATGCTCCTAGCCAGGCATGTCTGTGAGTGACAGTGTTACGCTCACCTGAAAAGCAAGCGTTCTCCTTGTCTGTTATCCAGATGCACTGGGATCACCTTGAACACCTGACAGAAGTTCAAAGAACAGTCTCAAACACAGGTAAACTGAAGCTTCCACATGAAGCTTGGTCTGAACGTGACCATCTGAGACAAAACGCATCTGTCATCTGGTCCTTTCCTGGTTTTCCTCCATGAGCGTTGTTCAGGATACATTATATATTCTCTTTCTTTACCCCCTCAAGGGTCATCTCTTCCAATGCTGTCCCCAAAGGTCAGACTTTCTGTCCATCCATCCATATTCTCCAGGCCTGACTGTCCTTTAAAATCAGATCCAATATATATATATATACACATATATATACACACGTATAAAACCGTGTCATCTGAACATCCCCTTCTCTTCCTTGAGACATCCTCATGGCTTTGCTCAATAACCACACCGAGACACATAAGTCTTCCTCCCTGATTCCAACTCAGTGACTAGTCCACAGACCCCACCAAATTATTGTTGCCTTCTCTCACTAAGAGCTGCCAGGATGGCCTCAAAAGTAGATGTCAGCTGGGTAGTGGTGGTGCACACCTTTAATCCTAGCACTTGGGAGGCAGAGGCAGGCGGGTTTCGAGTTCGAGGACAGCCTGGTCTACAGAGCAAGTTCCAGGACAGCAGCACTATACATAGAAACCCTGTATTAAAAAATCAAAACAATCAAAAAAAGCCAGTCTAACTACATTCACAGTCCATCTGGGCCTTGCAGGCACACCTGGAAAAGTTGTTTTCTAAGCTACCATCTTCCCTTCATACAGAAGCCTTATGTGGGAAAACTTTTCTCTCATCTGTTGAAGGTGGCCCTTTAAGTTCAGAGAAACTGCTCACTCACCTATTTTACTGTTGAAAAGGTCAAGAGATGATTGTCATATGACATTACTTATGATGTCAGAAAATCAGCCAAATCAGATAAACCAACCTTGTTAAAATGTCATGATTTTACATTTTTTCCTTCCTTCTTTCCTTCCTTCCTTCCTTTCTATCTTTTCTTTTTCTTTTTTTTTTTTGGGGGGGGGGGATTGGGTTGGTTCTTCAAGACAGGGTTTCTCTGTGTAGTCCTGACTGTCCTGGAAGTCTGTAGGCCAGGCTGGTCTCCAACTCAGACATCCACCTGCCTCTGCCTCCCCAGTGCTAAGACTAAAGGCATGGGCCACCACCGCCCAGGGATTTTGCATTTCTTAAAATACCTTTAGGAACAGTCTTTCAATGGCCAATCTAAAACTTAGAACTGGAAAAAAAAAAACTCTATGATCACTACACTGTTCTTCAGTGTTTTTTATGTATGTGACTCTTGCCTCTCTCCCTGAATCTAAAATGTTATTTACCCTTGAGAATGCAAAATGTAGAAAATCTGGCCTTCCTAATTTTCTAGGCATCCACATCTCTGAAAAAATGAGAAAGGTTGAAAAACTCCTAGGAGCCAAAAATCCCCAGCAGCCTGAGTAACCCATCTTCCTTCTCTGCATTTGGCATGTTTCAATGCAAACATGCACTTTACACACCACTAATGTGTGCAGGCTCTGCCACAACTCCTGCCTCAGTGTAGTAACTGGGTGTTTCTTTTCCAGACAGGGTCTGGTTGCAGAGCCCTGGAAAACCTGGAACTCGAAATCCTCTTGCTTGAAGATCCCAGATGCTGTTTATAAAAGTGTGCAAGGAAAGCTACATTATTAACAGTGAAGGCAGATGCTACAGAGTGTTCCCGTTAGTCACATCCAATTAGATGCCTCCTAGAAATATCCATACTAAAGTTTAAGTCTGGGCTGAGGAGACGGGGTGCATGCTGTGTAATCCTGGAAACACTGGTTCCATCCCTGGAACCCAAGTGAAAGAGAGAACCAACTCATCCCTGACACCAGCACCACATGCACACAAAATAATAATTTTTATTTTTGTTTTCCAAGACAGGATTTCCGTGTCACCCTGGCTGTCCTGGAACTTGTTCTGTAGACTAGGCTACATTCAGACTCAGACATCTGAGTCTGGCTCTGCCTTCTGAGTGCTGGGATTAAGAGCATGGACCACCATGCCTAGCTAATAATAATTTTAAAATTTTAAGTTTAAATTAACCCATAGATTACATAACTTTCCTTTTCTCTTCTTCTTCCTCTTCCTCCTCTTCCTTCTTGTTCTTCTGAGACAGGGTCACACATAACTCATATTGACCTCGAACTCACTATGTAACCATGGATGACCCTAGACTCCCATTCTGCCTGTCTCAATTGCTGGGATTACAGGCATGCACCATAATTACATTCAATGACTATGCTTTTATCACCTTGCCCTTGCCCTTTGCCTCAGGGGCTATTGGGATGAACTAGTTTGTGTGAGTTGCTATGATAATACAGAAGCCAGACATCATAACTCAAGAGCTAGGCTTCTATGAAAGATGAAGCCAGTGCTCCATGACCTACACGACCAGGCGCTTAGCAGTGGGCTCTGTCTTTCAGGGTGAAAGTTGGTAAGAGCAGCTCTCAGTCGATGAGGCCTGCTCTAGTGAAGACGCACTGTAGGGATTATTAGATTTGGGGCAGTGGTCTGGCAGGCTCAAAGAAAGGGAAAAACTGGTAGAGTTCCTAACTGAACTCGGGACAGGATGGGATGTGGCACAAGGTACCTGTTTGGAAGCTAAGATGGGTAGATTGCGATCTAAGCAGCTTGATGGCTGGCACTGAAATCAGAGCTCTGCCAAGAAACAAGATTCATGAAAGAAGCTCAACATTTTACAAACTTGTTTCCTTTCTTTGCTCATCAGTCCATCATAAGCATTTCACTGTTACATATTTACTGGATGCAGTGTAATATCTCAGTTTCTTAAATTTCCTGTTTCTGCTTACGAATCTAGGGGAAAGACTAGCCACTCTCCATAGAGATGTATAAAACTTTCATAGACTTATACTTGTCACCAAAACAATGCTAAATGTGAACTCTATTCTTTTTATCTTACATAATCCTAAACATCACTGTTTCTGAGAGCAGCTTTTCAGTGACTCAGAATTTAATGGCTCCCCAGATTTCCTGCACTCTAAGAGGTCCCTAGCCCTAGTGACCGGAGGCCATGCACCAAGTAGCTACTGCTAAGGTGTCCCTCCCAACACATAGGCACTGCCTTTCTGTTGCCATTACAACCCATTTTTCTGACCTTCTAACCCAAAAAACCACCTCAATGTCTATCCTTTGCAAGGGAAATGGGGAGAAGCAGACAGCACTCTAGCGTGCCCACTAAGTTCCTGTGAAACACACAATGAGGTATACTGGAATAATCAGCCATGCTGGCTTAGCTCCACTCCAATGAGCACCAAGGCACCCATTGAAATTAACACAAGTATGATTGCCATCCCTAGGAACAAGGCCCCTGAAATCACCTTAAAGTGCCGTAGTCTGAATCATAAAATTAATTACAGCTCATTTGAAAGGTGTCTGCCCATTTACCTTGGTTCCTAAGGACTGTAAGAAGCATATGAATGGTGAGGTAATTACACATTCACACTTTTGACTGGACTGCCCAATCCAGCAAGCGAAACCACCTCAGGGAAATGCAATGCACTCCGCTGTTAGCACTCAGGAGTAATCAGGCACCATGGATGCCACTTCAGCGCAAGACATCCCTACTTCACGTTCAGATACCAGGAAGAGGCTCTGTTCTGAGGACACTTTCCCAGCATGCTTGCAAATGGCTATGTAAACCGAAGCGAACCATGGACAGCCTCTCAAATGCTGTAAACTTTTCCTTTCTCCTTTAGAGCAGGTCCCAAGTATACCAAGCAGAGACTAGCTTAGTGAAGTCCATGAAGAAGGTTGAGTTTGTGCAACAGATGGGAGATGGGGTCTGTCGTCTTTACCACAACTCCTGTTTGCTATTGCTATTATTTTAGAAGGGCCTCCTGTAGCTCTACCTTGCTACTTAACCAAGGTATCAAGGCAAGCCATAAATTCCTTCATCCTCCTGCTGCCTGCCAGGCGGTAGACTGATAGGTCCGTGCCCACATACCAGCTGCCTTTCTAAGACAATTCGCTGCGTTTTCCTTTTACCTTTAACACCTACCTCATTTCAGATCACAAATACATGGGTAGCAGTGAACTTCACACTGAGGTCTGTGGCTGTGACAGTAGATACCTATGCTAAACTATGCTAGTTACCGCCCTAGCGTATTCTACAACTTCAGCTTGCACCCATCCCAGTCACTGGAATGACCACAATGCAGCTTCTTGGACTCATGGGACACTAGTGTCATAAACTTCTGCTTCAAGAAGGCAGGTGATATATCCAGTGAATGACTGGGTCAGTGAGGGAAGGCCATCAACAAAGCATCAGTGCTGAAGGAGTTCCCAGGAGAAAAGGCACAAAGAAACTACAATTTACAAATCTCTGTGAGGAAAATTAGTTTCTGCAAAACAACATCATTAAATTAATTATACAGTGTTGACAAGTTCTGTGTTGGTTTTTTCAATATTGCTTACAATAAACTTGTAAGCGTATTTGCGTCTAAGAGAGTATAAATGTAATACAATAAATCCATTTCATGCTTATGTATTGCCCTAGTCTGGGGTGCTGGGATTAACAACATGAGCAAGGGTTGGGAAGGAAAGGGCTTATTCAGCTTATACTTCCGGGTCACATTGTGTCACTGAGGGACGTGAGGGCAGAATCTGAAGAAGAAATCATGGAGAAACACTGCTTACTGGCTCTCTATCTCACTGTAAGCCGCCTTCTCGCAGCTCGGAGGGATGATACTGTCCACAGTATCAATTAACTAACCAAGAAAACACTGCACAAACATTCCCACACGCTTTGGAGACAAAGCCCTCAACTGAGGGTCCCTTTTCCCAGGTCTTGTCAAATTGGCAACCAAAATTAGCCATCACACATATATTTAAACAATCACAATAAATACGTCAATACATATGAGTCTCTATTATGGTTGTTCCCTTTTTAAGATCCCCAAACATACAGGTTTAAGAAACTCTCAACAGCAAACGAAATAGCCAGCCAGTTCCAGCATAAGCCCCCAAGAGGAAAGCCAGAATAGAGGAAGGCTAGTCCAGATGTTGCTGTGGAGCAGGCTGGAGGGAAGGATGCTGACAGAGGGGTTGTCTAGTCTGCCTAGACAATCGTATTTCTGTATCCACCAGGATGGTTCCAGGACCCCTGGAGCCACTGAAATCCAATAGCATCACTTATTAAAGGGCATAGTGTTGGCACAGAACACACACGCATCGCACTAGCACTGTACCTCATGTCTGCAGCACTGGTGATGCCTAATGCAATGTAAATAAATACCTACTGCTTTGAGGAAACGACTGTGGTAGTTAGGCTGAGAATGCCTCTTCCCAGGCATCTTTGAATGTGTGGTCCTAGTTCGTGGAACTGTCTGGGAAGAATTGGAAGGTGTAGCATGTTGGAGGAGGTGTGTCACTGAGGGTAGTAGGCCTTGAGGTTTCAAAAGCCTCCTAGCACCCACCCTCTTCCTCTGCCAGCTGCCTGCAGATCAGGATTTAAAGCTCTTAGCTACTGCTCCAGCACCAGGCCTGTCGCCTTCCTGCTATGACGACAATGGACTTACCCTCTGAAACTGTATCAGAAAGCCCCCAATTAATGCTTCTGTCCAGAAGAGTTGCCTTGGTCATGGGGGTCTCTTCATAGCAGTGGAACAGAAGTAAGAAAATGATAAAGTCTATATAAAAAGTTATATCTTTCTCTTTTCACTTGTTTTTTTCTGACTGTAGATGCAGAGGGCAACAGGTATTTAGATTGTTGGTTGACTGATCTTAAATTACAAAACCTGGCTATGCAGATGGCTTACTCAGTAACATGCTTACCATGTAAGCCTGAAGACCAGGATTCCATCTCCAGAACCCACAAATAAATAAATAAATAAATAAATAAATAAATAAATAAATAAATAAATAAGAGGTGGTGTTTGTTCGCACAGCACTGGAGGGTCAGGCAGGAGGATACTAGGAGCTTCATGGGCAGCCAGCCACACCTACTTGGTGAGTTCCAGGCCACAGAGACCCTAACTCTGAAAACAGGGTGAGCAATAAAACAGAAATGACAACCTGAGCATGTGCGTGTGCGAGCACACACATATGCAAATGACACCTGACAAAACTTAAACACGTGTGGCACATGAGTTCCATATGACACGCATATATGATGCAGAACGGCTAACCGAAGCCAACCTCTGCATCATTTCATACATCTCTCCTGTACAGTTACAACAGCTGAAATCTGTTATTTTTAACCCTATTCTCTCCCTATCGCCACCCCACTTCTCTTCCTGCAATCTACTCCAAGAACAAAGTTCATTTTTCTCTCAAGGATTCTTTAAATGCAAAGTATGATGAGAGGGAGCGGGGAAAGGCATATGGGAAAGTATATGACAGAATAATAGTGAAATATTTTACCACATATGATCCTTAAAAAGAAAAAAATCAGTAAAAACCTGTGATTTAAAGGTTTTCAGACTGGCACCTGATAAAGGAATAAAGTTCACATAACATAATATTTGATAAGGGTGGAGCTTCTGAGTCACACAGCCTGAACCAAACTTGAGTCACTGTTATCAAGAACAATGACAAATACCACTTATAGATAGAACGTGTGTGACGAAATATGCCGATAATCCTAGGTGTAATGTTTGTAGCTAATTGGCAGCTATCTCACTTGGAATTTGAACTCAAGTCAAGATGAATATGGTAAACTATCACCCACTTCCTCAGAGTGGGTGCAAAAATGGAATGGAATCATTGAAAGCAGAATTACGTGAGCTTGTCAGACCAACAACTCTGGAAACTGAAGGCAAGGGAAGCAAGTGAGCTGAGATGTTTAAAATTATCCTGGGCAACATAGGGGCCCTGATCTCATAAAATAAGCAAGCAAGCAAGTAAGTAAGTAAATAAAGAAGTAAGTAAAAATGGAAACACTAGCTGTCCTTCCAGAGGACGAGAGTTTGATTCCCAGCATCCACATCGTGGCTCACAACTGTCTAAACTTCAGTCCAGAGATCTGGCACTGCCCTTTGGTTTCTGCAGGCATATGCTGCAGACATATAAAAGCAGGCCAACACTCATGTGCATAAAATATAATTTAAATCTGGTCCAATTCATTATGGCAATGCAATACTGTAATTCCAAAACCCAGGAAGCTGAAGCAACTGCATTTCAAGTTCAAGGACTGCCTGAGCTACATAGTAAGATCTTGTCTACAAATACAAAGGAACAAAAAAAAAAAAAACCCACAAAATAAAACTATCTCATTCAAGATTGTATTCTTCCATACAACCAGCTAAAGAAACATGGGTCAAGGGACATGCATAGTTTTATTGGGACAGGCAGGTACGTATAAACCGTAAGAGACCAAGCACAAGGGGTGTGTGTTATGTGCCAATAATCCTGGGACTCTAGAGGTAGAGACAGGAAGATAGGGAGCTCAAGGCCAGTCTGAGCTGCCCAAGACTCTCTGCATCAAACAAACAGGCTGGAATTCATGATGAAAAAATGGCCACATCATTGAGAATAGAAATCAGACACTGTGGCCTTAGTTAAACATTAGAAAATCATTATTAGTGAAACAACACATTTAGTTAAAATCCTGAGATGGTCATGGACATAACTATTAAACAAGTTAGAGACTTCCTCAGATAGGTAGGAAGAGAGTCAGAAGGGCCAGACTGGAGCAGAGCTCCCTTGGTGGGCCGGGAAAGCACTAAGGCCATTTCAGCCCTTCCAACAGGGCCCTATGCTAGCCGCTTTGGAGGATGGGCACCTAGAGCTGCAGCCTGGCATGGAGCATCATCTTCAGGGGACAGAAGTGGAGTGGGGAGCACAAAGCAGTGCTCTCCTGTCTCTTCAGCATGTCCCCATTTGACAGCTGGCACTGGTATGTGCACGGTTGTGTGAAAGCGTGCGTGTGTGCGTGCGTGCGTGCGTGCGTGTTGGCATGCCTAGGATCGATTGATAAGTAAGTTCTGGGAGTTACTTCTCTCCTTCCACTATAGGTTCCAGCATGGGAAAGCAGGTGGTCAGGCTTGCATGGCAAGCCCTGGGAATTCATTTAATGAGAAATAAAAGTTTCTTCCAAAATGGAAAGAGTGACAATTTTGTGTTAGTTATGGTTATACACTCATGTCTCAAAGCATTCTAGAACTATAGCAGGTTTTTACATTCAAGGGCATAAGGCCAAATTCAGGAGGCAGGGTCTCAAGTGTGTCCAATTTAGGGCCAGCCCACAGGCTGCGCTCTTCCCAGGATGCTGACCAGTGTGTTTTCAGATCTCAATATCACAAGGTTGGGCATTTCTGGTGCCCTCCAAGGCTTCACACCCTCTACACACCCTCAGGGATATAGTCGAGAACAGCCCTAGAGAGGGTCAAGAAACACAAGCTTGAATGCAGAATCCCAAGAAAGTACGTAATATCACCAGTGAAATAAAACACATGTCAGGAAATACTGTTAACTTGTGGAACACCAAATGCTGATCACTTTCAACTCAAAGCGTGAGTGAGCCTGGCAGGACACACTGGGAAAGGGATGGCCTCTCTGAGAAGCCATCATGCTCGCTCCCTGGTGCTCAGGAAGATGTGTTTAGAGACCTTAACCAAGATTTCAAACCAGAGAGAAAGGGAGTTTACATTTGTAGATAACCACTCAAAGAACTGCACAGAAGCCTTGTTTTCAAAAACCATGTAAATAACCATCATCATACTCTCAAATTCAGATTAATTGACAATGGCATAAATATATTTTCTTTATTCTGGACAAATAACACAGGTGGTGCATAACTATTTGAGCACTGGATATGGCTAAAACCAAAAGGAATCTGGAAAGCATTCATTCCAAGACATCTAAGAGAAATCCTTGCTAGTAATAGTATTCAAAGTATTGAGCAGACGCTGAGCCTGCTGCAGGCTTACACAAATCCCAGTCAGTATAAACTTGCACCCCACCTGTGCATTGACAGCACCCCAGGAAAGTTCTGGGGACCACCAAATCACCAGAGGCCTCTCCAGCCAATGGCAGTGCCTTCACGAGAGGTAAGACACAAGACTAGCGCCTCAGAAGTCTTCCCACGCTTCTATTTAAGACACAAATGGGCCTGGGAAAGGCAGTGGTGAAGCTTTAGCGTGTGGTAATTCATTTGGTTCTCAGTATGAGAAATTCTGGGTTGAGAAACTTTTTTAAGTTGTAATAATTGAAGGGGACATTCTGGAGGAGAAAACAGGAAAGAATATCCTGTCAGGAGGGGTGTGGGAAAGTGGGCAGAATCCAGACACTGACATCCATCAGATGTCTCAAAACTGAGCTCTCAACCAGTGACCAACACCACACACGGTGCAGGCCAAAACACTGTACTCACAGAAAACTTTAGAGCTGTAAAATCCACCAGCACTGTGCTGTGTCCCAACAGCTTTCAATGGCCAAAATGCAGACGTATATTTTTAAAAAATCAAATCAATGACAAGTTACTGTTGTGTAGATTATTTTTCTAAAATAGTACTGAATTCTCTAGCTCCATTTTAACTCTGGAAACCATGCTCTTGATTTCACTCCCCCCCCCCTCCCAGGAGCATTTGTTTGAGACAGGATCTCATTTCTGTTGCCCTGGTTGACATGGTATTTCATTGTTAATTCAGACTAGTAGCCCCAAACCCCTGACATGCCTCCTGCCTCAGCCTCGCCAGCACAAGCATCACAGGCATGTACCACCATGCCTGGCACTCTCTGGGACTTTTAAAAAGAAAAACAAAACAACTCAAAAAAAAAAAAAAAAAAAGGATAAAAACAAACAAAGCAAAGCACAATCAGGCACCTAAACCTTGACAACAACAAGCAAAAGCGAACGTCCCCAACATCTTTTTTTAGCTACAGACTACAAAAGTTGACTCTGAAGGGTTGTCTGGGGTTCTTTGCCTTCCCGGTGTTGCCAGGGAAGTAAATCCGAACCACTCAGCACAGACTTTGTTGGCCACCAGCAGGGGAGCCCTTCAGCTTTTGTCCCCAATCCATTCAAACAAAAGAAGCTCGGTCTGAACTTCCCAACCAGGGTCCCGCACCCCGCGGGGCCCTGCACACCCCGGGGCCCGCACTCACTCCTCAGCGCCCCGATGAGCAGGGAGCCATCCTTCAGCAGCTCTTTGATGAACTTGTTGGTTCTCTCCAACTCGATCTCGTGACACTGAAGTCTCTCCCTGAAATCAGGGCTGTCCAAGTACGAGTCGCTGAACTCCAGAGTGGGCAGCCCCATGGCCCAGGCGCAGGGGCCGCGGTAGCGGCGGGTGCGGAGGACACTGCGATCGCGGGGAAGCGCGGGGAAGCGCGGAGGACCGGGCCCCGCGCGCCGGGCTCAGTGCAGCTGCCCCGAAGCCGGGCGGAGGCTCAGGGCGCTGTCACCGGGGTGCATCGTCGCTCGTTCGCAGCGTGGGGGTAGCGAGGCTGCTGGCTGCGCCGCACAGCACAGCCTCCTGGTAGCGCCACTCACGGGCCGTGGGGACAGTGGCGCGTACTTAGCCGGCGGTGCCCCGCGGCGACTCGGGCCCGCAGGGAAACCCGCCCCCTGTGCCGAGTGCACGCGGGCCGGGCTGAAGCTCCAGGGCCGACCCTCCTCCGCGCTCCCCGCCCCTCGCTGTCCCCGCCCGGTCCCCGCCCGGTCCCGCCGCGCGCACTTCGCTCCCAGAGCCCGACACTGCTCCGCAGCCTCGCCCGATCGCGACCTGCTCCCCTCCGGGCCCAGTGTGGTCGCCGGGCCCTCTGCGCCCCAAACTATCTCCAACCCCCAGCGTCCCTCCCAGGCACTCTCGAAGAGGCGCCCGCGCTAACTCCGGCTAAAGTCAGTATCCTCAAGCCTGCTGGACTTCCCTGCTGCTTCCAGGGTTCACTTAGGTTTCACTGCTCAGGCTTCCAAGGTGGAAAGGGTGTCCTGACTTGATCAGCAGTGAGGTGATTTAGGTGCCCTCTCCCCAACCCCCTGTACGTACGAAGGTGGGAAGGTTTTTTAATTTACATATTTTGCACCCCGGTTTTAGTATTTAAATTGACACCCGGATGAGCAGGCCTACAAACCCGGAGATTCTCCATGTGTTTAACTGCTCAAGAATTTCTTCTCTGGCAGCAGTGGTGACCAATACTAGCAGAGAGACTGAAAGCAAGAAAATTGTTGAGAGTTCAAGATCAACATGAACTACACAACAAAACCTGTGCCTGGGGTAAGTTACCCCTGTAGCAGAGTAAATGCGAGTTCTCTTGACACCCTGGCAGCCAATGAGAGAGGCGCCTGTCCCACCCCATCCTGCACCATCAGCAGGATTTCTGAGAACCCCTTAAGGCTCTGCTTTTCATTTCTACATTTCCATTGGTTTATGCATTTGAACCATCTGTTTAAAAAAAAATTCGCACAAATAATGGGAAAAATTCCATCAAAGAGCTTTACATTTTTTCCAATTAAATTTCAGAATCTTTTAGCTTCAATTGTTTTCAATCATACATTAACATTAAAAATAGCATGTAAACTTTAAAACAGGCAAAACAGTTTAAACAAATATGCTTGATGGCTTGTTTAAAATTCTTCTTTTAAAAGCTTACGTCTATATTTTCTTTTCTCTTTCTCTTTTTGTTTTCCAAGACAGGGTTTCTCTGTGTAGCAGTCCTGGTTGTCCTGGAACTCACTGTAAACCAGGCTGGCCTCAAACTCACAGAGGTCCACCTGTCTCTACCTCCTGAGTGCTGGGATTCAAGGTGTGCACCGCCGTATCAAGCTCATATTTTCATTCTTACTGTACACATTTGAAAAGAATGTGTGATCACAATTACATTCATTTTATTTTATTATGCTTATAGGGAGCAAGGAGCATACACGTGTGATACTTTGAAAGTCAGAGGGCACTTTCCTGCAATTGCTTATCTCATTCCATCAAGTAGATACAGACACTGAACTGGATTCTCAGGCTGCAAATGCTTTTGTCAGCTGAGCCATCTTGCCAACCCGGGTTGCAGTTATTTTGATTTCCAAGGGTGGAACTTGTCTTTCAGTTGCATATATGTCTCATTTGGAAGCACGAGGGAAGACAATAATACTGTTGTTTTTCAGCTACAAAGGGGAGGTAGTGGGCTGTTCTTTATGTACTGTGATTTAAAATCTATTTGTCACACAAACCGAAGGACAGAAAACCAAGAAGACCTAACAGGTTCCTGTTCCAAGCACCTAAAAGCTTGATCTGAAACAGTATAAAATGGAGCATTGCTTCTTCCATCTCATAACTTGGAACCAAGTCTGTGAAAAATGCATCACACTCCCAAGGAGCAGCTTTTAATGTTGATGGCTGTTGTTCAGTTTTTCACTAAAGTCATACAGTATATTCTATGACCTGGGTTATCATTCCCTCATGTGGACAGGTAATTGTATATTTTACACTGACTGTCTACACCGTTGGGGCCCAGGTAACATGATTTATATGGGAAAATAAAGAAATTGGAGCATCCTGGTGGACCCTGGGATGTTCTTAGGAAAGAAAGTCCAGAGAAGGAATGAGCACGCATAACCCCTGAAGCAGGTAGGCGTGCTGGAGCCTGGTTGGGGTGGCTAAGAAGCAGTGTGTTCCCCTGGAGCTTGTTGGCACACTGCTGTGGAGCTGTGACTTTTCTGCCTACCCTTCACCCAGTAGGATCTAAAGTACAGTATGGTGCTGTCAGAGTTACTCATGATTCAATCTGTGATTCGTGCATTAATGATACCTGCTAGTTAATGCCGCATTAACCCAACCACCTGAGACAACAGAAATTCTTCAGCTTTAAGAAGAATTGACTGACAGTTTTGAACTATCGTTTGCATACTATTATTCCCTAACTATACGGAATAAATGAACCCACTACTTTGCAAGAGGTGAGCTTCAAAATAAAATTTCTCCAAATCTGCAAGTGTGAAGTCTCCTATGAAAGTTTATTTCATTGGAGCCTTTCCAGAGACTTCCACTTTTGCAGTACGTGGCATTTGTTGTCTGCACAGATATTATTAGCTGAACACACCCACTGGCACTGGCATGGGTATTGGCACAGTGAAACGTCTCTGTTTGTTTTCTTTATAGAGCAGTGATGAGTGGGGCTTTGTGTTTCTCTGAAAGAGTGAATAGGTAAGAGGGGTGGGTGGCAGATATAGGGTTGTGAATCTGCCCCCAACATTCCTCTTTCCTAAGCAGATGCTTCCAGAAGTATTTCTGGGAAGGTATTATTTTGCAGTTATTGAGAGCAGACATTTCTTTAAGTTTAACTGTGTGTGTGTGTGTGTGTGTGTGTGTGTGTGTGTGTGTGTGTGTGTGTTGAGTGAGTGAGCATGCCATGCCACACTTGGACAGGTGTCTTTGGTGATCAGAAGAGGGTGTTGAATATCCTGGAACAGGAATCATAGGCAACTGTGGGCTGGGAATCAAACTCAGATCCTTTGTAAGAGCAGTGTGTGCTTGTAACCTCTGAGCCATCTCTTTGGCCCCTTGAGAACAGACCTATACATCCAAAAAGCAAATTATCTAGGACTACAATCATGTTCAGAACAAGATGACTACACTATGCATAACAAAGACGTTATGGGGGAGGAAGGGAGGGAGGGAGGAAGAAGAGGAGGGAGGGAGGAAGTAGAGAGGAAGGGAGGGAGGGAGTAGAGAGGAAGGAAGGGGGAAAGGGAAGGAAGAGGGAGGGAGGGATGGAGGGAGGGAGGGAGACAGGAGGCCTCGTGTAGTAAAATTGAGCCTCAAACTCTATATAGCTGAGAGTAACCTTGAACTCCTGATCCTCCTGGCTCTATCTCTTGGATGCTGGGGTCACAGGCATGTCCTACCAGGCCTGATTTATATGGTCCTTGGATAGGTCCCAAGTCTTGTGTGTCTTGAGCAAGGCTTCTGCCACCTGAATTACATCCTCAGCTTTCATAACTCTTATTCCTTAAAGCAGGGGTTCAACATGTGGGGTGGAACCCTGCAGAGGTTGCATATCAGATAGTTACATTGCGATAACAGTAGCAAAATTATAGTTATGAAGTAGTAATAAAATAATTTTATGGTTGGGGTCACCACAACATGAGGAACTGAATTAACGGGTTATAGCATTAGGAAGGTTGAGAAGTGTTGCCTTAGAGAGTTCTAAATAATACTGCTGGGAATGCATGATGCCTTAAAATTGTCCAGGATGATTGTCCCTGCCTTTGCAGTTGTAAGGGTGTCTTAGAGCAGGTTTGGAGAGATAAGGAAAGGTGACTCCGATTGGCACTTGCTGCTTGAGCTTGACTGCACATCCAGGAAAGAAAAGCACATGAGTGTGCACTGAAGGGCTGCACACTCATGAATGATTTAACCCTGGAAGCAGACCCATGCTCTGCGCTGGAGCATGCTCGACAGGAAGAAAACACATGGGGAAAATCCCTGGATCGTAGTCCCAGTGCCCCCTCCCTCTTTGGGAGACTATTCCCTCCTCACATGCACTGACTTCCATTCTGTTAATGTGAACAGACAAGAGAGTCAGAGAGCTTTTAAAGGACAACCATAACAATGACAAAGCATCTTTTTTTTTTTGTAAAGGGCAGAGTTACTACTTTTATACTTTATATATTTTATCATTTGTTAGTGATGTTTTTCTCTCTTCATCATTATTAAACTTTAACTGAAAGATGTGGATTACTGAGAGGAAGTGTTAGCTTTGCTAGATAAATAAAAGTAGACAGGGAGTTGAGAGACCGACACCCTCCACACAGACAGACACAGACACACAGAGACACACACACAGACACACACATAGACACACAGACACACACAGACACACACACACGCACACACAGGCACACACACATAGACACACAAACACACACACACACACAGAGACACAGAGACACACACACATGCACAGACACACACACACACATGCACACACACACACACACACATGCACACACAGACACACACACATGCATACACACGCACATACACACACAGACACACACACACATGCACACACACACACAGACACACACACATGCACACACACACATAGACACACAGACACACACACACATGCACAGACACACACTGTTAATATGTCTGCAGCTCTTGCCCTCATCGCATGGTACAGCCAGGTTTCAGAGCCCCAGAGCCCAGCATCTGCAGACACGACTCTCAGGTTCTGTTTTCTTTCTTTCTTTTTTTTTCTTTTTTAACAGTGGCGTTCTGTGTATCCTAGGATGGACTTGATTTTACTATGTAGAGAGGGTAATAATGAACTTTTGATCCTCCTGCCTCTAACTCTTTGTTGCTGAGAATACAGGCATGCACAACAATGCCTGGATTTATGTGGCATTGGAGATTAAACCCAGCATTTCATGTATGCTAAGAAAATACTGTTACAATTATAATGGAAAAAAGGAAAACATTTCATTTCATCATAGATACTGGGTCCAACTTCACACACTGAGGAGGGGTGTGCTTGACAGATGGGGTTGCTTTCCTGTTCTAGGAGACCCTTCTCTTGGGAGAGATCTCTTGAGGGAGTGGCTGCCGGGTGTAGGGTTAGAAGCCAGTGTCTCAGGCACAGGTGTGTTGAAAACTTGTCTTACAGGTCCTTCTCTCTGGAGACTGAAGGTGACTCATCAGCTCACTTTCCCTTTCATGTCTGGATAGGGAAAGGAGGAGACAAGAAACAAGGATATAAATAGTGACAGAGTTTGTCTGATAAGGAGGGGGAGAATCTCCAGGGCAAAGGACACAGAGGGTGGACAGGGAGGAGGAGAAGAGAGAGGAGAGAGAAAGGTCAGGAGGGGTTTCTGGTGCTCCTTTCAAGAGAACCTAGCATCCATTTGCTTGGCTTCTGGATACTCACAGTAATTTAGGAAGAGTGGTGCACACCTTTAAACCCAGCACTTGGGAGGCAGAGGTAGACTCCAGGAGTCTGAGATCAGGTCAGCCTGGTCTGCACGATGTGTTCCAGGACAGCCAGGGCTGTATAGAAAGACCCTGTCACAACAAAACAAAACAAACAAAAAAGGATAAACTATCTGTCCCACCCTTGCAAAGCAATGCCATGCCACACAATTATTGGTGAAGTTTGGTTCCTGGTAATGGCTTCTTTCTGCTGTTCCTGAAATTGTGAGGTAGCTGAGGAGCGGCGTGTAAGAAGGAAGCTGTGATCCACAGTGTTGTCTAAAATAACCAAGTATGTTCCCATTAAAATACTAGGCTAGTGAGGTGGCTGAGTTGGTAAAGTACTTTCCAAGAAAGCATGAGACCAGAGTCCAGGTCCCAAATCACACACAAGCCAAGTGGGTGTGGCTGCCTACAAGCCCAAAAAGTCAGGAGGTGGAGAAGGGAATTCATAAAGCAAGTAGCTAGCTCGCCAAATGGTTCAGCAAGATACCATACCTCATTGAGTGAAGTGAACAGCAATCCAAAAAGACAACAGACACCAACCTTGTCATCCCCGCATGCAACCACACATACATAAACACACACAACACACATACAAATACACACATGACAAAGAAATAACAAAAAAAACACCTTTTCTTCCCATCCAGGTATGGTGGTACATGCCTATAATCCCAGAAGTAGGGATGTTGTGTGATATTTTGGTTGTGTTTTGACAAGTAAAGCTTTCTTGGAGTGAGAGGGTGAAGCTAGCCACTAGTTAACAATAGAGGTCTGGCGGTCTGTACAGAGAGGGGACAAGAAGTGATAAGACAGGACAGGGAGAGGATCTAGGCCCTTTTGGAGGAGAAAGAAGAGAAGGAAGCAACTGGCACTTGCTCCTGGTTCTCTCACCATCCAAGTTCTTATTCTGATATTTGATGCTTAGTTTTTATGGGTTAAGATTAATTAGATTAGGGAAGTGAAGTTCAGAGGATTGTTTGTTTTAGGCCAGCTTGAGGTATATATTAAGAGCCTATCTCAAAGCAAATAAGCAAAGAGGCATGATGGAGAATGTTCTTCTATATATGTTTGTCTTATTGGTTGATGAATATAACACTGATTGGCCAGGTAGTTTGAGAGGTAGGACTAGGGGACAAGGAGGATTCTGGGAAGTATAAGCGGAGGAGTCATCATGTGATCCCAGGAAGTGACGTAGCTGGGCAGAATCAGAATATAAGCAGGGACAAACAGGAAATCACTCTTGTCTCTTCTCCGTGGACACACTGAGTCAGTCAACATGTAGGACACCAGAGGAGTCAGAGGTCCCCAGACCTTTCTCCAGTAAGAAAAGACGATGTGGAAATACTTAGATTAATAGAAATGGGTTAAATTAAGTTAGAGCTAGCCAATAAGAAACAATAGACAATGGCCAACAGTTTCATAAGTAATATAACGTCCACATGTTTCTTTGGGGCTGTGAAGGACAGCTGAACCTGCCTGGCCAGAAAACCTCACGCTATAGAAGCATTTCACATTGATGATCCACTTAAGTGTGTAGACTAAATGATAACTGCAAAGTGTCCCTCTCCTTCAGAATTGGCACTTCCCAGCAAATCTTCTGGCAGCTGCTGTCACTATGTCCTATTGGTTGGCCGAGGAAGGAACTTGATTTGCCAGACACCTTGGTATGGCTGGGGTCAGCTTTCTTCCCTTCTAGCTCTGGCTTCAGCAGTGCATTGATGGGGATGTCCTTCTGTATATATATTTCTCTTATTGGTTGATGAGTAACACTCTGTTTGGCCAATAGAAGGAGGAAGGTAGGCTGGACTAGGAAATGAGGAGAATTCTGGGAAAAGTAGGCAGAGAGAGAACATGAAGAGATGATGTATAGAGACCAGGAAAATAGGAAGTTCCAGGCTTCTCTGGTAAGATAAGGTCATGTAGAAATACATAGATTAGTAGTTATAGGTTCATAATTAAGACAGAGCTAGCAAATTGGAAGCCCTAGTTAGTCATCGGCCAACAGTTTATAAATGAATATAGGTGTCTGTGTGCTTATTTGGGGCTGAGAAGGGCCCCAGGACCTGCAGGACAAGAAAACTCCAGTTACAGTTCATTGGCCCTCAGTGCCTGGGAAATTAAAATAAGACTTGGCTGATGTCTGTGGGTCCTGTGATCCATTTGTTTGTTTGTTTATTTATTTATTTATTTACTTATTTACTTATTTATATTTTGAAACAGGGCTTCTCTGTGACTTCAGAAGCTGTCCTGGAACTAGATCTTGTAGACCAGGCTAGTATCAAACTCACAGTGATCCACCTGCCTCTGCCTCTCGAGTGTTGGGATTAAAGGTATGCACCACCACCACCCAGCTATGTGTTCCATTCTTTAACAGTGGTTGATGTGGATGTATCTTTCTGAAAAAGCAAGTCTAATTCTCTCCAAGGCTTGAAATCCTTCAGAGGATTTCAATGGAGTCCAGAGCCCTAAGAACGCCACTGCATTGGCTCTTATCTCTCCAGCCCTATTGATCTTCTTATCTTTTTTGTCTGGAGTTATGCCGCAGTTAATTTTCATCCCTAGGAAGGCTCTTGATGGGCTGGTGAGAGGATTCTTGACCGAGAGGTCTCCACAAATTTACATCTGGATGTGGAGATGTACGGGCCTGTAATTCCACGACATACACATTACACATGAAGTTCAAATGATGTCACAACTTGCTAAATGAGTACAGATCTGGCAAGAGTTCCATCTCTCACTTTAAAATAAGCCTCCATAGCCTGGAATTCACTGTATAGACCAGGCTGGGCTCAGATGCAGAGATCTGCCTGCCTCCCAAGTGCTAGGATTAAAAGGTATGAGTCATCACACTCAGCTCTAATGTTCTCTATACATTTGAATACATGTGTTTGTTTACTATATTGACTGTCTTTTAAGTCAAAGAAAAGGACATCATCTTGTTCATAGTTGCTTCACACATCAGACAGGCTCAACAAACATCTCCTGAAAGAAGAAAAGAAAGTAAAAATTAGTTTTATTCTACTTGGCCCAGAAAGAAATTTACCCACTCCCAGAGTGGGTGTCCTAAACCCTCCATGCTTTCATGTGAGAGAAAAATCAAGAGCATAGAGTAATTGTGATACTCTTCTTTACGTAATTTGACTTCAGCGTTATATTTCAACACCCTACGTGTCTCACAGGGAATCTGCTGGAGACTGTATTTGCCCTCACTTTCTGGAACTTTGTTAAAGTTGAAGCATAGAGTTTTCAAATAAAGCAAAAGGAACCTGGTGATTACATTTTGGTTGATGCATCATCAGAACTAAAAATAGGATTGAAAATGGAAAATTGTTACTGGAAACTCCATCCAAAGCATGGTTAACAATTGTGGATGGGCTAGAATCGTGGCTGGCATTCATCTTTCAACCATGCTCGGCAAGTTCTGAAGCATACAGAACTCCTGGACTCAACTCTTCAGTTCTGGCTTTACCAGGTGTTTTTGTTTTTATAAAACATGTTTTTATGACACCCAGGCTAGCTTCATTATGTAGCCTAAGATAACAACAAGCTCCCGATTCTTCTGTCTCTACCTCCTAAATTCTGAGATCATAGGCATGTGACAGCACACCAAACCCTGTCATTCATTTTGGTTGTCATTTGTTTTTGGCTACTACCTTCCCTGGGACTGTAAAAGAAAGGGTGTATGTGATTGGGTTCAGTTTACCTTTGAAAACAGAACAAAGCCTTAAATACAACATTTGGTTTTATTTATGAGACTAATTTTCTGGCCTACATATAAAATGCAGACTGCCTTCTCTTTTGAAATAAACCAGGATATGAGATGATACAGAGTTGAATCACCTGTCAGGACTGGGAGAGTGACAGACCAAGAACATGTTTGGTTCAATTCTGTCCCCCATGTGCAAATATAACTATACATATTTATTTAGGCAAATACACACAATCATATATGTTTATATGCACAATGTGTGCAAATACCTGAAGGCCAGAAATAGGCATCGGATTCCCTGGAACTGGAATTATATACAGGTGATTGTGAGCAGCCTGATGTGGGGTGCTAGGAACTGAACCTGGATCTTCTGCAAGAGCTGCAAGCCCTTGCAGTCCCTACTCCATCTATCTGCTGAATAAGACTGGAGAGTGCAAACAGAAAGACTGGCCTATGGAACAAAGCCAGGCTGCAGGAGCATACATACAGATTTTTATTTCTTGTGCTTATTTGTTTACATTTCATTATTAAAACACACGTTTTTTGACCTTAGAGGCCATGGCAACTTGTACACTTCAGTGGTTTGACAGGATAATTCATAACTCAGGCTTCAAACAAGAATGTCTCTCCTTAGACTACAATAGACACTTTAAGAAGGCAATTTCTCTTCCAGCTTCTACCAAGTTCCTGATCTTACTCACTGGTTGTACTCTAAGATTATCATCTGCTTCTATTCTGTTTTGTTTCATGTAGCTGAGGCTTGTCTCAAACTCATTATGCATGTGAGAATGACATTGAACTCCTGACCTTGCCTCCTCAGTGCTGAGATGACATGTGTGCAATGCCACACCCATGATTTTCTTAGGAGTTTTCCTAAGAAAAAACATCTCTTTCAAAATCGTATGTAGACTCTACTAATTCCTTCAGAAGCTTTCACCCAATCATCCCCAATACTATTGTCTCCTCTCGCCTTGCCTTGTGTCTCCTGAACTCATTGAGTCTCTCTCTCTCTCTCTCTCTCTCTCTCTCTCTCTCTCTCTCTCTCTCTCTCTCTCTCTCTCTCTCTACGCACTCACGCACGCACGCACGCACGCGCGCGCACACTCTCACTCTCTCTCACAAACACACCTATTGGTTGATCTGATCCCAACATAAACCAGTATGGTGTTGTGGGATATTTGTATACTGGGTAAACATGTATTGCTGTAATTGGTGTAATAAAAACATTAATGGACAATAGCGAGGCAGGAGGTATAGGTGGGATTTCTGGGGAAAGAAAGGAAGAGGAAGAGAAACTTAGGCCTGCCTGCAGGAGACATGGACAGGAAACAGGGAAGTTCAAGATAGAAGAGAGGTAATGTCATGTAATAGATTAATATAAATGGGTTAATTTGAGTTATAAGAGCTAGAAAAAAAATCAAGCCTAAGCTATAGGATGATCTTTTATAGTTAATAAGTAGTCTCCATATCATTTTTGGGAGATGGCTGGAAGGATAGAAAGACTTGTTATAGTAAGGTAAATGTAGACATCTTAAACCATCAGGACAGTGGCTTATCAGCAACTTAACTGTGGGGTTTGTTGTTGGGTTTTTTTTTTAATGCTATCTGTATGAGTGCTTCTCCTGTATGTATGTAAGTATGTGTATCCTGTGCATGCAGTGCCTATTGATACCAAACGGTATCAGATCCCTGGAACTAGTGTGACAGATGGTTGTGAACCACCATGCCTGTGCTGGGAATCCTCTGCGAGAGCAGCCATCTCTCCAGTCCCAACTGTGACTTTTTGAAGCCTCCTTTCCCATCCAGCCAAGTAAATATGTTTCTCTAGGATTCCCTGTCTAGGTTGGGCATCCATATTTGATTGCTCTACTTGGAAACAGAATTTACTTTCTCTGTCTGCCCACTCTTTCTCTGGCCCATAGAGTGTGTGCTCAAATGGTCACTATATCCAAGTAATTAACAGTTGCATTCTTTGGGTATGGCACCACATACCCTGAATTACATCACTCAGGAGGTTGAGGCAGGAAAATCCAGAGTTTAAGGTCATCCTTGTCTACACAGGCGATTGAAGACAGGCCTGGACATTCAGCAAAATCACAAGGCCTTTCCATTTGGTAAGAGGAAAGTACACAGACTAAAAATAGATTTCTCCTATTTATTTTCTAATGTGTGAGTAAATTGTCTGCCCACGCGGCAGCATGCAGCCTCTTCACAGTTCCTGCTCCCCTGGCCTGGTCTCAAACTTCACTTACAAAGACGTCAGCCAGGTCTCCAGGTCCCATCTACCCCTGAGGTTTTCGCTTTACCTGTGCACTGAGTTCTGAATGGAATTCTGTCCTGGGAATCTCAGTGCTCACATACCCAGTCTGCCTTCTGAACATCTCAAATGCCTAAGCCCTAACCACAGCTGTTTGTTTAGTTCATTCCAGCCGGGACAAACACTGTCACTATGCCTTTCCTTTTAAGGTAGCAATCCAGTGTAATATGGTCGGAGGAAGGGTGGACAGGGACAAGCTACCATCACACAAGAGACAAAAATACAAACTATCGTAGCAGTCTGTTCTTTGAATGTCCACATTGAAGAGGCAAACACAGTTCATACATTACATAATGGAGCCGGAACAATGCCGTGGCAGACAACATAGTCAAATGGTGGCATGAGGTGTATGTGTGTTGGTGTACATGTATGGAGGCCAGAGGCTGATTTGGGCTGTCTTCCCTACCTTTTTGTTTGATACAAGCCCTCCCATTGGCCTAGAGCTCACTGATCAGCTACAATGGTTGCCCATCCTTCTGTGTCAGTCTTCTGCTCTGGGATCAGAGGCACACATGGACGTGGCTGACATTTGTTGGGGATCTGGGGATTTGAATCCAGGTCTTCATCTTGTGTAACCAGCACTTGATTCACCAAACTGACTCCATAGTGAATGTTTTTTCTTTGGATTTATCTATTTCTTATTTTATGTATATGGATGTCTTGCCCGCTTGTATGTATGTACACCGCATGTGTGCTTGTGGAAGTCAGGGAGGGTGTTGTGTCCTCAGGAACTGGAGTCTCAGATGATGTGAGCCACCAAGTGGGTGCTGTGACTTCAATCAGTCCCTCTGGAAGAGCAGCAATGGTTCTTGCCTGCTCAGCCATATCTCTAGTCCCTCAATGCAGCTCTTGTAACTACATTATAGGGTGGTTTGTTAATATACAAATTATCTCATCTGTGACATAAGCCGTTTGTTTTGCACAAAAAAATTTTCTTCCTAGAGTAAGGTGTCCTCTTTACTTTTGGTTTAAAAACCATGTAAGATAAGAAAGGCTATATCATGATTATAAGTATGTTGTTAATGGACCCCATATAATACAATTTTTTTTTAAAAAAAAAAGATCTATTTATGTGTGTGCATGTGTGTGTTTGTGAGTATATGTCACATGTATTCAAGCCTTATGGAGGATAGAGGAGGCCAATGGATCCCCAGGAGCATTGTCAGCCACCTAGTGTGGGTACTGGGAGCCAAACTGGGGTTCTCTGAGAAAGCTGTGAGCGCTTAACAGAGTCCTCCAGCCTTGCATAGTCTGGACTACACTTTCCTAAAGGTCATTTTGTCTCAGAACACTTATTGTCTGTTTTTCTTCAGAGATGGTGTGGCATTCCTCAAGAAAGATTAGACTGTTTAACCCTTGCCTGTACAGGCTTTCTCATTGCTGTCTTGCTTAACTCTTTGTATCAGTCAGAAATATGTCAATTGTGACCAAATGACTTGACGCTGTCTTGTTTCAAGGGGAGACTCTCTTGTTACTGTTGGCCTTTCTTATTTTGAGACAGGACCTCTCTGTATATTCCTGGCTGTTCCGAAGCTTGTTCTGTAGGCCAGGCTGACCTCAAAGCCACAGAGATCTTCCTGCCTCTGCCTCTGCCTCTGCCTCTGCCTCTGCCTCTGCCTCTGCCTCTGCCTCTGCCTCTGCCTCTGCCTCTGCCTCTGCCTCTGCCTCTGCCGTACTGGGCTTCAAGGTGTGTGCCACCATGCCTGTCCTGATGTTGTTTAATACAATATTTTTATTAGTAATTGGATAATTTTATACATACACAAATTGTATTTTGGTCATATCCAGCCCCTACTCATCCTCTAACTGTTCCAGGTCCACCCCCTCCTCCCAATTTCTCCCAACTTCGTGTTTTCTTTCTCTCTGTGTGTCTTTTTTTTTTTTTTTTTTTTTTTTTTAACCCACTGAACCTGATTTGTTCTGCTCATGCACTTGGGTGTAGGGCCATGCACTGGAGTATGGTGACAGAACCTTTAAAGAAAACTGACTCTTGGGGCTCACAAGCCCCATCCAAGGGAACCTGTTTTAAGAGCAAAGATTTACCTAATTTAAGGTCAGTGGAACATCTGACTTTTCATGTGACACCATTAAGATCTCTATGCATAACTCTAGTCTTCACTTTTAATTGAAGTTTTCTCTCATAATAGCTAAGACTATTTTTAGTGATACCTGTATTTGAGTCTTGTTGTTCCAGAGAACATACAGCAAAGTTAGAAACAGACCATTAGCTCTCTGAGGGCCATGGGCCCTGTTGTAGTTTGAATGAGAATAACCCCCATAGGCCCATATATTGGAATACTCTATCTCAAGTTGGTGAACTGTTTGGGAAAGATTAGGAGATGTGACCTTGGAGGAAGCTTTGAGATGTACAAGTCCCTGCCATTCCCAGTTAGCTTTCTCTCTGCTTTCTATTTATAGATAAGGATGTATGCCCTCAGCTACTGCTCCAACACCATGATCACCTGCCTGCTGCCATGCTGCTTGCCATGCTTGCCACCAACTCTCACACTCTGGGACTGTAACCCCTATAAACTCTTTCTTCTATAAGTTGCCTTGTCATGATGTCTCTTCCCAGCAACAGAAAAGTAACTAGGGTATGCCATGCCAATATCTCAGCAAAGAGACCTTGCTGACGGACTGTCCATTGGGTCCTTTGGTACACCTTGTGGTCTGGAGATTGGTAGAGCTCTCAGAGTCAACTACTATAACAGAACTAAAGGAGGAGAGATGTCCCTTCTGTAGGGACAAGAGACTGCTGAAGACTTGACAGTGGCAGATGGCCATTGTTATCAGAAGCACTAAGAGCATTGTTTTCCTAATTTTACAGGCTCCAAGGAAGGGCTAAAATCCACAGCACAGTTAATAAATATCTAAAATAACTCTTCTAACCATTTTTTGTTGGTATTTAAGCTGGAGAGAACATTAGCTACTTCAGTCTTTGCTTTTTTAAAAAAGTAATAAATGTATTTATTTTATGTGTATGTGTTGGGGTACAAAGTAAAATTCAGGGGGCAGCTTTCAGGAATCCATTCTTTCTTTCCACGATGTGGGCCCTAGAGGTCAAACTCAGGTCATCAGTTTGGCAGCAACCACGCCTTACCCTGAGCCCTTTCACTGGAACACATTAGGTACTGTAAAAGTTTGTTTTCAGCGGGCATGGTAGCATGCAGCTGCAATCACAGCATGTGGGAGGTGGAGGCAGAACGATCAGTAGTTCAAGGGCATCCTCAGCCATAGAGTGAACTCAAGGCTGCCCAGAGAGCCATGAGACCTTGCCTCAAAAACATTTTGTTTTCTTTTCCTGAACAGAAGGACTATATAAATAGGCATCTCAATTTCCTTCAAAGTAAAATAATTTGAAACATTTTATGACCTAAAAAGAAATCTGAAATATTTTGCAAGTGGTTGCAAACAATAAGAAAATGTTGCTTTAAATATATCCTGACATCATAAAAAAAATACCAATATGCACACATAAAAATCTGCATTATTTTTTCCAGTTGGAAATAATGTTTTGTTACAAAAGTTACCAAGTTTTGCTGTTTTTATCATTTAAAAAATAATTTTCAAACATTAGAGCCATAGGAAAAGCAAAACCTCAGTTAATACAGTAATAAACTACAATGTCATTACAGTTGGAATATAAAATGTTGTGAGCTGTGAGTCAAATGTCCTCCAAGGCTCATGGCTTTGAGTACTTGTCCAAAATGATCTCAACTAGAGAAAAATGAGTCACCTGTGGGTCAGTTCTGGGTTTCATTGTCCAGCAATTCTCATCAGTTTGCAGCCTTTGGTCTGTCAAGGTGTGAAAATCTTGGCCACAGAGCCCTTCAAACCTCAACTCTACGGTGTCTTCCTCACCATGGTGGATGGTTCCCTCTCAAACCATGAGCCAACACCAATTCTTCCTTTAATTACTACAATCATATATTCTGTCACAGCAATGAGAAAAGAAACTAAAAGAGAGAACCATCTAAAGTAGGATATGGAACTGGGCACAGTGACACACTCCCTTAATCCTAGAACTGAGGCAGAGGCAGGAAGACCTCCAAGTTCAAGGCCAACCTGATCTACAGAGTTCCAGGATAGCCAGGGTTATACAGAGAAACCCTGTCTCAAAAGAATAAGAAAAGGAGGAGGGAGGGTGGGTGGAAGGGAGGGAGGGAGGGAGGGAAGGAGGGAGGGAGGAAGGGAAGAAAGAAAGAAAGAAAGAAAGGAAGGAAGGAAGGAAGGAAGGAAGAATACTGATGAACCTTTCCTTAACATATTCCAGAACATTCAAGTAGGGCAGTAGGGAGTTTGGGCAGAACGATGGGGGAGTCCTGGGGGAGAGAGTAACCTCTTAGGAGGGTACTTCCATGGGCACTGGTGTCAGGGAAAGTGAGGACCTGAGAGGAGAAAGGCAGGAAGCAAAGAGTCCCAGGAACATCTGGCATAAAGCTGGGTGCACCCAGCTAATCTGTATCCCTAAAGCAGGCGGTGACCCATGGGAACAGACAGGTGTGTGTGGTGATGGAGACTTGACCCATGGCCTTACAAACGCCAGACAAGTGCTCTCCCTCTGAGCTACAGCGGGGTCCTTTTAACCACGTAAGATAAGAGTTATGGTTAATATTCATTGTCAACTTCTGGGATTCAGGTATCACCATGGAGACAAGCCTCAAGGCACCTTTGATCAGGTTCTTTGAGGATGAAGGAGCCACACTATCCATGAATGGTTCTATTCCCTGGACACAGGTAATACACCGCCTAACAATGAGCTGAGCTGGACCATTCATCTCTCTCCTCTTCCCAACTGAACGTGATATTGCCAGCTGCCTCTTCAAGTTGGAGCGGCCTTAACTTCCTGCCTGGGTACTGCACCCTCAACTGTGAGCCAATGTTGACCCTTCATTTCTTCTCCCTCCCTCCCTCTCTCTCTCTCTCTCTCTCTCTCTCTCTCTCTCTCTCTCTCTCTCTCTCTCTTTCCCTCTCTCCCTTCCTTCCTTCCTTCTCTTTCTTTTTTTCTTTCTTTCTATTTCTATCACTTCTTTATTGAGTTTTTAGAGATTTCTACATCTTGTCACCTAATTCCACTCACTTCAGAGTCCCTTCATATTTAGAAGTAATTTTATTTTACATATCAATCCCTCTCCCTCCTATCCTAATGCCCCCCATCAACCCCCCAACCCACCCCCACCCACTCCCTAAGGATAGTGAGGCCTTCCATGGGTAATCATCAAAGTCTGTCACATCATTTGGGGAGGGCCTGGGCCCTCTTCTGTGTATCTGGGCTGAAATAGTAACCCTTCATAGGGAATGGGCTCCCAAAGTCCATTTGTGCACTGGGGATCAATACTGAAGAACCTTTTGCTCCTCAGTCTTAACTCTTCTCCAACAACTTTTCATTTGCCCTGGTGGCGTTGGGAGCAGTGTGTCCCACAGTAGACCCTTTTGTCCAATCAGCTTTACTTGCAAACGTTCATAGCAGTGTGTCACTGTCTGTTCAGCCTCTGGATTCTGGCACACCATCATCACTGGGGCCTTTCTAAAACTCCTCTCAGATATTCCTCAGTCCTGAAGTTAACCTTTCACAGGACCAGGCCCTTTGAGCACTCCAGCAGGTCCTAGATGGGGTAGATGTTAGTGTGGGCCAACCCACGGCCCAGATGTGAGCCTGGTGGTAGTTGATTTGGAGAGTTCAGGCCTTGAGGGATGCCTCGTCAAGCAGGGAGTGGAGCCAACTCCACTAGCCCATGGCATCAGGCTCAGCTCTCCCACACCCGTGGCCAGGGGTGGGAATAGTAAGTGTGGGAGGGGTAGCTCTCCCATGAGGGCCAGGCCAGATCTCCTGCTGTGGTGTCCAGCAATGGGCAGGACCAGTTTTCACAGTGCCAGTGAAGGGCAGGGCCGGCCCAGCACGGCCTCTGATTTCATCCCACATAGTTTCCATGGCTACCTGAGGGCAACGTGGGCCACAGATATCAACACAAAAGCCAGCTGCAGTGGACCCCAGACTCAGGCATGGTCCTCGGCAACAGCTTGGGGGTGGATGACATCCTGGCTCCGGGTGGAAGCACAGGCCACTCAGATCAGATTGGCTGTGGTGGCATCATAGCCTCTGGGTACCAACAAGGCCACAGATGATAGCCCCCACCTCAGGCTTCTGTGAAACCTTTGGTAGCAACAGAGACCTCAGCCGTGCTGAGACATGGCAGCAGCCAGGTCTGGATTCATCATTGCCCCAGGTGTCAGTGTAGGTTGGACATTAATATGGCCCCAGCTCTTAGACATTCACAGTCTTCAATAGTAACAGGAACGTCACACATCAACAGACTCTGGCTGTAGTAGGCCACGGAACCAGACATGGCCCTTACTGGAGGCTCTGGCCCAGACATCACCATGGCACTGGGCAGCAGCACAGGCCACTCAGATCTGCATGGCCTTGGCTGCAACATAATCTTTAGCCACCAACATGGATTCTGGTAGCTGATCTAACCCTGGGCATTCACACAGTTCTCAGTCGTAATGTGGACCATGGACTGCAGACCCTGGAACTAGATATGGCCCTCAGCAGCAGCCCAGGCCTAGATGACACCATGGCCTTGGGTGGTATCACAGGCTACTCAGATTGGTATGGCCCTGGTGCAACACAGCTCCAGACTCCTACAAGGCCACAATTTGCAGCCCAGAGCCTGGGCCCCCAAGTGGTCCCTGATGGCCACAGGTTGTGGCTGTGGTAGGGACACAGGCAGAAACATGGTCATTGGCAGCAGCCCAGGTCTAGATATCACAATGGCAACAAGTGGTACCGCAGGGCACAGTATGGCCCTCAGACACCAGCATGGTCCCAGGTGGTGGCCCAGACTCCAGAAATCCTAGTGACCCTCATGGCAACAGGAGCCATAGACATTAACACAGACTCTGGCTGTAGTAGGGCCATGGACTCAGACATGGCCTCCAGCTGCAACCGTGATCTGGATGTCACCATGGCATCAGATAGTAGGATGTGCTAGTGGGATCTGCATGGCCCCAGATGCGGCATGGTCCATGGACAACCACATTGTCCCAGGTGGCCAATCAGACCCTGCGCTCAGTTGCAACAGGGGCCCCAGACGTTGACTCAGACCCTTGTTGCTGTAGGGCCATGGACCCAGACACGGCCCTCAGCAGCTGCTCAGCCTGGACAGCAACATGGCGTCAGGTCTCAGCATAGGACACCAAGATCAGCATGGCTCTTTGATACCTGTATGACCACTGATGGCAGCCCTGGACACTTGTCATTTTTATGGTCTTCGTCAGCAACATGGACCATGGATGGCTTCACAGACTGTGGCTGTGGTAGGGACACAGACCCAGACATTGCCTTTGGCAGCAGCTGGGCCCAGGCATCACCATGGCCTTGAGTAGCAAGCTAGCTCCCACCTCAGCCTGTTCTTCGAGGCCTTCACGTCCTCTGTCCAGGCTCTTTCCACAGCACATGAACTGTTCTGCTTCTCTTTCCCTCCCATTTCGCCACCACACACTTGCTCACCATAATAGGACCCACCTGGCTGGCACCATTGCATGGCTTGCACAGGCCTGAGCCACCTGGCATCAGATGGGCCGTGGATGTCTTCCTGCCTGCCCAGGTCTTGAGGACCCAGGCTCAACCCTTCATGTCTTAAGTTGCTTTGTCAGAGTATTTTTATCACAACAACAGAAAACTGAGGAAGACAGCAAGGGCTGCCTAATTTACCCAGGCTGGCCTTGAACTCTCAATGCCTCAGCCTCCTGAGTAGCCAGGATTACAGGCCTGGACCATGAGCCAGGTGGAAGTTACTGACATCCATAACATACAAATCAATAGATGATGAACCTTCCTGTCCAGGCCAGCCCTTTGCCTGCTGTACAATTTCACCATCACCTTTGTTGCTTTGTTTCCTAACATACTTGAGAAACATTGACGTGTCTCCTCAAGAAACTTGTTCAGAAGTTACAGAATGAATATGAAAAGGCCATTAAGGGAAGCTTTGTGATGAAGGGGCTGGAGAGACATCTCTGGTTAGGAGCACTTGCTGTTCTTAAAGAGGACCTGGATTTAGTTCCTGGCACCCACATGGTGGCTCATGACCACCTGTAACTCCAGTCCAAGGGATCTGTTTCTCTCTTCTGGCCTACAAGGACACAGACACACACGTACACACACACACACACACACACACACACACACACACACCAGACACACACACACACACACACACGTACATACACACAACAGACACACACACACACACACACAAATAAATAATAATAAAACAAATATTTTTAAAAGAGAAGCTTTGTGGAGAAAACGACAGACAAGAATCTTGGCTTCACACTAGATGGAAAGAATGGGGGGAAGTGCAATCCCCAAAGTGGGTTTAGCGTGCTGATCTGAACAGAGAGGAGGAGCTGGAGGTTATGGGAGACCTTACTAAAATAAACAAGCCAAGAGGAGCGGAAAGCACACAGCTGCAAGGAAACAAATTCACATATTATGTATCCTGGGGTCTAACTAAGAAAAAAGGGCCGTAACTTAGAAATATTGCATAAATTATAGAAGCATCTTAGCCACATAATTAAGAGGCATTTCAAAACGATAGCCCAGTGCTTAAAATAGTCTTGTGGTTTTTTTATTGTGAAGATGGGATAATGCATGATGCTTTTGGTGTAAAAGAAAATGGCCCTATGAGAGTTAAAATAGGCTCTCAGTGTATAAAATAACTGCATTCTATTTTCAGATAGTGGTTATGGAGACATGCGCTGTTCCTGTGTACTCTGCAGTTTTGACAATGTCTATAACTTTATAGACAGCAATGCAGTAGATAAAATATGCTGATTTAAACATTTTCAGAGATGCTCTGGATACAATGACTCTAAAGAGGGAACATTTCATACTAATTTGGCTTATTTTGTACATCGTTCACTTTTCTAAAATACGTTAGAACTGTTTACTGTTTACTAGCCTGTAGGTGTGCGTCTGTCTGTAGTGAGTTTTTGTATTCAAGATCAGAAGGGTGAAAGCTCAACATTGGAGATTTAAGTACACTTTAAAATAGGTCATAGGATGACTTAGGGGACTCTGTTCTCTCTTTATACCATGTGGGTCCTGGGGATCAATCTCAGGTCCTCAGCAGGGACAAGAAGATGCCTTTACCTGCTAAGCCGTCTTCACAACCCTAAATCCTCTATTATTTTGTCCTTGGGCTCTCACTTGAATTCTGTTAAAGCTGGAGAGTGACTACCTAAAGCCACACTAGCCAGTCAGGAATCTAGGCAATTGGCTGACAAATTCCCAGAAGCACTGTGTCTGGAAAGTGTGAGGAAACTGAACAGGCAGAGATCCTGACTCATGTTCATAGTGCCTCCTTGAGTCATTTCTATTTACAACTCTCAAGACACCCAGTTCCATACATTCCGTAAGATATACAACCCCAAGTGCGTCATATCTGTTTATAAGCATCACTAAGCACAGTTAAAATAGACTTTCTTAGGCTCATGAAATGTTACCTGTTTGGGAAGAAGGAAATTTTTGTATTTGCCCAGACATCCAAAAAGAAGGTACATAAGAGAGAGGGCAAGTACAGTGGCATGTACCTGCAGTCTCCACTTTTGAAAGGTAGACGGGAGAATCACGAGGTCAAGGCCAGCCTGGGCTACATGAGGGATTCTCTCATAAAAACAAAACAGAAACACTGGTCAGCATTTAATACAGAGGGCCATAACTGGTCAAAGCACTGAGCATGAGTGACTGAATGTTGAATACTAAAAGGAACACACCTACATCATCTGTATCCACCCCCCCCACACACACACATCCCACACAGAGCTAGGGGAACATCAGAGAAGAGGGGCAGGGATAGCGAGAAACGCTGGGAATGCTGTCTTTTGAACTGGACTTGACATAGCCGTCACCCTCATGAACTCATAGAAGCTGTGGTTACCCACATAAGGCCAAGCAGAGCAAGATTTCATCATGGTGGGAAGGGGACTTAGGACGTCTCCCTTGTAGCAGCTATTGAGGGTCAGTGGCTGCTGGGAGGAGGAGAGTCCATTTTCATCAGGAGGATGGTCACTGATAGGTTGCCTATGCTCTAGTGGATGGACACACCCATGCTCACAAGGGTAGCACTAATGGGGTTCAGCGGATCATGGGGTGGGGAAGAAGAATGGAGTAGATTCGTGTGGGCTGTATCACTCCCTATCCATTGTGTAGTACACCTCAGAGCTACCCGAGATTGCGTTGAATTGTCCAACACTGGAAAACCTTTTAGGTTCCTAGCCCCTAAATGAACCTGCTGATCCTGGCAGTGAATTGCACTCGAGGCGAAGCTGAAGACTCAGAGAGACGGGGCCTCTTCCCCAGTAGCAGGAGCTGTCTTAATAAGCAGTTTTACAAGAAGGCATGCGCTGCACTATCATCCGCCAGATCTCCAGCAGCTTCAGACTCATTTCTCGCTTTACAGCAGGTGGGGCTCGCCGTGGGCCACAGCAAAACAGCCCCGTGTTCATCTCTTCCTAGCCGCCTTCCCCAGCCATAAAAGACAAGGACAAAACGAGACAGTTCTACTTTTCATGGCACTATGCCAATTTCAAACCACAGTTCGGACTCAGACTGAAGGAGCAATACTCACTGCAAAAAAAAAAAAAAAAAAAAAAAAAAAAAGAAAAGAAAAGAAAAAAAATTCATTCTTACGGGCTTAGCCAGATGGCACTTTTTAATTTTAACAATTCTCATGAGTGTTTCAATGTAATAGTGCATTTTGTGTGGTAATAACACATAATTATTATTATCTGCTATTATGCAATGACCTCATGGTGGGGTATAAACACTAATTAATTGAGGTTTGCAAAGCCTGTGAGCAGAGTGGCTATGATGCACTCCCCCCTAGTTTCTCTAAAGGCTGCTTTGAAGTCTTTGAATATTTAATTAATGATTATAACTCTTGCTGCTATCTGGGAAGATTGACGCTGACTCGTTTTTATCTTTCCCCATGGTTTTCAAATAATAACTAGAGACATTTGGTTAGTTAATTCTGACCAAGGGCCAGGTATGGTGGTGCGTGCCATAATCCCCACACTGGGGAGGTGGAGGGAGGCTGGAGGATCAAGAGTTCAAGGCTGTGCCCTCAATTACAAAACAGCAAACAACAACAACAAAACCCCCATGGCTAGAATGAACTAGGTAAGATCCAGATTCAATAAAGCAGTAACAGAAGTTTAAGGCTTGAAACTCCATGCCGGCCAGAGCTACACAGTGACACCTTATCCCAAAAAAGTAAGTTAAAAAATGTAGAGCCAAGAGCAAGCAAAGTTCATTTTTAGAATACCTGCCTGATTCATAAAATTTCAAGAAATGTCAAAAACCTGTTGTTTTGTGCCATACTATTTAAAGGACTTAGATGGCAGGGTTTCTTGACTCATACCTATAATCTCAGCACCAGGGAGGCTGAGGCAGAAAGATTACATGCACAAGGCCAGCCTGGGCATAGTAAAGCTCTGATTCAAAAACTACAAAGGGGGAAAATAGGGGTGGGCTGGGAATGTAATAATATGTAAATAAATGCGACAAAGAAAGAATGGTGCTTTCATAGAGAGTGCAGCCTAACAGGGTGGGTGGTAAGCAAGCATCTATACTGTATTATAGGGTACTGGGATTTCAATGATTGCCCCCTCCAAAATTCATGCTGCAGTTTTTCATTCCTTGGTTTTTTTTGAGGGCTCGCTATGGAGCCCTGGCTGTCCTGGAACTACTTATGTAGGTCGCCGTCTCCTGAGTGTACACCACCATGCCCACACCTAATGTTGGTCCTTTATTTGTTTATTTTGAGACATGGTCTCAATCTGTAGTTCAGACTGGCCTGGAATTCTCTACGTAGCAGAGGCTGGCCTTGTACTCATGGTTCTCCACCTCCTGTCTCCCAAGTACTAAGATTACAAGCACACGCCAAGATAGTTGGTTTTGGTTTTTGAGGCAGGGTCTTGCTAGACAGCCTGGTTCTGTCTTTGGATGCAGTCCATAGTGTGGGATGTGGAGTGGCCTAACTTTCAGAGAAACTCTGCTGACTCAACCTGCTAAGTGCTAGGGTAGCAAGTGTGTGGCTTCTGTACCCAGTATTGTGTTGACATTTAATTGCCATCAGTGGAGTGTTTAATGGGGAGACATTTGTTACCGTTTGAGTGTGAAGTATCCCCCAAGTCTCAAGTGTTTTGTACAGTTGGCGCCCAGCTGGTAGTGCTGTTTCAGGAGGTTGTGGGCCCTGGGCGGGAGGGCAGCTGGCAACTGGAAAAGGGTGCTGGCCATTATAACACAGCCCTCCCGCTTTGAGATATATAAACATGTCATATGTGTATATGTGTCTATACACATCCTTCTGTTCCTGAACCACTACCGTGTGAATGAACAGCTTCATGCTCCTACTCACATAACCATGAGCTTCCCCATTGTCACCTCATGGCAGATTGCATCCTCAAGGTTTGAGCTAAAGCAAATCTTTCTTTCTTTCTGTATGTTGCTTCTCATCAGGTATTTGGTCCCAGCAATGAGACCTACTGATGCAAGTGTTAGGAGGCAGTAGGATTACCACTGTTAGAAAAGATGAGCTTGGGTGCCTGAGGTTTCTTTGTTTTTCTGGCTTGAACATGTGTGGGAGAAGTGTTCAAAGCCCCGTCTTGGAATAGGAACCACAGATCTGCCCATGTGTTCATATGCTGTCGTGTGCAATTTCAGACACAAAACACATTTCTGCTCAGTCTGAGTCACCCAGAGAATGGCACTCTGCTACACATGCTATGATGGTGATATGCTTTGGGGAGGATCCTATGTCAATACAGGCTCTAATACTTACAAGCTATGTCTTTGGGAAAACTGCCTGACTGTAGTATGTTCAGTTTTCTATGTCATGAAATGAAAAATAAAGGTGACACATAGAGATGGATTGTTGTGAATTTTTTCTTTTGGCACAAATGGTTAAGTTTGCTACTCTAGTAAGACTAAATGATTCTAAAGCGATTTAGAGTCAGCAGGAAAACAAAGCAAGGATATTTCCTTAGATACTGCTAGTATTCTTAGAGGTAGGGTTTAACCTCAGACCATTGAAGTCTGGTCTCTGCACTGAACTCTGGGCATATGTCACCTTGAAGCAATGATTAAGAGCACAACACCTGTAATTTCATCTAATCCATGTAGGAACCCTATACAGATGATGACATTAATGTCCCCACTTGAGGCCCCTCCATCGCAGTACTGTAGCATCCCTGCCAAGTGGGCAGGCTTCCTCTCTCAGAGATGAAGCTGGCCTTGTGGGACCATCTCTCTAAGCTCCAGCTGCAAATAATGTCCACTCTGTTTGTGTGCTGGCAATGCTGGCTGTGTGTCCTGTGCAGGATTATGTAGGGATACACATATGTACATTTGAGATGGGGTTTCATACCCAGATCGACCTGGAACTTGATCTAGATCCAAAGCTGGACTCAAACTTGTAATTCCCTTGCTTCAACTTCCCGAGTACTGGATTAAACAGCATATACTACACCTGGCTTTTTTTTTTTTTTTATTGAAAACTTTAAGTCAATATTTTAAAAAAAACTTTGTCACTTTCTCCTTACATAATCACTGGAGTCTTTACAGGGCTTATATTAATTATACATGGCTTTGTTTAAATATATACCATAAATAAAAATTGCAAATGGGGTATACTGTTGCTCAGTTAAATAAGCTAATATTTCTGATATATAAATATACTGGTGATGGGTAAATCATCACATAAAAGTTTCATATTGCTGAGAAAATCCGTAGTTACTCTAGAAAGAGAGCTGGTTTTAAAATGTTTGAAATACTTCTTTGTTTAGTTTTTTGATAGGGTTTCTTTGTGTAGCTTGGCTGTCCTAGAACTTGATCTTTAGACTAGCCTGGCTTCAAACCCACAGACATCTGCCTGCCTCTGCCTCATCAAGCCCAGCAGAGAAATTTTATTTTTTTGTTTAAAATATTTTGTTGTTGTGACAAAAAATAAAATTTATCTGTTGTGCTTGATAAGGCACACTGTTAACCCCAACATCTCAGGAGCGAAGGCAAGGGAATCCCTGTGAATTCTAGACCAGTTGCTGTGATAAAACACTCTGACAAGAGCAATTTAGGAAACAAGGGTGTATTTGGTCCAGCTTCTGCAAGGAACTGGGAAGAGCTGGACAGAAAGCAATGAGCTTTTATGCTCAGCCCGTTTTCTCCCTTTAATGTTGTCCCAGATCCCTGCTCAGGAAATGGTCCTACCCACTTTTCTTTCCATGTCAAGAACCCTTGTGTAATCCGTCACTGGTGCACCCTAAGATTACATAGTCCCTCACTGGTGAAACAGGAGTGTATGCAGTCCCTCACTGGTGAAGCTGGAGGCTACGTAGTCCCTCACCAGCACACATGGAGACTTGTCTTCTGGATTATTCCAGATCCTGTCACCTTGACAGTTGACACCGACCTTCACATCATCTTAAACATTTCTTTTAAAGATTTCTTTTGGGGGGACTAGAAGGATGAGTCAGAGGTTAAGAGCACTTGCTGCTCTTGGGAAGGACCTGAGCTTGGTTCCTGCGATTGAAACTGGAAGCCAGGTGGCAGCTCACAACTAACTGTAATTCAAATTTCATGATATCTGCCCTTTCCTTTTGTGATTGATTTATTTCACTCAGTATGATGCCTTAGAGTTGATTAGTGTTATAGCATGTAGAGTGACTACCTTGGGGTTGTTTGTTTGTTGGTTGGTGTTTATTTAAAGCTATCTGACAGTGCATTGCATGTTGTCCTATGTTAACAGGAATAGATCAAAGAATGCTATTCAGTTCATGGTTCTCAAGCCAGGAAAATCTAAGGTCAAGGAGTGTGTCTTGGAGTTCCTTTTTGCTGTGCATACGTCATTACACAGTGGGAAGACAGCGTATGGATGTGGACATGGGCAGGACACTTAGCTGAGAAAGCTCAGCCTAATGGTTAAGCCCCCTTAACCTTCCAGAAGAGCAGTAGCCAAAAAGGAGGAGCCTTCATGACCCAGTGTCAGCTTTTCCCCCGCACCCTGTCACACAGGACATTACTGCCCACCCCCACCATTGTGACACGTAAACATTTGGAAATGTTTAAACCATAGGCTGTGTTTATATCAGAATTTCCTTACCCACTCGTCTATGTGTATCTTATGTTTGTTTGTTTGTTTTTTAAAAACTGGGGAAACTGAGGTTCTTTTGGGGGGATTTTTAGTTCTCTATAATAAAAGAACACAGAGTTTTTCTTTTTAAAGTTCAAAGGCTGCCCAGGCCTTCTAACTGAGACCCTTGTTCAGGGGGTCTGAGTTGGTCCAATGCTGTATTACCAGCTATCAGTCTGGGGGCCCATTAGCTCCTCCTTGTTCAGGTCAGCTGTCTCTGTGGGTTTCTGGTCTTGTCCTCCCTCTCTGCATGTGGATTCCAGTTCAGCTCAGTGTTCAGCTGTGGGTGTCTGCTTCTGTTTCCATCAGGTACTAGAGTCCCTACTCCAAATGACTTGACAGATTTTGTTGACCCCTCCTGGAGGCCTCACCCTCCCTATGGAGTGGGGGTGGGTGGGATGGGAGGGTGGGTGGGAGGCATGGGAGGGAGGGAGAGAGGGAGGAAGGGAACTGGGATCGATATGTAAAATAAGAAAAATAAATAAAAAAGAAAAAACAAACAAACAAACAAAAACCCAAAATGAGTTAGAGAGAAAGATTTTTAAAAAAAGAATGACTTTCTGTTTGTCCTATGTGTGTTTGACCCATGTGTACCGTATGTGCTTGACCACATGTGGGCAGGAAGTACACCCGGATGCATGCTTGCCCCTGATTTGACCTGATAGAAAATGTGGTGAGTTGTGGAATTGCCTTTTTAAGCCCTTGCAAAATGTGGCCATTTTCTGGGAACACAGAGATGGACATGCCCGGAGTCCATTCTCCTGGCCAATATTTACTTAAAGCTTGCTTCAAAATTGGCTTTAAATTGTGGTGGTGATCTTATTCTTGACTGGTGGAACTGAGAGTTACCGGGCTCTTTTGTCTATCCTTTACTCTTGCCTCTCCCCTTTCCACCTTCCCCTCTCCCTGCTCATGTGGCCCAGCTCTGGATTATATTCACTCTGGACCCTTCCAGATGCCTCTTTTTTTATGTTTTCCCTTTTATCTACAATAGCCTTCTTCTCCACCATACCTGGGAGCAGTCCTGTCCTCCTTTTTATTTCTCTTTTACATTCATGGTAACCCGTAAATCTTGCCGGTTGCCTGGAAAATGGATGTGGGAAGAGAGAAAAGCCGTGCTGCTTGCAATGGAGATCCACAGGGCAGAGGTGAACTTTAGGAGTGAGATAGCCCAGAGGGCTTTAGCTTTGGACAATATCGCACTCACTCTTTTTCTGGGTCCTTACACAGGAAAATGGGCAGGCCGCATGGCAGAGGCTTGCACTGTTGCCCACAGAAGGGCCTGCAAGCACCTGCCCTGGGGGGGGGGGTGCCAGCCCTGAGAGGCAGTGGCACCAAAGTCTCAGCTCTTCAAGAACTGTTTACTGCTTTCATAACCTGGAGGAAGAACTTCGTGAATCCTGTAGCTTGCATGAGCTTCCTGTGCCTTATACATTTCCTTAGCTTCCTGAGTCTATGTCTCCCCACTTTCTACAGGAGGGGATGCTTTAGTGGGAAGCAAACAGACCCCAGGAAAACACACAGGTTTTATTTCTGGGCTCTATTCTGTTGCATTCCCCTACATAATTTTCCTTGCAGCATCATCACACACATTTCCACTCCCGTCATTGCAGCCGCTCCTTTTGTAGTGTTTTGGAATTTGGAAGCATGAGGCTTCCCACTTTGCATCCTTCAAGGACATTTTCATTATAGTTTTTGATATTTTCCTCTTGGTTAGATTCCAAGAAGAGTATTGCAGAAGAGATGTTCTGCTTTCAGGCAGCCTGTGCTGTCAATCACTTCCCTGAGGCTGATAGTGACTTTGGTGTCTGTTAGATGTTAGGACTCACCCTTTGACAGCTTATTTTTGTTTTTCTTGCTCACCCGGTCCATGACTTCCTTCTCTGGATTTCACTCTCTAAATATTTCTCAGCTCCATCTGTTTTTCCTCTGGGTCTTTGATCCAACATCCATAAAACATAATGTTCTTTCTCTTAGGAACACAGCTTCTTCTCGACATTGTGGCCCTCAGACTATTTCTATCTTTTCTGTTTTTTCACATGTCAGATCAAATATCACCTCTTCCAGGAAGCCACCCCGACCTTCACAGACAACGGAAGGCCCTGCTCTTATTCTCACAGTACTGTGTCTGTCATTCTTAGAGTTACTACTGCAGTAACGTGAGATTTGCTTGCATGGATTCTGGATGGGCCTTTACCAGCTTGCCAAATGCCAAGCTCCCCAGCACTAGACATTACCCCAAGTCTATGTCAGTGTGAAACATTAGGCTGCAGCATTCATCACACTTACGTGATGGACAATCACCAAATTATGAGTGCACATAACAGTCACACACTGGACAGTCACACGATGGACAGTTACACAATGGACAGTTACACGATGGACACACACGATGGACAGTCACGTGATGGACAGTCACACAATGGACACTCACACAATGGACAGTCACACGATGGATGGTCACATGCTGGCAGTACACATTCTGAGTGATTATAATAGTCACATGATGGACATCACATGCTAGATAGTTATGTGATGGATAGTCACACGATGGACACTCTCACTATGGACAGTCACATGATGGACGGTCACACAATGGACAGTTACACAATAGCAGCATGTCCTCTGAGCACTTGTATTGCCAAGCAACTTAGCTAAGTCCTCAATTCTAAGAAAAGAAATGGGGAAGGAAGAGTTCACAACAATAACATTGAACTTTCCACTTATGTGATCATTAAAAACACATTATGTTGTATGTCTGCTTTTTGATAATTTACTACTTAAATCAAAGAATCATAGTCCCTTGCACTCCCCCCCAAAGAATCACAGTAAAACAGACAATTTCCAAGATTTTTATATATAATTGCTATTGTCTTTAAAAGTGATCTGCGTGTGGGTAAGACATGCACTTTCTCTTGCCTGTGAATGGTATAAGTTCCAACTGCACAAAGCATTCTTCCAAACAGTGTGATGGCCAGCAGAGGACACGGGCAGTAAGAATGATAAACTCAATGCAAATAAGCAGGCTATGCGTTTATTTTAATGAATGAAGTCTGGAGAGACAATGAAAGCATGTTCAAAGTAACAATACTTTAGAACTAATGCCCCTTTTTTTGTTTTTCAAAAATAATCTTCCCTTTAAGAAATCAATGAACTAATTTTAAAAAGATGTAATTTATGTTTATTGATGTGCATGTGTCTGTGTGAATGTATGCCACATGTGTGACCAGAAGGGATTGTCAGATCCCCTGGAGCTGGAGTTAGAGGTGGTGTGAGCTGACTGATGTGGGTTCTGGGGACGGAACTCTGGTTGTCTTGATGAGAAGCAAGTATTCTGGAATGCTTAGCCACCTCACCAGCTACTTCTCTTTCTCTCTCTCTTTAAAATTACACAAATTAATTAATTAATTGTGTGTGTGTGTGTGTGTGTGTGTGTGTGTGTGTGTGTGTGTACAAGTGAGCATGTGACAGAGTGCAACTCTCTTCTACCTTGTCAGTCTTAAGGATGAAACTCTGGTCCTCATGCTTGGAAGCAAGTGCCTTTATCCACTGAGACATTTTTATTGGCTGGATCCATCAGCTTTCATCCTCAAGTCCTCTTTTGAGGTCTTTGGCTTCCATCACCTATAATGCATTGTCTGGTTTTAACTCTCTTGACTGTGGTTTTGTCAGCTAAAGATCACTAGGGAAACATTTGCTTTGTATAAGCTTTGGCAGAAGAAGGGAATGTATTCTATTTATTTACATATTTATCTTTGTTATTTTAAAACAGGCTCTTGATGTGTAGCCCGGGCTGACTTTAACCTTGCAAAGGAAAATTCTTCTTACAACAGCTGAGATTACAGGCATCACCCACCATGTCTGGCAACTTATTATTTAATTATAATTTGAGGTGCTGGAGAGATGAGTGGTTAAGAGTACTGCCTGCTTTCCCAGGAGACCAGAGTTTCATTTCTGTTGCCTACAGGGTGGCTCACAACCCACCTGTCCCATCCCATAAAAGGAAAGAGTCACTTTGCTTCTCATGAAACTGTTCACAGTGACTGACAATTAACCTATAATTTAGTGAGTGGTCTGTGTTGCCCAGCTTTGAGAGAAAGGGCTAAAAAAATATTCATATGCTATGGTACTTCATGAGATCTTGATGAAATCTTTATCTTCTGGGAAAATATTATAACCCATGTTTTTACTACAACAGAACAGTTGGTCTGTCTATTTAAATGAGAGATGTCTAAACATTCATCTTCTCAGGGGATGGCATGGCTTTTGAGCATCTTCATTCTTAGGAAAGATGACAAAGGGACTTAGGTGTGGTAGCTCAGGTTTGTAATTCTGGCACTTGGGAGATTGAGGGAGAGAAGTTATATAAGTGAGGCCAACATAGTGGGACTATGACTCAATGTTAAAACAAGTTTAATGAGATTTTTGTCAACCCATAGTCACAGCCCTAGGTTCTGCAAATCCAAATTCCTAGGAATATGGGTGTATCAACTAATTAGAAGCCCCAGAGAAAAAACAGCCTTTTGTTTTCTTATTCTACTGTGTAAAATTTTACTTAATCTGTATATTTGGGAGATGGGGCCTCATATAAGTTGAACAAACTCTCTACTGTTGAGTCACATGCCTTACTCGGATAGAAAATTTGGAAATACAGCTAACCGCTTTCAAATGGACGGAACCAGGGAGCAGTTATCTCTCTAGGAAGCTCTGTCGTCACAGACCAAAGACACTTTTAAAAAAGAAACATGATGTGCTCTGCTTGAATTACAAAGTTGAAAAAATAGTGAAGTACCGGTTCTTTTTCATAAAATGAAAATTATAAATAGTGCTAGAAAGTACAGAGAAACTAAATATAAACTTATACTAGATATACTTTCCCAGTTTCTTTATATATGTGTTTTTTTTTCTTAATATCCAGTTTTAAAAACCAAACACAGAGCTGGAGAGATTGCTTAGCAGTTAAAGCCTATGGCCTCCAGCACCCACATCAGGCAGCTCCCAACTGCCTGCAACTCCAGTTCCAGGGAACCTGACAACCTCTTCTAGCCTTCCAGGGCACCTGGGCACACATGATGCAGTAAGTTTATGTCTGAGCATGCACATACACATAAATGGAATTAAAATCCAATTTCATGTAGTAAATTTCTTTTGTTAGTAGATACTGTGCCACGGCTAAAGAAAACTTTAAATACTCTTCTGTGGGATTTGTTTGATAACTACTTTTTAAAACATGACTGTTTTGTAGTCAGATTTTGTATTTGAGTATAAAAGTATATCTGTTAGAAAAGAGACTATAGTCCACACTATGGTAATCCTGTGGCCCCGGTGCAGGGGCACAGGTTTTACAATGTATTTCCTATTGTGTGAGACTTTTTTCTGGGGAGATATGGCATTAACATATTCACTAAAGAGTGAAGATCAAGGACGGGCAAAGAAATGGTGTCTGTTGACTCATGAACGCTGCATCCTGTAGCTCTGCACATGTTCAACAGCCTGGACATTCTCCTCTGCTCAGCAGGCCTTACTGAGAATGTAACTTGGGGAGGGAGGAGCTTTGTGTATCTGGTAAATTTCAGGGACATCCTGAGACTTATGAGTTGTTTACTTCCTGAGTCACCATGAGCCTGTCTATATTTAGAGTGTTAAGGGGCATTTAAATTAGGAAGAAAGTGCTATACAACATTCTCCCACATAATTTCAAAAAGAAGCACAGTGTTCTACAGTAAGACACAGATTCATCTATATAACATGCCCTAGATAATGAGCTCTGCCTTGCTCCAAATGGCTCATTGTTGGGTACCACACTACAAGCACCACCCTTGAAAGCCAATTCATTAGTGTTGCCATGATTGCTTCCTTGAGATTAGCTTTTGAAAATGGGATTTCCAAATGACAAATTCTGTAGTGTTACAAGGGTTTTCATGTGGATTACCAAATTATTGTTCCAGCAGGACTTTACAAACTTAATACATTGCCTTAGGAATAAATTTGAAGATTTCAGTTTTGCCACAACATTGACATAACTTTGCTGGTGCTATGAAAAGAAATGAGTCTCTAAGTAAAGAATGTGCCTTACCACAGACAAATGCTGAGAACGTTATGCTTGACGAAGTGAGTTAGTCACAGAAGACCACATGTTATATGAACTGTCCAACATGGACTAATTCACAGAGACAGAACATGAATGACTGGTTTCCAGGAGGCAAAGGGAGCTGATAGTGACTCTTATGTTGGGTTTCTTTTGGGGGCACTGAGACTATTCTATAATTAGACAGTGGTGAAGCTTGTGTAACTGCATGTACTGAGATCACCGAAGCTTATAGTTTCAAAGGAAGAGATGTGGCTGGAGAGAAGGCTCACAGGGAAGAGTGTTTGCTGCCCTCGGAGAGGACCCGATTTCATTCGCAGCACCACACAGTGACTCATAGCCACCGGCAATTCCATCTTCAGGACACCCAATGCCCTTTGCTAGACTCCTACACATGTTCACATACCCTACACAGGTACACCTGAATATATGTAATAAGGATAAAAATACATCTCTAAAAGGGTAATTAACTCGATCAAGCTTTTTTTAAAAAAAGTTTTAGCAAAAGTCATCACTAATAAACAAATGACTTGATTGCTATGGTAGTTTGCTTTAGTTAATAGTGATTGTACTCTTCGTGGCACAGTATTCTTACTTAGTTTCTGTCATGTCTCTTCTCTTTTTCATAAATCATTCTTTTAGCAACGATTCTTGTTCTCACTCATTTATTTTTATTACTATCTACTTTTAAATTGAAAATATTTATTTATACACTTATTTCTGTGTGTGTCTGCCCATGTATGAGTATGGGTGTGTACCATGTGCACACAGTACCTGCAAAGACCAGAAGAGGCTATAAGATCCCCCGCAACTGGATTTACAGGCAATTGTCAACAAGCATGAGGGTATGGGGAACCAAATCCAGGTTCTCTGCAGGAACAGCCAGTGCTCTTAACCACTGAGCTATCCCTTCCGCCCAGTTATATGCTTCTTAATATACGCAAAGGAAAAGTCTTTGAAAAACACTGGAGTTACGATACTGGCCATTACATAGCTATTTCATATCAATAAGAGGTAGAAGGAAACCTCCACAGCTGCATCTACTCTAGACTCCTGATAATCTTGATGATGCTCTAGAAGATGAAAAGAAGAAGATAAGGATTCGAGCTGGGTTAGTTTCAATACCACAGGTCAGTTTGCTGCTGCTGGTATCTGCTCAGTCCCTAAATTACACAGCATGCTAAATGCAGCTTTAGAATGAATTTGACATGACAAGTCTCCTTCAGTATGTAGCTTCGATCCACTTTGGAAAGTTAGAAAATGCTGAAATGGTTGGTAGAGTTAGGCAGAAAATGTGTCCTCAGATATCTCACAATGCAGAGGTTTACATCAATATGTTCACTATTGCTTATAGCACATCACCATGTAGCTGGTGATACAGAACTTCTGGTCTTTCTGCCTCCTCCTCCCAAGTACTGGGGTGTCACATGTGTGCTGACATACTCAGTTGGTAATTGTTCCTATTTGGGCAGTGAGACATGAATGAAAGAAGGCTCTATTTTGATGCACTGAAATCCAAAGTCTACGTTGTTGACTCTGTATCTTACTATGGAAACCTCTTCTAATGCTTAAGGTGAAAACACAACACTCCCACATTAAATATATGTAAAATTGTGAAATTCGTTGCAATTTTAGACTTTGGTTTGTTTTTTATGCTTTTGAATCTAGTCTTGGTAGGCCAGGTTGGCCTAAATCTCATTACATAGCCTAGGGTCACCTCAAACTCTCAGTGGTATATCTGCCATAGTTTCCTTGGTGTTACGGTCACATGTATGTTACACTATGCCAAGTTTTATATTTTGAACATCAAGGGTATCATAATTAGTTAACCAGCAGGAGATTGTGTATCCAAGAAGGAACTCCACATTCTTTATTTTCCTAGTATATGAAAGTCTGTTCTCAGGCAGAGTCCAGGAGATGGCTCATCGCATGCAAATGCCATGTCGTAAGCAAAGAGCAGAACTTTTGAGGCCAGATTGCAATCTGTATTGTCTAGTTTATTGTGAACATTATTGTCCAGCCAAACCAACGCCTCCAACTCAGTCCCAGAACTAATTAAACCTAAGTCAGTACTTGCAAGTGGCTGTGGAGAGAGTTTCTGGAAGCTTCCGAAAGCACTGGGCAAGACTTGTTCATTGTTCTTGCAGCCCCACAAGGGTGGGGAGCTTAAAAAACTTGTTTTTCCATTTGGTTTGGGATGCTGGGAGAGTTTCTCTGACTGACAGTGGAGAAAGGGTGGTCTCTCAGTATCCTGACTAGTTACAGATGGCTGTGTATACTGCAGACTGGACATTTTCTGGATAGATCATCGTAAGTACTTTTATCCGAGACACAACAGAAGGGTCCACTATGAGATGACAGATTTAATTTTCTTGGCTATACTAAACATTACATATGTGCAAATATATCAAAATAATATGTTGTACATCAAAAATACAGGCGGTTAGTGATTTCTATACTGTGGAGAGGCATTGTCTTCATGTTGTGTCCATTGGAAAAGAGCTGATGCTCCTGTAAATAACCCCTCACCTGTGTGCCTGATTAATCCTAATTAATCTCAACATACTAAAATAAAAATAATGATATTGAAAGGAGACTTCTAAAGAAGAGGAAGGAAATCATGAGTGGGAGGGGACGAGAAAAGAGAGAGAGAGAGAGAGAGAGAGAGAGAGAGAGAGAGAGAGAGAGAGAGAGAGAGAGAGAGAATAATTTAGGGAGACTATGATCAATGTTATATATGTATAACGATATCACAATGAAGCCCATTATTGCGCATAAGTAATGGGCTTACTAATAGTAGGAGTAAGGTGGAGAGAAGCAATAGGGAAGTCTGGGACCCCAGTGAGAACATAGGGAAGGATGGAAGGCAGGAAATGAGAGATGACAGAAGCAGATGAGCAGATGCTGGGCTATAAGAAGCCAGGAACTGGGTAGTTTGTGGACCTCCAGGTCAGGGGTAGTTCAACTAGCCTGGATTCACATGAGAGTGCAGACAGCCTTTGCAGTGGGAAAGCGGATGATGCATCACAGCATAAATAAACAAGCTTCCTGGGGAACCAGGCACATGTCCAGAGAGCTGAAAAACAAGAGCAGGCAAGCTCTACAGAGAGCCCTGGCTGTGATGAAGAGAGCTTGCTCCCTGGGAAGCAGTCAGGATGGTGTAGAGAGTTTGTATGTAAACATGTTTTCCAGGCTCAGCTAAAGAATGTGTTTATTTAACACCTCTCTTGTAAGCACTCGGAGTTTTACAGTTATACATAGTTCTCTTGGATTCTGTGAGACTGGAATGGAATTGGTCCCTGTGAGTGCAGCAGAGATCAGAAACAGTCCACAGAGGTTATATTGACACACGTCAACAATCAGGGAATAGAACGTTGGGATCTTCTTTGAGTTCTGTGAAATGCTAAGAAATGAGAAATGAGCAGTTGGGCTGCACTGATGGATAGGAAGCTCTTCCAGGCTCTGATGGTCAATAAGGTTGGTTCTGCCTTGAATTTCATGTAGCATTCACGCAAAATTACCATGGAGCTTCAGCATTTGTTTTTACACAACCAAGTAAGGTATTACCATGGAACAGTAAGAATCGGGAAAAACAGATAGGTTGAATAGATGCTTATTCAGGGAGAAATAACTTACAACAGAGACAGATGAACACCAACAGGTTCCCATCCCAAGGATGCCTCCAGATGCTCTCTGTCTCTGTCCTGCATGCAAGAGAGTGCTCAGGGGTCCCTATCCCAGACCTAGTTACCCTAGGTCACCTAGGCACCTGTCCCCAGCCCCAATGGGCATGGTCAGTGCAACAGGTGCAGGCAGAGTGAATATCTATCTCACTACAAGGTATAATAAGTTTCTATGGCCTAATATGATGCATTGATTTGGGACACAGTTTTATAAAAAAGTTACTATTCTTTTCTCTCCTTTAATCCTAGCAGTTAAGAGGTGGAGGCAGAGACAAGCAGAGGCAGAGGCAGGTAGCTTTCTGTAAATTTGAGGCTAGCCTGTTTCAAATAACTAGTTCCAGGTAGCTATTCCACACAGCCAGGGCTATGCACTGAGAGTTTTTCTCAATTTTTTTTCTTTTCACTTCTTCTTACTGCTTTTCAGAAGCAAGAATTTTTATAATGAATACAACTGCCTCCCCAGATTTAAGAATTAGAAAACTGAAGACAGTCTTCTAGTGCTTAGTGAGATTTATATAAAAGCTTTTTCTGGGGGGGATTTATATGCAATATTTAACCTTTCTACAATAAATAAATGTATTTATTTCTAGTATCATGGATACCTCAAAGGCATAATTTGAGATTACAATGTATTGCATCTTTATTTATTGTGTGTGTGTGTGTGTGTGTGTGTGTGTGTGTGTGTGTGTGTGAGCATATATATGCTTATACCACAATGTGTATGTGAAAGTAAGAGAATAGTTTTAAGAAGTCAGTTCTCTTTTTCCAAAGTGTGGGTATGAAGGCTAGAACTCTCAGCCTCAGGCTTGGCAGCAAACACCTATCCCCTCTGAGCCTTGTAACCGGCCCCAAATCAAAATGCTTCTGGCCAAAGGGGGAAAAAGTCATAATAGAAGGAATGTATTTGTGTTGTTTTAGTAACAATGTGTCTTTCCTATGTAGAACCTCATTTTAAACCGGAGGACACCCCCACCTCCCACCCCCCACCTCCACATCCCCCACACTCCACCCACCCCCCCACACCCCCGTGGAAAGGCCCATTCTTGGGCTCTCTGGACATTGGGGAACAACAGATGGTGTCAGGCAAATGATGGGATGAGGCAGAGGAAGAGAAGCATTGCATACACAGGGGAATTCAACTTCAAGTGGCCAAAGTGTTCCTGGAGGCACCAGGGACTCAGACATATTTTTTTTTCCTTTTTATATTACATATCCATCCAAGTTCCCTCTTCCTCCCTCCTTCCCTTCCTCCCCCCTCTCTCCCTCTATCTCTTTCTCTTACCCTCTCAAGCCCCCCGACCACCCTCCCACCACTCCACATGTAGGGTGATGCCTTCCAGAAGGGATCATCTAAATCTGTCAAGTCATTTGGAGTAGGGACTAGCCCCCCCCCCCCTCCTGTCTCTAGGTTAAAAGAGTATCCCTCCATGGGGAATGTGCTCCAAAGTCCTTTTGTGCACCAGGGATACATCCTGGTTCCACTGTCTGAGGTCCCTTAGATTGCCCAGGTCTTCTAACTGAGACCCATGTTCAGGGGGTCTGAATCGGTCCAATGCTGGATTCCCAGCTATCAGTCTGGGGGCCCATTAGCTCCTCCTTTTTCAGGTCAGCTGTCTCTGTGTGTTTCTGTAGCCTGGTCTTGTCAGATCTTGATAAGGTTTTAGAGACAACATACTTCAAAACCTGTCCTTTGTAAAAAAGAGAAATCTGCAGGCCAGGCAGCTAGGAGACATGTGGAGTCACACAGCGTGCTCAGTGTCAGGTTGAAATCTTCTCATTTCTATTTAGCAATGGTTCTCACAAACCATGTGGGTCTCCCAGATTCTGCTTCTCCAGCTTGGTGGTCAGAATTCTGAACTGAGCTCTTTCCTCAAGAGCAATCTCAAGACACTCTAAGACACCTGCAGATAGCTAAGGCTCCTACACCCCCCCCCCAGGAAGACAGGCATCCTCCACAGACTCTTCCCACACCCCCAGGAAGACAGGCGTCCTCCACAGAGTCTCCCCCACACCCCCAGGAAGACAGGCGTCCTCCACAGAGTGTCCCCCCACACCCCCAGGAAGACCGGCATCCCCCACAGATGCCGGATCCCACTTCTCTGGCTTTTCCTTGGTACTTGCTTACTTTGTGATGGCTTCGGAATCTTTCTGTGAGAAGCACAGCATGGCACCTTGGTATGCAGACTCAGTGTCTCCAAACCTGAGCTTGACTGACAGACTGGAGAGAACTACATAGACAATTTAAGCTGGTTAGTCTGTGTGCCTCAGTTTGTCCAATGCAAAGTAAGAATGACAGAATGGGCATCCTGTCTCAGGCAGTTCTGCTTCCTGTAGTCCACATCTCAGTATGGTGGCAAACCGCACAGAAATGCACTTCTCCATTTGGGAGGCTAAAGGTCTCATCAGGGTACCAGCATAGAGGGGCCTCTTCTGCATTCCATACTGCCAAATTTGAAAGATAAAGAGCAGGAAGGTTCAAGGTCTTGTGTAGCTTGGCTTGGCCCTAAATTTTTATATAGTTGGGGATGATCTGGAGGCCCTGATCCTCTGTCTCCATCTCTGTAGTGCGATAAATAAAAGAACCATAGACCCATAGATATTGGGGTTCAACCTTCAAGCTGAAGATCAGAAAAGCAAAGCAGCCAGCCACTAGCTTCTTACCTCTACCTCTGTTTACCTATTAATCCCGAGTCCTGGGATTAAAGGTGTGTGCCTGGATTCTGTGGCTAACTAGTATCCAATGCTTTCCTATTTTGATCTCCAGTGGTTTTAATAAATCATAAACAATATATCATCACATACCTCCCAAGTGCTAAGTTTATTGTGTAGGTGTGAACTGCCACACCTGGCTGGAGTCCTCCTCAGGGAGCACAAATTCAGTTCATAAAAGTGCCATCTTTAGTGCCTCATTCCCTCTCAAACGTCTAACTCCATCACGCTGATTCCATGTGTGAATATTGGAGGTGACCTATACACTTAGCCCATTCACCTTCAGCAGTGGTTGAGGGATTAAATAGCAATCATTCAAAAGAGATGCTTTCAGTAAAGTGACACTTGCATATTCAATAAACAGCAATTATTCTAATTATTTCAGGTCTAGTCCTTTGAATGTTGTTGTGTTCTCCACAAAGAACCAATGCTACTTTACTAAGTGCCTCTAAAAGCTTAAACATCCCCAGACCATCACTTTCCTTATCCCCCTTTGAACCTATACATGTGTTCATAAGAGCAATGGTGCTGAGTAGTACAAAGCAAAATGTCACACTCATACTTAAACACAAATGACTTGGGGCCACTTCTGATTAGGTTCCATCACTGAATTGGGTGGTTCTGCTTGGCTGAAGCATATCGGTGTTTTTTCCGGTGAAGAGGCCGGGATGAGGATGAGTATTTACTTAGAGAACAGATTAGCTGGGCACTGAAGGGCAGAATACAGTTGTTGATCACATGTCAACTAAGGTCCCTGCATGTGCAGAGGTAGATCCTGCTAGATGTGGCAGTGCTCATGAAGATGGAGGACTTGGAAGAATCACACTGCATTGCCTTTGGTCATCTGACTCTGATGGGGAGAAGTCAAAGGCACTTGAAGTGGCTGTGATCTGAGTGCATGATCTAACCAAACCCTAGTATTCTACACAAATGCCATATACTAGTGATGTGTGCCTGGGAGAGAAGGAGAAAGTCTGGAATTTATAGCTGGGTTTGGTTTGCTGAATCATAAGTCTCCAAATAGCATTATCATAACCAATGCTAAGACGAAACTGTACTTAGTGCTTGCTATGGTGAGGGAATAGACTGCATCCATGAAGCTTTGGTGATGTCTTGGTACACAGAAAGAAAAGGCATAATTTATTAAGAATTGAAGCTTTGGGGGGATAATGAAAAGATCTGTATAGTCAATTAACAATCCAACCAGGCACTCAGAGATACAGGTTACTGGGGACCTTGTCAGCAACACTGGCAGGTCTTGAAAGACTGGAAAGGATGCAAGATTGAACATGTGGGGTGGGGCTTAAGTCACTTAATCCTCAGCCTTCAGTAGGAGTCTTCTAGCTCACTACCAACAAAGATTAAAACCACTCTTCTGAACACCTGTTACAGTCCCCAGGTGGCCTCTCTATTCATCAGACATCCTGGAAATTTTCCCATGAGAGAGAGAGCTCATGGGTCTGATAAAAAGAAGTTTGTTGGGACATTGATCAAGTTGATACTGGAGCAGAAATACCTGGTGGAATGATAAAATATTCCCTTTCACTTTAATTTCCAGACTGTAACCAGCCATGGCTTCTGACATGTCACCCACAAGTCCAGACAACTTTGGCTTACACAGTTTTCTGAAGCTGTTCTACAGCTTTAAGACATTCTTGGGTTTCATTACCTCTCCAGTCCCCTGTCATGGTATGCTCTGAGTCTTGACCTTGCATCCCAACTGTGTAGAACATCCTCAATCCTCTGCAGGGAAAACACCATCCAAGGCTTTGCTTTAGACTCCCCAGTGGAACTGGCCTTTACATCAGGTTTTTTTCTGGCACATCTTCCCTTCCAGTTTACTAGTGATACCAGGATAGAGACAGAAAGTAGAAAGATATGTCTGTGGTTGGGGAAGGATGTGAAGAGGCTGAGTTTGTTTTGATTTTGTGCTTGTTTGAGATGAAAGTATATATCAGAAATCCATAGCGATGACAGAGGCTATCCACCACTGGGAGGGTCAGGTCTAGAGATGGCCTCAGTAGCTGAGAGCTTGTTGTAAACAGAGTTTCTGTTCTGCCTGGTCCCACTGTCCTTCAGCCCCAAATCAACATACAAAGACTTATGCCAATTATAAACTGTTTGGTTGAATGCTCAGCCTTCTTACTGGCTAGCTCGCTCTTAATTATTAACCCATAACTATTTATGTATTTCTACATGGCCTTATATTACCAAAGAATGCCCAACACATCCTAACTTCCCTGTAGATACATGCTGTCTCCCTGGCCACTTTTCTCTGCATCCTCTCCCCAGAATTCTCCTCTTCTGGAAGGTCTGCCTACACTTCGTGGCTGGGTACTGGTCAATCAGTTTTATTCATCAGCCAATAAAACATATATACAGAAGAACATCCCCCATCAGGTTTTACTGTCTTCTAGATGAATGGAGTTGCTTAACAACTAAGCAATTCCAGCTCCAGGTGATCTGACATCTTCTGGCCTCCTCAGGAACTGCACTATACTGCTGTGACACACACACATACACATACACACACACACACACACACACACACACACACACACACACACACACACCCTTTAAAAGAAGATTGTGACACACACCTTTAAAAGAAGATTGTGACCGTGAAAAGAGTGCTTGCCTACCATTCAGTTAACCCCTGGCTTTGATCCATAGCTCCATAAAAAGTTGGACATGCTGGTGCTAGCCTGTAACCCTAGCATTTGGGATGTGGAGACAGGAGGTTCAGAAGTTCAGTCATCCTAGGTGCCTTAGTGAACTGATATAAGCCTATTTTAAAAAAAATACTGTAAATATGCTTATCATACTTAGCTGGATATTTAAATATAGTGATCATGAGAGAATTTTATGTTATGTACATTTCTGCACAATTTATTACTATCAAAAGTAATTGTATAGGAACATAGTACATAAAACGGAGCAATTTCTGGGGCTAGAGAAATGGCTCTAAGAGCCCTTAAGAGCACTGGCTACTCTTCCAGAAGACTGGGTTCAATTCCCAGCAGCTACATGGCAGCTCACAACTGTCTGTAACTCCAGTTGCAGAGGATCTGACACCCTCACATCAATGCACATAAAATAAATTTAAATAAAATAACTAAAGCAAAAACCCTGTTTCCTAAGTACCTTTACATTTTTATGTTACCACCACCACCACCACCATCATCATATATATACCTGCATACATGCAGATGTACGAATGCCATGGTGTACATGTGGAGTTCAGGGAGCAACACTCAGGAATTGGGATTCTCTTTCCACCTTGGTGTCTGGAAGTAGAACTCAGTCTCCAGCCTTCCATAGCCTTGCTTTCTGAACCATCCCAGGGGCCTGAAAGTAACTTCCCATCTTTCAGTGTCACTCAGTGGAGGTAGCTGCTTTTTATTCGTCTAAACAAGTGTTTGCCCTTCCTCCCTCTTCTTCCTCACACTTGCTCTGTCTGAAATAGCATTTCACTGTGTATCCTCAGATGGCTCGGAATTTTGGAATTTGCTATCTAGGCCAGGCTGACCTTGAGTTTAGGTCCCCCTCCCTCCCTCCTTCTCTCCTTCCCTCCCTCCCTCCCTCCCTCCCTCCCTCCCTCCCTCCCTCCCTCCCTCCCCCCTTCTTTCTATGATGTTGGGAAATTAACTCAGGACTGTGCACATGGTAGGCTATCACTCTATTGAAGAGTCTCATTCAAAACCTTGTAATTATTCCTTTTTTTTTTTTTTTTGAAACAAGAGTTCTTGTCTTATACTTTGTTCATTTCCTCTCTTTTCAATATTTGTTCTTTTTCCTTTTTCCCCCTGTGCATTTTAATCACCTCTTATATGTGTTGGAACTTGAATTCTGTATCATGTGTCCTTGGAGTGGCCATTGGCTCTGAGTGGGCACAGTCCCACCCTTTGTTCTCTCCCTTGTACCTTTCTTCCAGGTTTGGTGAGACACTATTCTGAATACCTTCTCATTTGTCTGCTCCTGGCAGCATGCCACGCTCTGGCAGCTCTCCCCCATGGCTGGTTTAGAGTCTGCATGTGCCTGGCTGCTGGCTCTGGCTGGGGACCTGCTTCCAGCAGACAGTGCTGATAAATGATGCTGCAGCTGGCCAGTGTGGCTTCCACTTACCCCTCTCCTGGAGACGCGGCCACCGTGATCTACATGCCGGAACGAGTCTCCATGGACACAGACAGCAACAGAACCAAGGACAAGGACTATGTCTTTTCAGCACAGTTAGGTTTATTACTTCTCCAGCCCCCAGTGCCCTAGTACATCCTGCTCTCCATTTGGGCCATGACCCTAAGGTTCCAAAATGGCTCACAGACTTGACTTCCTACAGTTACAACAGAGTGACCCTTGGTAAGAAGCCAAAATAAAGCAAAACACACGCAGAGGCCCAGAGGGGATGCTGAGCACAGTTGTGGAGGAAGTGGCCAAAAGGAAAAATAGGGGCTAACAAGTCAAGAAAATGGACAGAGTTCTGGGTTTCACCTAGATGACCCATGCTGTGTTATCTTCAGCTTCTGTCTGTTGTAATGGTAACACCTGTTACTCTTTTTCTCACAGAGTTTCTACAAAGACCAACTAAACTACATGCAGGAGCACTGGGTATGGGGGAGCACTGCAGAGGGGGGCACTGAGGAGGGGGGACAGGAGGTCAGGAATTCAGGGTCATCCTTAGATACATGGTGAACTCAAGGCTAGCCTGGACTACCTTAGAGCTTGTCTCAAAAAACCAAAAAAAAAAAAAAAAGAAAGAAATAAAAGTATTACAGCAGGTTAGCAGGTTTGAATCTTAGCCCTAAATGTCAGGACATGGGGAAATGCAGTCAAATTTTAAAATTTACATTTATTTTGTGAGTGTGTGTGTGTGTGTGTGTGTGTGTGTGAGAGAGAGAGAGAGAGAGAGACAGACAGACAGAGACAGAGACAGAGAGACAGAGACAGAGACAGAGAGACAGAGACAGAGACAGAGAGACAGAGACAGAGACAGAGAGAGACAGAGAGACAGAGAGAGACAGAGAGAGTGACAGAGAGAGACAGAGAGAGAGAGAGAGAGAGAGAGAGAGAGAGAGAGAGAGAGAGAGAGAGAGAGAGAGAGAGAGAGAGAGAGAGGACCACTTTCAGGGGTTAGTATTGCCTTCCACTGTGCAGTTCTTGGGAAGTGAACTCAGGTCCTCAGGCTTGGAGGTACACTTTGTATTTTTTAACCCACTAAGCCATCTTGTTTACACACACACACACACACACACACACACACACACACACACACACACACACAATTGAATGCCTAATTGTGTCTAATCAAATCTTGAACTTGACCAGGTTAGAGTTCTCAATTTTTTCCTTCCTTAGTTGTGTGAACGAGTTCCTTCGGCTTATGTTGTGAGATGCATGGATACTTCCTTGCTTGGTTCACCTGACAGGTCTGAAGACTGAGCAAGTACAAGAGAGTTCTCTGTATAGGTTGGGTTGTCCATCACAGAGCATCAGAGTCCAGTACTGGGACTCAGTTTTGTGCTTTTTTTGAATCTGCATCTTGAACCTTTTATGTTCACCAGGACATACAACTTCCTCTCCTAGAAATTTCCCACAGTTTCTCAGGCTGTGCTCCTCATAACTCACTCACACCAGACTCTGCCTGCATCAGCAGCAGATGGCTACAGTACCTAAGCACGTCACCAAATGCTGTCAGTCTGTTTGAAACACACACTGTATTTTAACATTCGCTGCCTCCTCCGTGCATCCCAGCAGGGATGCAATATTTGGAATAAGTAGATTTATGATTTATGATTTGTCCCTGCCAGAAGGGAGAAAGAAATAGACATTAAGGAAGTCGGAGGAGTACCTCTTCCGGCAGCACTCTAATTTTAGTTTTTCACTGTGACATGTGTTCTGGGGATGTCATTTAATATACAATAATTGTCCACAGAGTGTGTGCATGAATAAAAGAAAGGGGGTAAAGAAGGAACTCGGGGAAAGCCACATTATTTAGTTTTGCTATTGGATGGTAAGTGCTGGTTTTAAATGATTCATCCTGTGCCTTCTGTAAGCTCTCTATGCTCCTGTGCTCGATGCTAATGAAAATAGGCTCATTTGTAGAATATCTGCTCAGAGTTTATTGTGTGGGGCACAGTGATATCTCACCCTCTTAGGATCCATTGCTCAGTCTCAGCCACCTGCTAGACACTGTTCCCAGGCTTCCTGTCTCCATTAGAAATCTCTTGGAACTGTGCTGCTCCAGATGGGTGAGCATTCTGGGGTACAGGCAGGAGATGCTCATTTAGTCATGAGAGGAATAAAAAGAGGCACCCTGGAGGACTGGAGAGATCAGAGAATTTCAGATAGAGAGTTGGAGTAGTAAGTCAGCCATGGTCTTACTCAGAACATGTCTGTGGTCCCAACTCAAAGGTTACAGGGAATTTTTTGTGTAGGGTTTTTGTCTGGCCTGGCTATATGTACATGGTGTTTTTCTTGGTCTTACTATCTCTGTTCCCTCTGTCCTGGTTGCTCTTAAGTATCATGACAAAAGCAACCTGGAGATTAATGGCTTTTTGGGTTAATGTTTCCATATCACTGTTCATCACTGAAGGAAGTCAGGACAGGAACTCAAACAGGACAGGAACCAGGAGGCAGGAGCTGATGTACAGGTCATGGAGAGAGCTCCTTACTGCTTCCCACTATTTTTTCTGTCTTCTTTTCTTAAGTGTTTCTCCCTCCCTCCCTCCCTCCCTCCCTCCCTCCCTCCCTCCCTCCCTCCCTCCCTCCCTCCCTCCCTCCCTCCCTCTCTCTCTCTCTCTCTCTCTCTCTCTCTCTCTCTCTCTCTCTCTTTCTGCTTTTCAAGACCGGCTTTCTCTGTGTAGCTTTGGAGCCTGGCCTAGAACTTGCTCTGTAGACCAGACTAGCCTTGAACTCACAGAGATCCGCTTGTCTCTGCCTTTGGAGTGCTGGGATTAATGGCATGCTTAAAGGGTTGCCAATAATTAAACACCACTGCCCAGCTCTGCTTTCTCATAGATCCCAGGACCGCCATCCCAGAGGTGGCACCACTCACAATGGGCTGGATTTCACATCAGCCTATTAATTAAGAAAACACCTTTCATCTGGATCTTATGGAGACATTTTCTCAACTGAGGCTCTCTCCTCCCGGATGACTATAGCTTGTGTCTGTTGACATGAAACCAGCCAGCAAATTGTCAACTTGACACAGAAGCATACCACTGTTAAGCCATGAACTTTCCTTTCTTGTTCATATTCTAGAATATGCATTGATATATTCATTGATATGATATATCATTGATATGACATATACATTAATCATAATATAAAACATTTTATAAATTCAAAAAGTCCTACAGCCTTACAAATTCAAACATTGGAGTGTTTTAAATATTTTTTATAATTTATCTTTTTAAAAATTTCATTTAACATTATAACCACAGTCCTCCCTCCCTCCTTACCTCCTGCCCCCCAACCTTCCCCTCCCAACCACTCCCCTCAATATGTAAGGGCTCCCTATTGACTCCTATGGGGACCAAGCACTTCCCTCTTGCATTAAGGCTGAGAATGGCATCCAATCATAGGGAATGGACCCCAACAAGCTAGTTCACGCACTAGGGATAGATTCTGTTCCTACTACCAGGGGCCCCTCAGATGGTTCAAGCTTCACATCTGTCTCTCACATGTGGAGGGCCTAGCTCGGTTCCCTGGTGGCTTCACAGCTGTTGATATAGAGTTCATGATTAAGGGCATTTTGAGTGTTTTAAATTTTTAAAGAAATTAAAAAATGCCGATCCTCTTTTATGATCCAAAATCTCTGTAAAACCCCCCAAATCTCCTTTTTAAAGGTTTAAAATTTTCAACTGTGGGCTCCTATAAAATAAAAAAAATAATAAAATACTTTCTTATTTTAAGGGGCATAGTCATAATCTGAACAAAGTAAAACCAAATTCCAACAGCGTAAGCAATTCAACGCCCAACCCCCGAGGTTCACTCGCTCTCCTGGGCTCCTCCAGGAGTTGGGGTAATTTCTCCAGCTCTACCCTCTGCAGCACACGCAGCTTGTCTTCTAAGCTTGAGCAGTCTCCTCCTCCACTGCTCCTGTTACTCTTTGGTCATCACAGGGTACTGATAACTCCAAAATGCTGGGGTCTTCTGCTGCAACTGGTATACACTTTCACCGATAGCCTCTCTTGGGCTCTCTTCACCAAGCCTCACATTCTCTTCATGACCTTTTCAGTATTGGGGCTTAACTGCTACTTCGGCTGCACCTTCTCCAACGGCTTCTCCTGGTTTCTTACAGCACCAAACCTCATCTGTTCTCCATGACTCTATCATGCCTTTAAAACCAGTACCACCTGGATGATGCTTACACATGACCAAGACCAGCTGCCAGCATGAAGTACAATCTTGATGGCCTCTGGAGCATGGCTTCTTCCTGCTATTTCTAATGAAACACTTCTCAGAAGATTTCACTTTAGTATTGCTGGTCTCTTCTTAATCACCAATAATTTCTCAGCTTCAGTTGACCAGCATCAAGTGTCCAAGCAAAGCTAAGTGTTCACTTTAGTGGTTTTGGCATCTTGTTCATCATAGCTAATGCTTTAGCCCCAGCAAACCAGAAACACAGAATCTTTACTAAAATAAGTGTAACCCCTGATAGAGGTTTTAAATGACTCAAATTGCCCTCTGGAACTTCATAAGCCAGATCTCCATCATCTATCTGTGTTTCTCTCAACACTCTTACCCTCTAAGGACCAGAGAAGAACTCACCAAGCTTTGAACCCACAATGGCTTTTCTAGCCCAAAGTTCCAAAGTCCTTCCACAATCCTTCCCAAACCAACACAGTAAGGTCTATCACAGAAATCCCCATTCCCAGCACCAATGTACCTTAGTAACTTTTCTACTCTGTGACTAAACACCATGAACCAAAACAACTTGGAGATGAAAGGATTTATTTGACATACACTTTCATATCCCACATTCATCACTGGAGGAAGTCAGGACAGGAACTCAAATGGGACAGGAACCTGGGGGCAAGATCCAGAGACCATGGAAGGGTGCTTCTTACTGCTTGCTCCCTACTGCTTGCTCAATCTGCTTTCTTATAAAATCCAGGATCACCTTATAAAATCCAGGATCACCAGCCCAGGGATGGCTCCACACATCTGGGCTGCTGGAACTTTTGGGAAGTGGAGCTTTGCCAGAGGAAATGGACAGGCCTTGAGGTTAGTAGCCTATCCCAGATTCTTGTCCACTCTCTGATTTCTATCTGTACAGAAAATGTATAAAAAAAAAGGCTTTATGTTCTTTCTTTCATACATATTCCCAGCACGACCACCATGATGGATTAGACCTTCAAATGGAAAGATGGAAAGTCAAAAAAGTCAAATAAAACCCCCTTTGAGTTGCTTCTTGTTAGGTGTTTGGTCATAAAAACAAACAAAAAAATGTAACTTATATAGTTATTACCTAGTCAAAAACATCACTAGTGATCCTCCATTCCTGGAGGTGATGTTTGGTACGTTATGGCTCTGCCAAGCCTCGTCCTTCCTATCCAGAGTGTCTTCATCTTCTGTAGGAGCTCTGTGTTTTGGTAATTTCCACAGTGAAGTGAAGCCCCACCTCTACACGATCATCTGTGCTACTTAATCCACAGAGAGTGTTCTCATTTCATTTCTGTTTCTAGACTTTTCTTGTTTCTTAAAAGATTCCTTTCAAGGGCTAGTAGTTAGCTCAGCCATTAGAGACACATGACATCAAATCTGAAGATCAGACAACCTGGGACCCATGTAAAGGTGGAACCAACCTCACAAACTTGTACTCTGACCTCCACATTTGAAATGAGATGTAAATGGGTGCATGCATTGCCACTCACACATGACGATGAAGAAAGGAAGGAAGGAAGAAAGGAAGGAAGGAAGGAAGAAAGGAAGGAAGGAAGGAAGGAAGGAAGGAAGGAAGGAAGGAAGGAAGAAAACTCTGTTCAAACCATGCCTACCCACTAAATTGATTTATAGGTTGCCTTTGATCTATTTACTTCTACCTCTATTGTGCTAGGAATGTGTGTGCCACAATGTCTGCCCATTCACCTTATTTTTTGAGACAGGGTCTTTGAATGGGCTAGAGCTTCCTTCTCAGTGCTGGATTGCAAATACGCCACTATACCTAGCTGTAGGAGCCTTGTCTGTGAACCTGTAACAGTGGCTATGCACCTTTGGGTGTGGCTCCAGGTGGATGGAAGTGGAAAGAGAGAAGCTCAAGGTGTGGCTTCTGTTTGGGCTCTTTTTGGTGGGTCAGCTGATCTGGTAGGAATAGCAGAGAAATACTCCCATGGTTCTTTGTATTTTTCTGTGTTTCCAGTAAAACACCCATTTATCATTTATCTTGGGTCTAGTGAAGTCATTACATCCTCGCCTTTACCTAGCCTTTTTCATTGAATTCTGGGGATAGAACTAATGTCCATGTGTTTGTAAGGCAACAACTTTATCAGTGAAGGTATCTCCCTAGCCCCCAGGGTTACCTTTGCTAACAGGAGACCATGCTGAGGCCGAGTCAGCAAGGCAGACTCCTCTGAGTTCTGTCCAAGCCGCAAGGCCTTTAATTGACCCTCTGGACACATCTTTAGTGCTTGTGAGCCAATGGACCAGTGACCATGACAAAGATCTGCTGCCCTTGAGGTCACCACGCAAACTGCCTGAATTTCCATGCACAGGACAGTAGTGTGTGACTAAATGTTTAACCAGACTTAAGACATAAACAACCCTGACTTAGGTCATACAACAATTTCTGTGGTATAAATACATCATCCTTGATCCCAAGCCAACCACATGACATTCCTGAAAGCAGATGTCATGTAAGTCCTGATCTTACACAAAGTTTACCCTGGATGCCAAGTTAAAAGGCACAGGGAGTGGCCAACAGCTGAAGTGAGCCCCACATGCTAATGGGCTCTGACGGGGGAGACAGTGACATTTCTCGGGCATACCTCATGGCAAACACTGAACTTCCCCCTGCTCTCTCTTGCTACTTGCTAATTACTCATTTACCCCCGCCCCTCGACCCTTTGCTTCTAACAGCTTCTAGACAAGTGGTTTTCAGCCTTCCTATTGCTGCAACCCTTTAATACAGTTTCTCGTGTTGTTGTGACCCCAACCATATTATTATTTTGTTATGAATCACAATGTAAATAGCTGATATTCAGGACATTGGCTATGTGACCCCCAAAGGGCTTGTGAACCACACAGGTTGGGACTGCTGTAAACCTTCCAACATTAAGCCACTCCTCAGGGTCCAGCTTTTTATTGTTATTTTTTATCATCTCAGCTCTATTATGCATATCTATTATTGATCTTTATTGTTATATTATTCTTAATATTTATGATCTGCATCTCTAGGGTGAAACTACCCACGGCCTTTAACCAATTTGCCTTTTATGCATTTCCTCTGGATTCTGTCATAAAAACAAAAACTCATACACACATTAAAAAAAATCAAACCCACACTGTTCAGAAGCCAATGTACTACCTTCACGACTGTCAAGCTATCTCTCAGTTCCAACCTGATTTTTCATGCTTCCTGACATCTAAGTGCCATGTCTGTCACATTTCATCCTTATTTCCATTTTTAACTTTCTTCTTATTTATTCTTTATGTCTTCCAATTCCATTCATCTCCCCTCATATCTACCCTCTGCCCTTGCAACCTCCCTGCCAAAATAAAGCGAAATAATATTTAAAAAAAGAAGAAAAAAGGAGACAGAAGAAAAAAGAAAAATCTCATCTTGGAAGTCATAGTGTGGCACATGGAGGGTCACACAGTATATCCTTTTATCCATATATGTTCACTTGCAAGAGTTCATTGCAAGGAGGCATCAGTCTGGTTTGAGGCCTCTGGTTCCTCCTGCACTATCAATTCGGGGCCCTCGCTGGGACTCCTCTAGGTTATCCTGTTGTTGCCCTGTGTTGTGGAGATCCTGCAGCCTTGGGTGTAGGCTTGGCCTCTTCATGCGCTCCAGCAGATCGTAGATGGGGTAGATGTTGGGGTGGGCCTTCATAGCCCTGGTTCTGGCTGGGTGGTTGCAGGAGTGGCCAGCCCACCAGGTCTTCTCTGTCCTCACACCAGGGTGAGCTCTCCCACATTGTCCTGACCGCATCGCACTATGTAACATGGAGCAAGGAGCAGGGCTGGCTCGCCTGCTCTCCTGCCCTCAGAGCTGGCTTCCACACACCTACACTACCAGGAGCAGCGCTACTGTGTTGCCCAGGAGACAAAGGGCTGCTCCCCCGAGTGCTGCAGCTGGTGAGGGGCAGTTCTACCTAGTGTTGGGGCAACGCTGCACAGCCTTGCCCTTCAGCCTTGGGCGATATCAGGAACATCAACACAGACCGTGGCTGCAGCAGGATCATGAATCCAGACAAGGGCCTCTGCAGCATCCCAGACTCAGATGTCACCATGGCCCTGGGTAGCAATCGAGTCACCCACATCAGCCTGCTCCTCTCTCTCTCACCTCCTCAGATATGCCACTGTCCACAGCACAGGAACTGTCCTGTCTCTCTCCCTCCCACACCATCATTTGCTCACTATGATAGTGTTCTACTACCAGTGCTGCGAGGCACCAGCCAGGCCCGTGATTTTCCGTGGGGATCAGGGCAGAGTTCCCAGGGCCTGCATGTGCCTCTCCTTGTCCAAGTCAGTCCATAATGGCCCTGAGAAGGACCACGCTTCCCCCTCAGTGCCTGGGGCGGAGTTCTTATTTCAATTTTCATTCCGTCAGCTCTACTTTTAAAATCCATGACCCTGTTTCTAAATGATCATAATAGGTTTTGTATAATAACTTTTATTTTACATAAAATGCATTTAAAAATGTTTTTGTTTTGTTTTGGCCTCAGAGTCAGAGATCTGCTCACCTTTGCCCCCTGAGTGCTGGGATTAAGGGTGTGTTTCTCTGCCTGGCTTTTAAAATGCTTTCATTTCTCAGATTCCCTGAGAAAAATTGTCCAAGATCTTTACCTCCTGTTATGATACCAAAATCTGTGAGAGCTAAGGTACCTTAAATGGCCAGAGGGTTCAGTGGGTGAATGTGTTTGCCTCACAAGAATGATGCAGAGTTTGGTCTCAGGACCTCACGATAGAAGAAATAATGGCTCTCTGACATCCAAGTGTACATGACAGAACTCAGCACCTGCACACAACACACACAGTTGCGGTTAGGAGAGAAAGAATGTTTAAAAACCCCAAATCAAAGGTAATTATATACAACAGTCTATTTTCATACAACCCTCATATATGTTCATAAATTTTAAAATGTTCTCTGTATTATTTAAAGAACTTAATTCAGTACAAATGCCTTGTAAGTGGTTAGAGTGTCTGTGCATGTTAAGAGAGCTACAGTCTTTTCTCAAGTAATTTTGATCTATGGTTGGTGGGTTAGATGTGGAATCCATGGACCAAACCAACCAGACAAGAAGGCCCAAAATAAACTCTGAAATTCTACTTCCTGGAGGCAGCACTGCTAACCTCTTGGCCAGTCTTAGTGTAAATATTTTGTGTATGCATTGTTGGCATACGTATGAATGCAAGAACATTTTCATTATGTATGAGTATGATCCACGTAGCTCAACCATGTATCATATTCACATTTAAGCTAAGCAAGCAGTCCTTCTCTGAACACACAGGATATAATCATATTTTTTTGTTAATCTTGGCTATCCTTTGCTTCGACCGGCTTTTTCTGTGTGTGTACAAGAGAATAGGTTTCTTTATGACTTATTCATGCAGACACTTATTGTATTGTGCTCACAGTCAGCCCATTATCTCCCCTTCTCTCCCATCCTACCTTCCACTAGCCTCCACACAAATCCCTTTAGTTTTCAGTCACATGATTATACATATGTGTTATTTATGTATGCAGGTCAGCATTTCATCAATACATGATACTGCTTCACGTTCAATGCATATTTTATAATCATAGCATGAAAGTATATATACAATATTTAAATTTAATAATCTGATATGAATATTTTATATTTTGTTAGTTAGTATTCTTTGTGTGTATATATGTTGTATGTGTGTGTAAGTTTGGGAAATAATTCTCTCTTTCCACCACGGGTTCTGGGAATCAAACATCAGGGTTAGCCACAAGTACTTTTACCCACTGAGCCATCTGTGGTGGTTTAAGTAGGAATAGCCCCTATAGACTCATGTGTCTGAATGCTTGGCCCATAGGGAGTGGCACTATTCGGAGGTGTGGTCTTGTTGGAGTGAGTAGGTGTGGCCTTGTTGGAGAAAGTTACTGTGGAGGCAAGCTTTCAGGTGTCATATGCTCAAGCTAGGCCTAGTGTATCTCGGTTTCCTTCTGCTGCCTGCAGATCAAGATGTAGAATTCTCAGCTCCTTCTCCAGCACCACATCTGTCTGCATGCTGCCATGCTTACCATCATGGTGATAATGGACTGAACTTCTGAAACTGTAAGCTACCCAAATAAATGTTTCATTTTCTGAGAGTTACCATGGTCATGGTGTCTCTTCACAGCAATAAAGCTCTAAGACACCATCTCATCCACTAGAGTGTGAATTTAATTTTTCTACTTTTGAGAAAGGTTCTCACTATGAAGCCCTGGCTAGCCTAGAACTCACTGTATAGACATATTGACCTAAACCCCGTAGATATCTACCTGCTTTTGCCTTCTAGAATCTGGGGTTACAGGCATGTACTGGTTTATCAGGTGCTAGGGATCAAACACAGGGCTTCCTGCATTCGACACAAACACTCTGCCACCTGAGCTGCATTCACAGCTCCTCATACAGCCATTGAATGACTGTGTTTGCTTCATTAATCCAAGTGTCACTTAGGCAACAGTCAGCTCTCACCAATTTTGCACTATGAGAAACAAACACTTATGCATATATGTCTCCCCATGGATGATGGCATACTAGAATTCCAAGCTTAGTTAAAATCTTGGATCTTGAGCAACACACACACACACACACACACACACACACACACACACACACACACGCACACACACACACCTCATATTGTTGAATGAGGTCAAGAATGGAGTAAGAACCAGGGCTGGGCTGGGGCTCTGAGTGTGGGAGCCAGGGGCTGGGTCTCTTGCTGAGAACACGAAGAATGGAATGGAAGATGCAAGGCTGACTTGATGGGGTTTACATGAAGTGATATTTTTAAAAAGGTTAGGAAGAAAACAAGAAAGAAGACAGCTCGAGCCTCAGCCTCTCCTATCCTGAGCTAGGATGCTTGTAGTTCAAGCTCATGCCTTCCCAACTCTACCTTTATTAGTTCCCAGAACAAATGTGCGCCCACACACTTACAGGATGACAGGCAATGAAAAACTGTCTTTCTATTCTTGCTCCATCCTTACCTTTTGAAGTTCCTTGCACTGATGTATATAAATTCATCCCCAAAATCCAACCCCCATGATTTCCTTTTGGGCCCCTGGGTCTGGTGTAAGCCTTAGCATATGTCAGATAAGTGACTGCGAGAAATAATTTGAGGGTACACATAAGGATGACCTGATTTCCAACTCATGGGGGCAGTTATATGCAAACAAGGCATTTAAAGCACAGACACCATAGGTGACAATGGGGAGGAAGGGAGAATGCATGCAAAGTGTAGCCAGCCACAGTGGAATGGATGGAGTGTGAGAAGGAAGCTGTCAGATTAGGACCCACAGCTAGACAGGAAGAACTTTTACTGTGCACAAGGAGGGCAGAAGACTGTTCTCTAAAAATCAACAAAATGTGATTGATTAGAACGATATTTGTGGCAGCCAAATTAAAGGCAAAGTGTTAGTGTTTGTTTATTAGTGAAGAAACGAAGCATTCCCCCCGCGTTTCCTGTAATGTGGGCTCAAGGAGCTGGAATGGAAATTATTAGCTTCAAGGTAACCTGTAATGAGCTGTGTAGGGGACACAAGATGAGTTTAGCTGGCTCCTGGGTCCCTCACTCAGCACACAAAGCAAGCCAGTAACTGTCAGCAAAGACCCCTGATGCAGACAGGCCTTGCTAGGCCCATCTCAGTGTCACAAAAGACATTCAGTCTTGGGTTGTGCTGGTAATTGGTTTTTGTGCCTGTGTTTCTCTGTGTGTAATGTTGACTATACTGATTTTTGAACCTCTGAATCCTGTTTGCAGTTTACTTTGTTTGTGGAGTGGCAGGGGGCAAAATCTTCTGAATATTTGTGTCCTCAAAAAAGAAAAAAAAAAAAAAAAAAAAGGATAGAAAGCAGAAATCAGCACAAAAACATTACTTTTCAGATCTAATTTTGGCCTCTGGAGGATATTCAAAACAAAATCACGTACACATAAGAAAAATAGAGTAAAATAGCGATTATGTTGTGCTACTCCAGGCGTAATTGTGGACTTTTAAAAGTCTATGAGGAAAGCTATAATTTTAATCTTCCCACCAAATACATGATTCCCTGGGTTTTGTCACAGCCCCTTTGAGGTCATCTATAGAAGGTCAAATTATTGGTCTAATTTTGGTCTGCCGGTCACAGGACAGAACGGGCTTGGTGGCAATCCCACAGGCTGTCAAATACAAAGTCACACACTTGGGCAGAAAAGCTGCAGGCACTTTCACGGTAAATTTCAGATATTGTACATAAAATTCCTCAAAATGAGAGGAATCTGTGTGCATGTGCTGTCCTGACTCTTGATGACTTTGAATGCACTGAGTGAGATCATTTGGGTTTTGTCCTTCCCCTGGCTTTATTCTGCTGTTAGACATGTAGGGACACCACTTGTCTTCATGGTCTGGCCCTTCACAGACTTCACTGCTTGTCTGCTTCTGGCCTCTTGTGTCCTGCTGTTCGCAAAGCTGGACCACTGGAGCTGAAGCTCAGGCCCAAGTCTGAGGTTTTATCAACTGTGTGCTGTTACACCAAGCTGCTGCCACCTCTGGACACCAAGCTGCTGCCACATCTGGGCAAGGCCTTTAACTACTCCAGGCTCTGTTTTCCTGATGAGCATGAAGCAGACCAGGAGATAGAAGATATCTTCTGTGATCTTCACCACCATCATCTGTGCCTCTCACAAACAGGGAATGCAATTATTTTAATGACAGTAACTGGCGATAATTAAAGGAATACACTCCAAAAATATGAAGTGTTTTTGTGGTACCATTGTGACATCACAGATGCTAACAACACCTCACATTTTATTTGTATTTGATGTTCTCATTCTGCCTCACACCCCACAATTGTGATGTGATGTGTGACAATGGTTTGTCATCACAATTACTGTCTGCTCCTGCTTTCTCCTTCGTGTTTTTGAGATAGCCTCTTTATCAGCTCTGGCTGTCCTGGAACTCACTATGAAGACTAGGCTGGTCTTGAACTCACAGAGATCCTTCTGCCTCTGACTCTAGAGTGCTAAGATTAAAGGTGTACACCACTACACCCAGCTCCTTTTTTTGCCTTTAATCCCCATAAATATTCACATTTGAAATTATTTCACTCAGTGAGAGTGTGTGAAATTTTTCCCCTCATTTCTTCCTCCCCCTTTCCTCCCCTCCCTCCTTCCCTTCAATTTTTCCTTCCCTTCTTCCTTTTGTCTTATTTCCTTGCTTCCCAGCCCCCTTTATCTTTTTCATGTCTTGTTTTCCAGACAGGGTGTTGCTGTGTAACTCAGGCTGGTCTGGAAGCCACAATTCCCCTGCTTCAGATTTCAGGTCTCAAGTGCTGTGATTACAGGCACACGTAACCCTTTAAAAAAAGAAAGAAAAGAAAAATCAAAGGCTATTCTGAGATCTGGCTGCTGCTGTGGTTACTCAATCCCCGTGGACAGAGTTCAGAATAGATTTGGTTGATACCAGATGAGGCACAGGCAAGACTGACACAAAAAGATGCTGTTTGGCAGAAGCTGAGACCTGGGTTCCCATCCGGATTCAGCAGTCACGTTCTACTGAATCCAAATGATTGATGATGCAAAATCTTGCCACATTTGTTGCCTTCTACACAACAAAACTTTTCAAGGGGAAACATGTCAGTACGTGGGCATAGTAGTGTGTCACACACCTATAATCACAGTACTCGGGAAGCAGAGGCAGGAGGATTGTCACAAGTTTGAAGCTATCCTGGAATATGTAGTGGGTATCATGCCATCCAGGGATGCATTTGGAGAGACTCTATGGAAAAATGTAAAACAAAACAGAAGAAAGAAAGAAGTCCCTCTGTCTTTGGATGCAGTGATATCTCCGACTAGGAAGATTTAAGAACAGACTTCTAGCTGGGCAGTGGTGACTTACACCTTTAATCCCAGCACTTAAGAGGCACAGGCAGGTGGATCTCTGTGAGTTCAAGGGCAGCCTGATCTACAAAAAAGTTCCAGGACAGCCAGGACTGTTACACAGAGAAACCAGAAAAAAAAAAAATCCATACCAAACCAAATCAACCAACCAACCAACCAACCAACTAACCAACCAACCAAAAAACCATGACAAACCAAAGCCCTGTCCCCCACCTCACAAACAAAACAAAGGACTGACTTCTAGAGGAAGCCACACCAGAAGAAAAAAAAAAAAGCAAAACAAGACACAACCCATATGAATCATGAGAGCTAAAGCAATTAAACAGAAAAGGTGATGAATGCTATAGACACTATAACACTGACTCCAAATTGTACCACGATGACATGGTGACAATGACAGCATTGCGCTGGTACAGAAGCAAGTACAAACAGGATAGGACAGAGCTCTAGACATAAGTCCACATGGACACAGCCATTCAATCTTTGACCAAACTGTCAAAAGACAATCCATATGCTGGGGACAAGAGAACTTCAGTAAATGGTGCTTAAAGAATCAGAAGTCCACAGAAGAAGAATGAAGGTATGCCAATATTCTCAACCTAAGCAATTATTAATTCAAAATGCATCAAAGATCACGTGGGTGATGGGAGCCAAATTTGAGGCCTCTGAAAGAACATAAATCTCACTTAAATACTAAGCATACATCCAGGCTCAAAACCAATTTTATTGTGAAAGGCAGTGTTTTCTTTGCTTCATTTAAAAATATTTTTAATTTTGCAGCATTATGGAGTAACAGGAAATTGCAAAGAGAATACAGAGGAGCAATGCATATTCATTACCTATCTTTCCCCAAAGGTCATGTCTTTCTTAATTACAGAACAATCTTGATACTGGGATATTTATAATTCTATGTCATCGTATCACAAGTGCACGCATAATTTTATAGAAACAACAGCACAAGGAATAGTTCAATTACTATACCATGAATTTCATCATCATACTAACACTTTACTGTCCTGTTTTAATATCCTTTCTGTGGATGTGATAACTCTGATTCGAAGCAACCTAAGGGGAGGAAAAGGTTTGTTTCTACTTATAGTTACAGCCCATCATTGAGGGACATAAAGACAAGAACTCAAGTAGGAACTTGGAGACAGATCTGCTTGCTCCTACACACAGCATTCCCTCCCAACACAGAATCCACTTCTCTAAATACTTTTTTAACTTTTTCTTTTTAATATACTTACTATTTTTTCTAATTTTACATATCAATACCAGTTCCCTCTCCCTCCCTCCCATGCTTCCCGATGCCCCCATCCAACCCCTTCCACTCCACAGGGAGGGTGATGCCTTTCCAGGAGGGATCAACAAAATCTGTCAAGTGATTTGGAATAGGGCCTAGGCCTTCCCTCCTTTCTTTAGATTAAGGGAGTATCCCTCCATGGGGAATGACAGATTTTCATATGTTGAACCATCCCTGCTTTGCTGGGATGAAGCCTACTTGGCCATGGTGGGCGATTTCCCTGATGTGTTCTTGGATTTGATTTGCCAGTATTTTATTGAGTATTTTTTGCCAATATTTTATTGAGTATTTTTGCATCAATGTTCATGAGGGATATTGGTGTGTAGTTCTCCTTCTTAGTTGTGTATGAGGCAATTATAGCCTCATAATAAGAGTTTGTTAATGAACCTTCTGCTTCTATTGTGTCAAATAATTTGAGGAGTATTGGTATTAGCTCGTCTTTGAATTTCTGGTAGAATTCTGCACTGAAGCTATCTGGCCCTGGGATTTTTTTTTTTTTTTTTTTTTTTTTGGGTTGGGAGATTTTTGATAACTACTTCAATTTCATTAGGGCTTATAAGTCTATTTAAACTGCTTATCTGTTCTTGGTTTAATTTTGGTAAGTGATAGATATCCAGAAATTTTTCCATTTTATTTTGAATTTTTGAACATTGTAGAGTCCATGTTTTCAAAGCATGACCTGAAAATTCTCTGGATTGCCTCCATGTCTGTTGTTATGTCCCTCTTTTCCATTCTGATTTTGTTGATTTACATGTTTTCTTTCTGCTTTTTGGTTAGTTTGGATAGAGGTTTGTCTATCTTGTTGATTTTTTTTTTTTTTTTTTAGAAAAAAACTAACTCTTTGTTACATTGATTTTTTGTATTGTTTTCCAGTTTCTACTTTATTGATTTCAGCCCTAAAATTGATTATTTCCTGGGGTCTACTCATCTGGGGTGAGTTTGCTTCTTTTTGTTCTAGGGCTTTCAGTATTGTTGTTAATTCTCTAATGTGACTATCTTGTGTTTTCTTCATATGGGCACTTAATGCAATGAACTTTCTTCTCAGCACCACTTTCAAAGTGTCCCCTAAGTTCAAGTATGTTGTGTCTTCATTCTTGCTGAATTCTTGGAAGTCTTCAATTTCTTTCTTTCTTTCTTCCTTGGCCCAGGAATGGTGCAATTGTGCATTGTTCAGTTTCCATGAGTTTCTGCAATTTTTGTTGTTGTTGAATTCCAACTTTAAAGCATGGTGGTCTCATGAGATACAGGGGACTATTCCAATTTTTTGGTATCTGTTGAGGTTTGTTATGTTGCCTAGTATGTGGTTGATTTTAGAGAAGGTTCCATGTGAAGCAGAGAAAAAGGTATATTCTTTTGTGTTTGGATGGAATGTTCTGTAGATGTCTGTTAAACCCAATTTGGACATAATGCCTGTTAGGTTTTTTTGTTTGTTTTTTGTTATGTTTCTGTCTGGTGGTCCAGTCTAGTGGTGAGAGTGGGGTGTTAAAATCTCCTACTATGAGTATGTGAGGTTTTATGTGAGCTTTGAGTTTTAGTAGCGCTTTTTTTTTTTTTTTTTTTTTTAATGAATGTGGGTGTCTCTCCTCTGGCAGAGGGCAAGGGATGGGGTTCAAAGATCAGGTGAGTGGGGTCTCAAGTTCATCCCTGGTGGGTAGGCAGGTCCAGCACGTTCAGAGCAGACCCAGGAAGTTCCCCAGAGGTGAAGGGGTTGTCGAATCTGCATTCTGTCCCAATGCTCAACCTGAGCAGCAGGCCTAGCAGGACAATGGGTGAGAGGAAGGCAGGATCTGGGTGGTGTATGTACCAGAGTACCAGGATTGTACTATCCAGGGCCAGGTTATAGGGGGGAGTGAGATGCAGAGCTAACCCAGGGAGTTCCTAGGGAAGAATGTGGAGGTGATTTGGCCTGAACTGGTCCCAAACTCACCTCTGGTAGAGGGCCAGTAATGTGGCCCAAAGATCAGGTGAGTGTGGCCTCAAGGTGGTCTTGTGTGGATAGGTGGATCCAGTGTGCTCAGAGCAGACTCAGGAAGTTCCACGGAGGTGAAGGGGTTGTTGGACTTGCACTCTGGCCCAATGCTAACCCTGAGCAACTCGCTGAGCAGCAGAATCTACTTCTCAGCCGAGGAAGTACAGCAGGGACCATGAAAGATTCTGCTTGTTAGCTAACAAAATAGTTCATTCTCTGCTTTTTTACTTAGGTCAGGACTTCCTGTCCAGGGAATAGTGTTGCCTACAGTGGCCTGCGCTCTCTCATGTCAATTAATAATCAAGGACATCCCTCACAGACAAGACCACAGCACATCTTGATCTAGGCAATCCCTTAGGTGAGTCTTGGAGATGACTCTGGTTTGTATCAAGGTGACAATCAAAGAGAGCTAGGCAGATCCCAATAAAGCTGTATAGGAGTTCTACTAGGGAGCTCTGTAGAATTCTTTCTTTCCTGTCTCTGTTCATTTGTCTTGCAGACCCAGAAATTCCTGCACATAAGATACTGAAGGCTGAACCTGGAACATGATTTCTTTTCAACCAATATGATGACACTGAATCCATTCAAATAGCACATGTCTCTCACATTGGTATTTCCAGGGAGACAAAACCCTTGCAATTGTTACTTCCTGGGAGAAAGAATATCAGTTTTCTTCAGTGACACTGAGTGTACTAACCACACTCCAATTTAGGTCCCATTCTCAAGAATAGCTGATCAACACAAATCTCTCTCCCTCCCTCTCCCCCTCTCTCCCTCCCTCACTCTCATTCTCCTTCCCACCCTTCTTCTCTCTCCCTCCCTCCTTTCCTCACTCCTCCTCTTCCCCTCCTCCCTCTCGTGTGTGTGTGTGTGTGTGTGTGTGTGTGTGTGTGTGTAAAGGATCATGAATCTGTGAGTGTAGGGAGGAGGGTCTTGGAAGTGTGGGAAGGAGAGAACACGATCAAAGAACACTGTGTGAGAAAGTCTTTTAGGTAAACTAAAAACCAGTTCCACAAAAACAATTCCTGCTGTTAATTTCTCTCACCAATGTTTTAGCTTCATTCCTTTTGATGTATCATATTCTCATTTACTGATTTGTTTGTTGAATGTGTGGGGATGTTTTGCCTGCCTGTATGTATGTGTACCACCTGTGTGCCTGGTGGCCACAGAAGCCAGAAGATGATGCCAGGTGTAGGTACTGGGAACCAAACTGGGCCCTCTGGAGGAGCAGCAAGTAGTCTTAATCTCCAACTCCTTGACACACTGAATTTCATTTTCATTTTAGTTTCTTGTATGTTTTTTCTCTTAGACAACTTTATTTGTTTTATTTTTAAATTCATTTATTTATTTAGAGATAGGCTCTTACCATGTAGCCATGGCTGGCCTAAAAGTTGTCATATAGATAAGATTGGCCTTGAATCTAGCTCTGCCTCCTCTGTGCTGGAATTAAAGTTGTGTGTGCCATTATTCCTAAACCCTTTTTAAATTTTAGAAGATTTTAAGTAATTACCTTATGTATATGTGCAAGAGCCTACATGTATGTGTGTGCACGATGTGAATGTCAGATGATCACATAGTTCAGAAGAGCATGTCAGGTCCTCTGGAACTGGACCTATGACTGGTTCTGAGCCACAATGCTGACACAGGGGATTGAACCTGGGTCCTCTGCAAGAGCAGCAGTTGCTCTTTACTGTCTTTCTCCTGTCCCAGGCCACATTATTTTATTTTTTGTCTACTTTTTCTGTCTACTCAAGCTCAATTTTTCTTCTGCTTTCTTGAGGGGTTGTTTTTTTTTTTTTTTTTTTGACTTTGAACTTGGGGTGGAGCCCTCAGAGTACATGGATTATAGGTGGGTGTCACCATATCAGGTCAATCTCTGACCTTTTCGTTGGTGTCTGGTTTGTTTTGCCAACTTGGTATAACCCTCAGTTATCCGCAAAGTTCTCAACCTTTTTAATGCTGTGACTTCATAACTATAACTTTATTTCTGTTATGAATTCTAATGTAAACATTGGTGTTTTCTGATGGTCTTAGGCGACCCCTGTGAACCGATCATTCAACCCCTAAAGGAGTTACGATCCACAGATTGAGAACTGACGGCCTAGACCCTACTGGGCATGTCTGTAGGGGAGCTGCATTGATTATTAATTATGAAGGGGGCTCTGTCTACTGTAGGTGACACTATCCTTTGCCAGTGTGCTTCTGGGTTGTATGAGCAAGCTAGCTAAGCATGGGGCTGGGAATGATAGTGACAGAGAGCACGCCAGCAAGCAATATTCTTTCTTGGTTTATGCTCGGAGGTCCTGCTTAAGTTCCTGTCCTGATTTCCTTCAATGACTGAGTGTTCCCTGAAGTGTAAGCTAAAATAAACCCCTTTCCCTAATTTGTTTTTGGTTAACATGCTTTATCACAGCAACAGCATGAAATTCAACACAATTATTGATGTTTGATGTTATTTTACTTTCAGTTTCTATTTGTTCTGGTTTTGTGGCAGCGGATGGCTCTAGGCATTAAACCAGGGTATGTGTAGTAATCGTGCTGTCTACTACTGAGCTACACTCCTGGATATTTTCATTTTTAGAGGCAGTTGCACTGAACACTTTTGACTTTTGGGATGATAGCTCTTCTATTTTAGTCTTAGCAAGGCAGGTTAACCAGGGGCCACCGCAGGGCCTAATGAGGCTTCTCCTGCATGGGTTCCCCCCTTTGGGTGACAACACTCCTCTCTGCTTTTCAGGTTTGCTTTTTGCTTCCAGTTTTGTGGAATTTGCCTCTGATATATTTTGGTGTTGGCTTCTTTAGTATTATAGTGTTTGGCTTTTGTTGAGCTGCTTAGATTCAGAAGTTTATATCTGATGTGAAACTTGGGGAAAATTGTAATTATTTCTTTGAATATTTTGTTCAACCTTACCATCCTTCTGCTCTTTTTGAACTTAATGCCACAAATGTTGAATTGCTGCTTACTGTTTTACAGACTCCTGAGGACATTCTGATTAGTTTTCTATTTTTTGTTATGTTTTAGAAATGGGCATTTTACTTTATCATTATGTTCACTGATTTATATTTCTTCTGAGTTCTGCTGTTGAACCTCTATTTGTACATCGTATGCATGTGTGTGCGTGAGTGTGCACGTGCGTGCACATGCGCTTGTGCATGCATGTGTGTGTATGTATAGTCGAGTTTGGGGGCCCTGTGAAGAAGAAGGTGTGTGAGTGGTCCTGTTGCTCCTGCTTATTTGTAAAATCCCCAATCTCCTCCTCTGATACCATCACAAATTCATATTTACATGGTACAAGCTCTAGTTAACCATTTCTGTTAAAAATGTTCACAATTCCTTTTTCTTGTTTTTCCCATTCATTTTATTTTGTTTATTTTATTTTTGAGCCAGGGTCTCTCTTTGTGGTCCTGGCTGTCCTAGAACTGGTGTGTAGTCCAGGTTGGCCTCAAATTCATGGAGATGCTCCTGCTTGACTGTGGAATTCTGGGATTAAAGGTGAGCACCACCATGCTTGGTCTCTTCTTTTGGGCACAGAGTCTCATATGTTCTAGATTAGCTTCCAATCCACTCTGTAGTGGATTCAAAGGGCCTTGGATCTGGTCTGGCTGGGTCTACTTGCCAGGGTATAGCGTGTGTACTACCGCACCTGTTTTTTACATAGTTCTGGCACTTGAACCCAGGACCTCAAGTTTGCTAGGCAAGGACTCTCCCAAGTGTGCTACCTCCTTGCTAAAGCCGGCACACTTTCTTTCATTCTTCTGATTGGTTCTACCCCACTCCCTACCTTAGTTTCTTTTTCTTCCTTTCACACTTACTTTAAGCATACTTAAGGAAATGATAAATGTATATAAATAAATTAATACTAGTCATTTACACAATAACTGTATCTGGGTCCAGCAAGATATTCCAGACTCAACAGCCTGAGTTTGACCCCTGAAACCTACATGGAGGAAGGAGAGATCTGATTCACATAACATATTGTCCTCTGACCTTCTTAAATGCATCATGGTACATGCTTGCCCCCAACATCCACCATGAATCTCTCTCTCTCTCTCTCTCTCTCTCTCTCTCTCTCTCTCTCTCTCTCTCTCTCTCTTTCTCTCTTGCAACATAAATGTAAAAAAATAAAGTTTCTGGATATAATTCTCACAGAGCATATTAAGCTAGAAACCTTGTAGCCTCCAAGATGTAAGTACTTTACAAGTCCACAGGTCTCCACCACAGATGCCATTGAAGATGTTTGGTAAATGGTGTTGAACTGTGGACTTCCTGAGACATTGTCAGTGCCATTCTGCATACAAGTCTCTGTTTATCCTCAGTGGGGACTTTCAGGGGTACTTGGATCTGGCTCAGTTGCTTTTCCTTGTAGAATGGTCGGCATGTGGTATGCTGATTTTTCAGATAAAGGAGCACTGGTCAGGTTGTTTTTGTGAACTGCATTTTCCAGAGGATCTTAGGGAGCCCATGAATCTTACATTACAGGAGGAGGAGAAGGGGGAGGAGAAGGAAGAGGAGGAGGAGGAGGAGGAGGAGGAGGAGGAGGAGGAGGAGGAGGAGGAGAGAGAGATTGGTGTGTTATGCCTCCCTCATATCAGATGGTGAATCTTGTATTAGAAGTTAAAGTGATTCTCCACATGCACACACAAAATGGCACCAAAGAAGCCAGAAACACCTTCAAATGTGTCTCCCAAAGTTTGTATTTTTGCAGCAGCACTCCCGTCTGTGACAGGAGTAACTTAGCCCATGTCTTAACGAGTGCTTCATATCCCACATCATCTGGTGTGGGATCACCACACCATGGATCACCTAATCCATGTAGGTTGGTAAATCCATCAAAACATTTTTCTGCCCAAAGAAGAGACATTCATTGCCTTAGACGGGCCCTGCTATACTGCAGGCTCTGAGACTCTGCTGTTGAGACAGGGAAAGCATTAAGGTAGGTGTTGAGGGAAACCCTGTTTACTAGCATTCTTCAAATGCAAAGAAATTATCCTCATACTTCTTATGTAGCTCTTGCAGCTAAAAGCACTTACAGTTACGGGTGTGAGCTACCACACTGGGCCTCTTGCTTTTTCCACATGTGATAATAAGCATGTTAATTGGAGGCAGGTGAATGACTATACAGATTCTTAGTACATGGCCATGTAGGAGACAGGGTGGCCCAAGCATAGATATGAATCAATAAACACCAATAAATAGACACTTCCTTCCATCCATAGTCAACCGTGCCAAACAAGAAGAGTGAGCAATTCACGAATATGATATTATGGGCCATTCCTCATAGTGTGGAGCTTTAGACTGCCCTGTTCAGGTCCCTCAAACCCGACTATCACTTGGGCAGTGTATGCATCCATGTTTCATATGCCGTTAGGCTCCTAGTAGCTGTCCTAGTCATCAAATCAACTTGCAATGTTTTCAAATAGCTGTTGTCTTGTGTAAGAATGGCCTTGTAATGATTAGGTCAAACTGTCTACTTGTCACAATTTAAGATGAAGGGGAAAGAGAATCTCAAATGAGGAGCTGACTAGATTGGATTGGCCTGTTGGCATGTGTATGCGAAATTGTCCTGATTGTTAATTGATCTAGAAGGGGCTCTCCAATGAGGGAAGTGCCATCCCCGGAGAGGGGAAGCTGGCTGAGCATATGACTACCAGCTAGCCAGCATTCTCCATGGTTCCTACTGCACCACTGTTGTAGTGATTTCCTTAATTGAAGGTGACACTGTGTGGAAAAGCAAGGAGGCCATCATCTTTTAAGTCCCTGTCCTGACTTCGCTCAGTAACAGACTCTGACCTGGAATTTTAAGTTGCCATCAAGCTTTCTTCCTTTAGCGTGCTTTCTACCAGGTTATTTGTCACAGTATCAGTGACAAGAGAAAAGGTCCCAAGCACAGTAGTTGTGACACTGGCCTCAGGTGTGCAGAGGCAGAGCCATAGTTTATTTCCTTTAAGTGAAAAAGTGTAAGTTCCTACTTAATACAGAGAAAATCACATTGTTGAGGTTCTTAGACATTTAACAAGAAACTGTGAAGAAAGATAACATGAAGCTATTATGTCTGGCTGCACAAACATAGAAATCATTTGTAATAAGTGTTCTGGGAAGAGGGGAAAGTCAATACATTTGTGTATGCCTATGTATAAGAAGCCAACAGTGTTCCTGGGCCTGGAACTCAGTTGGCCCAGTGCTCCTCTAGCACACAGGAAGCCCTGTGGCCAAGGGCTCCACTAACAAGAAGTCCTGGGTTTGATTTGTAGCCCTGAATATACTGGGTGCAGGAGTACATGCATTTGGAAGGAAGAAGCATCATGATTAGAAGCTCAAGGTCATCCTCTGCTACATTGCTAGTTTGAGGCTAGCCTGGGCTAGCTGAGAGTCTGTTTCAAAAATAAAAAGATGGGATAAAGAGAAGGCTCAGCAGGTAAGAGCACTGACTGCTTTCCCAAAGGACCTGGGTTCAATTCCTAGAACCCATATGGCAGCACTCAACTATCTATATCTCCATTTCTGAGGGATCCAATGCTCTCTTCTGGCATCCCTGGTTACCAGGTACACAGATATACATGCAGGCAAAACACCCATACATCTAAATAATAACAATAAATAAAATAGACAATAACAAATGACTATATGAGTAAATAAATTAGTAAATGAGTAAAAGTCTATGTAGTTACCCTTCCTTATGACAGGGCTGTGTCCTAATAAACCTTGTGACCCCACCCCTTAGTGGTGCGTGTGTGTGTGTGTGTGTGTGTGTGTGTGTGTGTGTGTGTGTGTGTTTGTGTGTGTTATAGTGTGTGTTATAGCCCTTGACTTTTGTTACAGTTGAGAGAAGGCCCTTTTGAGCTGAATAGTGGTGACATGAGAAGTATCATAGAGTGCTAGCCCAGAAGAACATCAGGGAGTAGCATTAATGGAAGTTGTGGCCTTGTTGGAGTACGTGTGGTCTTGTTGGAGGAAATGTGCCACTGTGAAGGCAGGGTTTGAGGTCTCATATATGCTCAAGCCATGCTCAGTGAGACAGACCACTTCCTGCTGCTTGCAAGGTGTAGAACTCTCAGCTCCTTCTCAAGCACCATGTCTGCCTGCATGCTGCCATGTCCTACTGCAATGATGATGGACTAAACCTCTGAAAGTGTAAGCCACCCCAGTTAAATAATTTTCCTTTGTAAGATTTGCTGTGGTCATGGTGTCTCTTCCTAGCAACAGAAACCGTAACTAGGACAGGGTCATAGGTCAGAACCTCCACATCAGTCTGTGAACAATGAGCTTCACTCTGGAGTCGGTGCCCAAGGTCTCTGACACAGCATACTTGATTCCTTCACTATTCCTATCCCTCTTGATGATGTGTTTTGTTGCATGATGCAAAATGCAATTTCATTGAATAAAGGAACATTATGGGATTCTTTTCTTTTTTTTTAAAAAGTGGCTTCTCTCTGAAGCCCAACCTAGCCTAGAAGTCACACTCTTCTCCTGCCTCAGCCTCCCAAGGGCTAGGATTAGAGTTGTGTATTGCCACACCTGGTATTTTCTTTGTTTTGTCATTTGTTGCTCTCTACTGCAGATTTTCTCCTATAAAGAGAAACTCTTGGGAAGCAATGGTGCTTTTCTTCTCTAGGAAATGCAGCAGCTGTTGTGACTGCACATGTCTGGGAGGAGAACACGAGGGAAGGTAGAGTGGACTGTGAGAAAAATTCAGATCCTTGATAATGTTACTGAACCTGCGGCGTACCAACAGTCAGCTTTAGTGCGTGTCATATGTTCCATAGTTGAACTCCAAATCTTCAATTCTGAGGGATAGCCAAAAGAGAGAGGTTATTGAGCTGTCTGACATAAATGTTAGTTAGGAAAAGAACTGGGCTCTGGGACGAGTTTCTGAAGCTACCTCTAGCATGGCTCCAGTCAGAAAAAAGCCAGTAGTCCTAAAACTAAAAGTGTGTTCAGGCTCTTGGAGATTTGCTTATTTGTTATTGTTATTGATGCTGTTGATGGTGCTGTGCGGTGCACGCACATAAACGCATATATTCTGCCTGCTGAGGCTAGAAGAGGGCACGAGGTTTCCTGGAGTGGGAGTTGCAGTGGTTGTGAACTGTGCTGCAGGCTGGGATGGAAACCTTGGTTCTCTGAAGGAACAACAGGCACTATGAACTATGAGCCATCTCTCCAGGCCCCCGAGAATATTCTTGTAATGGAATTTCAGGGGGGCAAAGCCTGGTTGCTTGTGTTGCATCTCCTTTGGCTGTAACAAGGTGGGAAGTGGAACAGCTTTGCGGAAGGTTGGTGGTCTACAGCCAGCAGTGAGTGCTGTGGGTTTGGCTTCACTGTTTAGAAAGGTTTCATTTCACAAACACTGCTGGTGTGATGGTGGGAGCAACACAGTGAGAAGTAGCAGGAAGTAATCTTTAGTTGGTTTTTACCGGAAGCTCTTAACTGACTTTAATTCCCTCATCATTTCCCCCGTGTCTTTCAACTCCTATATTAAAATATAAGGCATACGGGAAAATTTCTCTTACTGCACACATTAAATTCTCCATATTATTGTAGTCTTTTGTGATTTCGCTTTTCTTCCCTTTGCAGTGAAATGTAACCTTATTGGTGTATATTTTAGTACATTAGACTTGGAAGCACACACACACACACACACACACACACACACACACACACACACACACACACACTGCACACACACTATTTAAAAATGTTCTAGTGAAAAGCTTGACTCTCAGTAAACCATAGTTGTGCTTATTATTAAACTTGTCTTGTACTTAAGGAACCGAATGTGCATCCCCTATCTAACACAGTGATAAGAGGATTCTCCAAACACAACCAACAGCCTGATTGAATCTGAGCTGCTGTGGCCTTGGATGAGGTCAGCGGCAGACAGTGCATTGCTGGGTGGAGGCTCCAGGAGGACATCAGGTGCTGCTAATGTCTCTGCTCCATGGAAGCGCTTACCCTAGGTGCACAGGGGCCATTGAAAGTGGCTCCATGTCCAGATGGAGATGGTCTGGGCTTCACTTCATTCAGTGTGTACAGCTGAGCACCATCAGTGTGTCATAGGGAATAACCATAGCCTCACCAGATGGAGGGATTGGTATACCATGCATGTTGCACTTTTGTTTCTAATGACTATAATTACCCAAAATAATCTTTCTACCACACAGTGTTCTTTATGCTCAAAATAAAACTAATAGGTGATCCAGAGGAATTCTTTGCCTAGGAGCACATTAGTGAAGTCTTGCTGGGGGAGCGTCAGGGAAGAGAAGGCCTGTCATCCAGGGTGGAGACAGCCACCCTGCAATGATAAGCCCTTGGATAACTGGAGAGTGTATTCCTGGAGGCCTCCGGTTGCCAAGGCGACATGCACTGTGATGAGCTGTTTAGAACAGAAGAAGTGTTCTGGGGACAGCAAATATATCCAATTCTATTTTGCTAGTTACCATTTGTAAATATCTTTCTACTTGGGGATGAAAGATTATATGCAAGTGCAATGCCTATAACTCTTTCAAGAGACACTCATCTAAACTTGGCCAAGAAACGTAACATTTACAACTTGTTGGCAAGTTGTAAATGACATGTTTCTCTTTCCTGATATCAAGCAGGCCTGGGGCAGTGAAACTTGGCCTTCTGAAAAATGTGTGGCCAGGATGCCCACAAGTTTTGAGACTACATTGCAGATGTGGTAGTTACAGCATGGGACATGCGAGCTTCACATGACCAGGTGATGTGTGACATCTCCGAAGGTCGTCTCCAGTCTCCTTACTTCTCTGTTAACCTCTCAACGTTCTTCTGTCGTGATCTCCATGTCAGGTGTTCTTAGCTCCTTGAAGACTCAATGCTGAACACACATCTTCCTCTGCCAGATCCCTTCTGCCTGGAATTCCCTGCTGAGTAATTCTGGTTCTTATCAGATTTAAGTCTTCACATCATTCTTCTCAGAAAGTCACCCTTGAGCACACCTTAACAAGTCACCCCTTTGTTCAGCACCATGTCGGATGTCATCATTTCTTTGCTTCCTTGCAGGCAGGTGCTGGGTCTCATTCATAGTCAGCTGTATGCCCAGCACATGACCTGTGCTGTAACGGACATTCAGGAAGTACTTAATAGGTGAATGAATGAGTAGCAGGGTAGATGTATTCTCACGCAGCATTGTCAGTATGATAGTAAATAATTCAGGAACAACAGACGTGAAATAAAAATATCGGGTGGAGAAGTTATACTTCAAAATCATCTTATTTTAAAATAATCTTAATTTATGGAATGTTCCAAGAACATTGTAGGAAACATAAGGAACTTTTTTGAACATTTTCATTTCCTGAGCTATGTGAACTGCCTCCTGTGACAACTTGAGTGGATTTATTGTCAACTTGACTAGATTTAAAATCACGGAGGAGACATACCTCTGGGAATGTCAGAGAAGGTGTTTCTGGAGAGATATGCCTAAGAAAGGAAGATTCAGCATCCCCAAGCCAAGGTCATAGGGTGAACAAAAATGGATGAAAGATGAGAGAAAATAACCTGCACCAGAGCTCATCTCTGCTTCCTGAGTGCAGATGCAGGGTGACAGCTGCCTCCTGTACCTGCTGTCCCACCTACAGCCACATTCTCTCCATTTCTTCTGTGCCATAATACCCCCAAACTGTGAGCCAAAGCAAACTTTCCTTCCTGAAGTTGGACTTGTCAAGCGTTTTGTTACAGCAAGAGAAAATCGACCCAGGGGCCACATCCCTCCAACAGGCCCCTTTCTTCTGCTTCCTGGACTCTGGCCTCATTTGTTGGGCCTGTGTCGGAGCTACGACATTGCTGTCTTCCACGCTGTTCCAGGGTTGGTGGTTTGATCAACACAGCATGGAATGGTACCCTGCTTTTGTCATTAGATAATGGAGCCACCATTGTGTCTGTCTCTGTGTTGATGATTTGTTCCAAGGAATCTTGTGCTAGATCGTGAAGAGAGGTAGCTGTGATGAGAAGCACGTTTGTGAGACACCTTCAGAACAAATCTTTTATATTTTGAGAGTTCAGTTGTTTGCTGCCTAGTTGTAACACTGTGAGAAAGCCTGGGTCAGAGCCAACCAGTTATTCCTGGTTGAACTGAGATAACTCAATAACACTGCTCTTGGCCTCTGAGTTTTGGGATAACTTATTACGTAGCAGGTGATAACGAATACAACTCCTGACATTCCTGGTTTCAGCATATATATATATATATATATATATATATATATATATATATATATATATATATAGTACCTCCCAGTCCAACACAAGCAGCACATGGTTAGACAGAATGGAAGTACTATTGATATAACAGAATCCTAAGGTCATGGGTAATAGCAGTGGCTTGATTACAGTATTATTCCCCTCAGGATGATGTGGCTGAAATAAGTTATTCCTAAATTCTTTCTCAGCATCAAATCAGTTGTGACTAAACTTTCTCTCACTTCTTCCTCCTTCTTCCGTATCCCCCAGCCCTCCTTCCCACTTCCTTCCTTTCTTTATTGATATGGTAGTAGTAAAGTTCATGCTCAAGCAGACAGACATTAATGTGAGCACTGGATTTACAGCTTACAGTACAGACAGTGTTACATCACTTTTTGCCTCAAAAAAGTCTCTGAAAACATGAGGTTTTAATTCCAACTCCTGTCTAGCTGAAAAGGATTTATGTTGTAATCTCTGCTTTTGATCCTTTCCCTTTTTCTAGACTACACAGGATTTCCCCAAAGCATGCGCTAACAATCTCAGTCACCTGTCATTTAAGCAAGAGAAGATTTATTGTTTTTACCATGAACAAAATGTCACCTCATACAGTAGTTTTCTGTGAGATGTCCCTGTGGTTATTTTTATTTTCTTCTTTTGCTCTGAATGTATTGCTGTGTATCACTCTCCCCAGCATTGTTATAACAGTAGGAAGCTGGTGTCCTTACTGTGGTGACAGTGAAGCAGGCTGCTGTGATGACATTAAGGTTACAGTAATGGTGTGGTGAATGGGGAGGGGAGTCTATAGGGGGTAAAAAGTCACAGGGGGAGGGAGAGACAATTTCCTCAGTGGTATAACTGCTGGAGGGGGGGGTCCATGCTCTTTTAAATAATCCCTCACCCATATCTTGTAAGAAAACAGAAAACAAAATTCACTGGGTCACAAAATACCCAGTGAAAGGAAGAAAGAGAAAGGAAGAAAGAAGGAAAGACAGAAGGAAAGAAGAAAGAAAGGAAGGAAGGGAAGAGAGAAAGAAAATAGGGAACTAGGTAGGAAAAGGAGGGGCTCTATGGGAGTGGGTGAGAGGGTGGGGGTATTATAAAATGCATCCTATACATGCATTGAAGTGTAAAGAAGCTGTTATTATGGAGAACTAACGTGGAAACAGCTTTCTTCCTTCCCTTTCATCTCCTCTCCCGCTCCCCCGCTCTCCCCTCTCCTTTCCTGATCCCCCCTTCTCTGTTTCCTTCCCTCTTGTCCTCTCTCCCTTCTTTCTCTTTTTTGTCTTTTTCTTCCTCCCTCTCCCTCTTTACTTTCCCTTCTTCCATTCTCTTCCCTCCTCACTCCTTTTCCTCTTTCTTCCCTCCCTTAGATTTCCTCTCCTCCTCACCTCAGTTAGTCCCTTCTCCTTTTTCTGACATTTTGCCCCTCCCTTCTTCCTTCCAGAAAGGAAAGGAACAAATATCACATAAAAGGAGGGAAGTCCTACAGGCAGGGAATGTACACGGACTTCAACACCCCAGAGATGATGAGGAAAGCTCATTCTCCCCAGAAATCCAAATGGCAGATGTAGGCAACAGCTGAGGGTCCCGGGAACAGACGGCTCCTGCTGAATCTCAGAAGTCTAAGCACAGCATACAGGCCTTCAAGGAGGGGGACTAAGAGGAAGGAGAGGCTCATGGAGAGATGGCAAGTAATTTCCAAAAGTCCCCACCAATGTTGGAGGCTGTACCCCGGGTCTCCCATGTGCTCTGACATTCTCCCACTGGGCTACATGTTCAGCCCTAATTAGTAATTAAAAGCAGCAGGAAGAGCTAGGGTTGTGCAGACACATGGGACTATATCTTTGCTGCATTTCCTGTTTGTGTGGCATTAAGTCCTTTTAGAGTTTGTAAAACGGGGAACAGACTGGGTATCATAATGGAGGACTTGTAGATCTTCTGATGTGATGATTTTACAGTGGGCCACAAAATTCTTTAATAGTAGTCCACCCCAAAACTGGAACCTAATTAAAGTTCTTTTCATATGAACCACAACATGGACAGAGAGCTATGCCTTGCTTCTCATGAACAGTGGAAGGAGCGGTATGCGATGTGAAGAATGTTATAGTGGCTTTTCTGCCTTTTCCTGGTTCTCTCTTTCTTATGATTGTTGTATATGTGCCTTACGATTATTACAGCAAGGTCCACCGGCCAGCTATGCCAGCCACCTGGTGACAGCCAGCTGGCAGTTGAGGTTTCCTGTCAGTAGTCATGTGGAGCTGCCAACTTTGTTCAAGCCTTGTTGTCCATGAAGACTTCAGGCTGCAAATCTGCCCAAACACATTGATGAGTACAGCTTCATGAGAGATGTCCACATAGAACCACAGTGAAACCTCGTCCACATTCTTAGTCCCAAGACACTGTGAAGTAAGAATACTGCTTATGGTTTTTAGATAATTTGTATTGTAGTTAATATGCCTGTAAGTGAAATAAATACAACCATACTTACCTTCTGTCTTATAAATATTTCTAGTATAATAGGGAGACTGAACACATGGTCCAGGGCTTGTGCACTGTCTGAAAACAGCCTGCCTCTGCACATGAGCTATACAGCTAATGCACTATGTAAATCAGATGCCTGGGCACATCTAGCTCCTGAGCTGTGTTGGCTGCTAGAACTTTTCACATATTTCCTCTTCTGTCTTGTCTCATGGCCACTGGGCATCTGATCTCTGAACATCTGATCTCTGAGGACTGGCATTCTGATGACATAATCCCCTGCAGATATCACATACTAACATGGGAGATTTGAGATCATATTCCATGGCAAAACAGCATGGAAAATCTGGCTTGTAGGAATAAGCATGGGCAGTGGAAGAGAGAGGGTGAGAAAAGAAATCTGTCATATTCCTAGGAAACAATTATATAAAGACGTTACTTTTCAGGACCACTTCTGGTCGCCTGAGACTCACTGTATCCTTCTAATTGTCCCTTTTGTCTTTGGAGAGCTTGTTTTTCTTTGCAATCAAATGGTTCCTTTCCAGATAGTGCCCCAAGGCCTCATTACTTTGTCCTTTATTTCTACTTTGGAACAGTTCCTGTGGAATAGAAGAAATGTTTTATGTCCAAATTTTAAGCAAGCATAGGTTTCGTAACAAGATTGGCCAATATGTATAGAGCCATTGCTGTCGCAAGGTAACCCGTAACAATGCAGCCATTTCTTAGGGTTTGGATATACAAGCACAGAGGGGAGAGCAGCCCTGTCACAGCAATGGGAATGGAGATGTAGTTCAGGTATTGGAGTGCCTGACTAACGTGCCTGCTGCCCTGGGTTTGAAGATAACATCTTAAAAACTTGGGCAAAGGTTAAGTGTTGGAATCTCAGCATCTGGGAAGAAGCAGGGGGACCAGAATTTGAAGGTCATCTTTAGCTACACAGCAAGTATGAGGTCAACATAAGCTACAGGAGACCCTTCAAAAAAGAACAAAATACAAACTAAAGAGCTCAGTCTAAGCCTTGAAAGCATGAGGGCTTCAGTTCATTCTGCAGAACCCATGAAAACTAAGACAGAAGGCCAGGCAGGGTGACACTTGCTTGGAATCCCAGTGCAGGGGAGGTGGAGACAAGAGGATCCTTGGGGCTAGTTGACCACACAGCCTTGCTAAGTTCCAGATCAGTTAGAGGCTCTGTCTCAATAAGCAAACAAGCAAGGTATGTGGAGTCCCAAGGGAAAACAGCCAAATGTGTCAGTCCTCCACACATGTACACAAAAGAATATGAGCACATATATTCAACAAAGAAAAGAAAATGGAAATATGTTCCTTAAACATATTCGCGGGTGTGTGCCTTACTGGTAAATGTGTGTGCCCATGTATGTCACAAGATGGTGCTCAATGCCTGCACCTGGAGTTATAGGCAATGTAGGCAATGATGAGCCACTGTACACTTGGCTAGGAACCAAACTCTGATCCTCTGAAATAGCAGGCACTCTTTTTTTTTTTTCATATGAAAAAAACAAACAAAAAAGAAAACTGGAGTGAAAACCGAGGCTATTTCTAACAGCAGATGCCAAAAGGAAAGATCCTTCTTGATGATGTAACCTCTAACTATATTGTATGCTTTTTAGCAAAGCAATAGTAGTGGGAGGGAAGTAAACACCCTCCCTTGCAAAGAAAGCATTCTAATCCTAATGAGGCTGGAGGTGAGAGGTAGTGAAAAATGAGAAAGACCCATGATACTTAGATTCCTCCCTTGTGCTGGACAACTCCGCATAGATTTTAAATATTCGATTTTCTTTTTTTAATTTTATCATTATTTTTTCCTATTTCACATATCAATCCCAGTTCCCTCTCCCTTCCTCCTCTGTCCCCCCACCCCCTCCCATCCCACTCCCCTCCCAAACTGCACAGGGAGGATGATGCCTTCCAGGAGGGATCATCAAAATCTGTGAAGAAATTTGGAGTAGGCAATAGGCCCTCCCTCCTGTCTCTAGGTGTGGGAAGCCACACCCCCAAGATGGCGCCTGACTGGATGCCAGGTAGTTCAAGCTTAGCTGTAAACAAGCCTTATTTGGAAGTGCTTGATGGATCTGGTGCACTTCCTCCTTCTGTGGCCTATCCAGGATCGCCAGGTGGCATGAGATGATTGGGCTGTGAGAGCACATTTAAGACCTTGCTGGGTCTGGGGAAGCAGAAGCTGATGTACAAGGTTCCTGAATAAACTGCTTGAAGAAGAGTCGTGGTTGCGTTTCCTTGCCAGCCGAGGTAGACGCGACATCTAGGTTAATGAAGTATCCCTCCATGGGGAATGTGCTCCCAAAGTCCTTTTGTGCACCAGGGATACATCCTGGTTCCACTGTCAGAGGTCCCTTAGTATGCCTAGGCCTTCTAGTTGAGACCCATGTTCAGGGGGTCTGAGTTGGTCCAATGCTGGTTTCCCAGCTATCAGACTGGAGTCCATGAGCTCCCCATAGTTCAGGTCAGCTGTCTCTGTGGGTTTCTGTAGCCTGGTCTTGACCCCTTTTCTTATCTTTTCTCCCTCTCTGCAACTGGATTCCAGGAATTTGGCTCAGTGTTTAGTTGTGGGTGTCTGCTTCTGTTTCCATCAGCTTCTAGATGAGGGCTCTATGATGGTGGATAAGTTAGTCATCAATCTCATTATCAGGGAAGGGCATTTAAGGTATACTCTCCACTGTTCAGATTGTTAGTTGGGGTCATCCTTGTAGGTCTCTAGATATTTCTCTAGAGTCAGTTTTCTCTTCAAACCTATAGTGGCTCCCTCTATTATGGCATCTCTCTCTCTCTCTCTCTCTCTCTCTCTCTCTCTCTCTCTCTCTCTCTCTCTCTCTCTGTCTGTCTGTCTGCTCTCTCTCTCTTTTCTGCTCTTTTCTATCCATCCCCCAACTCAATCTTCCTGGTCCCACATATTCTCCTCTCCTCCCTTCCTCTTTCTCCTAACTCCCTCTCCACTCACTTCCCCCCAATACACTTCTAATATGCTCAGGAGCTCTTGTCCCTTTCCCCTTCTGTGAGGGTCCCTGTATAAATCTCTTAGCTTCCTCCTTGAATCCTAGTTTTTCTGGTGGTGTGAATTATAGGCTGGTTATCCTTTGCTCTATGTCTAAATTCCATATATGAGTGAGTACATACCATGTTCCTCTTTTTGTGAGTGGGTTACCTCACTCAGGATGGTTTCTTCAAGTTCCATCCATTTGCATGTGAATTTCAAGATTCCATTCCCTCCCCCCACCCAGAGTAGTATTCCATTGTATAGATGTGCCACATCTTCTTTATCCTTTCTTCAGTTGAGGGCCATCTAGGTTGCTAGCAGGAAGCACTCTTAACCACTGAGCCATCTCTTCAGTCCTTTTCCTCCTTTGTTGAACAAACATGTCATTTGTGCCAATAATCAAGTTGACAGCACTTTCTATAATTTCTTTGTATAATGCTAGCATCATAATAGAGAACAATCCCGTGTACTGAGTCTGCATACTTTAAATTCCTTTAGTACAAACTGTTCTCAAAGCACTGAAGGACAAATATGAATGGTAGAAAAAGCAAAACACCCAGTAAGAGGTATCTCTTCCATCAACCAAATTAAAACCATCTGATTACATTTTAAATCAGCAGCATAGCTCACTTCTTGAACATTTTAAAGTTCCATTCCTTAAAATACATTGTGTGTCCTTTGCGATACCAGTAGCTCTTTATTTCTGGCTTCTGGCTTTCTGGCTTTATTTATTTATTTAGTTGTTGTTTTTTGTTTGTTTGTTTGTTTTTGTTTTGTTTTTTTTTTGAGGCAGGGTTTTTCTGTGTAGCCCTGGAACTTGGCCTGTAGACCAGGATGGCCTCAAACTCTCAGAGATCCACCTTCCTCTGCCTCTTGAGTGCTGAGAGTAAAGGTGTGCACCATTGTGCCAGGCTTTATTTATGTACCTTTTGTTTTTGCAAAATAAAAACATTTCCCTACTTCCTCTTCTCCTAATTTCCTCCCATATACTCCCCCACCCAACATCCCCACCCCTGTCCCATCCACTTCACTCCTCTGTTTCTCTTCAGAAACCGGCAGACCTCCCATGGATACCAGACAGCCATGGTATATTAAGTTGCAATGAGACCCTGCACCTCCTTTCTATTAAGGCTGAAGGAGACAATGGTCCCAAAAGCAGGCAACAGAGTCAGAGACAACCCTGTTCTCACTGTAAGACCAAAATGCCTTTTATCTGTAAGCCCCTTGTCCAGGGACAGATAGTTCCTGAAATTCTGGAGGCTACTATTTATGGGAAATAACAAGCCACATGTTTTGACTCCCCTAAACAAGTTTGTTTGACCCATCTGCATCACATATGCTCAACCATACATGGGCAGGCAATATGCCTCTGATATGTGTAGGCAGGAAGTAGATCAGGTTGTGTAATTGCCCCGATTGGAGTCAGTATGATATGCAGTGAATTGTGTGTCTTTGGGGTGGGTGGGTGGGGGTTCCTTTTGGGTATATGCCCAGGAGTGGTACAGCTGTGTCTTGAAGTAGATTGATTCCCAATTACCTGAGAAACGACCATATTGATTTATTCAGTGGCTGTACAAGTTTGCACTCCCACCAGCAATGGAGGCATGTTCCCCTTGTTCCACAACCTCTCCAGCAAAAACTTGTGTTTTTGATCTTGGCCATTTTGACAGATGGAAGATGGAATCTCAGAGTTGTTTTCATTTGCATTTCTCTGATAGCTAAGAATATTGAACATTTCTTTAAGTGATTCTTGCCCATTTGAGATTCTTCTGTTGGGAATTCACTGTTTAGATCTGTGAATTATTTGGATTATTTGGTTTTCTGATGTCTGATTTCTTGAATATGTGTGTGTGTGTGTATATACATATATGTGTGTATGTATACACACATATATGTGTGCATATGTGCATACATATACATACATACATATATTAGATATTAGCCCTCTGTCAGGTGTAGGTTTGGTGAAGATTTATTCCCATTCTGTAGGCTGCCATTTTGTCCTCTTGACAATGACCTTTACCTAACAGAAGCTTTTCAATTTCATGAGGTCCTGTTTGTTATTTGTCAGTCTTAGTGCCTGCATGATTGGTGTTCTGTTCAGAAAGCCTTTTCCTGTGCCAATGTGTTGTAGGCTACTCCCCACTTTCTTTTCTACCAGGTTCAATGTATCTAATTTTATGATAAGGTCTTCTTGATAGATATGAATGATTTACATTCCTCTATGTACAATAACCACTTATGCCAGCACAATGAGTTGAAGATGCTTTCTGTTTTCCTGTTGTATAATTTTGGCTTTTTGTCCAAAATCAAGTGTCCATAAGGGTGTGGATTTAGTTCTGGGTCTTCAAGGTGATTCCATTTATCAACCTGTCTGTTTGAATGCCAATATCATGTGGTTTTTATTAATGAAATCAGGGATAGCGATACCTCCAGCAGTCTTTTAAAATTATATTTTAGAATTGTTTTTAGCTATCTTGGGATTCTTGTATTTCCATATAAAATTGAATATTATTCTTTCAATGTCTATAAAGAGTTGCATTGGGAATTTAAAGGGGATTGCACTGAATCTGTAGATTTATTTTGTTAAAATGGGTGTTTATACTATGTTAATCCTGCCCATCCATGAACATGGGAGATCTTTGATATCTTCTCTAGTTTATTTCTTCAGACTTGATTTTATTTTCCTATAAGCCTTTCACTTGCTTGGTTACAGTAATCCCAAGATATTTCATATTTGTGTGGCTGTTGCGAAGGGTGTTTTTTTCTCTGATTTCTGTCTCAGTTCATTTATCATTTGTATATAGGAACACTACCAACTTTTTTAAAGTTAATTTTGTATCCAGCCACTAAACTGAAGCTGTCTGTTAGATGTAGGAGTTCCCTGGTAGAAAATTTGGGATCACTTATGTATATTAATCATATCATCTACAAATACCAATACTTTGACTTCTTCTTTTCCAGTTTGTATTTTCCTTGATCTCCGTCAATGGACTTATTGTTCTAGTTCTATATTGAAAAGATACAGGGAGAGTGGACAGCTTTGTTTTTCTGCTGATTCTAGTGGAATTGCTTTATGATTTTCTCCATTTAATTTGACACTGGCTATTGGACTGCTGTGTATCGCCTTTATTATGTTTAGGTTTGTCCCTTGTATTCCTGATCTCTTCAAGACTTTTAACATGAAGAGGTTATTGGATTTTGTCAAAGGCTTTTTCAGCATCTGATGAGATGCTCATTTTTTTTTTCTTTTCAAATTGTTTATATGGTGGATTACATTGGCAACTTTTCAGATGTTGAACCATCATTGCATGTCTAGGATGAAGTCCACTTGATCTTGGTGGATGATCTTTTTTTTTTGGCTGTGGTCTTGGATTCGGTTTGCCAGTATTTTATTCAGTATTTTGCATCAATGTTCATGAGGGAAATTGGTCTGTAATTCTCTTCTTCATTGAGTTTTTGTGTGGTTTGGGTATCAGGGTGACTGCGGTCTCATTGAAAAGAATTTAGGAACTTATGAGAGAGAGAGAGAGAGAGAGAGAGAGAGAGAGAGAGAGAGAGAGAGAGAGAGAGAGAGAGAGAGAGAGGTGGGGGTGGGTGGGATTGTTGCCAGCTCTGCCCATGGTCCAGAACTTTCATTGGAATCCCAGAGGTTTTGTTTGCTGATTCAGTCATGGCCTGATTTAGGTCTAGGGATTATGCATTGACAACTTCATTTGTGAATTTAATTTTATGTCAGAGATGATTTGGATAAAAACTGATTGCTTAGGTCATCAGTGCTATGAAAGCATGGAAGAGAGTCACACACATGGAACACACATGGTGATCAAGCATTTACTAGGGAGACATTTGCTACATTTTTGGCAAAATTTACTTAAAATGACATTTTCTGTGCTAAACACCTTCTATAAACAAAGTATTTTCCCAGGATACCCTTTAGACATTTTTTCTGGTTTATTTTTAACATGTATTTTATTCTTTATTTTATGTATATGTGTTTGGGCCTGGTTGAATATATGTGTACCATATGAGCACAAGGAATTATGGAGGCATGTGTGTGCATGTGTATTAGTGCATATGTGTGAGTATTTGAGTGTGTGTGTGTGTGTGTGTGTGTGTGTGTGAGTCTGTGTGCATGTGTGTGTATGGTGTGTGTGTGCGTGTGTATGTGTGATATCTGAGTGTGTGCATGCATGTATGTGTGTGTGTATGTGAATGTGTGTGCATATGTGTGTGTGTGTGTGTGTGTGCTATGTGCATATGCGCTCAAGTGTGCATGACTATGAGTACATGGATGAGGTTCCCTTGAAGGTCAGAAGAGGTGTTGTATCTCCTGGAGCTGGAGACACAAGCAGTTGTGATTGCTCCTTGTGGGTGCTGGGACCTGAACCTGGGTCTTTGTAAGAGCATCAAGCTCTCTTCAGCACAGAGCATCTCTCCAGTCCCAGTTTTGTTCATATTTCAAGCTCTGAGAAGAAGTGTGAGCTCTTGGCAAGGGTTGTTAATGTTCATTCCAAGGATTTATTTCTAAAGTCTCAACGAGGCAGCTGGGCCCCTGCTCTCTCAAGATGTCCTGATTCTTGGGGTCGCTGTGCAGCCTTGTACTTCTGGAGGTCTGGGTGGGATTGAAGAACTTAATGGTATTTGGGGTTTGGTAGAACATCGCAGATGTTTTCTCAAACATGTTACCAAAAATGCATGGCTTAATCCCTCGAAGGAGTCAAACGTGAGAGGATTATTAGCAGGTGACAGAGCTATGGAAGGTGGGCCTACTTGGATGAAGGGTTGTGTGATGGAAAGGTGTCTTTGCCTTGCTTCTTGGTATTACTCTTTCTGTTTCCTGGACACCATAACGGGAGCATCTTTGATCCATTGTGTTCTCTGTGCCATGACGGTTAATCTCATCTCAAGCCCAAATTAATGGGGCCAAATAATTATGGGTGGAAATCTGAAGGTGGAAGCTGAAACATTTCTTTCTACCTTTATGCCATTTCTCTCAGGTTATTTGCCCATTGACTAAAGGTTAGCAAAAGGTCTGATTATGTGATTTGATTGCTGCACTGGTGGACGGAAGACCACATTGGAAAGTACCAGAAGCCAAAGGGACATCTAAAGAATGATGTGGGTAAAATAAAAGGATTTTGGGGAGCTAGAATCCAGAACAAGCCACAGAGGTGTTAGGCCAAAATTTCCCAGGTGTGGCCTGGCTGCCTCATTTTTGTAGAAGTAGCCATGCCCTTAGGACATTGGTTTTAGGACACAATAAACACCATTGCCATTTCTGGACACTGTCATGGTGTGGGTCACTTCTCTGTCTCCCATCAGACCAGGGGCCATGCTGTGTTGTGTGGCATTTCTGCCTAGAGTGTTTCCATTGAATCACTGTTATGGGAAGCTTTGGCCTGCTTTCTCATTAACTTGTCTGATGGGAGCTGGCGAGCTCAGCCCTCACCAGACACAAACACTTGATGTGTATGACTAAAATGAAACTGCCTGTGAGGGTTGGTGTATACACGGAGACAAGGCCACAGTCTGAGCAGCAACTGTATTTACAGAGAGAAAATAAACAACAGAACAGGTCATCAAATAGCACTTTCTGCTGCTTTCTTCCCTTCCCAGCTTTCCGAGTCTTTGGTGCCCAACCCATGATCTCTTTGTGAGTAGTCCATTTTATCCTAGAAGCTGTTGGATAGCTTGCAGTTGAGAGCAAATTGATATGACTGAGTCTGGAGTGTCAAGATCCCTTTGTCTCTAATAGGAGAAACTGAGGGTCAGGGCGCATGCACCATGGGGACAGAAGGATGATGTCATCATTTTGACGGGTCATCAGCCCCTCATTACACTTTTAAAGGGGAAACACCATTTCAGGTTTTTGCTGCTCTCCAAATACAGTCTTGCTGAAACGAGAGGAGGAGACTTTCCTAGGGCCCTTCTCTTCTCTGAGTCTCCAGGTTGGTAGAGATGCATGGTGCAGGCTGACTAAACCAGACAGGGAGTGCTAAAAGTGGAACCAAGAGCTGCAAGCCCCTCTCTGGCTGGGTTTGCTGGAATGTACTGTTCCTACTGTGTTCCAGGTATCTGTGATGTTAGAGGAGTTCGGTCAGTATGTGTACTCATTGTCTCTGAGTGAAAGATTAATAAAAGATGGTCAAAGAACTACTGGCAATCAGGATTTAGTTGGCCTTTGGCTTGGTTTTTCTCCATCTGGTTTAGGTTTTGTGGTTCTGTTTCTAGCTCCAAGCAATTGCAATAAAAAGAAAGATCAAGAAAATAAAACCCAAGTATGATTTGAGAATTCCAAAACCTGTAAATAAATATTTTTAAACAAATCAAGACAAAAATATATTATGCCAGAAACTACATTGAATGTCCAAACTGTCATGCAAGCACAGATGAATAAGTTCCAACACTCTTGAATGTATGTTCACTAGAAGACTGTGCTATCCTACCCTGAGATAAACACTAAGAGGAGAGGTGTATGTGTGTGGGGAATGATAGAGTAGGAAGGGGGAAAAGAAGGTAGGAGAAGAGAAATAGAAGAGAGGAGAGAACAGGCATGGCAGAGAAAGAGGGAAGGGGAAAGACATGGGAGGAGAGAAAGGAAGGATGAGGGAGAGAAGAGGGGGCATAGGGGAGAGGAAGAGAGGAAAGGAGAGAAGCGAGAGAGACTGAGGGAGAAGGAGAGGGAAAGAGAGAGGGGGAAGGGAGAGAGAGAGAGAGGAGGGAAAGGGACGAAGACTGGGGGAGGGAAGGGGAAAACAGCAGAGATTTTCCATAACCCAGACCACAGATGTCCCAGCTGAATTCTCTTCCTTCTCTAAGACTCAGTTGTCAGTTTGCAATTGCACATCAACTTTTAAAATGTAGGCAGGTGCAGTTGCAAATATAATTTGATGTGTAATTGCCATTATTATGCTTGACATTTGCAAATTTAATTCTAATTACAGAATTAGCTGCTGTATTGTATCAGAAAGGAAAGGAAATGTTATAATTTAACATTTTAACAGGAAGTTTATGCATATTTACTAACTTCATTATAAAACTATCATTAAGCAATTTTTGACACAATGAGCTCTTTTGATGGAAGATATCATTGTCTTTTTAAAATCATGTTTTAGTCACAGCATACGTTCTTCACTTAGTCCTCAGGTGCCCTCTAGTGGACATAAGTAGTGATTAGTAAAGTAGGTTTTATGTTTGTTTGGACTTACTAGAGCGATAAATACAGTGACAAAATGTAGTACAATGTTTTCTTTTCTTTCCAACTTAATGCAGTGAACACATACTATGTCATGTAGCGTGCGTGCCTGCGTGTGTGCATGTATGTGTGTGTGTGTGTGTGTGTGTGTGTGTGTTCATTTGTTTTGCTGTTGTTTTTTGAGACAGGGTTTCACTATAAATAGCCCTGGCTGGTCTAGATCTCTCCTTTTAGAGCAGGCTGGCCTCAAACTCAAAGAGGCCCACCTGCTCTGCGTCCTGAGTGCTGGGATTAAAGGCGTGTTCCCACACACCTGGGACAAATGTCACACATTATTAAAGATAAGTCAGATGACAAACACGAATGTATAACATGCAAACATATATTTGTTATGTCAGACAGAATAAAAAAATGTTATATCCTATGGCATCCGCCATGAAATGAAAAGCACTGGCCGTTCTTGCAGAGGACCAGAGTCAGGTTCCATCCCCATGCTGGGCAGCTCCTAACTGCCTCTCACTCACCCTCTTCCGGTCTTCACTCAAGTCCACACACCCCACCTGCCCATAATCAAAAATCAAGTAAACATTTAAAAAGAAATATAAAAGTAAACAGGAACATGGGCACAGAACATGGGTACTTTCTATATGCTCAAAGTAAATTATCCCAAAGCCCTTCCTCACAGACCCCCCACCAAAAAAAAAAAAAAAAAAATACCCAGAGGCAATTGTTTTCTCAAGATCATTTCTTCCCACAGCAGCAGAATACACATGACTCTGAAACAGTTTGTCATTTTACTAGAAATTGACGTGTGACATTTAAATTTGTAGAGGGTCAATCTGTATATCAGTGTTCTCAAATTCCAATTTGAATCCTCAATTCAGTCTGGTTCTCACTTTGTAAATAGAAAAGCTACTTTTGAAGTATTCAGAACAATATAGATGCAACAAGAATTTCCACAAGATGTCACTATGGTACCAAGGAAATACAGCCACAGGTTTATCTGTCTGTGTCCTTATTTTTAAAAATTGATCCAAAGGCATTCACGCACAGGGGTATTATCTTGGACTTAAAGACATGTAAATTAATTCAACTTATAGATGCCCAGTAGCCCCTATGACCTGTTTGCAAGCAAGCATACCTGTTAAGCTACATGGAACAATTCTTAATTAGATGCATCCAAGGGAAATATAAAACTAGTCATCTAGAAATACACAGAAGATGGTAGTTGAGACTATGTATTAGACACATTTTCTGAGGGTGTGCGTCTTGTTGTTAGTAGCTCAATCATCTCACAGGGTACTGGAATGTTTAGATTGAGACTATGAGTGGACTTAGGTATCATAGCCTGAACCCTAACAGAAAAGGTTTGGCCACCCTTGCTCAGCATGTGGCTGTACTGGGAAAAGGTACAATGAGATTCAGTGACCTCCTGAGTCACCTTCTGTGAAGATGCCCACTAGTGTCTCAGTTCCAAGCCGTATCTGTAGGTCATCCCAGGGTCCGACTCCTGCCCCCAGCAAGAGCTTTCTAGGGAAAGCCTAGTTTCTTGTTGTCTCTCCTTTCAATAACCTGATCCTGATGAGGGACACAGTGTCTCCTTAGAACACTGGCATTCCTACCAGACGGTCAGTTACAGCCGCACAGACACTTAGCTCATACTGGTGATGATTAAGGACTAATTCTGAGGGACGGATCTCTGATGATGAACTACAAGATGCTTGTATGTTCTCTGTTTCTGCTTTTAGTGGGCTCCAGGTTAAGAAAGAAGATGGCAGGGAGATCAGAGTTGACAATCCATCCCAGTCACTGGGGTAACCAGCTTGAGTCAGCTTCCCAGTTTGTAGGTGGGGATGGTAGTCTCTCATGGTTTCTGCTGGGGCAAACTAGCATCCACATGTAAAGCATCTACAAAGAGGATATTGGGCCTGGAGAGACCATCAGCAGCTAAGAGCGTCTGCTGCTCTTCCGGAGGACCAAGGTTTGATTCCCAGCACTGACAAGGCTGCTCACAACTGTCTATAATTCTAGATCTAGGGATGCCCTCTTCTGGCCTCCTCAGGCACTGCATACACATGACATGTAGACATACCTGCAGGCAACACACACACACACACACACACACACACACACACACGGCGTGTGCACGAGGGAGATGATAATAAGAATCACATTTAATGTTCGGAGCATAGCTTTATTATATACTAAGGCTCCACACATAAGCAACTCCTATTTTTAAAACTTAAATGTGGGTGCAATGATTTAAGCATTTGTAGTAAATGATAGTCTGGAAGGGCCTTTAATCAAGATTTTGTTTGTTGGACTCAGCCACTTGTTTGAAGAGTAGACAGATCTGGCCCTGCTTTTGTCAAGATTCCCCTCAGCTGGTGACTGGAACCAGAATTTGCCTTAAGTCTGGCAGCTGTACCTAGTTAAACAGCATTTGGCCAATTGTTAGTCGAACTGGGATTCCCTCTCCCCAGCCCCTGTTGATCTGGCCATGCTGCCTGTAGGCTTCTCCTGTTTTAAAGCCTCACCTAGCTCCCCAAGGATAAACCGAAAACATGGCTGACATCTGCAGCTTGCCCAATTAGTTCAATCAGCCTCAGATGTGGAAGCCAGGGCGCTCTCGAACCAGCTCATCAGGCACACTTCGCTAAAGGAGGATCGGGGCGCCAGGAGCCTGAAGGAACTGGAACGAACTTGCTCAATGCACTGCTTATCCTGAGGTGCTGAGCCAGGACTGCAGTCCAAGTGTCTTTGCTGGCTAGCATCGGTTCTGGGTCTGGAGGACTTGGGGCAATTTCCTTCCACTCAAGTGCTCTTAAAAACAAATAGTAGGCTTCATCTGTGGAGAACTGCAGGAGATTCAGTCACCCAAAACACTTCTTTTCTATCTGTATAAAGATGTCTCCGGGGTAAAATAAAAAATCCTCTTGTGCCTGTGCAAAGATGTCTCAGGGGGAGAAAATCCTTCATTGTTTGTTTAATACTTTTCACATTTTTTAGACTTTTTGTTTTGTTTTGTTTCAATATTTTAACCTCTGGCAATAGGATTTTGGGCTGCAGCCCAGGCAAGCTGGACTCACTGTGTCACCAGCCCTGCTCCAAATGATATGACAGACTTTGAAGATCCGCCATGGTAGGCCTCATGTTCCATAGGGAGCAGAAAAGGGATGGGATGGAGGTTGGGAGGGGGGTAGGAGAGGAGGGGAGGGTAAAGGAACTGGGTTGGACATGTGAAACAAGCTTGTTTCAAATTTAAATTAAAAGATATTGTCATAAAAAAGTGTGATGGTTAAGTACAATAAAAGAGTCCAATATTGCTAATCATTTTTACATGGCTTATGGGCCATGGGTCACTTCCAGGCTACAGTGCTGGCCAACAAATGGGAAGCTACTTTAGAAACAGTAAGGGCATGTTATACCAGACTCTTTTTATTTTTTTGTATCCCTGGCTGTCCTGGAACTCGCTGTGTAGACCAGGCTGTTCTCAAACTCACAGAGATGTGCTTGCCTCCATCTCCCAAGTGACGGTTTTAAAGGTGTGTGCTGATGAAGGGGCCAGACCCTCACCCAGCCTCCTGCTTTGGTAGCCATGACAGGCTGCAGAAAAGACCCAGCAAGACGTAGGCCTCTGACTCAGCAACATGTGTTGAGCTCCTAGCCTTCCCTAATCACTGGGAATAAACCTCCATATGCCCTTCATGTGGCAAGGAACCAATCAGAAGTTAGCTGGTGGGCTCTGGAATGCAGAGCATAGCAACCACCCTAGGAGAGCATGTAGGCCGTAGCAACCATTCCTGCAGGTGCAGCTGACCAATCATCACAGGACAGGGTGTCCAAGCTTGGAGGTGCACCAATCCTGAGACTGCTGCTATGCAATTGTGGACCCCCAGACACTCTCCTGCCCTACCAATATAGTTCCTGTCCTACCACTGCTTGAGGTCCTTCTCCCTCTACCCGCTGTGTCAGACCTTCAGAGGACCAGAGTTGAAACAGTTAACTGGTTAATTAATTTAAAGACTCTTTGCTTTTGCATTGGGTCAGGGTCTCTTGGTGATTTGGGGATTTAGAGTTTGGGCACAGCACAACACTCCCATTGCCCAGCTTACACTAGACTCTTGCTACTCCAGAGTATGCTCTGCAGCCAGGCAACATGTCTCACTGAGGGTTTGGTTTGAAACACAAAACTGAGGCCTCATCTGTCCTAAGCTGGAATATGCGTTATACCAAGAGTCCCTTGGCTGTCATGTGAATGGACACTGAAATTTGAGGAACAATTTTCCTCTTTGTTGTGCTGGGATCAAACCTGGGGTCTTTCAAATGCTAGGCAAATACTTCACTGGCAAGGTTCCACTGAGCTCTGCTTCTTAGGTACAAGGTACACCTTCTGAAGCTATGGAGAAAGGAATCTTCTGGAAGTAGCATGCTGTGGCTGCCTGTGGTGATATATCATTTATAATCTAATAAAGCCACTGAAGACCAGAAAAGCAAAGCAGCCAGCCACTAGCTCTTATCTCTACATCAGACTAAAAGGGTGACCCTGGCCCTATGAATTTTCAGCATGGATGAAGACTGAATGCTTAATACTAGATGCCGAGACCCTGCTCCTGTCTTATATACCTTTCTAGTGCTGGGATTAAAGGCGCGAGTTCCATTTCTCTTTTAGACTGATTCACTCTCTTGTAGCCCTGGGTGGCCTTGAACTCACAGAGATACATCTGCCTCTGTCTCTTGACTCATGGGATTAAAGGTGTGTGCCATCACTGTCCAGTTTCTGTGGCTGTCCAGTGTGGCTGGCTTTGCATGCTGATCTTCAGTGGCTTTATTAGATCATAAACAACACATCTGCACAGCTGCTGTCATCTGATGCACAGCTGAGGCACATTTCCCAATGCCCATAGTGGAACTCCACAAATGATGACTTCCTGTACCTTCTTTCAAAGTGTGTTGACTAGAGTTTTGTTGACAAGAACTTCATTTTGTAAAATGGGGTGGGGAATGTTTCATTTGGTTATTTTCATTTAGGAGTAAATCCATTGCTGCAAATTTAAGGAATTCAATAAGGAGAGATTTACACTAGTTTTACCATTTTGATTGATTGAATCTTAGTTACATACATTCTCTCTCTCTCTCTCTCTCTCTCTCTCTCTCTCACACACACACACACACACACACACAACACACACACACACACACACACATTTAATAAATAACATGTCCACTGAATTAACACAAGGAGAGGGATGTATAGAGATCTGTGTTTCAATACCCTATTTACACTGCAAAGTTTTCAAGCTGAGGATACATTCACTTAATAATATTTTCTGTGTATCCTTCTAAAGAAGTTTATGCATATTCCAATAAATATGAATATGTAGAATTTCTCTGTTTAAATCAAGTTTTTCACCTATGTGTGTACAACTATTAAAACATCCACAGCTATGATAGATTTTTTTGTGAGTTGCTTTTTTGCTCTTTATTTTACTTCAAGTTTTCTACACTTTTTTTCAGGGTTTTCATAAGTGGCCAAAATATTTGTACTTCTTGATAATTACACACTTAACAAGTTATTTTTGCAAGTTTTAGTTCCCCCTCCCATCACAAATACTCTTTTGATGGGATTCTTTGCACAGAATCATTGCTTAGTGGGAGCTGTATGGAGCTTGAGGAGACATGGTGGATATACACCAGATGTCATGGCATCCTTCACTCTTTCCTTCCCCAAGCCTTGTCTGTTCATTTTCAATTCTGTGCATAACTCTGTAATCTGCTAATACAATCTCCTTCTTGAAAACGCTAGGGAGGCATTTAGAGCTTGCAATACTTAAGGCTTAATCACTACATAAAACATTGAGAGGGAAAGAGAAGATGGCATTTCTATCTGGTTGGGTGATGGTTCTACTTATGGTTGAAAGGAATGCCATCCTCTAATGCAGAAAGCGGAAGCAAACTCCACAACCATCTAAAACCAATCAAATGACAAAGGGTGAATGGGTAGTGAACCTTGAAGAGAAGCTGGTTCTCACTGCAGGAGGGAGGGAAGGAGCTCATTCCAGGGAAAAGCTTCCTAAGATCTAGGGATTCCTACCAATGAAGAAAGAGAAGTTTACGAAAGAATGCTGGTCTGCTTTCCATTTCTGAAGTAAAGGACTGGGAAATAATTAGAATATTCTTGATCAGACTTTGAGACAGATCCCAAGCAGACAGACCCAGAGTGCTATAGCTTGTCTGTAGAGCTGATTGATGGCAGGAGGAAGCTGCCACTGTAGTGGAAGGAGCTGAGGAAGAAGGACTCAGAGTTGCAGAAATACATAGGGAAAAGTGAATTGGACATGTTTGGGAAGGGCTATTCTTGAGATGAGGGGTGGTGAAGAGCACTGAGCACTCCCTTCAAGCAAGAGAATGCCATCACTCTCTCCAAACTCAAAGTTAAATTCTGTCTCAGGGAGTCAGTTCATCACAGTTTAAATGAAAATTAAAGTCTTAATTATTTCTCATAGGCTCCAAAGGGAGGGGAGGGAGCTCAGGAAAGATCTGGACATTGTTGGATTGGGTAACATCTGTAGTTAACAGCTAGCGTAGTGGAACTGCAGGGTGTGGGGGGCACCACGAGAAGGAAGGGCAGTAGTGTTTCTTACTTTCCCACATGGGCCATAAGAAAGCTGCTCCTTCAGTCTTTGCAAATAGGAGTTCACTTGCTCCCAAACCACATCGAGAGGTTCAACCTTTATAGAGAAATCCAGCTATCCTTTCACATTTTGTATCTCTCAGTCATGTGAGGCACCAGTGCTCCATCTCCCCAGCCCTGGAGTGCATTTTTATGTTAAAGCATTTGAGTGGTTTTGGAGATTTAAACCTTTAGCTTAAAAGTGTTCATTCTTTTTCCAAAGGAAAAACAGCCACAGTGCTTCCTAGAGGAATAAGGAAATGAAATGTCACAACAGAGGAGACAATTTAGTTGTAGATTTTGTATGTATGTGTACCTTGCTGTATGTCTGAGAGATAAATCTATATGGAGAAATGTCATTTGGGGACTACATTTTTATGTTCTGGAAAAACGGTAGAAGAGAGATGAATAATTGACCCTGGCCGTTTTCTGTTTCCCTTGCTTTCTCCTACTAGTAAATAAAGGACATAAATACTGAAAGCATTCTCTCAATCTGCCTTTGGAAGGTGTGGGTTATATTGTAATGGGCATTCATGTTGAAGAGCCTTGTCCAAATCACTCATTATCTTTGCTCTCTAAGAACGCCGTGGCATGACACTATGACACTATCATATGGTATTTACAGGGATCTCTATAATTGCTCTCTTGCTGGCTTAGCCCTGGGTGAGCCACACTTTGAACAAACCTTCTATACAATTCAACTTGGACAATTTTATATGTTGAAGTTGGAGTGTTGTTTGTCTAGCATGGAATAACTCTTTCTCTTACAGACAATCATCAGGAATTTCCTCTACTATTAAACTGTCTACAGTGCGATTTTAAGAGAATAAATTTACACAAAATTGATCCAAATAGCACATTTTCACCAGCCCAGGGCTTCCTTTGAGAATGCTTGTGGTATGTAGAGTATGATTTAGTTACCTCTGGAGTCTTATGGGCTGGCTGTGGAGGGAGGCTTCTGGAAGAGATGGATGTTAACAGACCTGCTCTATACAAAGAGAACCCTCATCTTACCTTTGAGAATTGGCACCAAATGTTAGGGGACAGTTAATGAACAGGCAGAGGACTGTGTCAAAATCCTTTCACTTGGGAGTGAGCAAGGACAAGGAACTAGGGGTACTTAGGGTATGTATTGTGAAAACTTTTCTTTTCTGTTGGGTCTTTGTCCATGTATTTAAATAACAAGAACCTCCATAACAAAGCAGATCCTGAGATCTGTTTAGCCTTCATGGAAAAGAATGGGAGAGAAGAAACAACATCATTCTAAAAAGAAAGTAAAAGACCTGAAAGCCCTAAGCAAGAGATCAAGCAAGAGGAAGAAAACCCGTCGTTGAAGACACAGACAGTATCGCATATAGCTTTCACGTACAAGTGCTCAGGGTACCTACATAGAGGTTCACCTTGTTTTGAGACATGGTGTCTCACTGGCCTGGGACTCACCAACTAGAGTAGGTTGGCTGGCAAGAGAGTCCCAGGGATCCACCTCTCCAATGTTGGCATTATACACACGTGCCACCGTTTTGGTTGCAGGGAAAAATGTCCCCCATAGGTTCATGTATCCACAACTGATTCCATCTTTCTGGGACCATAAACCAAAATAAACCAATTTATCCTCTAAATTGCTTTTGTCAGAACATATTATCATCGCAATGAAAGAAGGCTAGGATAAAGACTATGCCTGGGGTTTGAAATGGGTCCTCATAATTCATTTGTAATCATTTTTCTGTCTGGGCTGCTTTCACAATGCCTCATTTGGATTATTGCCCTTATAATTTTCCATCTAATACATGTTGCTTGCTAAAGAATTTCTAGCTGGATGTGGAGGCTCATGCTTATAATCTTAGCACTACGGAGGAGAAAACAGGAGGATCAAGGGTTCAAGCTCCCAAATAAAATCACAGGGAGGCTTATTCTTTCTCATAAATGCCCAGCCTTAGCTTGGCTTATTTATAGCCAGCTTTTCTTTAATTATCCCATCTTTAGCCTCTGGGCTTTTGCTTTTCTATATTCTATGTATTCTACATACTTTTCTTTGCTTCTAACTCCATGGCTTGCTGTGTAGTTGGGTGGCTGGTCCCTGATGTCTTCCTCTCCTTCTCCTTTTTGCTCCTCTACCCTCTTGTTCTTTCCTTCTGTTGATTCTCTCTCCCTGGCAGCCCCACTTATTTCTCTCTCCTGCCTAGCTATTGGACGTTCAGCTCTCTATTAGACCAATCTAATGTTTTGGGCAGGCAAAGTAACATAGCTTTACAGAGTGAAAGAATGCAATGCATTTCTTTTGTATCATCAAAAAAAGTTCCATGAATGTATAATGCATAAACAAATGTAACACATCTTAAAATAATATTCCACTACACTTCCCAACTGGATTTCCTAACTTGGGACTGAGTGTTCAGATACATGAGCCTGTGGGATGCATGTCTCATTCAAAGTAGTGCCGAGTATAACACAGACTAGTGGAAGAGAACATTCTCCACAGTGGCAGTCAAGACAGCAAGATGGATACCACGGTTTGTAAAAAATGGGATCACGTGGTACATATATTGTCTGCATCCTATTCTTTCTTCTATAACAAACTGTGGCTATCTTTGCTGTAGTATTATTATAGGCATACCCTATTGATGGATTATCTTTGACCTATGCCTTCCACTAAGATTAATTTTAAAACATTGGGCAGTGGCCTCTCTGCTATGAACAAGTCACTTTCATTTATTGTTTCTCCAAGGTCCAGCAAGAAATGCCAGTTCTTCATAAGATACAGAAAAGGATGGCATCTGTTGGATGACACTCTTCCGAGAGACACGAGTGAACATCTACTTAGAACAATCAGGCTAGCAACCACAAACCAAAGCACCAACACCACTGAAGTTCAACGTGCTGAACTGAGGGACTAATTGAGGTTATTTACAGGAGCATAGGTGACTCAAAGGAAGTTATATCATCGAGTTCACCTCAGTATAGATAGAAACTTAGTAGAGTTACAACCCTGGAGTTCTATCCATGATTTGTTGGTAGCTTGGCAGTTTCCAGTTTGCTTCCTTGACAGTTCTTAGAGATTATATAACCTTGGAGAAGGAGGGACTTTGTGAATATGGTAAGTATTAGGGACTTCCTGAGACTTATGAGTTGTCTACTTCTTTACTCAAAATGAGCCCCTGTCCATGAAGGAATACTTCAATTAGGAGGAAATTGCTGCTTGGTAGGTTTGCCCAAAAAGGGAATACTTAAAATATTAAACTAAAAGTACACAAAAGACTCATGATGTCTGACGAGAAAGCTAAGTGTCACCAGAAAGAGAGTGCCATGTAGAGGAGATCCTGGGTCAGCCATCTTCTTGTTGCCACTGCTCTTTTTCTACTGAGGCACCAAGAGTAGGTATTGATTGTGGTATCTTGAGCAGCAGAGAAATTTTTGGACTGGGAAGAAATCTCTCTCTCTCTCTCTCTCTCTCTCTCTATATATATATATATATATATATATATATATATATATATATATATCTTATTTTTTCTCATTTTACAAATCAATCAAAGTTCCCTCTCCCTCCCATTCCCTTCTTCCCCCTCCCATCACATTCCCTACCCACTCTACAGGGAGGGTTAGGACTTCCATAAGAGACCATCAAAATCTTCCAAGTCATTTGGAGTAGGACCTAGGCTCTCTCTCCTGTCTCTAGGCTAAGTGAGTATCCCTCCATGGGGAATGTGCTCCCAAAGTCCTTTTGTGTACCAGGGATACATCCTGGCTCCACTGTCAGAGGTCCCATAGACTTTCCAGGCCCTCAATCTAATACCCATGTTCAGGGGGTCTTAGTCGGTTCAATGCTGGTTTCCCAGCTATCAGTCTGGTGTCCATGAGCTTCCCCTGTTCAGGTCAGCTGTCTCTGCTGGTTTCTGTAGCCTGGTCTTGTCCTCATTTTCTTACTACTCCTCCCTCTCTGCAATTGGACTCCAGGAATTCAGCTCAATGTTTAGCTGTGGGTGTCTGCTTCTGTCTCCATCATCTACTAAATGAGGGCTCTAAGATGGCATATAAGTTAGTTATCAATCTCATTATGAGGGAAGAGCATTTAAGGTAGTCACTCCACTACTGCTCAGTTGTTAGTTGGGGTCATCCTTTCCTTGTGGGTCTCTGGACATTTCTCTAGTGTCAATTCTCTCTTCAAATTTATAATGGCCCCCTTTTTTATGGCATCTCTTTTCTTGCTCTGGTCTATTTGTCCCCAGACTCAATCTTTCTGGACTCTCATGTTCTTCTCTCCCCTCCTCTTCTTCCCTTCTCTTTCACCTAGCCCCCTCTCCACTTACTGCCACCCCCCAATATGCTCAGGAGATCTTGTCCCTTTCCCATTCTGTGGGGGTTCTTGTATGTCTCTCTTAGTGACCTCCTTGAATACTAGCTTCTCTGGCAGTGTGAATTGTAGGCTGGTGATCCTTTGTTCTATGTCTAAAATCCATATATGAGTGAGTACCTACAATATACATTTTTTTTGTGACTTGGTTACCTCATGCAGGATGGTTTCTTCAAGTTCCATCCTTCTGCCTGTGAATTTCAAGAATCCATTATTTTTTTTCCCCAATGAGTAGTATTCCATTGTGTAAATGTACCACGTCTTTATCCATTCTTCAGTTGAGCGACATCTAGGTTGCTTCCAGGTTCTTGATATTATAAATGATGTTGCTATGAACATAGTTGAACAGCTGTCTTTGTTGCACGGATGTGGATTTTTTGGGTATATGTCTAAGAGTGGAATTTCTGGGTCCTGTGGTAGACTGATTCCCATTTTTCTAAGGAACCACCATACTGATATCCAAAATGGTTGTACAACTTTTCACTCCCACCAGCAGTGGAGGAGTGTTCCCCTATCTTCACAGCCTCTAGAGAATAAATTGTTATTCATGTTTCTGATTTTAGACATTCTGACAGGAGTAAGATGGTATCTCAGAGTTTCTTTGATTTGCATTTCCCTGATAGCTAAGGATGTTGAACACTTTCTTGTGTGTCTTTCAGCCATTTTGGATTTCTCTATTGAGAATGCTCTATTCAGTTCTGTACCGTACTTTTTAATAGGGTTATTTGGTGTTTTGGTGACTAGTTTCTTAAGTTCTTTGTGTGTATTTTGGAGATCAGCCCTCTGTCAGATATGGGGTTGGTGAAGATCTTTTCCCACTCTGTGGGATTCTGTTTTGTCTAACATGGTGTCCTTTACCTTACAGAAGCTTCTCAGTTTGAGGAGGTCCCATTTATTAATTGTCCATCTCAGTTCTGAGCTACTGGTGTTATGTTCAGGAAGCAGTTTCCTGTACCAATTTGTTCAAGGATACCTCCTACTTTCTTTTGTAAGAGGTTCAGTGTGGCTGAATTTATGTTGAGGTGTTTGAGCCATTTGTGCATGGCAACAGACATGTGCATGGGTCTATCTGCAGTCTTCTACAGGTCAGCATCCAGTTATGCCAGCACCAGTTGTTGAAGATGCTTTCCTCCTTCCATTGTATAATTTTAGCTGTTTTGTCAAATATCACATGTTTGTAGGTGTTAATATCAGGGTTTTCAATTTGATTCCATTGGTCTACTCTCTATTTTTGTGCCAATACCAAGCTGTTTTCAGGACTATAGCTCTATAATAGAGCTTGAAGTCAGGGATGGTAATGCCTTCTGAAATTCCTTTATTGTACAGGGTTGTTTTGGCTATCATGGGTCTTTTGTTTTCCCATATAAACTTGAGTATTATCCCTTTCAGGTCAGTGAAGAATTGTGCTGGGATTTTGATGGGAAATGCATTGAATCTGTAGATTGCTTTTGGCAAGATTGCCATTTTAACTCTGTTGATCCTACCTATACAAAAGCATGGGAGATCTTTTCATTTTTTTGGTTTCATTTTTAAAGAATTTTTTTTTGGTTTCATTTTTTTGGTTTCATTTTCATTCTTTAAAGACTTTCACTTGTTTGGTTAGAGTTACCCCAAGATATTTTATGTTGTTTGTGGCTATTGTAAAGAGTGATGTTTCTCTGATTTCTTTCTCAGCTTCTTTATTGTCTGTTTATAGTTGGGTTACTGATTTTTTATTTTCTAGTTAATCTTGTATCCTGCCACTTAGATGAAGGTGTTTATCAGCTGTAGGAATTCCCTTGTAGAGTTTTTTTGGGTCACTTATATAAACTATCATATCATCTGCAAATAGTGAGAATTTGACTTCTTCCTTTCCAATGTGTATATCTTTGATCTCCTTTTGTTTTCTTATTTCTCTATGTAGATATTCAAGTACAATATTGCAGAGCTATGGAGTGTTTGAATAACCTTGTCTTGTTCCTGATTTTAGAAGAATCCCATTTTCTCTCCATTTTGTTTGATGTTGGTTGTTGGTTTACTGTATTGCTTTTATTATGTTTAGGTATGCTTCTGTTATCCCATATCTCTCCAAGACCTTTATGATAAAGGGGTGTTGGGTTTTGTCAAAGGCTTTTTGAGCATCTAGTGAGATGATCATATTATTTTTCTTTTTCATTTTGTTTATGTAATCAATTTCACTGACCGATTTTTGTATGTTGAACCATCCCTGCAACACTGGGATGAAGCCTAGTTAGTTATGATGGATGATTTCTCTGATGTGTTCTTAGATTTTATTTGCCAGTATTTAATTGAGTAATTTTGCATCAATGTTCATGAAGGATATTTGTCTGTAGTTCTCTTTTTTATTTGTGTCTTGTGAGATTTGGGCACCAAGGTAATTTTAGCCTAGTAAAAAAAGTTTGGCAATGAACCTTCTTATTCTGTTGTGTGGAACAATTTGAGGACTATTGGTATTAGCTCTTCCTTGAATTTCTGGTAGAATTCTGCACTGAAGCCATCTGGCCCTGGGCTTTTTTGGTTTGGAGGCTTTTTTATGACTGCTTCTATTTCATTAGGGGTTATAAGTCTATTGATTAATTTTGGTAAGTGATACCTATTCAGAAATTTGTCTATTCCCTTTGAATTTTCAATTTTTGTCAAGTACAGGCTTTCAAAGTCTGACCTGAAGATTCTCTGAATTTTTATCACTTTCTGTTTGTATGTCCCCCTTTTCATTTATGATTTTGCTGATTTGCATGTTCTCTCTCTGCTTTTTGGTTAGTTTAGTTAGGGCTTGTTTATCTTGCTCATTTTCTCAATGAACCAACTCTTTCTTACATTGATTCTTTATTTTGTTTTCTTAGTTTCTACTATATTGATTTTAGCCTTCAAATTGATTATACCCTGGTGTCTATTCCTCTGGGGTGATGAGTTTGCTTCTTTTTGTGCTAGGGCTTTCAGTTGTGTTGTTAATTCTTTAATGTGACTATCCTCCATTTTCCCCATATGGGCATTTCATCCAATGAACTTTCCTTGTAGTACTGCTTTCAAAGTGTCGCATAGGTTTGGGTATGTTGTGTCTTAGTTTTTGTGAATTCTAGGAAGTCTTTAATTTCTTTCTTTATTTCCCCCTTGACCCAGGAATGGTGCAATTGAGCAGGTTTACTTTCCATGTGTTTGTAGAGTTTCTGCAATTTGTTTTGTTGTTGTATTCCAACTTCAAAACATGGTGGTCTGATAAGATATGGGCGGGTATTCAAAGTTTTTGTATGTGTTAGGGTTGGTTATTTTGCCTAGTATGTGGTCAATTTTAGAGAAGGTTCCATGTGGAGCTCTAAAGAAGGTATAATCTTTTGTGTTTGGATATAGTGTTCTATAGATATCTGTTAAACCCATTTGGGACATAACTTCTGTTAGTTCATTTGTTTCTTTATTAAGTGTCTGTCTGGTGGTCCTGTCTAGTGGTAAGAGTGGGGTGTTGAAATCTCCCACTATGAGTGTGTGAGGTTTAATGTGAGATTTGACTTTTAGTAATGTTTCTTTTATGAATGTGGGTGCCTTTGTATTTGGTGCATAGATGTTCAGAATTGAAACTTTGTACTGATAGATTTTTCCTGAGATGAATATAAAATGAACTTCTTCATCTCTTTTGATTTATTTTGGTCTAACAAGTCTAATTTGTTAGATATTAGGATAGCTATACCTGCTTGCTTCTTGGGTTCATTTGATTGGAAAATCTTTTGCTAATGCTTTACCCTGAGGTAATGTCTGTCTTTGAAGCTAAGCTGTGTTTCTTGTATGCACCAGAAGGATGAGTTCTGTCTTTGTAGCCATTCTGTTAACCAGTGTCTTTTTATAGGTGAGTTAAGACCATTAATGTAGAGGGAAGGTAAGGACCATTGATTGTTAATTCTTGTTTGTTTTATATTTGTTGTTGTTGTTGGTATTGTGAGTATATTTACTCTGCTTTTTTGGAGGGGGGTTCTGGTAAAGTGGGATTATCTATTTATTGCCTATGTCTTTTGTGAGTGTTAACTTCCTTGGGTTGGAGTTTTCTTACAGAAAACTTTCTGTTGGGCTGGATTTGTGGATATGTATTGTGAATATCTGGTTTTGTCATGGAATATCTTGTTTTCTCCATCTGTAGTGATTGATTCTTTTGCTGGGTATAATAGCCTGGGCTGGCATCCATGGGCTCTTAATGTTTGTAGAACATCTATCTAGGACCTTCTGGCTTTGAGAGCTTCCATGGAGATGTCAGATATAGGTCTGCCTTTATATGTTACCTGGTCTTTTTTCTTTGCTGCTCTTAATATTCTTTCTTTATCCTCTATGTTAGATATTTTGGTTTCTCTCTCTCTCTCTCTCTCTCTCTCTCTCTCTCTCTCTCTCTCTCTCTTTTCTCTCTCTCTCTCTCTCTCTTCTTTTTTTTTGGTTCAGTCTATTGTTGTTTGGTATGCTTCTTGTACTTTCATAGGCATGTCCTTCTTCAGATTGGGACAGTTTCCTTCAATGATTTTGTTGACTATGTTTTCTGAACCTTTGAGCTGGGCTTCTTTGCCTTTTTCTATGCCTATTATTCTTAGGATTGGTCTTTTCATGGTGTTCCACATTTCCTGGGTGTTTTGTGTTAATGATTTGTTGGATTTAAGATTTTCTTTGGTCAATGAATCTATTTCCTCTAGTTTATCTTCAGTGCCTGAGATTCTCTCTTAAATCTCTTGTATTCTGTTGGTTATGCTTGCATCTGTAGTTCCTGATCTTCTACTGTTCTTGAGAGAGTTTGCTTCTTTTTGTTCTAGAGTTTTCAGTTGTGTTGTTAATTTTCTAGTGTGGCTATTCTCCAGTTTCTTTTTGTGGCTACTTTGTGGTATGAACATTCCTCTTAGTACTGCTTTCAATGTGTTTCAAAAGTTTAGGTATGTTGTGTCTTCATTCTTGTTGAATTCTTGGAAGTCTTTAATTTCTTTCTTTAATTCTTCCTTGACCCGGGAATGCTGCAATTGAGCATTGTTCATTTTCCATGAGTTTGTAGGTTTTCTGCAATGTGTGTTGCTGTTGAATTCTAACTTTAAAACATGGTCATTTGATAAGATACAAAGGGTTATTCTAATTTTTTGTACCTATTGAAGTTTGCTATATTGCTGAGTATGTGGTAAATTTTAGAGAAGTTGTCTTGTGGCACTGAGGAGAAAGTATGTTCTTTTGTGTTTCTACGGAATGTTATCTAAATATCTGTTAAACACAATTGGGTCATAACTTCTGTTAGTTCCTCTGTTTCTTAGTTAAGTGTCTGTCTGGTAGACCTGTCTAGTGTTGGGAGTGGGGTGTTGAAATATACTATACATGTGTGAGTTTTTGTTTATTTATTCTGCACCTTTGAGCTGGGATTCTTTGCCTTCTTCTATGTCTATTATTCTTAGGATTGGTCTTAGTGTTAGTAATGTTTCTTTTAATAAATGTGGGTGCCTTTGTATTTGGGGACTAGATGTTCAGAATTGAGACTTTGTCATGTTGGATTTTTCCTGTGATGAATAAGAAGTGACTTTCTTAATCTCATTTGAGCGATTTTAGTTTAAAGTCTAACTTCTTAGATATTAGGATTGCTACACCTGCTTTTTTTGGGGGGGGTCCATTAGATTAGAAAATCTTTTCCTAAACCTTAACTCTGTAATGTCTGTCTTTGAAGTTTAGGTGTGTTTCTTGTATGCTGCTGAAGGATGGATTCTGTCATCATATCCATTCTGCTAGCCTGTGTCTTTTTTTTTAAATCTATTTTCAGTTCTTTCTTTTTTTATTTTACATATTGATCCCAGTTTCTTTTTATAGGTGAGTTAAGACTATTAATATTGAGGGATATTAATGACCATTGGTGTTAATTCTTGTTTGTGTTGGATTTGTTGTTGGTGGTATTATGTGTGCATTTCCTCCCATTTTTCTTTTGGTTGTTGGTAAAGTGGGATATCTATTGCCTATGGTTTTGTAAGTGTAGTTGACTTCCTTGGTTTATAGGTTTCCTTCCAGAATTTTTTGTAGGGCTAGATTAGTTGGTAAGTATTGTTTTAATCTGGTTTTGTCACGGAATATCTTGGTTCTTCTATCTATCATGATTGAAATCTATGCTGGGTATTTTAGTCTGGTCTGGCATTAGTGGTCTCCTAGTTTTTATAGAATGTTAGGTTTTCCATGGAGAAATCAAGTTTACTTCTGATAGGTTTGCTTTTTATGTTACTTGGCCTTTTCCCTTTGTTGCTCTTAATATTCTTTCTTTATTCTGTATACTTGGTGTTTTTGTTTTTTGTTTTTATGTGGTGAGGGGCCTTTTTTTGGGTTCAGTCTATTGGGTGTTCTGTAAGCTTTCATTAGCATGTCTTTATTTAAGTTGGGAAAGTTTTCTTCTATCATTTTGTTGAATACATTTTCTGCACCTTTAAGTTGGGTTTCTTCAGCTTCTTCTATACCCATTATTTTTAGGTTTGACCTTTTCACAGTGTCCCATATTTCCTGGATACTTTATGTTAGGGATTTTTTGGACTTAAGATTTTCTTTGGTCGATGAATGAATCTATTTCTCCCAGAGTATCTTGAATGCCTGAGATCCTCTCTTCCATCTCTTGTATTCTGTTGGTTATACTTGCATCTGTAGTTTCTGATCATTTACCCAGCTTTTCTATTTCTAGCATTCCCTCCTTTTGTTTTGTTTGTGTTTTCTTTATTGTCTCTATTTCAGTTTTCAGGTCATGAACTATTTGAATTGTTTCTTTCATCTGTTTGATTTTTTTTCTTGGCTTTCTTTTATTTCTTTTTTTAAAAAAGAGATTTGTTGATTTCTTGCATTTTTTAAACTTCTATTTCTTTAAAGAATTTTTCATTTCCTCTTTTAGAGTCTCTATCATGTTCATGAAGCTGTTTTTAGGGTTGCTCTCTTCTGCTTCAGCTGTGTTGGGAAGTTCAAGTCTTGCTGATGTGGAGTCCCTAGACTCTGGGGACATCATATTGATCTTTCTGTTGTTGGTTGTGTTCTTTTACTGTTGTCTACCCATCCCATCTTCCATCAAGTACAGGTCGGGTCTCTTCCTCTCCTGGTGGGTACCAGACCAAGGTTTTCTTCCAGTGGGTGCAAGGAGGTCCGATACTCCCATCACTCTCTTTGTTCAGTGGGTGGAGTTAGGACTAGGGCACTGTCAGACTCTGGATGGGCTGGTCTGCTGGGACTGGTTACCCTGTGCATGTTGCCTAGTCCACAGGATGCTCTGAGCAGGGCACTGGATGGTGAGCTCCTGTGAGTGGAGGCAGAACCAGGATTCTGGCAGACTCTGGGCAGTCTGATCTGCCTGGATGGGCTCCCCCGTGTATGCATGCCCCAGCCCCCAGGAGGCTCTGAGCCTGGTCCAGGAAGGCAGGCCAGAGACAGGCCCAAGTTTCCAGACTTCCTTTCAACACAGTAACAAAACAATATTTGATTTTCACAGAGTGGGATTTTAATGTATTCATCGAGTTATGTCTCCTTCATGCCTAGCAATTTGTAGAGCATTTTATCACTACCAAATGAAGTCTAGTATCAGTCTAGTATCTGCTAGCAATGCCCTTGTTCTTTGCATCACCCCAATGCTGACAACCCTTCAATTACGGGTCTGCTTGTTCTAAGTGCATCATATCAGCAAGAGATTCAGTGTGTGGCCTTCTGTCACAAACTTCTTTAACTCAACTTCATTCATTTTAATGGTCAATGGTGTGCAGTCTCACAGTTTGCTTGTCAGGTCATCAGTGGATAGGCATGAGGGTGAGCTATAGTCTTGACTATTATGAATTCAGCTGGGGATGGGCATGAGGGTGAGCTATAGTCTTGACTATCATGAATTAAGCTGGGGTAAACTATAGTCTTGACTATGGTGAATTCAGCTGCTATGGACAACTGTGCTGACATTTTCATAGGAACGTCTGTCTTCGGCCCTGTTGGTGAGTGAGCCTGATGAGTTGGAATACCTCTTTAACTAAAAATGCATGGACTGGGCAATCACAGTATATTTTCTGCTATTTTTTCTAAGACTTTTGTACAAATAAAGGTGAACTAACTTTTAAAATGTGAACATTGCAACTCTTTAGGGTGAATGGTGATTTGATTTTGCTTGTGGAAGGGCAGTGACACGGCAAGGGTTTGGCTTTTTCAGCACCAAGGAGAACAAGCTGCAGCCCTGTGTAGCAGCCAGACATGAGGACAGGCTGGAAGGAGGTCCAGCGTCTATTCTGTTCTGTAGGGCTGTGTGGCTTCCACAGAGAGCCAGTCCTTGAGTAAAGAGGATGAAGCATCTAGTCATCTAGTAAGATGAGTGAGAGTCCTGTCCTTCCCAATTTAGAAACCAGGGTGCAAATTGCACTTCTTTCCTTTAAAGTATTAAAAATTGTAGAGTAATAGGGGTTGATCTGAGCAAATTACGAAACAGATGAACACAAAAGAGAAATTAAGTTTTTCTATCTAAATTTTAATAGAATGGGTGATGAATACACATACATCCATAGTTGTTATTTGTGTATTTGTCTTTGTATCTATTTATCAATTTCTTCTTTGTGTCTGTGTATGAATCTATGTATCTATCTATCATCTATGCATGAACATATCTTTTTGTGGTACTGAGGATCAATTTGCACATGCTAAACAATGATAATATATATCCTATTTCTCTTAACTTTCTTATTCATTCTTCGTGTCTTTCATGTCATGGTCCCATTAGTTTACAATTAACAGAAGAAAAGAAAAAAAAGGAAAAATCAGTCTCATCATGGAAGCTACAGTGTGACACAATCAGTCATGCAGTTAACCCTTTTTTCTATATATCTTTACTTGCAAATGTTCATTTCAAAGAGTAATTGGTCTGGTTTGAGATCTTTGGTTCTGTTATACTATCGATGCTGGGACCTCACTGGAACTTTTCTTGGTTATCCAATTGCTGTCTTGTGTCATGGAGACCCTGCAGCTTTGGGTCTCTATGGCCAACCCCATTCATGTGCTCAAGCAGATCATAGATGGGGTGGATGTTGGGGTAGGCCAACTATATTCCTGGTTCTGAGCCTGCATAGTTGCAGGACTGGTCAGCCAGCCAGGTGTCCCCTTTCATTACCACCATGGTGAGCTCTCCATCATTGCCCTGGTTACTTTCTCTCCTGCAGCCATGAGCAGGGGCAAAGCCAGGTCACTTGCTTTCACACCCTCCTGGTTGGCTCTCCCAAACCTACACCTACACCCACCAGGGCCAGCTCTACTGTTTTACCCAGGTGAGGTGTAGGGGCCGCTCTCCTGAGTGGTGCGGCTGATTAGGGGAAGGAAATCTTTCCCGCTCTTATGACCTCAAGTCCAGCTCTCCTACCTACCACCGGCAGTGAGGGGCACAGGGAGGGTACCTTTCCCCAACCCACACAAACACATACCAGATGAGGGGTGGGGCTTCATCTCCCACCCTCATGTTCTCAGGGCTAGTTCACTCCCTCCTCTGTCAATAGCACAATTCTACTGTGCTGCCTACACTGAGGAGCAGGGCCTGCTTCCCTGAGTGCTGCAGCTGGTGAGGGGGAGGGTCAGCTCCCTCCTCTGCCTGTCGAAGGAAGGTGATGAGTAGTGAGGAGTAAGGGGGGCATCTCTCCCCACCTCACCTCCACATGACAGGTAAGTAGTGGGGGCAGCTCTCCCATGCTCACAACTTTGGGACTGTCTCACCGACACCTCCATCAACAGAGTCAGCTCGACTGCGTTGCCCCGTGAGGTGCAGGGACAGCTCTCTTGCCCTTATGACCTCAGGGCCAGCTCCCCCATCTGCCCTACGCATAGAGGGGTGGAGTGTGAAGGGCATCTCTCCACCATCCATGCTGCTATATGACAGATGAAGGGTAGCACCTGATACTTTACCCTTACCTTCTCAGGGCCAGCTCACTCCTACCCCCATCAACAGGTTAGCTCTGCTGTACCTGATGAGGTACAGAGCCTGCTTTTCTGAGTGTTGTAAATGGTAAATGGGAGGGGCAGCTCTATTGTAAGCTGGAAGTGGTAGGGGGAAGGGAGAGGGCATATTTCTCATATTTCTCTCACCCACTAACTACACCTCACGAACTGCAGCCCTAGGGAGAATGGGCCCTGTGCCTTACCTAGGCACCACAGTAAAGTTGACCCTGTAGACAGGCATGGGGTGAGCCAGCCCTGAGGATATGAGAGGGGCACCTCATACCACACCACATATTTGCTCACCATAATAGTGACTATTTGTCCAGCACCAGGCTCATGTTTTGTCCTCAGAGCCCAAGGCAGACAACTGATAACCTATTTTCAAACAAGATGTTCTAGATGAACACACAGCAAATGCTGGTGTCCTCACCACTGATAGTAACTTCCACAGGCCCCACTTAGGAACCACGCACATTTCCTGACATAGACGCTGTGACAGTTAATCTTTCCAGAAAAAGTGACTGAATTAGGAGTCACCCAAGAAGCACGAATCACCCAAGAAGCACACACTATGTGTGTTTGTGAGAGTGTTCTCAGACAGGTTTCAACAAGGAGAGCGAGGTACACCATGCCATGACTGGGGTCCCAGGCAGAGTAGAAAAGAGAAACCTAGATTAGTGCTAGTGGTCCCTCTCCATGCTAGTATCAAGATGTGAGGAGCCACAGCCCTGTATTCCCACCCCCATGCACTCTGCCAACCTTCCCTGCCAAGAGGGACTACATCAGTGGCTCTCAACCTGTGACTCCTATTTTCACCAAAGACCTTGAGCATGCTTGGGCTCTGGGTCACCACATATGCCATGTTTGTGCCCAAGAGCCATGCCAATCCAGGGGCTACCCCAATCTGAATGGCCTATATTGCCACCTGGGTCCATGAAGGTATTATTGCCTGGACTATAACTGAGGGCCACGTTGGGCCCATGGCCAAAGTCCATGTTGATATCCAGGGTACACATCGCTATCAGGGGTGTGTAGATGCCTGGGCTATGGGCCACCATCTGGGGCCATATTGGTGTTTCAGGGCTACTCTGCAGCTGAGGTGATGCCTGTCTGGGGCATCTGTATTGTCACCCGGGGCCATGGTGACATCTGGGTCCAGGCTGCTGCCAGGAACTATGTCTAGGTGTGGGGTTCTATCACAGCTGGGTTCTGTGTTGATGTCCAAGGCCTGTGTTGCCACCAAAAAGCCACAAGGATGCCTGGGTTCTGGGCTGCCATATGCAGCCATGTTCAGGTCTGAAGGGACATGCAGTTGTTGGGGTCAGGCTGATACAAGTGACCTGAGCTGCCACCCATGGCCAGGGTGTTGTCCAGGTCCTAGCTGCTGCTGAAGGTCATGTCTGGGTCCATGGCCCTATGGCAGCCAATGTGTGCATTGATGTCCTTTGCTCCCATTACCTCTGAATGCTGTGTGAATATCTAGGGTCTAGGTTGATGTCTGAGGCCATGTTGGTGCCTGAGGGTCAGGCTGCTATCAGAGCCATACAGACCAGATTGACCTGTACTGCTACCCGGGGCCATAGTGACGTCAGGGTTCAAGTTGTGGTGAGAGCCATATATGGGGCTGGGGTCCTACTCACTCAGGGTTTGTATTGATGCTCATGACTTCTGTTACCACAGAAGGCTGTGCAGCTGTCAAGGGTCTGACTTGCTACTTGGAACCATGTTGAAGTCTAGGAACCATGTTGCATAGGGCTCATGGTGAGATGAGAAGCATGTATAGCCACTGGGAGACATGGTGACAATTTCTGCTGCTGACTATGTCTGGGCCCATGGTACTAATGCAGCTGGGGTCAATGTTGATGTCTGTTGCCAAAGGTGTCCTGTTGCCACAGGGGCTCATGTGAACCATGTGTTGGACCATGTGTTGGAACATGTTTTGGACCATGTATTGAAGTATGATGGCTGTGCTGAGCTGGCCTCACCCTTCACTGGCCTAGGGACACCCCATCACACTGGGGAACAACCGTTGCCCCCTGCTGGTCCTTCCTCTCATAGGAGAGTTGGGCCCTGTACTTGGTAAAGCTGGCCCCACCTCTCAACATGGGTGTGAGAGATCTGGCTCTTCCTCTTACTTGAGGAGGTGTGGTTTCAACAGCCCAGACTGAGTGACTCAGTTGCCATCAAGGCACACATCTAGGATTGTGAGTGAGCACTCCCCAATATCTACCCCATCTATGACCTGTCACAGCGTGCTATGAGACTGGTCCTATAGAAGCATGGCCTCCGGATCGTCATGACTGGGAAGAACAGTAGGATATCCAAGACAAGATTCAGTGAGGGTCCAGCACTGATAGTGTACCAGGAGCCAGAAGCCTTGAACCTGACCAAAAAAATAGTACAAAGTGAAAATCTGTAAGTAAAGTTCTATGAACAAGGATATACTGCGTGACATACCACAGCACCAATGCCACTAAGATGGATGAAATGGTAATGGAGAGACAGGAAAGATGGAAGAGTGATTGTTTACTTGCATGTTTGCTTTTTGTTTTAATATTTTTATTTTATTTCTATTATTTTAAGCTATCGTTTGGGAGGTGATGCTAAGGGTAGAGAATGGACATGGAGGAACTGGGAGATGAGTGGAACTGGGGTCCATGATGTCAAAGTCCCAAAGAATTAATAAAAATTATGTTTAAAAAAAATCTATAGTGATACCTTCTATATTAGGGTTTCTATTTTGGGATAACATTCTATGACTAAAACAGCTCAAGTAGGAAAAAGGGTTTGCTTTACCCTACAGCTTATATGACCCTCATTGAGGGAAGCCAAGGCAGGAACTTGGAGCAGGGGCTTGGAGGCAGGAGCTGATGCAGAGGCCATGTAGGGATGCTGCTTACTGGCTTTCCTCATAGCACGCTCAGCCTGCTTTCTTACAGACTCAGGACCATCAGCCCAGGATCTGACCACAACAATTCTCAGTCAAGAAAATGAATCACAGACTTGCTCACACGCCAAACTTGTGGGAGCATCTTTTCAATTGAGGCTCCCTCTCACAAAACGACTCTAGCTTGTGTCAAGTTAACATAAATCTAGCAGCATATTTTTGAAAAACCCAACAGGAAAGCCAAAAATTTAAGAAGTGGATGGAACCACTAATCTGCTAAGTAATAAAGGTCTGATAAATGAACAGAGTTAATAGTACATTCACTTTTAAAGGTATGATTTTAGTTTTTAGCCTTTTAAAGCAGTGCAAATAATACTGATTACTTTAAGGAGAATACAGAAAACAAATACTGCAACAAAATGGTAATAATTAATGTTTTTATGATAAGCTCTAGGGTAACATACCCTAAAACACAACAGCGCAGGAGATAAAAGCAGAAGGAAGGGCTCACCCATCTTCTCCCTGCTCTTGTCTCCTGAAGCAAGATATAAAACCTAGAAATACCACTCTGACCTTTTTCATGCCCCACCCCCTTGGAGACCTTCAAATGAGAGTCCTGGCTTGTGCCTAGAGGGATAGAATGTTCCATTGGGACACCAAAGACACTTTCTGTAAACAGGCTCTTCAAATACCCCCTGGTTTATTACTATTGCCTTATACTCATTTGCCCCAAACCACACTTCTTCCTGTCTCTCTATAGAATAAGCACATTTTCTAATTCCTTTATTTCTCTACTTCTTAGAATTCACATTTGTTAGCACAAACCACTGTACTTCAAAACAGTAGTTTATTCTTAGGTAAATATGAGTTACCATGGTACAGTACCATGGTTTTGGGTTGTTCTGAAAAAAAAAAAATGCTCCATCATGGATGTTTTTAAAGGAATGTTTTATAGTCTTCTCTCAGTCCCCTCTGAGTCTTGGGTGTAGCATGAATAAATAAGAGACCAAGAGACAGATGTTGGGGTTTAAGCTGAAGATCAGAGAAGCAAAGCAGCCAGCCACTAGCTTTCACCTCTATCTCAGGCTAAAAGGGCTGATCCATATGGAGCTCTTCACCAAACTGTTCAGCCACTCTGCTCAGTGTGGCTAGAGAATGAAATCCTCCTACTGAATCCTTCCTCCTGTCATTTATACCCCTCTAGTGCTGAGATCAAAGGTGTGAATGATAACTTTCCTTTAGACTGATTTAATTTTGTGTAGATCTGGGGTGGCCTTGGACTCACAGAGACCCATCTACCTCTTAAACCTGAGTCCTAGGATTAAAGGTGTGTACACCATCTTCCCCTAGCTTCTGGTTGCTGGGATTAAAGGTGTGTGTCACCACTGCCTGATCTCCATAGCTAGAGGCTGAGTATGTTTTTCTGAATCCTCAGTCAAGCTTTAATAAATCATAAAAACTATGTCACCACACTTGGGGATGCCTTAGACTATAAGTGCCACAGCTCTGAAGGGAAAGGCACTCTGGCATCCAGGAGTCAAGGAATGCCAGGAAGTCACACTGCACAACAAATCTTACATGAGAGATTTATTGGGAGGGAAAACATCAGGAGGGTGCAACTTCTGCATGTGGAGAAGCAGCAGAGACCTGACAGGGTTTCTTGGGGCCAGAAACTTCTAGGGTAGGAATTAGAGGCATTTCATGTCCTGAGTTTTGGGTGAACTCAGGGATTGGTGGGTTTTTGAGTTTATGGAATGTGTGTTTTCAAAATCTAAGAAGTGGGCTCAGACTTTTCACCCTATATATTGATTACAAAGTGTAATCTTTCTCTCTTTCTCATCCACAGGGGGCAGCATCATCCATAAACTCTAATTTCCCCTTTGGATGCCTTTGAGAAACCCCCCACCCCCTCCACCTGAAACCCAATCTCCCGAAGAGTCCCAAACTTGTTTAGCTTTGCAATCAAATCTAGCCTCAATATCCTTGGATAGCCACTGTTGGGCATACTGAGAACATTCAGAGTTATTTTTGCCCATATTGCAGAGCCAGCTTCTCCCTACCTTCAATGATTTATCACCAATAGCCCTACCATCACTAATGGCCAATGTGACACATTTCCACTATTGCTGTGTTTTCCCCAAACTCATGACTCATACCCTCTATGAATATTACTATCTTGCTATTTCCATTCCTTCTTAGAGGCAGCCATTTTGCATCATCAATTCCAAATAAATCTCTTGCTTGAGGTCTTTTGTTTGGTATGATTTTTGAGGTATTCCGTGGCCCCTGATCCATACTTACTCACTGGCTGATGGCCAATCAGTGTTTTATTCATGAATCAATAAGAAAAATATACATACAGAAAGCTATCCCTCATCATATTCTGAATCACCAATAGCTCAGCCTTCCATTCTTCATCAGCCATTGGTAAGGGATCCCCCTTGCTTGGTGTAAAAGCTTTCCTGAGTCAGAGGAGGTGACTTTTGAATGTCTGGCACCACTTTGGTATTCTTGGAGGAAGAAGGACCCCCAGACTATGGTCTTTAAGGCCGCCGAAGTTGGTCCACTTCACCAATCCCACTCCTAACTCTTCCTCTTGAGTGAGACTTCATTCCTGAGCTCAGATTTTTGTCTTCTGTCTTTACTCAAAAGCCTTGGCACCAGGCACCAAGTGTCCTTGAGTTATTTTCCCCATCCCTGTTGCATGCGATGATGATTCACTGTGTAGCCTGGACTTCTGAAAGTCTTCCTTGAGACCAGAGGATACTGTTGACTACAGGTGTAAGACCTTCACCTCCTTCCAATCCATGGGAATGGCATCATCTATATCTTCTTGCTCCCCCATAGGATGCCTTTTAGAGAACCTCTGACATCTCCACCTAGTCCACAACTTAAGGGTCTCTAAACTCATTCTATCTGGCTTCAGTATCCCTTAGATAATCCAAATGGCTGCCTAATAGCACCCTAAATCCTTATATTATTTGGGACCAGTAATCAGGGAGATGCAGAGATTCTTTACATTGAAGTTTCTCTTACCTCTGTTCCAAACCTTCTCTCTGCTTTGCTCATTCCTCTAGCTTCCCTTCTCAAAAAGCCCTGGATTACATTATATCCACGTAATCCAGACATTTTGGTTACCTGATGCTTTTGTCCACCCTTTACTCTCATGGTACCCTGGCTCTCCCCTCTATCTTGTCCTCACATGATCTGGCTAAGGGTCATATCTACTCTGGACTCTTCTAGATATTTCTGCCTCTGGCTATGCTTTTCCTCAAATCTACAAAAAACCTTTTTCTTAACCATTCTTAGGAGCAATCATGTCTTGTATTTTCTCTTTCTTTCTTTCTTTCTTTCTTTCTTTCTTTCTTTCTTTCTTTCTTTCTTCCTTCCTTCCTTCCTTCCTTCCTTCCTTCCTTCCTTCCTTTCTTCCTTTCTTTCTTTCTTTCGTTCAATCCATCTGGTGCTGAAACCATGGCAGTGCATAAATGAGTTCTCTCCCAAGGGACTCAGCTGCTCTGTATCAGAGCTGCTGATCTGATGCTCCTAAGATATATATATATATATATATATATATATATATATATATATATATGTGTGTGTGTGTGTGTGTGTGTGTGTGTGTGTGTGTGTGTGTGTGTGTGTATATATATATATATATATATATATATATATATATATATACACATCATTTGTTTTTGCTGGTCCATCAAATTTGCCCCTAAATTCTAGAGTTCACCTTCTCAGATACTTCCCTTTCTAAGTGGTTTAATGATTCCTCTCCTTGTCTATGCCACAAGCATCTCTCCATCTTCTGGAACTTCTCTACACCCTCTCAAGGCACCCACCTAGGCATTGGTCTCTCCCATCTCTCTCTTCTGGCCTACTGTACCTGTCTGGGTTTCTCTACTAAGAACTTACCATCTCCCCTCTCCACTCTCCCCTACTCCATCATTCACCTCTAGATTTCTCCCAGTTCTTCAGGAGGTTCAGTCCTACATTAGTCCACCACCTATCTCTCAGCTCCTGCTGCAGTCCTCACTCTGCCTTCATTGATTTCCAAATTCTCACAAATTGTAGCAACTGCCATGGCACAAAGAGGTGATCCCTAAATCTCTTACACCTAGACTTGCTTGCTTCATTCTATACTTCCTTAACTTCCTACTTTTAAAAATCTTTTATCCCTACAATCTCTTTGTGATATCAAAAAAATCTCTTAAGACCATGCTGCAAACTCTAGCTTAGTATTTGTTAGTTCATTGGGTATAGTTAAAACAATTTACAAAAGCTATAGCAAAATTTGGCTTTAAACTGACAACTAAAGGCTTATAATTAAAAAAAATATGGGTAATCTTAATTTGCTGCAGTATACTATATATGTAATTCATCTCTTGTTTATAATATACACTGCACTTGCAACTTTAATTCAACTCTGGTTTAGGAAAATAGGTAATTTTCTCCCTTTCTTTTCAAGATGTGGCTTCTTTTTGTAGCCTTGGCTGTTCTGTAATGAACTAGCTCTGTAGACCAAGCTGATCTGAGATTATACTGATGACTAAGTATAGTTTTAACAGCAGCAAGCTTACCCACTTCACCCCCAGGGCTACAACTGCCTTCTCCTCATATGTGGAAATCAGGCACCAGGCCTCACTTTCGTAGAGATACTAGGTCTTTTGCTGAGAAAGGCAAACAGTTTACCTTGCTACCAGAGTCGGAAAAGAGATAAACTCACAAAACAGGTTTTAAAATAACTTTTTACAATTCCTTTATTTAAAGGAACTTGCTTTACAATGACTGCTCTCAGAATCAACCACTTGTGTTTCATGGTAAATGACTGCATAGAAAAGTTTAAAGTTTATGAAAGTTTGGAGGATCAAAGAAAGCTTTTAATGTATATAAATATAAGTTGTAAAGGAATGAATACATAAAAACTTAAGTAAGTTGTGAGATTCTGAAAATGTGTTTGAGATGTGTAAATGCAAGTTAGAAAGGTCTGAGTGTTTTAAGGTATTTAAATGCAAGTTGTAAAGGTCTAAGAAAGTAATTTAAGGTGAATGGAAAATAAAAAAAACAGTCATATTTCTTTCCTCCTCATATGCTATTGTTATAGTAAAACTTCTAAAGTCACAATTTCTATATTAATCAATGGAGTCCTGATAAACTAGTAAGAAATAATTACAATTATCAGTCACAAGCTCAAGATTTTTGATTGTCTTACAAGAATAGACTTAAAAGTGCTTCTCAATCATGCTAAAACAATCTGTGGTTGTTTGAAAGAAAGGAGCCCCCAAAGGAGGTGATACTATTAGGAGGTGTGGCTTTGTTGGAGTGGTTGTGGCCTTCTTAGATGAAGCTTGCCACTATGGAGGTAGGCTTTGAGGTCTCATATATGCTTAAGCCACACCCAATGTCTCAGTTCATTTCCTGTTGCATGAACAAGATGTAGAACTTTCAGTTACCTCTCCAGCATCATGTCCCACTATGATGATGATAATGAATGGACTAAACCGCTAAAAAGTAAGCCACCAATTAAATGTTTCTGTTATGAATTACTGTGGTTGTGGTGTCTCCTCACAACAATAGTAACCCCAAGGCAGACGTTGATAGCAAGGGCTGGGGTATTGCTGTGGTAGGCCTGATTATGTTTTGTTTAGAGGACTTTGGGCTTTGGTGCAATGGGTTAGGAAAGCAGTGGGATGCTTTATGCACTGTTTAATGGGCTATACTATTAGGAGCATGGAAGACAATGCTGCTGAGAATGTTTTGAACTGTTGGAGGCTGGCTCAAGATGTTTCAGAGGAGAAGCATTTTATATGTTGCCTAGAGACCTTGTGATATTTTGGTGAAGAGAGTGGCTGCCTTTACCCTTGTCCAAAGAGTCTGTCTCAGGCTAACATGAAGAGTTTTGGATTAATTTATTTGGCAGATGAAATCTCAAAATAGCCTAGTATACTCTGTTATGTGATTCATCTAATGAAGATTTATAATAGAAAGGAGCAAGGTAAGCATGATAAATTTTAAAACATAAAAATTGAAGAGAAAAGGAACATCAGGGAATGAAATGGAGCTAAATTCTGTGTTGAAGGAGATTTAAAAAAAGGAATAAACGGAGTGGCAACCTCAGGGCAAGACTGAAGCAGGGTGTGATGGTGCGCACCTTTAATCTAAGCACTCCGTAAGCAGAGGCTGCCGGTTTGAGGCCTGGTCTAAAGGGCAAGTTCCAGAACAGCTGAACTTATCAGCGAAGATAACCATGAAAAGCAGAAAACTGGTGAAGATGTCCATGAGTGAGGAGCCATGGTCCAGTCCTAGTAAGCATCAGAGCTTGGCAGCTGTATGGTTTTGGAGTTAAGGAGAAAAGAAAGAACCCCCGTGTCTTCATCCTTTAACACCCTCATACTTGTGGCTTAATAAACAATGGGATCTACTGCTTGGTTTAGAATATCTGCCTCATTAACACTTTGGTATTTTCTCTTCACCCTAAGATACCCAACCCTTATTCTCTCTACCATCCCCTCAGAGACCTGTCATATCTCTGTTCTAGGCTACAAGGATGCCTTCTATTTATTCTTTTAAATACCTGCTCACAAAATATCTTTGCCTTTACCATAGTCCTTCCCTAAAAATTAGTCAGGTGGATACCTCTACTCTACTATATTTCTTATCTAACCAGGTAAACAAGGTCTCACTCTTTAAGGTTCAACCATCCACCCCTCACTGCTTATCTGGGCCTAACTGTTATTGTAACTCACAAGGGCATTTTCCTAAACATAAAACACTTAATCCAATCACTTTCAATCCCCATTATCAAGGACAAAATTCTATTCTTCTTAGGGGTAGTTGATTTATTATGCTCTTTATCCCTTCTTTCTTCCTTCATAGCCACTCTTTATATGAGGAACCCCTGGCCTTCCACATGATCCCCTACATCCACCCATTTCCAAGCCTTTTAATAAGCTTCAACAGGCCCACCTCCAGGCCCTTGGCCTCCATCCTCCAGATCTTATTCATCCCCTTTCTCTTTCTTACAGGGAAGGAGGAGTATGCCTTCAGGGTCTTGGATCACAAACTGGGGGACCTTCCTTTGTACCCATCACATATCTATCAAAAAAAATTAGACCATACTATCTAAGGGTATACACCTTGTCTCTGTGCTCTAGCTGCACCCATTTATTCCTGAATCAAAGCAGCTAACCTTTGGGTCACTTACTTCTCTTTTTACCATCTATTTCTTCTCCTAACATACAAGGGTCTCTAAACACTACCTCCTTCCTGAGTCCTTTCCCTTCAGGTAGCATTGATAGAACACTTACCTTTAGCCATGCTCACCTCTCTACTTTTCAAACCTCATACCCAAGCCAATCCCAGGCTATTCCCCATCTTACTCTACTATTGAGACCCTAGAAGAGCTACTGCATCATCCCACACACATAAGTGAAATCACACTACTTCAGACCACCTTCATTTGGTACATAGATGGCAGTTCCTTCCTACATAAGGAGTTCTAAAAGGCAGTACATGTTACCATCTTAGACACAAAGCTGCTTGCAACACAGATCCTCCCAGACTGAATCACAAACCAACAGGCAGAACTAATGATAGCTCTTACCCATTCCTTTCAACTACCAAAGAGACACTCCCTAAATCTCTACACAAATGCCAAGTATGCCTTTCACATCTTTCTCTCACACACGGTCATCTGGAAAGACTGTGGACTATAAATGATAAAGAGGGGATCAATAGTCTGTTCAGACCAAATCATAGCCACACTAAAACCTCCCATCTTCACACAGGAATTTAGTCCACTGCTGATCACACAAAATGGACAATTCTGTGATCTCCAGGGGAAATAACTATGTCAATGAGGTGGCTACAGACACAACTCTTGGAGTCCTGGGTCCCTCTAATATTCCATAAGACATCCTCACTTTATACCCCACAGTTTTAGTATCATCTCCAGACACTCAACAAATACAATCCTATCTGTACCAGCTCACTTATCCAATAGCCAAGATTTATTTAACTTCATTAAAGCTCACCTAGAGACATGTATTCCCAACTTCATTTCCCATAGTTTCCCCCCTTCTCCCAGGGACCTACTGGCAACTTAATTTTATCTACATAGATTTGAATTCATATGAATCCCGCACTTTCTGGTTGCGGTGGACTCTTTCAGGGTGGGTGGAATCATTATCCACTACCAATAGAGAAAGGGCTCAAATAATCTCAGATATTCTCCCCCCCCCCCCGATTATCCTTTGCTTAAGAGTCCCAACATCCCTTAAATCAGATAATGCCCCTAAGTTTACTTCTCATCTCTTAAAATCTACCTAAAGCTCAAGATCCCTTGACATTTCCATATCCCATATCATCCCCAGTCCTCAGGAAAAGTCATGTCAATTAATTGTTCTCTCAAAAACATCCTTGCTAAGCTTTCACAGGATCTTCACCTAGATTGGGTAAAACTTCCCTTATTACTAGCTGTCCGTAGGTCTTTCCCCATTTCTCCATCTCAGCTAATGTATGGGTGACTGACCCTAACTCCTGATCTCTTATTTTGGCTTTCATCCCTCCCTAGTCACCTGCTTATGTATCTTGCACCATGATTCAGATATTCACTGACTATTCTCTATCTGACCAGTCCAACCCATCATCTTTTAATACTGGGGACTCAGTGTTTCCCTTTCCTCTAGACCAGTAGCCCCTGACCCTCTTTACCAACTGGAAAAGGCCCTTATTGAGTCATCCTTGTCACCCCTGCTGCCACAAAATTGGAAGGCCTCTCCCAGCAGATATACTTCTCATGTCTTAAATCCTTTTCTTCTAAAAATAGAAACAATGAGGTGAATCTTCATTTTATCCTTCAACTCTTATAGGCCCTTCCTCCCTTAAACTCCAAAGACATGGAGACTGCCTTCCATCTTAGAAGAACAAAGGCTTCACACAGTTGACCATGATTGACTGCATTGGTTTGGGCTTTGCCTCTTCCTTCTCTATTTCTTCTTACTGACAGTCTCAGATCTTCTCTTTAAAGAAATAATCTCTTGCTTTGGAGTTCCAACCTTTCTTTTATCAGGGATAGTTCTTACATATGGGTGTTTAAAGTACAAAAGACCCTGTAGTTGGATTCTTTCTGCCTGCCCATCAGTTCCTATAACTGTGTATAAAATAATACACTGAGGTTTAATACTAAATATAACTGTTTGGGCAATGGTTCAGACATATTACTGGCTAGCTCTCTCTTATAAATTAACCCATTTCTATTAAAGTGTGTATTGCCATGAGGCTGTGGCTTATTGGTAATGCTCCAGCATGTTACTCCTTCAGGGGCTACATGAATTATAGTAACAATATTTTGTTTATTTGTATTTGGAGAAATTAAAAAATATTCTATTATCTAGTCTATCTTTGTGAGTCTAAAGTTTCATATCTAATTTATCTTTTATCATAACTAAGGAAAACTATAATTGTAACTATCTAAACTTAAACTCCATTAGAGACCCCAGAAGGATATAATATTACCTAAATAAACAGGGAGTTCATTGTAAGTAACTTCCAAAATTCTAGAAATGACAGAGACATCTGACTGCCTAGACAGTCACCCAAAGTTTCTCTGCAATGTTAAGGCATCCATCTTCAGCCTAAAGCCCTAGAATGTCTAGAAGACTTCTCAGTGAAGTAGGATGTTTGAAGATCTCGTCTGTCTTGTACTGGTGAAGTTTGACAGTTGGCTTTCTTCTGTGCCCTGCAGAATGCCTGTAATTATACATTACATATTTTAGAAGCAAAACATTTTTTTTAGTTTTCTATTTTTGCAGGGCTAGGAATAGCACCCAGGATTATTTACATTAGGTCAGTGTTGTATCACTGAGATATCCGCCTGCCCCAGTGATTTTTTGCTTTTTTCTATTAATTTATTTTTTACATTCCAATACCAATCCCACCTCCCTCCTCTCCTCCTGCTCCCCTCTCCATTCCCCCACCGCCCACCTATTCCTAGAAGAGAGTAACGCCTCCCATAGAAAGTCTACAAAGTCTGTCCTATCACCTCATTGAGGCAGGAACAAGGCACCACACCCATGTGTCTAGGCTGGACAATGTATCTCTCCATATAGAATGGGTTCCACTAAGTCAGTTTGTGCATTAGAATTAGATCTTGGACCCACTGCCAGTGGCTTCATATATTACCCCAGCCATATCATATATCTACCCTGCCCTCACCTGTAGCGCTAACTATGCCCAAATGGGCATGGTCACAGATGCAGAAACGAGGAAGGGTTAGGTTAGGTCTGGGGTCTTGGACCCCAGCATGCTCTCTTGGTTACAGTCAAGTCACTGAGAGTATCCTGGGTGGGGATCCTTAGAGTGGTACCTTGCAGGTTATTGGTTTCTTATGTAAGTGACTTCTCCCCAAATAAAATTAATAACCTATATTAAACCTAGTCTCTTGTATCTTAATCCATGCATTAGCATCCTGCAATGCACCTATTTTAAGGAAGTCTACTTCTGGAGGGGGTTCTAGCTTCTCTGGGGTTGTGGATTGTAGGCTGGGTATTTTTTGCCTTATGTCTGGTATCTGCTTATGAGTGAGTACATACTATATTTGTCTTTCTGGTTCTGTGTTACCTCACTCAGGATGTTGTTTTCTAGTTCTGTCCATTTACCTGAAAATTTTAGGATGTTATTGTTTCTTTTTTGACTAGGATACCATTTTGTAAATATACCACATTTTTTAAAAATGTATTCTTCATTTGAGGGGCATCTAGGTTGTTTCTAAGATCTGGCTATTATGAATAATGTTGCTGCTATGAACATAGTTGGGCAAATGTCCTTGTGGTGTGAATGTGCCTCCTTTGGGTATATGCCCAAAAGGGATATTGCAGGGTATTGAGGTAGGTTGATCCCTAATTTTCTGAGAAATCACCATACTAATTTCCACAGTGGATGTAAAAGTTTGCACCAGCAATGGAGGAGTGTTCCCTTTACTCCACATTCTCTCCATCATAAACTGTCATTGGTGTTTTTGATCTTAGCCATTCTGCTTGGTGTAACATGAAATTGCAGAGTGGTTTTGATTTGCATTTCCCTGATGACTAAGGATGTTGAGCATTTCCTAAAGTGTCTTTCCACAATTTGAGATTGTTCTGTTGAGAATTCTCTGTTTAGATCTCTACCCCATTTTTTAATTGGATTATTTGGTAGTTTGATGTCTAGTTTCTTGAGTTCTTTGTATAGTTTGGAGATCAGCCCTCTGTCAGATGAGGGGTTGGTGAAGATGTTTTCCCATTCCATAGGAAGCTGTTTTGTTTTGTTGATCATATTCTTTGCTTTACAGAAGCTCCTCAGTTTCAGGAGGCCCCATTTATTACTTGTTGCTTTCTGTCTGTGCTACTGGTATTTTATTTAGGAAGTGGTCTCCTATGCCTGTGAGTTCAAATGTATTTCCCACTTTCCCTTCTATGAAGCCCAGTGTGCATGGATTTATATTGAGATCTTTGGTCCATTTGAACTTAATTTTTGTTCATGGTTATAGATATGGATCTGTCTGCATTCTTCTACTTGTTGACAGCCGGTTATACCAGCACCATTTGTTGAATATATTTTCTTTTTTCCATTTTATATTTTTAGCTTCTTTGTAAAAAATAAGGTGGTCATAGGTGTATGTGTTGATAGCAGGGTCTTCTATTTGATTCCATTGGTTCAGCTGTCTTTTTACGCCAATACCAAGCTGTTTTCATTGCTATTAGTAGAGCTTGAAGTCAGAGATGATGATGTCCCAGATGATCCTTCAATCTACAGGATTGTTTTAGCTATTCTGGGTTTTTTTGTTTTTCCATTTGTAGCTGAATATAGTTCCTTCAAGGTCCATGAAGAATTATGCTGGGATTTTGATGGGGATTGTGTTGAATCTGTAGATAACTTTTGGCAGGTTTGCCAATTTTTTATATGGTGGATTACATTGATTGACTTTCATATGTTGAACCATTCCTGCATCTCTGGGATGAAGCCTACTTGGTTATGGTGGATGATTTTTTGATGTCATGTTTCTATGGTTGCTGGCTGGCATCTCCCACTGACTCTGCCTTTCTTCCTCTCTGTATTTTCAGTTTGGCTTTCACAACCAGCATTATTCTGCAGAGGCATAGTTCAAATACGCTTTATTATCAACCAATGAGAGTGATACACTTTCATAGCATACAGAAGGATTATCCCACAGCAATACACTTGTATATATTTTTCTTCTACAACAAATTCAAAAGATTTCTGACTAAACCTTTAATCAGTTGTTATTACAGCATTATGAGTTTCTAACTATGGGGCCAGAGTCCTATGATGCCCAGTTATACATGACAGTAAAGAATAAGCTTGACCCAAGGACTTTGATGCCCCCCGAGCTGCAGGAAGTAGTTTAATGATAAAAAATCACCCCTCTGGCACCAGATTAGTTTTCAAAAGTAGATAAAAAAGGAGCAATGTGTGACTTGATCAAATAGGTTGAGTTGTACTTGTTCTCAGACAAAGAGTGGTGTTTTGCTTACCCCTGGATGAAAGCAAGACATTGACAGATGTGTTCTTGGCCAAAAAGGAGAGGGGCATGATGACATAAAACACACAGCTTCACATCACACAGATACTTGTGCATGTTCACTGTAGTATTGTTCACCACATCCAAGACGTGACTGTACATGAAAGGTGAATGGATAAAGAAAATGGTACTCTCTCTCTCTCTCTCTTTCTCTCTCTCTCTTTCTCTCTCTCTCTTTCTCTAGTATGTATACACACTGGAGTGTTGTTTAGTTGTAAAGAAGAACATGGTAATTGGATTTGTAGGAAAGTGGATGGAAGCAGAAATCATTGTGTTAGATAAAGTATGAAGCAGACTCAGAGAGATGTGGATCATATGAAATGAAAACAGAAAGAGGACTGTGAGTGAGAAGGAGAGAAATCAGGGAGCATGAGACGGTAGTGGAATATGTTGTGGTGTGAAAACAGAAGTGTAAAAGTAGGGGCAGTGAGAAGGTGACAGGAAGAGGAACACAGGAGTGAACTGGCTTACAGTGTAATAAAATGTCATTAGCAACTTACTAAGACTCTCCAACGATGTAGTCTTCAGGAAGAGTAGAAGAATTGTAGAGAACACAGCACTACATGCCAGATTTGATCCAGGAAATCTAGTCCAAAAGGAAAATGTGGGCTCCTACAGTAAGCGTGGAAAATCCTGTGATGTCTAATGCTTCCTCCAAGCTGAGGCTGGAGCTGCTTGGAGAGGGCACATGACAAAGGCACAGTTGCCATCCTTGTTCTTCTCAACACAACTTTGTGCACCCTGTGGTCAAGGTAGCACAGCAGCTGTATGTGGTGCATTTCCAGCAGCGGCCACAGTGAGCTGGAAGAGGTCTTTGAATCCCAGTCTTAGGGACTGATGTAAGGAACAGGCTCTGAGACATCCTGCAGGACAAGAAAGTTGATCATAGTCATACCCGGGGTGATAGTGTGTGTCAGGATGTTGTCTGGCCAGTGAATGCTGCAGGAAGCTGCAGACCCTGCAAAGCACCCAGGGGTGAGAAAAAAAGCCAGGCCAAGGTGGGCTTCTTCTGCTTCTGCCCTGTGCTGGTTTTCTCCACTGTTCCTGAGTTCTTAGCTGGTCCAAGGAAAGATGCAGTAGGATGTACCACTGTGTGCAGTCCCTTCCTGCAGGGATTGAACACATCTGAGGGAATTTTACCCTTTAGTGACTAAAATAATCCAAGTAGCACAGGTTTGTTTAAGTCAGAAATGGCCATGACATCCAGAACCAGGAAACATGGATTTGAAAAAAGAAACATTTTGGTGACCTATATTAAATATGCTTTACAAGTGGAGTTGTTTTGTTAATATGGCTATATTCTGGCTTCTCCCCATATTATAGGCTGAAAGATCACGTTCCTGGCATCAGATTTAAATTGCACTCCAAGTATGAAGCTGGTGGTTCTTTATTCTGTGTCTCATATCAGCTATTGTTGAATTTTCTTTTCCTGGTGAGGCACCCATACTTCTGTTTCCTGTTTCATAAAAGGCAACGACACCCATTGTTTTAAGATGCAACAAAACAATGTTAAGGAAAATGTCATGTCCTGGACTCAGTTTTGATGGAAAGTACATGTAAAGGGAACCTGAAAAACAGGCGACCTACAATAAGAAGAGGCAGTTTCTCATGTAGAAGGAGAAAGGCAGAGAAAATGCTGGCTTTTCTATTCCCGAGTGGCTCATTCAATGTGCATATGTTCGTGTGTGTGTGTGTGTGTGTGTGTGTGTGTATGTGCATGCATATCTGCATGTGTGTGTATGTGTATGTGCATGCATATCTGCATGTGTGTGTGTGTGTGTGCTGTGTGTGTGAGTGAGTGTGTGTGTGTGTGTGTGTGTGTGTGTGTGTGTACATGTTTCAAATTTTAGGTAACTTAAAGTGACAGAGACAACACATAGCAAATGAACACTAGTAAGGTTTTCCTCTGTCTAGAATATATGGCCAGACATCATGGATCACTTATTGATGGTTATGATGAATGATTCATTCAAAGAGGTCATTTATTCATAACCCTATAACAGGAGTGAGCTTTATTTTAGGACTGCTACGGTCACACAGTTAACACATGCTAATTAGAGCATAGAGAAAGATGGTGAGGAGGCCATTAGTCTGCTATTCACTTATGGTAACACAGCCTCTCTTCTTTTTTCTGCTTGCTTTCTCCATCTGTTGTCTATTTTTACCTCTGGACTGTGTTTTCATCAGTTATACTGCAATTCATTTTTCTCTTTGTTCCCCAAAGTGATGTCTGAGAAGAGGGTCACAAACACCAGCTACTGTGCATCCCCACCTACCCTGATTCCCCAAATGTTACACCCTTCTCCTCAAAAAATCCAGGACTCTTTCAGGAAATCTTTCTTCAGCTAATACATGGAGTCACTTTTTGGTACTTAATACCAAGTGAACCTCAACCAACCCCAACACCATGTAATCTGACATTGAGGAAAAGAGGGAAGTAGTGGAAACCTGGAGGTTGAAGAGAATTCAAGGTTTTGCAGCCAGATATTTTCCTCAATAGTATAAAGATCACTAGCAGGCAGAAACTAGACCTGGCATAAAGAGCACTAGCAGGCAGGCACCCAGACCCAGACAGCATATATGGGTGGCACAGAGGTAGGCACAGACATAGGCACACATGTAGAGTAGCACACAGGTTTAGGACAGTAGACACAGCCCTACAGACAGACACACAGGCAGGCTGGTGATGGTGAAGGCCAAAACCTGTGACATCAAGTACATATTTTTATAGAAGCTCACAAAAGTGACACTCTCACAGAAATAACTAATAGATTGTATCACTGTTTCCTTTTAGCTTCCCTGGACATCCAGTCAGCTATTCTGTGCTGACTCATTGGACCTGGACGTACAGTCTTAATTGGCTTAGCCCATGCCTGGTATCCATGTGGTCATCATATTGTCTAAATATGAACTGATCCTTATGGCCCTCTCTTCCCTGTGCATATTTCAAAGATTATGAAAAAGATACAGCAGCACACAGAAGGACACTGGGCTCCAGTAACAGCTAGTATTGTGAATGTGATGAAGAGACAAAAGGAAATAGACCTTCATCTGAAATTCCATGAAATGGAAAGAAACAAAAGAGCGTTAGTTACTCCCGATACACACAGAAATTATAACAATACAATAATCAAACTTTGTGATTTTATCGACATTGTCACCCAGAATCCATAAAGGCCTCTGGGACTCCATGAGGACACTGACGAGCAAAACCATGTGTCAGTAAGCCTCGCTTCTGCACTCTCCAAAGATTCCTAGGTGGGAAAACCTACCACCCTAGGGACCCGCACTGGATTAAGAGCCAAAGAGAAGAAGGGCTGGCAGACCAATATGTGTTTAAGAGCAGGTACCACTCTTAGGAACAGAGTTCAGTTCCCAACATCCTCCTGGCCAAAATGCCAGTTCCAGGGGCATCCAATGTCCTTTCCTGACCTTTGTGAGCACTGACTGCACTTGTGTGCATGAATTCATACACACACACACACACACACACACACACACACACACACACACACGTAATCTAAATAAAAATAAAATATTTAAAATAAAATACAATAGAAGAAGCAGAACACTTGCCAATGTAGGAAGGAAGACACAGTGTAACAAATATTATGTTCCCAGAAATATTTCCTTAAATTTATCTGTACTTTTTAAAATATTCTCAATTAAACACCAAAAGAGTATCTATTTTCTTTAAAAGGAAGCATATGCTTTTTATTAAAGTTAAAAGCTCATTAAAATATGTCACACACAAAGACAGCTGACCTGAACAAGGGGGAGCTAATGCCCCCCCCCAGACTGATAGCTGGGAACCCAGCACGGGACTGACTCAGACCCCCTGAATATGGGTCTCAGCTAGAAGGGCTGAGCAGTCTGGGGGACCTCTGACAGTAGAACCAGGATCTATTCCTGGTGCACAAAAGGATCTTGCAGACACATCCCCCCATGGAGGGATACCCCCTTAACCTAGAGACAGGAGAGAAGTCCTAGTCCCTACTTCAAATGACTTGACAGATTTATATGACCCAACCTGGATAACATAGCCCTACAAGTGGAATGAGGATGGGGGGATGTGAGGGGAGGGTGGCCAGGGTGCATGTCACAAGGAGAAAGAGGGTAAAAGGGAGGGAGGGAGGGTTGGAGGGAGGAAGGGAGAGGAAAAGAAAAAAAATATGTCCTCTCTCCCAGAGGACATATATTCAGTTCCTAGATCCCAGAGTGGGTGGTTCCTAATGGCCAGAACCTGAGTAGCATGGTCTTTGAACCCCAACTAAGGTCAGTGAGGGGATGAAGAAAGAACAGGGACAAACACAAATACACATTACCGTAAAGCTGGGATCAGGTGGTGTCTGCTGGCACCACAACCCACAGCCACTGCATGCTTATAAGATATAGCATGGGCAGACAAGTTGGCTAATACCATTAGGTCTCTGCAGGGCAGCTGTCTCAGTGAAGAAGCTGTACTTGGTAGTGTTTGCCTACATGTATAGATTAATTGTTCATAAACACACTCAGGCTCTCAAGGAGAGCACTACCATCTCTCTTGAGCTTGGCATATGTGGAGAAATGGCTTTGCCAGTGGCCCAAGTATCCAAGCCTGGAGTCCTTGACATGACCATACCCATTTTTAAATTACATCTTCACTCAGCACTTCATCCTATCACTCACTGAGAGCTTCCTCTGTCCTCTGCATATAGCCATCTGTAGTGTCACTGTAAAAGGGCTCTGATGCACAAACCCATACATACATGAATAAAAATAAATCTTTAGAAATGTCCAGTTGCTATTTCAGCAGAAAGAGTGTTTTAGAAAACCTCAGTTCGTTTATAGTACATGTCATATTTCTCTTCCAATTTGATTAGGGGAAAAAGGCTCCACCAGAGGTTACACCTGGCTTCCAAACCCCTGATGCACCCATAACTGGAAACCTCCTACTCCACCAGGTGCCATGCCCATTGCCACAACCCTGCTTTGGTGGTGGACCCCTGCTGGAGCAAAGGTCGTGCCCCAGCCTCCAGAACATCAGCTCCCAATTTGGATGGGAAATCCCCTGCTTGACTAGAGGCCACCTCAGACATCAGAAGTCCTGCCTCCAACTGGGATGGAGACCCTCTACTGAAACCACTGACTATCCTGGTCAGAAGACAAAAGGGAAAACAGAAACAAAGGAAGAAAACACCCACCTAACAAAGACAAACACAGAAGTTAGCATCTAGATCTATAATCACCCTAAACCCAGATGAGTAGAAACCAGTGTAAGAAGACAATCAACAACAGCAAAGACAATATCTCACAACCAGAACCCAGTTATCCTACTACAGCAAATGAATATTTCATGAATATTTCAACACAACTGAAGCACAAGAAAATGGCCTTAACATCAATTTTATGAAAATGATAAAGGTCCTTAAAGAGGAAATGAGTAAGTCCCTTAAAAAATCAAGGAAAAGAAAATAAAAAAAATTGGAGGAAGTGAATAGATCCTTTAAAGAAAGCCAAGAAAAAACAAATAAATAGGTGAAGGAAATGAATAAAACAGTTCAAGATCTGAAAATAGATAGAAAATCAGTAATGCAAACAAAACAGGAAATTCTGGAAATGCAAAATCTGAGTAAACAAACAGGTACAGATGCAAGGATCATTAGCAGAATACAGAGATGGAACAGAGAATCTCAAGAACTGAAAATACAATAGAAGAATTAGATATATAGTCAAAGAAAATGTCAAATCTAAAAAATTTCTGACACAAAGCATCTAGGAACTCTGGGACACTATGAAAAGATCAAACCTAAGAATAGTAGAAATAGAAGAAGAATAATCCAAGATAAAAGGCCCAAAAAGTATTTTTAACAAAAACCTAGAGTAACATTTTCTTAACCTAATCAGGAGATGCACATAAAAGTACAAGAAGCTTACACACCATCAGGGGAAGATTGGACTAGAAAAGGAAGTCACATAGCTACGTAATAATCAAAACACTAAATATGCAAAACAAAGAAAGAACATAGAAAGATGCAAAAGAAAAAGGACAAGTAATATATGAAGGCAGACCTGTTATGAAATATTAGTTGAAGATGTGTTACATTCATTTCTGCTGTAGAATATTTGTTTAATGATGCAAAGATATGTTGCATTATTTTATGTTGCATTTGTTTATTTCTGTGAAATTGTGTTACTTTGCTTACCTAAAACACCTGATTGGTTTAGTAAAGAGCTGAGTGATGCATAGCTAGAAAGAGGGAAAGGATAGGTGGGGCTGCCAATCAGAGAGAATAAATAGAAGAAATGAAAAGAGGGAGGATTGAGAGAAGGGAAGGGGGGGGGAATACCAGGGGCTAGCCACCCAACATATAACTAGCTATAGAGTTAGAAGGAAAGAGAAGTATATGGAGTAGAGAAAGGTAAAAGCCCAGAAGCAAAAAGTAGGTGGAATGATTTAAGGAAAGCTGGCTTGAAACAAGCCAATCTAAGGCCAGGCATTCATAAGAAAGAATGAGTCTTTGTGTACTTATTTTGGAGCTGGGTGGCAGGCTCCCAAAGAGCCAAACAAGAGCAGCAACAACAACAACAAAAACAAATTCACAGACCTATTAGAAGTGCAACTGGCATCTGAATGGAGAATCTAAAAGCGAGAAGGTCTTAGACAGATGTGTTACAGACTCTAAGAGACCACAGATGCCAGCTCAGACTACTATATCCAGAAAAGTTTTCAATCACCACAGTTGGGGAAAACAAGGCATTACATGATAATGTCAAATGTAAATGATATCTACCCCAAAATTGAGACCTACATAAGGTCCTAGAAAAAAAATTACAGCCCAAGAAGTCTAACTACACCTACAACAATGCAGGAAATAAATAATCTCATACAAGCAAATGCAAATGAATGGACACACACACACACACCCCACCACCAACACAACAAAATAAAAGGAATTAATAGTCATTACCCATTGATATCTTTTATCTTAGGGTTTCTATTTTTGTGTACAGAGACAACATGGCCACAGCAACTCTAATAAAGAAAAACATTTAATTTGGTGGTTTACAGTTTCTGAGGTTTAGTCCATTACAATCATGTTGGGAAATAAGGTGGCAGACAGGCAAACATGGTGCTGGATCTGAGAGTTCTACATCTTGATAAGAAGGCAATAAGAATTGGGATGAGACACTGGGTGTGACTTGAGCATAGAGGAGACCTCAGAGTCCACAGTGGCACACTTCCTCCAACAAGGCCATATCTACTCCAACAAAACTACATCTTCTAATAGTGCCACTCCCTATGGGGGCCATGTTCTTTCAAACTACCACATCAGTATCAGTGGACTCAATTCACCAATAAAAAGGCACAGATTAGCACACTGGATGCAAAAACAGTATCCATACTTCTGCATAGAAGAAATACACATCAACATTAAAGGTAGTCATTACCTCAGAGCAAAGTGTTGGAAAAAGATTTTCCAAGAAAATGGACTAAGAAGCAAGCTGGTGTAGCCATTCTAATATCTAACAAGATAGAATTCATTCAAATCAAAATTAATCAAAAGAGACGGAGAAAGCTACTTCATACAAATCAAAGGAAAAATTTACCAAGAACATCTTTCATTCTAACATCTATGTTCCAAATGCATGGACACCCACGCTTGTGAAGGAAACACCACTAAAACTTAAGTCACACATTAGTCCTCATACACTGACAGTAGGAACTGTATGTGGAACCTTCTCTAAAAGTAACCACATACTTAGCAGTATAGAAAACTTCAATAGATACAAAAAATTGGAATAGCCCCCCCATATCTTATCTGACCACTATGTTTTAAAGTTGGAATTCGACAACAACACAAATTGCAGAAACCCTACAAACTCATGGAAACTGAACAACGCACAATTGTACCATTCCTGGGTCAAAGAAGAAATGAAGAAAGAAATTATACACTTCCTAGATTTCAACCAGAATGAAGACACAACAAACCGAAACTCATGAGACACTTTGAAAGCAGTGCTAAAAGGAAAGTTCATTGCATTCAGTGACTGTATGAAGAAAATGGAGGATAGTCACATTAGAGAATTAACAGCACAAGTGAACAAAAAGAAGATAACTCACTCCAGAGGAGTAGACCCCAGGAAATAATCAATTTGAGAGATGAAATCAAAAAAGTAGAAACCAGGAAAATGATACAAAGAACCAATGTAACAAAGAGCTTGTACTTCGAGAAAATACACAAGATAGACAAACCAAAAGACAGACAGAAAACATAGAAATTAACAAAATTAGAAATGAAAATGGAGACATAACATGGACATCAGAAGAATTACAGAGAATCTTCAGGACATACTTGGAAAGCCTGTACTCCACAAAATTCCAAATTTAACAAAAATGAACAATTTTTTGGGTAGATATCTCTTATCAAAATTAAATCAAGAACAGATAAGCAGTTTAAATAGACTCATAAGCCCTAATGAAATTGAAGGACTCATCAAAAATCTCCCCCCCCCAAAAAGCCCAGGGCCAGATAGTTTCACTACAGAGAATTCTACCAGAAATTCAAAGAAGAGCTAATACCAATACTCCTCAATATGTTCCACACCATAGAAGCAGAAGGTTCATTGCCAAACTCTTTTTACTAGGCTAAAATTACCTTGGTAACCAAGCCCCACAAAGACACAATAAGAAAGAGAACTACAGACCAATATCCCCCATAAACATTGATGCAAAAAATACTCAATAAAATACTGGCAAATCAAATCCAAGAACACATCAGAGAAATCTTCCACCATGATCAAATAGGCTTCATTCCAGGGATGCAGGAATGGTTTAACATAGGTAAAAAATCTATCAATGTAATCCACCATATAAACAAACTGAAAAAGAAAAATCAAACACACCTTTATCATAAAGGTCTTAGAGAGATCAGGGATAACAGGAACATAACTAAACATAATTAAAAACAATATACAGCACATCAACTGCCAACATCAAACTAAATGTTGAGAAACTTAATGTGATTCCTCAAAAATGAGGAACAAGACAAGCTGTCTACTCTCTCTGTATTTCTTCAGTATTGTACTTGAAGTTCTAGATAGAGCAATAAGTCAACAAAAGGTATCAATGGGATACAAATTGGAAAGGAAGAAGTCAAACTTTCACTATTTGCAGATGATATAATAGTTTACATTAGTTACCAAAATAAAAAATAAAAAACTCTACCAGGGAATTTCCATAGCTGATAAAAACCTTCAGCTAAGTGACAGGATAAAAGATTAACTAAAAATATCAGTAGACCTACTATATATAGATGATAAAGGGGCTGAGAAAAAAAATCAGAGAAACATCACCCTTTACACTCGCCACAAACAACATAAAGTATCTTGGGGTAATGCTTACCAAACATGTGAAAGACCTATATAATAAGAACTTTGAGTCTTTAAAGAATGAAATTAAAGAAGATACCAGATAATGGAAAGATCTCTCATGATCTTGGATAGGTAGGATCAACATAGTTAAAATGGCAATCTTGCCAAAAGCAATCTATTGATTCAATGCAATCTCCATCAAAAATCTTGGCACAATACTTCACAGACCCTGAAAGAACAATCCTCAACTTTATATGGAAAACAAAAGACACAGGATAGCCAAAACAACTATGTGTAATAAAAGATCTTTTGGGGACATTACCATCCCTGACTTCAAGCTCTTTTATAGGGCTATAGTCCTGAAAACAGCTTGGTATTGGCACAAAAAATAGACAGGTAGACAAATGGAATTGAATTAAAATTCTGATGTTAACTCACACACTTACAAACACCTGAATTTTGAAAAACAACTAAAAGTATACAATGAAAGGAGGAAAGCATCTTCAACAAATGGTACTGGCACAACTGAATGATGGTGTTTAGAAGACTGCAGATGGACCCATGTTTATCACCATGCACAAAACTTAAGTCCAAATGGATCAAAGACCTCAACATAAATCCAGCCACACTGAACCTTTAGAAGAGAAAGTGGGAGGTACCCTTGAACAAATTGGTATAGGAGACCGCTTCCTGAACATAACTCCACTAGCACAGACACTGAGATCAACAATTAATAAATGAGACCTCCTGAAGCTAAGAAGTTTCTGTAAGGTAAAGGACACAGTCAACAAGACAAAATGATAGCCCCCAGAATGGGAAAAGATATTCACCAACCCCACATCTGACAGAGGGCTGATTTCCAAAATAACAAGGAACTCGAGAAGTTAGTTACCAAAACACCAAGTAATCCAATTAAAAAGTGGGATACAAAACTAAATAAAGAATTTTCAATGGAGGAATCTAAAAACAGCTGAAATACATTTAAAAAAAAGTGTTCAACATCCTTAGCCATCAGGGAAATGCAAATCAAAACAACTCTGAGATACCATCTTACTCCTGTCAGAATGGCTAAAATCAAAAACACCACATAGTTTATGCTTGAGAGGATGTAGAAAGGTTTACACTCCTCCACTGTTGGTGGGATTGCAAATTCATACAGCAACTTTGGTAATCAGTATGGTGGTTCCTCAGCAAAATGGGAATTAGTCTACCTCAAGGCCCAGTAATTTCACTCTTAGTCATATACTCAAAAGATACACATTCATACAAGAAGGACATCTGTTCAACTGTGTTCATAGCAGCATGCTTTGTAATAGCCAGAACCTGGTACATTTACATAACAGAGTGCTACTCAGCCAAAACCACAATGGAATCCTGAAATTTGCAGGGAAATGAATGGAACTAGAAGAAACCATCCTGGGGGAGGCAACCCAGTCACAAAAAGAGGAACATGATATGTACTCACTCATATATAGATTTTAGACATAGAGCAAAGTATTACTAGCCTATACTTAACACCACCAGAAAAGCTAGGAAACAAGGAGGACCGTAAGAGAGACATACATGGTCCCCTGGAGAAGGGGTAAGGGACAAGATCTCCCAAGCAAATTGGGAGCATGGAGGGAGGGGAAGAGGGAGTTAGGAGAAAGAGATGAGGGGAGATGAGGAGGGAAGAGGTAGGTATGAGGGAACAGGAAGATTGAGATAGAGAGAGAATAGAGGAGAACAAAAAAATAAATACAATAATAGAGGGAACCATTAAAGATTTAGGGAGAAATCTGGCACTAGAGAAATGCCCAGATATCTACAAGGTTGAACCCAACTAATAATCTAAGCAGTAGTGGAGAGGCTACCTTTAAAGCCCTTCCTTGATTATGAGATTGAGGGCTACCTTATATGCCATCCTCAAGCCTTTATCTAGTAGGTGATGGAAGTAGAAGCAGACACCCTCAGCTAAAAACCAGCTGAACTCCTGGAATCCAGTTACAGAGAGGGAGAAGTGCAGATCAAACAGGTCAAGACCAGGCTGGAGAAACCCACAGAACCAGCTGACCTGAACAAGGGGGTGCTCATGCACTCCAGTCTCATAGCTGGGAAAGCAGCCTAGGAATGATCCACCCTGAATGTGGGTGTTAGTTAGGAGGACTGGATAGTCCATGGGGCCTTCAGTAATGGATCAGTATTTATACTAGTATGTGAATGGACTTTGGGAGCCAACCCCACATAAAGGGATACTTCTCAGCCTAGACACATGGGGGAGGGCCTAGGTCCTACCCCAAATGATATGACAGACTTTGAAGACTCCCCATGGAAGGCCTCTCCCTCCTTGGGAAGCAGAAAGGGGATAGGGCTAGTGTTTGGTGATGGAGATATGGGAGGATGGTAGGGTGAAGGAACTAGGATTGATATGGAAAACAACCTTGTTTCAAATTGTTGAAAAAAAAAGGAAACACAAAAAAGAAAATAGAAATGAAAGCAGGTAAGTCAATCCCCTCCTAGGACAAAAGAAACTACAAGGGGAAAAGAGCATTTGCCTGGATCCTTGCATATCTTGTGTGTCAGGTTGGGAACCTAATTTTATTCTTACAGTGCTCTTGGATTTGGTCTTCACATGATTGCCCAGGGTTGCCCTGTGTCTTAGTCTATCAAGTTTCAAGCTTGGTACTGCATTTATTGCCAGTCAATGTCTAGAGTTCACTGAGGAGCTAATGGTTGTTGGTCTGTTCAGTTTCTCAGACTTCTCAGCCATTGCATCAGTATGTTTAGTCAGGTGTTCACTGAGAGTAAGGAATCCCCTGGAAGATGAAATAGGCTTCTGTCAGCCTATTCTCCAGCAGTGATTACTGTCCCTGGGCTTGACTTTAGTACTGCTATAGAAAATTAGGCTAGTATTGGAGTGCAGACAGGTGTTTGTGGAGTTCCACTTCTGTTCTCCTCTACAATAGACAAACTCAGGTCAGTGTGGTGGGGATGAGGCTCAGCTGTGAAGTCTTTTCCTAGCATGGGACAGGTCTTGGGTTGGAGCCTGGGTACCACATGAGTCTGGCATGGTAGTAACCATCTGTAACACAAGGACTATGGTGGTGGAATCACGAGGAGAAGTTCAATGTCACCCTTGCATATATGGGAGGCTTGAGGCCAGCATGGGCTAGAAATCCTGTCTCAATAAAGTAGACATGATGAAACAAAATGGCAATAATAGACCTAGTGAGTTCCTTGCAGCTCAGTGCCTTCCAAATTGGATGAAGACAGGGAGTGCTCATTGGAGTTTTTTGAAGCTCCATGCTAGGGTGGAGGGATAAAAGGTCAGAAAGGAAAGAAGAAACAAGTCTTCAGATGTTATTTCAGGCAGATGTCCCTACAGTTAGGAGATGAAGCAGAAGAAATGGGCTGTCCTTTGTATACAGTCTAGCAATGAGTTTGTGGATTCTTTATTTTACTTTACTCCCATAAAACAGCAGTTGTATTTGAAACTCTTAGTCTAGTTTCAGCTGATTTTCCAGTGTACTGAGCCTCCAGATTCTAAACTTTTCAAGGCAAAACCATCAATGGATCCAGCAGAGTAACAGGTCAAATAAATACAAACCCCTCTGCGACAGTTAAAGATAAAACTGAGGTGACAAGCCAGATGAAAATGGAGCGAGAAGATGGATTTTTTTTCCTTTTGGGAATACCAGTGGGATCTGAGTGCCTGTGTCCCACTTTTAGTTTCCTAGATTCATGGCCTTGCATGAGCTCCTTGCGTGGGCTGTCACAGAGATAGGATGCATGGTCCCTTTATGTCCCCTGTGTGTTAGCTACTTTTCACATTACAGTGACCTAATAACTGACAAGCAAGTCAGGGGCACTTACTTCTGCTTATGGCTTGAGCAATTAGCCCATGGCAGTGTGAAAGCCACAACAGCACAGAAGGGACAGGCCAGAGCTCTGCTGGCTTTCTAACATCCCATTGTATCCTCTCTATGGCCTTAGCCCAGCAGATGGTGACATGCACATTTGAGGCAGGGCTTCCTCCTATGAGTCCTCTGCAAATGTCCCCCAAGACATGAGCAAAGAAGGTGTTGATGCTCTAGGCATTTGGAAATGCAATAAGATCGACAATAAAAATCAATCATCATAACCATCCTAGAGAGTACCTCTGCTAAGGAGATCAACTTCAGCCTCAGTGTGCTTAACTATTACAGGACTTAAATTTGCATCAAAAGTAATTTCCATTCTAATAAAAATAAAACTATAGCTTTACATGTAGAATTTCTCTGTAGTTGGCAGAAATTCAGAAGAAATCCAACTACTTGAACAAGGTATTTTGAACATTGTGGAGGATTTATTAGCTGCTCCATGAAAACACACCTCACACTATTTCAGGCTTTTCCTTTTCTCAGCACAGCATTTTAGTCTCAGGCCCTTGAAGGCTGTGTGTGTGTGCATCTAATGGCTTCCTGAGACAGGCAGAATGGTTTCATGGCGGAGAAGTAAGCCAGAGCCCTATTGGAGCTGAACCAAATGGCCTTATATTAAATTGCTTTACCTACTTGAGCAGCTCATGACCTCTCTGGCCATGATTTTACTCAAATGGAATAAACGGCATTCAGTCTGACAATGGCCTTCCTCAGTGTGTTCATTTTTGGAGTGTAGAAAACTGTCTCTCATTTAAGGTCATCTTCAATTTTAAACCCTGTCAACCTAACACTTAAGTATATTTTACTCTCATGTCTTAAGGTTTCCATTGCTGTGAAGAGAAACCAAAACCACAGAAACTCTTATAGAGGGAAACATTGAATTGGGGTGGCTTACAGTTCCAGAGGTTTAGTGTGGGGCATGGAAGCATGCAGGCAGACATGGCTCTGGGGAAGTAGCGGAGAATTCTACATTTAATCCACAACTAGTAGGAGGTTGCTTACTAGGCCTAACTGAAGCCTGTATGAAACCTCAAAGTTTATCTTCACAGAGACTGATTTCCTCATAGAAGGCCCCACCAACTCCACCAAGGCCACACCCAATAGTGCAGTTCCCTATGGGCCAAGCATTCAGACACATGAGTTTATGGGGATCATACCTATTTGAACCATCACACTGTCAGTCAATGTGAGAATAAGAAATAGGAAATTTGCACAGCATTCTCCTATTCTGGTACTTAAGTAGGCCAGGCAGCAGCAGTGGGGAGAAAAAGGCCAGGCCAACACCCTTCACACAGATTGCCTGGTTACCATGGCAATTCTAGCACTACACACAGCATCAGATGTCCGATCACAGCCTAAATTTAAGTAAGTAACAGTCTAGTAGTCTTTTAGTCAACTTTAAAATCAAGAAAATTTTTAAGTGCAAAAAAGTCACTAATTTTTAAGTGTCATTGTCCCCTGGGAGAAACTAACAGGTGAAACTCAGTGTTCCTCAAGTGTCGCCCTTGCTGTGGGTTGGTGCTGCCCAGGCTGGGTGCAGGGCCTACTCTCTGAGTGCTGCTGCTAGGGAGGGCCAGGGTCTGCTCTCCCACTGTCATGACTCTGGGACCAGCTTTTCCTGTCTGCAGTAGGTGGCAAGGGGTAAGGGGCAAGGGGTGAGGAGCAAGCTGGTATTTCTCCCTCACCTGTGCTACCAAATGACAGAACAGAACATGGGGCTAGCTTTCCCACCCTTGCATTTTCATGGCCCCAACATGGCTCAGGTATGGGCCCAGATCCTGGATATCTGCACTGCCTTCAGCAGCCGTCATGTCTGAGAAAAGGCCATGGACCTAGATATGGCCTGGCTGCAATTCAGGCCTTTATAATATTCTGGCACAGGGTGACAGCCCAGTCTGTATGGGCCTAGAAGGAGCATAGCCTTTGGGCACCAAGAAGCCCACAGATCCTGGACATCACTGTGGCCTTTGGTGGTAACATGGATGGACCACAGACATAGCACATACTCAGGCTGTGGTAGGACCACAGACCCAGACATGGTCCTTAGCAATAGCCCAGACTGGTTCTCATCATGGTCCTGGTTGGCATTGCAGATCTCCTAGATTGGCATGGCCCAAGTAGCGGCATGGCTTCTAAATGCCAATATGACCCAAGGCGGTAGTCCACACCCTGGTATCCACTCAGATATCAATGATTACAGGAGCCATGGACACACACCATAGCTGCAGTTGGGCCACAGACCCAGACATGGCCTATTCAGGACCAACAACACCATGGCCCCAGGTGGCAGTATGGGCCACCTAGGTTTTTATGGCTTTGGTGTCAGCTTGGCCTCAGCCCTGTTTTCATTTAAGTCATTTTGAGATTATGAGAATGATAATCAGGTAAATATTCAGTAGTTTAACTTGTCCTATTATGGTACCTATGGAATTCTTGCTTAAAGCTATAGGAAACAGATATGTCCATTTGTGTTTTTTCCTTTTACTTTAATGAGGTATAAGCCAGAATATATATATATATATATACATATATACACACATGTATATATGTATATATACATATATATACATATGTGTATACATATATACACATATATATGTATATATTTACACAAATACATACATATACATACACATATATATATATATAGCCATATTATAACTGCACAGATTTGGAGATAATATGATAATTTTATGTGTACATACAAATTGTTGTGACCTTAGGAACACACTTAGCTTTCTTCTTTGTTTGCATTCTGGGTTGGAAATCTGTGAGCATCCCTAGTTATTTAAAAATATATATTCAAAGTCATGGTGAACTGTAGTATTTCAGAAGCTGGAATATCATGAAATATCAAAGTGACAATTTGCTTTGTCACATTTCAGTGGAAGGAAGAGGTCAGTGCCACCCATATCTCAGCACAGATGTGTGGTCTCTGCTGGAGGAATTCACAGGCATGAGTGCAGAGGACAGGGGTTTATTACAGACAGGCACAGATAAGGACAGAGCACTCCTCTACATATCCTCTAGGTGAAGAACAAGCAGCCTGCCCTGAAGGGCTTTACCCTGCCCAGGTAAAGCTTGGCAGCTTGGATTGCCTCTTACAGGCAGGAGCAATGGTGTCTCTTTATTCTATATCAAAAGCCTCTTCTTACATAGAGAAATACTAAGGTTTAGGGAATCTGGAGCCAGTAATGACTGTCCAATCAGTTCCGGGCATCAGGTATCCTTCTATGGACAGAGGAAAACTCAGGTGCCATTCTTCTGACACCTGAAGTAGTTAAACTCTGTTGTTCCCATCATGTGTTTTATAAGTTACTGACTATGATGGAGGTATGCACAACCCCAATGTCCTCCAAGCCTGATCATGTTTAACTTGCTACCAATACAGGACCCAGTTATACTCAAGGGAAAAGCATTATGGAATAGGGGCAGTGGCAAACATTTTGGAGCCTGTTCACAACTCACAAATGAAATGTGACAACAAATTTTGAGCTCTGGTTAAAGAACATGGAAAGCACTGCCCCAAGCAGATGGAAAACTGTATTGCGGTAGCATACACACTGCCTGTCTCTGTGGACTTGTCTCTTTGTGTAGAATAGATAAACTAGACCAGAGTGCACAGGTGGTCCCAGACACCATGGCTGCAGAGTGACTCAGCTGTAAAATATCTTTGCTACTATTAGTTAAGGGATGGTTTATTTTCAATTACATTTCTCTCTTTATTGTGCAGGTGTGCAGATGCCACAATGTGGCATGGTAAAGTCAGAGGCACTTGAGGGAGCCAGCTCTCTCCTTCCACTATGTGGACCTTGGGGACTGAACTCAAGGTGTCAGGCATGGTGACAAAGACCTTTACCCATTAAGCCATCTCACCAGCCCTCAAGGGGATTCCAAGATTCATCTGATTTGAGATAGTCTCATTTCTAAAAGGAATTAAATAGTCACAGTGTAATTTAAAATGATTTTATTTATTTATTTATAGCACTCTCTGAGATATATATTTAATCATATTTTTGTTCCTCCCATCCCAGCCTCCACTTTTCTTTTCTTTTATTTATTTTTTTAAGATTTCTTTTTATTTTATGTGTATTGATGTCTCATCTGAGTGTATGTCTGGAGTGAGGGTGTTAGGGTCCTTAGAATTACAGTTACAGACAGCTGTGAGCTGCCATATGGGTGCTGGGAATTGAACCCAGGTCCTTTGGAAGTACAGCCAGTGCTCTTAACTGCTGAGCTGTCTTTCCATCCTACCCCTTTCTTCTGCAGATAATTTCACTTCTACTTTCATTTAACATATACATATATGATTTTTTGTGGGGAGTTATTTTGATACATGGTTTCTCTGTGTAGTCCTGACTATCCTGGAACTCACACCATAGACCAGGCTGGCCTTGAATTCTCAGAAATCTTCCTGCCTCTCTTTCTCAAGTGCTGGGATTAAAGGCATGTGCCATCATTACCTGACATGATTTGTGTGTGTGTGTGTGTGTGTGTGTGTGTGTGTGTGTGTGTGTGTGTATGTGCGGTTACATAAAATCTAGAGACCACAATGAGAAAACAGTAATGAATCTCTCTCTCTCACCCTCTTCCCCTCCCCTCCCTCTCTCTCTCTCTCTCTCACCCTCTCCCCCTCCCCCTCCCTCCCTCTCCCTCTCCCTCTTCCTGTCTATCCTCCCTTTTGGAACAAATGAACAAAAACAGAATTCAGAACAATGGGAAGCAGCTTTGATGGGCTATTGCCAAGGGTCTCAGAACACTGAGATGTGTGCCAGAGAGTAAAATGGGAAAAAGAAACTTGCTAAATCATTTCTGCTTCACTCAAGAAAAACATGAGCCACTGTGTGGATAGAGATTGTTCTGTCCAGACTAGGTATAGAATTTGGGTCCCAGGGAGATGGAAGAAGGAGGTCAGACCTAGACAGAATCATGGGAAACTCTCTGGAAAGCAGCAAACGTTCCATGGTTCATGGCTGGAAAAGCAGTAAGGTCCAAAGGCCAGCTCCACACCTGTGCATCCTAACTTGAGAAGCACTGGGGTCCATCACACAAACAGGGAGCTACTTTCACAGTGGGATTAGGCAGCAGAGGAATGAAGTCAAAAGCTGAACCCCCTCTATGAACACATTCTTTTTTGATGAATCCTTAAACTAGGAGCCAGTAGGAAAGAATACATGAAAATAACTTTCACACTGCCCTTAGAGATCACTGGCTCTTTTTATAAATGCCTAATTTTGGCTTGCCCTTTTTGGAAAAGTCACACTGACCTTCTCACCATGCCAGTTAAAGTTCTTACATCCAGAATTTTAGGGTTAGTTCATTCTCCTCCTTGTATCCTCCATTTTAACTCCACGAGAAGGACTTTCCCTCTGTCCTAGGTAGATAGCCCTGTCCATGAAAGAGACAACCCACAGGCAGAGTAACAGGGCACGGTGCATATCCTTTTATTGTATCCTACTGTTGCTGCCTGAGATATCAGAGAAACCAAGTGAAGGCTGGAGAGATGGACAAGTAGGTAAAGATTTTTAGCAACTTCTGAGCACGAGGACCCAGGTTCAGTCTGAAGAATCCATGTGTTTTTGTGCATAGGAGTGCAGGTGGCCTTGGAGGAGAGAGGTGTCAATAAATCCTACGTAGCGTTACAGACATTTGTGAGCTGTTACAGACATTTGTGAGCTGTTTGCATGGGCTCTGAAAGTAACTTGGGTCCTCTGCAAGAACAGTGTACACTCTTAACTGCTGAGCAACGTCTCTAACCCAGACACCTTCTTTTGAAGCATAACAGTGATTCTGAGTCTTCTCTAGGCACCAGTACAAAATTATCCTCTCTATGTGGCTGACCACCTGTTTCTCCCAGTGTGGCTGACCACCTGTGCCTCCTCATGTGGCTGACCACCTGTGCCTCCCTCTGAGACTGACCACCTGTGTCTTCCTGTGTGTCTGACTACCTGTGTCTCTCTGTGTGGCTGACCACCTGTGTCTTCCTGTGTGTCTGACCACCTGTGCCTCCCTCTGAGACTGACCACCTGTGCCTCCCTCTGAGACTGACCACCTGTGCCTCCCCATGTGGCTGGCCACCTGTGCCTCCCTCTGAGACTGACCACCTGTGCCTCCCCATGTGGCTGACTATCTGTGCCTCCCCGTGTGACGGACCACCTGTGTCTCTCTGTGTGGCTAACCAGCTGTGCATCCCTCTATGGCTGACCACCCATGCTTAACTTCCAGACCTCTCTTTAGTCTGACTCTGCACAGACAACATCTTTCCAAAACAACCAGCCAGTACTTGGTAGCTCAAGGTGGGAGTTTACTGGCTTGAAGTTTATTGATGATGAATGTCTTCCTTATAATCAGCTTTGGACACCACTTTCCACATCCCTAGCAAGCACACTAAATTTAAGCAACTAGCCCCTCCTTAGGTTTTAAAATACCATGCGAACATTGGAAGAATAAACACAATTGTGCCCCTCCTAACATCTGAGCAGACACAGTGAATCATGGTCCACACATATCTGTAACTATAGAACATAGGATACAGAGGCAGGAGAATCAGGAGTTCAAGGATATTCATAGCTACATAATAAATGTGAAGCCATCCCAGCCACATGAGACACCATCTTAAAAACACAGACTACAATACCAGCATGCTAGGCAAGCTACATCTACTGGTGCAATAATGATGTGTTTATTTGGGGGAAATCCAACTGTGCTCTGGTTAGATTTGAGGCCTGCTTTATGCCTAGAGGTTACAAGCCCTAGGAGGAACTTCACCTCTACTTTACTAAATCACATATTTAGCTAAACTGCCTTTTAAACATTCTTTTTTCCTTTCTGCATTTCATCTTTATTCCCCCCTCTCGTTTTTTCTGATAGTTTTTTAAATTTAAATTTGACACAAACTTGTTTTACATGTCAATCCCAGTTACCTCACCCTCCCATCCTCCCTTGTTCCCACCACGAACTTTTATCCCATTCCCCTTCTGCTCCCCAGGGAGCAGACTTCCATGGGGAGTCTTCAAAGTCTGTCATATCATTTGGGGCAGTGTCTAAGCTGAGAGAGTATCTCTCTATGTGGAATGGGCTCCAAAAGTCCATTTATATACTAAGGATAAGTACTGATCCATTACTAAAGGCCCCATAGACTTTCCAGTCCTCTTGTCTAACACCCATGATCAGGGAGTCTGGGTCGGTCTTATGCTGGTTTCCCAGCTATCAGACTGGAGTCCATGAGTTCCCACTTGTTCTGGTCAGCAGTTTCTGAGGGCTTCTACAGCCTGATCTTGACCCCTTTGCTCATCACTCCTCCAAGTCTGTGGTTGAATTCCAGGAGTTCAGCTCATTGTTTAGCTATGAGTGTCTCCTTCTGCTTCCATCAGTTACAAGATAAAGGCTCTAGGATGTCATATGATGTAGTCATCAATCTCATTATCAGGGAAGGGCATTAAAGGTAGCCTCTCCACTATTGCTTAGAGTGTTAGTTGGGATCATCCTTGTAGGTCTCTAAACATTTCCCTAGTGCCAGATTTCTTTTAAAACCTATAATGACTCTCTTTATTGTGGTATCTTTTTTGTTGCTCTCCTCTATTCTTTCCCTGACTCAATCTTCCTTCTTTCTCATGCCCACCTATCCCCTTCTCTTCCTCCTAACTTCCCCTCCTCCCTTCCCTCCATGCTCCCAATTTACTCTGGCGATCTTGCCTCTGTCTCTTTCTCCAGGGGACCATGTATGTCTCTCTTAGGGTTCTCCTTGTTTCCTAGCTTTTCTGGTGGTGTGGATTGTAGGTTGGTAATCATTTGCTCTGTGTCTAAAAGCCATATATAAGTGAATACATATCATGTTTGTCTTTTTGTGACTAGGTTACCTCACTCAGGATGGTTTCTTATAGTTTCATATATTTGCCTGCACATTTCAAGATGACATTGTTTTTCTTTCTTTCTTTCTTTCTTTCTTTCTTTCTTTCTTTTTTTTTTTTTCGCAGAGTAGTACTCCATTGTGCCAATGTACCACATGTATTTAGGTTGCTTCCAGGTTATGGCTATTACAAATAATGCTACTGTGAAAATAGTTGAACAGATGTCCTTGTTGTATGAATGTGCATCTTTTGGGTATATGCCTAAGAGTGGAATTACTGGATTTTGAGGTAGACTGATTCCCATTTTGCTGAAGAACCACTATACTGATTTCCAAAATGGCTGTATGAGTTTGTACTCCCACCAGCAGTGGAGGAGTGTACCCCTTTCTCCACATTCTCTCCATCATAAACTGTCTTTGGTGTTTTTGATTTTAGTTATTCTAACAAGAGGAAGGTGGTATCTCAGAGTTGTTTTGATGTGCATTTCTCTGATGGCTAAGGATGTTGAGCTCTTTCTTAAGTGTCTTTCAGCCATTTTAGATTGCTATATTGAGAATTCTTTATTTAGTTCTGTACCCCACTTTTTAATTGAATTGATTGGTGTTTTGGTGACTAGCTTCTTGAGTTCTTTGTAAATGTTGGAGATCGGATCTCTGTGAGATGTAGGATTCATGAAGATCATTTTTCATTCTGTGGGCTGCCATTTTGTCTTGTTGAATGTGTCCTTTGCATTACAGAAGCTTTTCAATTTCAGGAGGTTCCTATCATAGTTTAATAAGGATCAGGAGAAACAAGTAGGCAGAATATATGTTTATTCAGGGAGAAATAAATTACAACATAGGCAGATAAACATCAGCAGGAGGAGGTTCCTGGCCCCCAATTATGCCTCTGGATGTTCTTCTGTCCCAGAGATGCAAGAGAGAGCTCCAGAGGCCCCTCCTCAGACCTAGTTTCCCTAGGTAATGTCTGCCCCTGTCCCCACCCCCAATGGACGTGGTCAGTGCCACAGGTTTGAACAAAGTGAATATCTCACTACAAGTCCCATTATTAATTGTTGATCTCAGTGTCTATGCTACTGGAATTATGTTCAGGAAGTGTTATCCTGTACCAATTTGCTCAAGGGACCTTCCACTTTCTCCTCTAAGAGGTTTAGTGTGGCTGGATTTATGTTGAGATGTTTGATTCATTTGTACTTAAGTTTTGTGCGTGTCAATAGACATAAATCTATCTGTAGTCTTCTACAAGTCAGCATCCAGTTATTCTAGCTCCATTTTTTGTAGATGCTTTCTGTTTTTCTATTGTATAGTTTTAGCTTCTTTGTCAAAAATCAGGTGTTCAATTCAATTCCATTGGTCTTCAATGATTTCCAAACATTTATCCAAACTAACCAAAAGGCAGAGAGAAAACATGAAAATTAACAAAATCAGAAATGAAAAGGGGGACATAACAACAGACACTGAGGGAATCCAAAGAATCTTCAGGTCATACTTTGAAAACCTGTACTCCACAAAATTCAAAAATTTAACTAAAATGAACAATTTTTTGAGTATATATCACTAACAAAAATTGAATCAAGAACAAATAAGCAATTTAAATAGACCCATAACCTCTAACGAAATAGAAGCAAGCAGTCATCAAAAGTTTCCTAAATAAAATAAAACAAACAAAAAAAGCTCAGCTTCTTTTAGTACAGTATTGCAGAATTCTACAAGAAATTCAAAGAACAGCTAATACCAATACTCCTCAAGGTATTCCACATAGCAGAAGCAGAAAGTTCATTGCCAAACTCTTTTTATGAGGCTACTATTTCCTTAGTACCAAAGACACACAAAGACACAAATAAGAAAGAGAACCACAGACCAACATCCCTCATGAACATTGATGCAAAAATACTCAATAAAATACTGACAAATCAAATCCAAGAACACATCAGAGAAATCATCCACCATGATCAAATAAGCTTCATCCCAGGGATGCAGGGATGGTTCAACATAGAAAAATCCATCAATGTAATCCACCATATAAACAAACTGAAAAAAAACAACTACATGATCATCTCATTGGATGGTGAAAAAGCCTTTGACAAAGCCTAACTCCCTTTCATGATAAAGGTCCTGGAAAGATCAGGGATAACAGGAAAATACCTAAACATAATAAAAGCAATATACAGTAAACCAACATCCAACATCAAACTAAATGGAGAGAAACTCAACATGATTCCTCTAAAATCATAAACAAGACAAGGCTGTCCATTCTCTCCATATCTCTTCAATGTTGTACTTGAGGTACTAACTAGAGCAATAAGACAACAAATGGTGATCAATGGGATGCAAATTAGAAAGAAAGAAGTCTAACTTTCACTATTTGCAGATGATATGGCATTTGCATAAGTGTCCCGAAAACTTCTACCAGGGAGCTGTGGCAGGATACAAGATTAACTAAAAAAATAAAAAATAAAAAAAGGAGCCTTACTATATGCAAATGATAAATTGGCTAAGAAAGAAATCAGAGAAACACTACCCTTTGCAGTAGCCACAAACAGCATAAAAGTGAAAGACCTATACAACAAGAACCTTGAGTCTTTAAAGGAGTAAATTAAAAAAAAAAAACAAAATAAAAAGATCTCCCATGTTCTTGGATTGGTAGGATCAACATAGTAAAAATGATAATCTTGCCCAATCTTCAGATTCAATGCAATCTACATCAAAATCCCAGCACAATTATTCACAGACCTAGAAAAAAATAATACTTAACTTTATATGGAAAAGCAAAGAACCAAGGAGGCATCACCATTCCTAACTTCAAGCTCTACTATAGAGTGATAGTAATGAAAACAGCTTGGTACTGGCACAAAAAGACAGGTAGACCAATGGAATAGAATTGAAGATCATGATAATAATCCACACATCTATGAACACCTTGTTTTTGACAAAGAAGTTAAAATTAATCAATAGGATCAGGAAAGCATCTTCAACTGGCACAACTGGAAGATGGTATGTAGAAGACTGCAGATAGACCTATGTCTATCTCCATGCACAAAACTCAAGTCCAAATGGATCAAAGACCTCAACATAAATCTAGACACACTGAACCTCTTAGAAGAGAAAGTGGGAGGTACCCTTGAACAAATTGGTATAGGAGATTACTTCATGAACATAACTCCACCAGCACAGACACTGAGATTGACAGTTAATAAATGGGACCTCCTGATACTGAGAAGCTTCTGTAAGGCATAGGACATAGTCAACTAGGCAAAACGGCAGCCTAAAGAATGGGAAAAGATTTTTATTAAACCCACGTCTGACTGATTTCCAAATTATATAAATTAGACAAAGAACTCAAGAAGCTAGTCACCAAAACACCAATCAATTCAATTAAAAAGTGCGGGAGAGAACTAAATAGAGAATTCTCAATAAAGTAATGTAAAATGTCTGAAAGACACTTAAGAAAGTGTTCAATATCCTTAGCCATTAGAGAAATGCAAATAAAAACAACTCTGAGATACCATCTTACACCGATCAGAATGGCTAAAATTAAAACCACCAATGACAGTCTGTGCTGGAGAGGATGTGGAGAAGGGGAACACTCCTCCACTGCTGGTGGGAATGCAAACTTGGGTGGCCACTTTGGAAATTAGTATGAGGTTTCTCAGGAAAAATGGGAATCAGTCTACCTCAAGATCCGGCAATTCCACTCTTGAGCATATAACCAAAAGATAACTATTCAGACAACAAGGACATCTGTTCAACTATGTTTGCACCAGTGTTGCTTGTAATAGTCAACCTGGAAGCAACCTGGATGCCCCTCAACTGAAGAATGGATAGAAAAAATGTGATATGTTTACACAATGGAATACTACTCATTGGGGGAAAAAAACCCCTAATGGAATCTTGAATTTCGAAGGCAAATGGATGGAACTGAAAAAAACCATCTTGAGTGAGGTAACACAGTCACAGAAAGACAAGCACGGCATGTTCTCACTCATATATAGATATTAGACACAGAGCAAAGGACTACCAGCCTACAGTCTATACTGCCAGAGAAACTGGGAAACATGGAAGACCCTAAGGAAAAAAAATACATGGTCCCCAGAAAAGGTAGAAAGGGACAAGAACTCTTGAGCAAATTGGGAACACAGGGGGAGAGGTGGAGGGAGGTAGGAATAAGAGTAGGGCAGAAGAGGAATGGGGAGGAGAATAAAAGGGATCAGGAAGACCGAGACAGGGGAGGAGTAGAGGAAAGAAATTAAAGGGATACCTTAATAGAGGGAGCTAATATTAGTTTAAAGAGAAATCAGGCTCTAAGGAAATGTTCAGAGATCCACTAAGATGACCCCAACTAAAAATCTGGCCAGTAGTGGAGAGGCTGCCTTTACTGCTTTTCCCATATAATGAGATTGATGACTTCCTAATTTGCCACCTTAGAACCTTCATCTAGTAGCTGATAGCAGCAGAAGCAGGCACCCACGCTAAGCACTGAGCCATACTTCTGGAATCCAATTTTAGAGAGGGTGGAGGGAAGAGCACAGAACTCAAGACTGTGCTGGAGAAACCCACAGAACCAGTTGACCTGACCTAGTGAGAGCAGTGACACCAGTTGTAAAGCTGGGGAACCAGCATTGGACTGAACCAAACCCTCTGAATGTGGTGCCAGTTAGAAGGCCTGGGCAGTCTATAGGGCCTCTGAAAGTGGAACCAGTGTTTGTCCCTAGTTCACAAAGGACTTCAGGAGCCCATTCCCCATGGCGGGATACTAATTCAGCCCAGATACATGGAGAAGGGCCTAGGTCCTCCTTCAAATGATGTGACAGACTTTGATGATCCTCCATGGAAGGCCTTATTGTCCTTGGGAAGTGGGTGGGGGGATGGGGTGGGGGATTGGTAAGAGGCATGGGAGGATGGGAGGGAGAGGGTAAGGGGGGATTGATATGTAAAATAATTATTTCTAAATAAAAAAATATAATTAATAAACAAACAAAAAACCCATCTGGTCATAGGCCTTTGTTGGTTGAGAAACCTTTAATGAGGGGTGTTATAGTGTATTGTTTATTTGCCTGTATTTAACTTTTTTAAGTGGTATCTATTGAGAAAATTATCTTTTTTGATTTTCCAATTTGGTGGAGTACAAGTTTTTATAGTAAGACCTAATTATTCCTTGGATTTCCTCGGTGTCTGTTGTTATGTTCCAGTTTTTAATTTCTGATTTGTTGACTTGGATATTTCTGTCTTCTAGTTAGCTTGCATAAATGTTTGTGTATCTTGTTGATTTTCCTTTCAATGAAACTCTTTGGTTCATCGATTCTTTGTATTGATCTCTTTGTTTCTATATTTATTGATTTCAGTCCTCACTTTGATTATTTCCCGTTGTCAATTCCTCTGGCATGTGTTTGCTTCTTTTGTTCTAGAGCTTTTAGGTGTGCTATAAAGCTGCTAGTATGAGCACTATCCAATTTCTCTGTATAGGATGCAGTGTGTTCTTTCAATTTGCTTGTGTCTGTTGAGCTTTGCTTTGTGACTCAGTTTGTGATCAGTTTTGAACAATGTTGCATGAGGTACAGAGAAGAAGATATATTCTTTTGTATTTGGGTGAAATATTTTGTAGATATGTTAGGTCCTTTTGGTTCACAATTTCTGTTAACTCCTTTATTTCTCTGTTTAATTTTTGTCTGCATCTGTGAGAGTGGGGTATTGAAGTCACCCACTATCAATGTGAGGTTGAGGTATGATTTAAGCTTTAATAGTTCTTCCTTTACAAATATTGTGTGCCCTTGCCTTTGGGACATAGATGTTAAGAACTGAAAGATTATCTTGATTGATCTTTCTTTAGTGATTACATAGTGTCCTTCCCTGTCTCCTTTGGTTAATTGAGGTTTGAAGTCTATTTTGTTAGATATTACAAGGGTTTCTTCAGTCTGTTTCATAGGTCCATTTTCTTGGAAAATCTTCTTCCAACTCTTCACTATGAGGTAATGCTCATCTTTGATGTTGAAACATGTTTCTTGTATGCAGCAGAATGATGAATCCTGCTTTAGAATCCATTTTGTTTTTCTGTATCTTCTTTTAGAGATTTACATATTTTTTTAATGTACATTGTCATTTTGTCTCCATGTAGGTCTGTGTGAGAATGTTAGTCCCCTGGACTGAGTTACAGACAGTTGTGAACTGCTTTGTGAGTTCTGGGAATTGAACCTAGGTCCTTAGGAAGAACAGTCAGTGATCTTAATTACCAACTCATCTCTCCAGCTCAGTCTGTGTCTTTTTATTGGGGAATTGAGTCCACTGATATTGAGAGATATCAATGAACAATAATTGCTAATTCCTATTATTTTGTTATTGTTCATGGTGGTAGTGTATATTTCTGTCTGTCTGTCTGTCTGTGTCTGTCTGTCTATCTGTCTGTCTGTCTGTCTGTCTGTCTGTCTGTCTGTCTGTCTCTCTCTCTCTCTCTCTCTCTCTCTCTCTGTGTCCTCCCTTCTTTTGGTTTTGCTGGAGTGAGATTATTTGTTTCCTATGTTTTCATATATGTAATTTATGTAGTTAACTTCTTTGGGTTGGAGTTTTCCTTTTAGTATCTTCCTTAATGCTGGATTTGTGGATAGATATTGTTTAAATTTGACTTTATAATGGAATATCTTATTTTTCCATATATGATAATTATAAGTTTTGATGGGTATAGTATTCTGGGCTGTCAGCTGTAGTTTCTTAGAGCTGTAGGAGATCTGTCCAGGCCCTTCTGGGTTTTACAGTCTTCTTTGAGAATTCAAGTGTAATTCTACTAGGTCTGCCTTTATATTCTACTTGGCTTTTTTCCCTTGCAGCTCTTAATAATCTTTCCTCATTCTGTATGTTTAGTGTTTTGGTTATTATGTGGCAAGGGGAGTTTCTTTGTTTTGTCCAATCTATTTGGTGTTCTATAAGTTTATTGAATCTTTATAGGCATGTCCTTCTTTAGGTTAGGAGAATTTTACTCTATGATTTTGTTAAAAAACATTTTTTGGGCCTTTGAACTGGGATTCTTCTCCTTCTTCTATCCTGTCATTCTTGGTTTGGTTTCTTCATGGTGTGCCAGATTTCCTGAATGTCCTGTGTCACAATTTTTTTTTTAAGATTTAATATTTTCTTGGCTGATATATGCACTTCTTATACTGCATCTTCAATGCCTGAGATTCTGTCTTTTATCTCTTGTATTCTGTTGGTAATGCTTTCATCTGAAGTTCCTATTTTCTCACTAAGAGTTTCCATTTCCAGAACCCTCTTTTGTATTTTCTTTATTGCTTCTATTTCCATTTTCTGGCTTTGAACCATTTTATTCATTTCCTTCACCTGTTTATTCTGTTTTTCTTGGTTTTCTTAAGGGATTCATTCATTTCCTCCAATTGTTTGTATTTTTATGGATTTCTTTAAGGGGATTTATTAATTTTCTTTTTCAGGGCCTCTGTCATCTACATGAAATAGGTTTTAAGGTTGTCTTCTGCTTCAGCTGTATTGGAATATTCAGGTCTTATTGTGGTAGAGTATCTGGGCTCTTGTGGTGACATAGTGCCCTGCTGCTGGCTGTTGTTGATTTTCTTCTTCTTCTTCTTCTTCTTCTTCTTCTTCTTCTTCTTCTTCTTCTTCTTCCTTCTTCCTCTTATCCTTCTTCTACTCCTCCTGCTTCTCTTCCTCCTGCTCCTAGTCCTTCTTCTTTTCTAGATAGGGTTACTCTGTCCTGCTGTCCTGGAACTTGCTTTGTAGAACAGTGATGGGAGATGTTATTCTGTATATATGTTTCTCATACTGGTTAATAAAGCACTGTGGCCAATAGAAAACTAGATAGGTGGGGCTAGGAGACTAGGAGGAGGAAAGAGGAAGTAGAAGGAGGAGTCAAGATTTAGAGCATGGAGGAAGGAAGACGCCAGCCGCGGCTCCCGGATAAGATGAGCCACGTGGAAATATTTAGATAAGTAGAAATGGGTTAATAATTAAGAAAGATCTAGCCCATAAACAATAATGGTAACTGGCCAACAGGATTGTATCAAATACAGAGTCTCTGAGTGTTATTTGGGGCTGGTGCGGCTGTGGGCCCAGACTGGCAGCAGGCGGGATGGTGCCAGTGGGTAGGAAAAATAAACTCACTGAGATCCATTAACTTCTGCCTCCCAAATGCCAGAATTAAAGATGTGTGCCACCACCACCGGGTGCATTGATGGTGGCCTCTAATCATCTGGGTTTTTGGTGATTATAGGTGTCGGTGCCAATTAGTGAGTTTGTCCTTGTTGGATGGATATTTTCCCCTTGGTTTCTCTTTCTTCTCTGATCTTCTTGCCTGAGTGGCCTGTGGTTCTGGTGGCCAGCAAGTCCTCTGGTCCAGTAGGGTGTCTTTACTGGAGTTCTGGTGGCCTGAGTGACCTCCAGACCTCTGAGTGCCAGTGTGGCCTCTGGAAAAGCAGAGGGCTTCTGCCAGAGTTGTGGACTCTGGTGTAGATATCAGAAGAGGGAATCCTGTTGTGGAGAAGGCTAGGCAGGCTCTGAGGAAGTGTTGGTGGTGTGGGGGTGGGGACTTATCTAGATTTCTGGGTACTGGCATGGCCTTTGGTAGAGCAGGGGTCTTCAGCTGGGGTTGTAGCCCGGGATACCACAAATAAGGTTTCTGATTTGAATTAACTGAGTGTTGTTTAAAAACTCAGAGATGGGCCATCAGGATAGTGCAGTAGGCACAAGGTTTTGCCATTTAAGCCTGATCACACGTGTTCCATCCCTGGTACCCACAGTGAAAGGAGAGAACTGATTTCTGAAAGTTGTCCTCTGATGTCTAGACATACTCTATGGTATGATCAAACAGTTCTCGAGTGTGCTCACACACACACACACACACACACACACACAGATAGAGATAGATAGATAGAGATAGAGAGAGAGAGAGAGAAAGAAAGAGAGACCTTCTCCTTCTAATAAATAAAAATCAATATAGTCATTTGTATAGCAGCCCCACCCAGAAGCAAGACTGAGTGTTCTTTTCAGAAGGGGCATCTTGCTTTCTCCTGCATGGTGTCTGGTTTGAATCCTGTAAAGGTCACATTAATAAAGTGTTGGAAGCTATTTTCTGGGTCAAACTCTGCACTACAATAAATATGGATTCAACCAGAAAAGTGAGCCTTAAATTGCTTACTTTTTTTGTAGTTCTTTCAGCTATGGCCCAGATCATTATACAAGCAAATAAATTCTTTTAATTGGCCCACTCCCCAGGGGGCCAGCAGCCCACCCTAGCAGGCCATCATGGGAATAAGTGTAGGCTGTTGAAGTGAGGTGCATCCTGCTGAACAATTTTTGCTTTTATTTTACCAACTGATTTTAAAAGGCAGCATTGTAAGTTGGCATTAAATATTTAAGAATGATATTAAGGTAAGATTGATTCATTTAGCAGGCATAATGGAGTGGGAAAGCCACATGGAGTGACTAAAGGGTTTCGCAGTGGGAAATCTATGCTAGCAGGCATCAATCCGCACCTGGTAATGGCCGTGAATAGGCTCGCCCTCTTGCTATTTAAATAAATTGATGTGCAATTCATCTGCTGCTTGGAGCCTCTGGAAATGCACTGTAGTAACACTGTGTGTTGGCAAGCATCCCAATGAAGTGCCTGGACCATTCATCAGAATGTCGGATGTCGTTCAAGTTGTTTCCAAGCTTCTACCACTTAGCAAAATGGCAATTTGTTCTCAAAGAGGCTCCAGTGGGTGGCTGGGGACAGTGGGATGTAGTTATGGGAGTGGACTAGGGCAACTACAGTTCAAGCCCTGACTTCTCCACTGGCACAGATGCCACTGAATTGCCCCCAGATTGTTCCATTATCTCTGCAATGAGAAGAATAACATGCCCAGTTGACTTACTTGTGAGGCACAAGCCAAGATGAAAGTGCAAGTACATTTCCCCTTAAAATTGCTGTTCCAGTTATAAGTTATCTCTAAGAGCATGATTCTTGCAGGGGTGCCTAAGTGCCTGCCATTTATTTCTCTTAGTGTTCTACACTGTTTTCTCTCCTGCTTTTGTCTTGATCAGACCACATTAGATGGGGAGGAGAATACAAGTATCCACCTTTTAAAAGGCTCACACCTTGTGAGTTACACAGGTTTCTATTTCTTGGTGCTAAAATGTTCAGACAAATCTTGTGGTTTTATTAGCCATTTCCTGGTGACGAATAAATCAATAAGAAAGCACTTTCAGGCACTTCAAACAGGTATGATTGTGAAGAGCAGCCAGCTAATTGGAGACTTTTAATAGACTGTTGTTGATTTCCATCACTTAAAAGCATGCTATTCTTTCTTTAGCCTTTTTCTGTTAGATGTGTTTGGCAGATTGGTTGCAGAATATGGGTATATGATTTATGCTTTTTAGTTTTAGAGGAATGTATCTCAACAAATTAAGTGCATGCTTTGCATTGAAATGGGAGCTCAGTAAGACAACACTTAAAAGGTTTTGTTTTATTTTTGTGTGTCTTTGCATGTGGGTATGTGCCTGTGTGAGTTGGTGCCCACAAGTCTCTGTCTGCCTATGACTGGAGGTTCTGGCAGTTTTCAATTCTCTGACATGGGGGCTGGGAGCTAACATGGTTCCTATAATGTAGCCACATGCTCTTAGCTGCTGAGCCATCTTTCTAGTTCTAAAGGGCTTACACTTTATGTTACTTACATTTTGTCCCAAGAAAACTTTAAGACAAGCAGTAAGAACGTTTATAAGTATTGTCTTGTAGTCTATAGGTCTCTGCTGTTTCAATTAAAGAAAAGTTCACAGTAACCCACTTGAAAGAGGCTATGTTCTACCTTGACTTAACGTGTCTGCTATCTTGTTTGCTTTTCTAATTATCTTTCCCACATTATTAAATATAACAATTAACAAGATGGCTGACTATGGTCTCTAAACATTACTTAATCATTAGCATCTCATATACTTCAGTATCCACTCTGATTAAACATGATGGCTGATTTAATCAAATGAAGTTATTACAGAAGGGCAAGCAGAACTGCAGTGCTTTAGCTACCCAATAAGCCCCTGTGCCATGTCAGCTTTTCTGTAACAAGGTGATACTTTCTAAGTCCTTGCAGGCAGCTACCATTCTATGGACTATAACTCATCTGTACAAGCCTTCCTCTACTGCTTTTCAACTTTCCTGATTGACTCTCCACAGGATAATGGTTGCAGCAAGAACTAATCTGGTATCAAGGTCTTTTGTCAAAGACATCAGTGTGCACAAAGAAGTGTTGGTTATATGGGCCATTCTCTTGCTACATTTGCTTGGAACAGAACTTCTGACATATTTAGATATTATAAAATGAAATACCGTTTATTCACATATATTCAGCTATGTATTCATCACAAGATGTTAAGGCAGAAATGACAACAGTGTGTGGCTGTGCATTGCATGTTCATGGCCCTTTGCCTCAATGTTATATGTTGAAGCTACAACTCCCGATGGGATAGTATGACAGGTATTCAGGAGTCAATTAGTCCTCCATCTCAGTGGTGCAATTAGAATACAGTTGCCTGAAAACCAGGAAAATGCTGCTACTAGAAATGGATTCTAGCAGTCCCTTAATTTTAGATTTTCAGCTTCTAAATCTGCTCAAGTCCAGTTTCTTAAACTGTGATAAATAACTGAAAATAGGGTTGCAAAATTTGGGATGTTGGGAAAAGGTACCTGAAGTGCAAGGACCAACAATTAATTGAAAATCAATTGTACAGTGAGCTGGGGAGTTTCTGGCAAGGCCTTGGTTATGAGCACACAAGGCAAACATTTTATCCTAATGTGACGTCGTGCTGCACAATGTCAACATTCACACCTGAAACAGCTCAGCTCGGATTCCGAATTTTGTATGCTAGGGACTGCCGTGTTTTCACTGCACATGCCGTCATGCTGTACCATGTCAATACTCACACCTGGAACAGCTCGGCTCGGATTCCAACGGTTGTATGGTAGGAACTGCAGTGTTTTTTCCCTGTCCATGCTCATATTTCAGCTTTTACAGAAACACAGGGGTAGAACTACAGAAAACAAGGACTTCTTACATTTTTTAAACTGTCCTCTCCAAATGTATTACATTAGTCTGTTTTGAATTGTGTCATTTAGAAAACTTGATTTTACAAACTGCTGTTTGAGTTGGTGACTCGAGTTTCACAAAATAGCTTTAAGTCTATGTCATCTTGGGATTAGGACAGACTTTCTATTTTTGATACTGCCCTGAACATGCTTATACTGTGAATTTATGTGAAGGGAGATCTCATCGCTTTGATTATAGGATGAAAATGTTCATCAACTCTCAAAGATGTTGAAGGTACTTTATACCCTGCATGTACAATTTTCAGGGGAATCAGTGTCCAAGTTAATTCTTATAAAAATAAGTATGCACATCTGTCTTATTAGTATCTTTCACATATGGTAAAATTACATTTATATGGAAGAATAGTAAGTTAAAGCAAATCTCATTGTGATTTGTTTTCAATCAGGGTTTGTCCTACTTCCTGTTTTATTTGCCTATACATCTAGGACTGAGTAAATGTGTTTTCGATGGAAACCAGTCACTGTTGAAAGGCACTTAAGAATCCCTGCTGTAAACCACTCCACTCATGACACTTCTCTAGTAACCTTAAATGAAACATAAACATTTTGGTGGTTGTAGAATAATAAAATTGAAGGAATAAGCCTGAAGCTAAGAAAGATAAATTCCAACTTGGTAAATAGTGAGTGTGCAGAAGATAGTTCTGCGGCACGGCCACAGTCAGCTCGTCTTGTTACAGCTGCTTCAAGGGACCCCTGCTTAGCTGGAGCAGAAACATTTCAACATTTGCACTTCTTTCTTCTAGGTTAAGAAATAGATTTTCAGATCATCTCTTCTGGAAAAGCTTCCCACACAGTAGCTCCAGGAACAAGAGGGCAGAGATTTGGAACTCATGAGTCAGGGATGTGGACTGAAGCTGAGAGAGGAGTTGGGTGGTAAGCAGGCAATTCGGAGTGGGAGGAAGGAGCCTCCAGTGCTCATCACTGTGAACCCAGGGTTGGTCTGTTATTGCTTGTGACAGCCACACAAGTGAATATGATATTAGAAATCATGGTTTCCCAGGCTTGGCCTGTAACCCAGTTGATAAAAAGATTGACAAGCATTTGTGGAAGTCTGGGATCAATCCATACTGTTGCATAAACTGGGGGTGGGGGTGGGTGTGGCAATATGCTTGTAGCATGAACAATAAAAGACCAAGGGACGGATATTCAAATTTCAAGCTGATCAGAGAAGCAAAGCAGCCAAGCCAGTAGACCTTATCTCTTCCTGGGGTTGAAATGGTAATCCTGGCTCCACAAATTCTCAGAGGCAAAAGGCTCTGAATTCCTGTCTCCTCCTCCTTACATTCCTTTCTCCACCCAGCCATATCCTCCTGTCTCCACCTCTCTTCCCTTGGGATTAAAGGCATGTGATCCCAGGTGCTGAGATCGCTTTTGTGTGAGTTGTTTCTTTGAGGACTGGATCAATTTCGTGTAGTCAGTGTGGCTTTGAACTAACAGAGATCCCTCCGCCTCTTAATCTCGAGTCCTGGGATTAAAGGTGTGTGCCCAGCTTCTATGGCTACTTTGCTATTTTGATCTCCAGTGGCTTTAATATATCAAAAACAATATATCACCACATCTTGGTAATCTCAGGAGTAGGGAGGTAGAGGCAGGAGAATCAGAAGTTCACCGTCATCCTTGGTTACAAATGAGTTTGAGACTATTCTGGGAAACATGACATCCTCTTTCAACAAAGAAACAAGCAAACAGGGGGAAAAAAAGAGAAAATTGAAAGGCTAAACTGTCAAAATTGTCTTCTTTCTGTACTGACCATGAGGTTTATTTCTACTAAGGAGTGGGTGTTGGAACTGTCTCATTTTTGGTATAGCATTGGAAAGGATTAAAACCTTTACAACAGTACCCAATATTGAGTGCTTGAAAAATCATCTTATTCACAATTTTTTGATGAAGTCATTTAATCTATGAAGTGAATAACTTTTAGTGAAAAACAGATATCTTCAAATAGCATAGCACCTAAAATTCCCTTTAAAGGAAGTTGGTCTGTAATCTTCATCTAAGCTTATAGCCTGCAGAAGTCTGCAGTTTAGGTAATTCCCTGACGTGATGAATATTCATAAGAAAATACCATAATATTACAAATGAGATACATGATCTCCATTACTCATGCCCCATAGATAGACTGAGAGCTGGCTGACTAGGCTACCTGTGTCTTTACTACTATGTGAGGACTCTGAAGCCAGCAATAATGTCTCAGTCATCTCAAGAATTAAAGACTTATCCTACAAGCCCTAGTTTATTTATTCATGACTTGAAGATAATTGCTGATACTTGGTATAGTGGAGTATCGTGTAAATTGATGAATACATGTATTAGTATCAATTGCATTAAATGCTTATCAAGTACCTTTGGTTACATTTTGCTGGCTCCATTAAGTGTCTGCTTACCTAGAATTTTTTTCTCCAAACTGTTTTTCTTTTTTCCTGTGTGAATCATGGCTTCATTTCATTGGTTCTTAAGCTAAAAAAGCCTTTTCTAAGCTGAAGCTACCCTCTTAAGATTCTGCAGTTGTGATATTCCTAGATCCAGGAACTGGTCTATGTCTCAAGGAAGGATGCTAGGGTCGCTTTGCCCAAAACTGATGGGGCAGTAGTGGAGAGCAACTGCTGAATAATAAGTATAGCTGATGAAAATGCTTGTGTTGGCTTACATAGTTCTTGAGGGGTTGGGGAAGGCCGTGAGACAGAAATATTTGGAAATGATTAAGATTAAATGACCTTTAGTTCATGAAGCAAGTTGCAGTAAGTTTTGGTATGTTAGGGTGGATGCTAATTTACTGGTTGGGTTTATTCAAAGTTGTATCCAAGGACCTGGTCTTCAGCCATTGGAATTAAATGGTCTCATGTCTCCAAAGGCATTATCCTAAAGTGCTTTGGAGCAAAGGACAGAAAGAAGCTTCAGAGCACAGATGCCTGACTCTCTTTGGTTGCCTTTCTTTTCCAAGATGGGTCATGCAATGCAGAATTTCTTTTCTCCCTGGTAAGTCATAGAAATGAAAAAACTTCTGTCTTTCAGAGCAAACCATATGGTTTAGAAAGGTCACTGTCTGCTAGCTTCCTCCCCATGAAAGTAGGTTATAAAATCCCTATTCTCTGTGCTCTGGGCCTCTATCGAGGGGGCGGCAATGCTATATGGAGAGGCCATGTGGACGCCAAGCAAGGAGTTCATGATGGTTTCCCTTGAGTCTGTGACCACTGGGTCAGATGCTTTATCCAATAACATTTCTCTGTGACTGCCTACTTCTGTGAGACGGAGCACAATACTTTTTCCTCCTGACACCTTAGGATTTCCTTTCAGATCTCCATGTGACAACAAACACAGTTAAGCAAATTTGCCCTGCTTCCCTCCTGCTGTCTGCCTTTTGTGTGTCAGCATTAGTCATCACATTTTTGCCCCTGTACTGATCTTCACAGACCTACTGGTTTTCTTTGAGGTTGCATTCTCATTTCAAAGTTGGACTAAGCACACTTGCCTGCCAAAGACTTTGAAATTAAGCAGGACATATAGGTAAATGATTCCTAAATGTAAGATTATAATTATATTGCATTCCACATGTCTTCTGGCAGAATGCCCTCACTTCCCTTTGCCTTTCATAGTCTGCTTTGCATCTGCCCTTCTTCCTGGCTTCCTTGGGGAAGGCCAGAACAGGGCATGAATTAGATAGTGATGTTCTAGTTGGTAGTTCATGTTATCAGAGAGCTTGGTAACAAAGCTACACCACACGGAAGGGGTTGTATCAGAGCTGGTTAACAGGAGATGCAGAAGGATGAGACATCCTAACAAATGAAGCTGATGAGAAAAGAGAGAGCAGCTTGAAGATACTGGGGCACAGGAGCCCTAGGGGGACCTGAGCAGAGAGCTGACCTTCATACTGTGGTTTTCAGGCTATCTGGTTATTCCTATGGGTATAGACAAAGTAAGCTAGGAATTTCTGAATGCATAACTATGGCAAACACAGCCATAAGATTTAAGATCATGCACATTGAGATTCAAACCCACTCTTGAGGAATCTTCACATTTGGATGGAAAGAGACAGATTGCTCCTTCTCAGAAGCACGTGGCATCCTAGACTAGTGACAGCCATCTGGATTTAGTAAGCAAGGCCTAAGGAGAGAATCAGCTGTCACTTATAGAACCAAGGCCTGCGCTCCTGCCTCCCACACTAGCCTTCTTGTGTACTGATGCAAGATGTCATTCTGTAAATATGTTTCTCGTATTATTTAACGAATAAGACCCTGTTGGCCAATAGGAAAGTGAGATAGACAGTACTATAAGACAAGGAGGATTCTGGGAGATGTAGTAGAGGAGATTCAAGATGTAGAAGCTTGAGAGAAGAGGTCTGGACCCTCTCTCTGGTAAGATAAGACCACACAGAAACACTTAGATTGATAAAAATGGGTTAATATTTAAGACAGAGCTAGCCAATAAAAAACGCTAGTAACTGGCCAACAGCATTATATCTAATAAAGTGTCTCTGTGTGTTATTTGGGGCTGATGTGACTCTGGGACCACGGTGGTGGGGAAATTGCTCATAACAGTGTATCTTTTCTCAGGAGGAAATCAGTCTTTCTTGAAATGAAGAAAGGAATCACACTTGTAGCCTGTGGTAGTGTTAGAGAGCTCAGTGTATCTGAGATATCAAGGCCAAACCCTCAAGACATTTTATTAAAAACTTGTTGAAATTGTAATTAGTTAAGGTTTCAATGTATGGCTTTAAAATTCTCTTTTTTCATAGAGTACATTTGTTCTTCAACAATTTCATACAATTATAGAGTGCATTGCATGTCGTTTAACCTCCTCTTTCTCTTCCCTAACTCCTTCATTTTTAAAAACAATGAGGCAATTTGTTACTCACACATTAACAAGGTGAAAGTCTCTAGAGCATCCCTGACCAACAGCTAATAGTGAGGTATCCCACACCTGGGATGTTTATCTAATAACTTCAGGTTTCTTGGAGAATGATCCACCTATACAAGCTACTTCCATTTAAACTTTGTAAAACACACACACACACACACACACACACACACACTTTAATTACATTTATTAATTTATTTTATATCCCCTTCCTCCTCTCCTCCCATTCCTCTTCCTTTCTCTCCTTTGTCCCCCTCCCCCACAATCCACTTCTTTGTTTCTGTTCAGAAAGGGACAGGCCTCCCATGGGTATCAACAAAGCATGACATATCAAGTTGTTGTAGGACTAGGGTCCTTCACTTATATTAAGGCTGGGCAAGGCAATCCAGTATGAGGAATAGGTTCCCAAAAGATGGCCAAAGAATTGGGGAGAACTCCTGTTGCCACTGCCAGGAGTCACACAAGTAGACTAAGGTATATAACTCTCACTTATATGTAGAGAACAATATCCTTGGCTGTTGATCCAGACCCTGTGAGCTTTTATGAGCTCAGAATAATTAATTCTGTGGGTCCCCTGATCATGTCCTTGATCCTACTGGCTCATACAATGCTTCTTCCCTCTCTTCATCAGGATCCTTGGAGCTTGGCTTAATGCTTGGTTATCGATCTCTGCATGTTTTCATCAGTTACTGGATAAAGGCTCTTTAATGACAATTGGGGTAATCACCAATCTATGAATATAGCAGAATATTGTTAGACACCATTACATTGACTAAACATGCAAAACAAAGAAAGAATAGTAAAAGCTGCAAAGGAAAAAGGCCAAATAATATATAAAGTCAGATCTATCAGAATTATACCCAACTTCTCAATGGGAACCCCCCAAAACCAGAAGGGCCTGGATAGAAGTCTTTAAGATACTAAGAGATCACAGATGCCAGCCCAGACTACGATAGCCAGAAAATCTTTCAATCACCATAGATGGAGAAAACAAGATATTTAACGACACATTTAAGCAATATCTATCCACAAGTACAGCATTATGGAAGGTACTAGAAGGAACACTCCAACCCATGGAAATTAGCTACACATCAGCAAAACCTAAAGAATGGAAGCACACACACACACACACACACACACACACACACACACACACACACACACTACAACCACCAAAAAAGGTCATATATATTTTTAATAGACTTAAACATTTGATGTTTATATAGGGCTTTCTCAAACATGCTAACTTTTAGCAACTGTGATTAAACTCAGTGGATCAAAAGGACAACAACAACAAACAAGATGAAAACCAAAACCCACAAAACCAAAAAGGACATAAAAAAGAAGGGGTTCAGAGGGACATAGAAGGGGTGAGACAATAGTTGAGAGGGGTGGTGAAAATGACTAAATCCAGTTTATACCCTATGAAATTGTGGGTAAATAAAACAAATAAAAATCACAGATCTTTACTGCCAGGGAGAGTCTTAGTCACCATATAATCAAATTCCTTCCCTTTGAGAGACTGTGAAGGCTCAGAGAGATGAGAGCATCATCAAAAATGCACAGCTGTAGCGCCAGGCCCCTCTTCTTTCTTCCCAATGCCATATCTTCCTCACCGGGACAACCTGTAGTCTATGTAACTGTAAGCCAAAGCGACCCATTGCTATTTGTCAGATAGTTTGACTTAGCCAAGGGAAAAATAACTAAAGTAACAGGAAGAGAACAGTTTGATGTCCAAGCTGGTCGGTGCCCTGGCTTCTGTCCTCTTGTCTTTGGTCAAAACCTCCCCTTTTCAAGTTGCAGTTTTGACAGCACATCTCTGTATATCTCACATACTAAGTGATTGATGTAAAGTGCTATTTTAGACAGTCAATGCTTATTATTAAACATAAGCTACAGTTCTTCATGTGCATTTAAAATTTTTTTACTCATGCTTTCTGGGATCAGAACCCATTTCATTGTAAATATGCTACCATCAGTGGTCCCCTGAGTTTTAAGTAATTTTGTAGTCTTGATGAGCAAACAGAGGTGTTTAAAAGGCAAACACCATATGCACAACTCTTCAATTTTTCTTAGAAGAGCAGTCCTCCCTGAAGCTTTCTATCAGCCAAACTTCTGTTAATATTTTCCACTAGGATGGCAAGTCTAACAGCTTTTAGGGGAAAGATATAGTCAAGTCAGCCTTTCAGCCTTCACCCCAACTCTTCCTCAGTGAGGAAAGTCATTGTTTTTCCTACAGGCCCAGTTTCCACTCATCTTTCTTAGTGCAACAGGGGCCCCATGGTAAGTCCCTGAGTCTGCCCATAAGTGTCTGAATGTGTGCATCATTCATTTGAATGCAGGTACATGTGATGGCCAGGGACAACCTGAAGTGCTATATCCAGGGGTCATCTACTTTTTCTTGTTTTGAGACAAGGTCAGTCCAGAAATCCCCTGAGGTCTACTTGTGTCCATATTGTTAGTCCTGGGATCCTAGATATGATGTGTGACCATACTGGGCTTTTAAAAAATGATTTCTGGGATTGACTCAGATCCTCAAGCTTGCAAAGCAACCCCTGTCCTGGTTGAGATATGTCCCCAGTCTCACATGGTGTCACTATGGAGTACTACTCAGTGGAAAATCACAATGGAATCCTGAAATTTGAAGGAAATTGGATGGGACTAGAAGAAACCATCCTGAGTGAGGTAACCCAGTCACAAAAAGGGGGGAATGGTATGTGTTCACTCATACATGGATTTTAGACATAGAGCAAAGGATCACCAGCCTACAATTTACACAGCCAGAGAAGCTAGGATACAAGGAGGACCCTAAGAGAGACACACAAGATCCCCTACAGGAGAGGAAAGAGAAGATTTTCTGAGCATATTGGGAGAGGGTATGTAGTGAGTGGAGAGGTAGCTAAGAGAAAGAGAAGGGGAGAAGAGGAGGGGAGAGGAGGGTATGAGGGACCAGGAGGATTGAGTCAGGGGAGGGATGGAGGAGAGCAAGAAAAGAGATACTATAATAGAGGGAGCCATTATAGGTTTGAAGAGAAAACTGACACTAGAGAAATATCCAGAGACCTACAAGGATGACCCCAACTAACAATCTGAGCAATAGAGGCTACCTTAAATGTCCTTCCCTGATAATGAAATTGGTAACTAACTCATATGTCATCCTAGAGCCCACAGCTAGTAGCTGATAGAAACAGAAGCAGACATCCACAGCTAAATACTGAGCCAAACTCCTGGAATCCAGTTGCAGAGAGGGAGGAGTGTTGAGCAAAGGGGTCAAGGCCAGTCTGGAGAAACCCATAGAATCAGCTGACCTGAACAAAGGGGAGCTCATGCACTCCAGTCTCATAGCTGGGAAAGCAACATAGGACCGACCCAGACCCCCTGAATGTGGGCCTCAGTTAGAAGGCCTGGGAAGTCTATTGGACCTCTGTCAGTGGAACCAGGATTATCCCTGGTGCATGAAAAGACTTTGGGAGTCCATTCCCCATGGAGAGATACTCCCTTAGCCTAGAGGAAGGAATGAGGGCCTAGACCCTATTCCAAATGACTTGACAAATTTTGATGATGCCTCCTAGAAGGCATCACCCTCCCTGTGGAGTGGGGGTTGGATGGGAGGGGGGTCAGAGGGCATGGGAGGGAGGGAGAGGGAACTGGGATTGATAATTTAAAAAAAACTTAGCCTATCTCATATAGTCATTATCAGGCTTAAGGGGTTAATTGAAACCTGTGTTTAGAAACTATCACTGTCACCAGGGACACAGGTCCACTTTGCACATTTTCTGTTTTATTGTAAAAAAATCGACTTTGAAGGAAAGTCAAGGACACTTTTCTCAAGTTTGAGAATGAAAACAGCAGGGCAGGCAACCTGGAGTTCTTGGCAGCTGTGGTGTGTGCGCGCTGCGCGCGCGAGAGAGAGAGAGAGAGAGAGAGAGAGAGAGAGAGAGAGAGAGAGAGAGAGAGAGAGAGAGAGAGAGAGAGAGAGAGAGAGAGAGAGAGAGAGAGAGAGAGAGAGAGAGAGAGAGAGAGAGAGAGAGAGAGAGAGAGAGAGAGAGAGAGGAGAATGTGTGTGTACCTGCCTGAGGATATAAGAAGAGTGTCTGGTCTCCTGGAGTTGGGGTTCCAGGAGGGTATGAGCTTCTCAGTGTGAGTGCTGGGAATTGCCTATGCAAAATCAGCGAGCACTCCTAACTGCTGAGCTATCTCTCCAGCCCCAGAAACTTATTATTATTGTTTATAAAGAGCTACATACATAGCCCATCTCAGAAAAATTCTAGAAATTGTTTCTGTTTGCTCTGAATTCTACAATCTATTATTCAGAACTGCATACTATGTTTGTTTTTCTTTTCTCTAGTATACCCTGTTATATATACATCAGGGCTTATTTAAAGGAAAATGGGTATTTCATCTTAATTTAAGGTTCTGAACTTTCTTGCTACTCTCTGGAGGTGTCAAGACAGCCTGTTATAATATAGACACTGAAATCATTTGAATCAGCAATATCTTGGAAATGCATGTTGTACCTGCACACAGCATCCGGAATTGTTTGTGCTTCTTATTTCAAAACCTCATACATCAAGGTTAGAACATAGCTTCTTTTCCTGGGTTATGAATTCTGCCAAGATGCCATTTTTGTCAAAGTATTTCCAGAGGGTAGAAGTTACAAATAGAGACTCCTGGCAAATCACTGCTAATGTGATTTAGCTTTGGCAGTCAAGATCCCATCCTGGGAGTTTTGGTTTTGGTCATACCTCAGCAGGAATACTTTTATATGTGCTTGCCTTCATAAAGGAATTAATTTGTTGAAATACTGCCACACAGCCACTGATTAGGCATTAAGAGTGTCCCAGCATCCCACTGGAGCTCCGTGGGTCACATAGGTTTATATAGGCCTAGCTAATGAGTTAGACTCATTTAAAAAATTCATTTGTCATGCTTATTAGAATGAACCTATATTCCTTTATTACCCAGTACAAATCCTTTGCACATCAAGCCCAGAGCATAAAATTAAAATTGCATGAAACTTTGATCTCCTCCTTCATTAATCATGGAGGATAATTACACGCAGGTGCCAGCCCTGCCTAACAGCAGATGCTTTCTGACCCTCAATGTAAGGCTGCATATTTGGTATGTATACTTAAAAGGGAATCAAGGTGTGTACACTACAAACTACAGCCCTTTCATTAAGCCACGGGACATGAAAGTCTGTCCATACGATGCTTAGCGATAGTTTTAATTAGAAATCTCTAACAGTTAATCCAATGGTAATGAATGGAAGAGCTTCAATGAACAAAAGGATAGAAGAGGGTAAAAATAGGTCAAATTAATTTTTACAAAATTATATATTCATTTAGATCATGTTGGAACCTTGATTTGAATTTCATTGTTTAGCTTATTAATGCTACCTGAAATAAATAACCAAAGAATGATCATTCTAATTGAATAAAACATAGTATTGCATCCAGGAAAGCAGACAGCACACAACAACAGTTGTTTGTAAAGCAGTATGCAGTGACTGTTAGGAAAGTCCTGTGTGACTGAGAGAAGACAGAATCTGCAATCCATTGACTTCCCCTTGGTATAATTTAGAAATCTTTCTCTTTTAACTTTCCATTTGCATTTTTAGATAGGATCTTAGATAGCCTGGCATTGCCTCAAACTCACTACAAAGCTGAGTATAGACTTGAACCTCTGATCCTCCCACTTCCCACTTCTACCCCAACTCTGTGTACTTGTATCACAGACATGGACTACCATGCCTGGTTTCTACAGTGCTGGGATTGAATTTAGTGCCAGGTAAGCACTGTCAACTAAGCTACATCCTAACTCTCATTTAACCTTCAGTCATTTTACCTCCAAAAGAGCCTACAAAGAAGTGATATAACTTATAAGTTGTGTGTATGTGCGTTTTATTTACTATTTGGTTTTCTAAGAATTTGAATCTCAGAACCTTATAACTGACACTAAAAAATAAATCAAGAATAGAAGATATTTTTTGTTTCTGTTTTTTTGAGACAGGGTTTCTCTGTATTGTTTTGGAATCTGTCCTAAAACTTGCTCTGTAGACCAGGCTGGCCTTGAACTCACAGAGATCAGCCTGCCTCTACCTCCTGAGTGCTGGGATTAAAGGCATGTGCCACCAACACCAGCTAAGAACTGAAGATAAGTGAGTATAGTAGCAATAATTTTATAAAAAAATGTTAGTTTAATACACTGGTCAGCAAAATTATTAACATTTTCTTGATTTAGAGATCCACTGTGCTAAGTATATAATAAAGAAAATTTGCTTTATTTTAGACATCATTAAATGTGTGATTTTGCATTAATAGAAGAATTTCCAGTGACCATATGCTAGGATTTGGAGATACATAGAATTTCAGAGGTTAAGGAGCCCGTGAGTTACCAGGCAAAGAGGTAGCAAAGCAGTAACCACAACACTGTCCTAGAGAGTATTAACTGTCACTCGACAAAGCTTAACACCACCTAAGAAGAGAGTTCCAACTGAGTAATTGTCTTTGTCAGTTTGGTTTGTCAATTATTCTTTGACGGATTGTCTTGATTTCTATTGACACAAGAGGATCCAACCAACTGTGGGCAGCTCCATTTCTTAGATACTGGGCTGGGCAGAGAGACACTCACTAGCTAAGAGCATTGGCTGCTCTTCCAGAGGTCCAGACTTCAATTCGCAGCAATCACATAGTGGCTCACAAACGTCTCTAGTGGGAAATAATGCCCTCTTCTGACATAAAGGTGCATGTACAGATAGAGTACTGGTGTGCATAAAATAAATAAATCTTTTTTTCTTTTTAAAAGGAAAGTTAACTAAGCATGAGCCCACAGGCGAGTCAGCGAGAAGTGTTCCTACATAATTCCTGCTTCAAGTTCTTGAGTTCTTGATCTGCTTCCTTGAAAGACAGAGTGTGGTCTAGAAGGATAGGACAAATAAACCTTTTCCTCTTCTAAATGACTCTTAAGTCAGAGTGCTTATCACAAACAGGAGTCTAGCTAGGATGAACAGAATGGCTTCCATGGAATGCTGCAGACACCTGAAAATAGTTTCTCAGTTGTAAAGGAGGGGATGGAAGGGGAATTTGGAGGAGAGAGGCCAGCGGACATGTTTGCATAAGAGAATATTAGAGTAAGAGTTCTAGAAAGAGGAGATAGCATGGGCAAAGGCAGAAAAAGTGACCACAGTAGTGTTTCTGCCTCTTGGCTTCTGGGTGAGCATAAGAATGAGGGTTATCCAAGCAAGGACCACAAACGGAGGCATCTCATGGACCAAGCTACCTGTGTGCTTTTCTCTTTCCCCCTGAATGCAGTCCTGAGGTTTCAAAACATTCCAGACAGGCTAGTGTTTATGTCTGACTTCCGTGTTAGAGAATAAACTCTGGTGAGTGTGTTAAGTGAAGGTGCAGCATTTTAGATAAAACATGATATAGCTCCAAGTCATACAGTGGCATTGGGAACCAATAATTGACTATCTGTACCTACACTAACAGGATGCACAGTCACAGCCAGCTTGGGTCCTGGTGAGGGGTTTCTCTACATGTGTCCACACCTCCATGAAGCAGGAAGAATACAAAAGAACACACCTGCATGGAGACATATAAAGTGGAAGTTATTGACATACACTGTACTGCTTTTCCAAAGCCTTGGCCTTAGAAGAGGCTAGAGGAGATGACAGAGCTTATATAAAGAAATGACATGCATAAAGGAAATATCTTCATTAGACAACAGTAGAAGGATGTGTTAAAAGGATGTTGCTCTGTGCTGGGAAGAGGAGAACACAGAGGGTGTGGGCCAGTGTGTGCTATCCCACTTTTGCATAGTGATTTTGGTGGTGAAAATACTCCATCTTAAATTATGAGGATGTGGCTTAGTAGGGAGAGCACTTGTGTATTATGTACAAAGACCACCAGTCTCCAAAGTTCGATTCCTAGTGCAGCATAAATTGGACAAGGTGTGACCCACCTAGTACCAGTGCTGGGGAGGTAGAGGCACTAAGATTTGTACTCTTGACACATAATGAGTTTATGCTATTTGGGGCTACAAAAAAGAGGGGGAGGATCTACACAGAGAGGGAACTTTGTGGGCACTGTTTGGCAAACGACAAAACTAAGGTGGCTAAAGTGGTTCCAAAGACGGGGTAATTAGGCAAGGACAGAAGGCTTTAGAGAACTGGTAGGAAGACAAAAGGAGAAAGTCAAGGTCGACAGGCCTGCTACAAACTACAGCACTGTGAACTGGTCCGGGCACAGTGGCAGCTGCTGGCAGGAAGACTGTTTCAGACATTGTTCACATGTGTGACCAAAGAGTCAGTAAACATGTAAAACATTACAGGATGATTTTTTAAAAAATGAGAAAAGTAAACCCCAGAAGAAATAAAAATAAATCACCCAAGCCAAGTCAGTCAAAGAATTAATTGATTATAAAAAAAAAATGATTTCTGTTGTGATGGGAGATGTTATTCTATAAATATGTTTCTCATACTGGTTAATTAATAAAGCCCTGCTGGCCAGTAGGAAACTAGATAGGCGGGGCTAGGAAACTAGAAGGAAAGAGGAAGTAGTTGGGAGGAGTCAAGATGGAGACCGGGGAGGAAAGAAAACGCCAGCCGAGGCTCCCGATATGATGACCACGTGGAAATAGTTAGATAAGTAGAAATGGGTTAATAATTAAGGCAGAGCTAGCCCATTAACAATGATAGTCATTGGCTAACAGGATTGTATCAAATACAGAGTCTCCGAGTGTTATTTGGGGCTCACGTGGCAGTGGGACCATGGCGGCAGGACTGGGAGGCCGGCGGGGAGGAACCTGCTGTAACACTGTTGGGGTTTGTTCCCATGGTGCAACACTTGCCTCAGAAGCTCAGGCCCTAGCTTTGATTCCCAGCACCAATTATATGACAGTTGGTATTTCCTGTATAAGACTGATGATGAGATTGCAATTTAAGAGCTATTTTAGGGAATCAATAAATAATGTAACTCTCTCAGCTGGAACCTGTGTTTGTTCCTGCAACAAAGCATATGACAAATACTAAGAAAACATTTTCAAGTAGGTCTGAAGTATACAGCTAGTATTGTCTTATACCTCTCAGCTGGTTAGAACTGTCAGCACTGTAGACTTAGAAACAGCTTAGTAACTGCTTTGATGTTTAGATCCTTCAGTGATTTCAAACTTTCTCTACAGAACTCTGGAGTTTGGAGGGCCCTGAGCAGGTTTCATTAGCCACCCTTCACTCTTCTGTCCCTTGAATGGGTATGTATTGCGCATATACATGGTGCTATAGGAATCAGAATTTGGTGTTGTTCAGAGTCACCTAGGAGATAATGCTCTTGGAATGAAGGTCTTTGGTAGTGCCAGGCAAAGTTAAGTGACAATATAATACCAATCCTTTAGCACAGGTCTTGGAGTGTAGCAAGTTCGAAGAATCTTCTTTAAACTGTTATTTGCTATTGACATGGTTGTTGTTAGATAGGAATCACTGAACTGGCCCACTGGGCATTTGTTATATTGCTTTTAAAACTGGGCTTCTTGTAGGAGCTGCATGTTTAGGTAAATTAGGTGTTCACCAACCCCAGGATCTTGCTTTGGAGAAGTTCTGGCAGGTGCCTTTTATCTGAACTGAAGGATGCGTCGCTGACACTCACTTGCCATCACAAGATGTGGTTATCAACCACTTCATGGACAAATTCAAAAGCAGTTTTGTGAATGATGAAAAAGATGATCAGGTTGATAGGGAATTTACTGTTGACACTCAGATTGGCAGTTGCTGCTCATAGCACTGTATTAAATCTGAAAAGAACACAAAGCTATCTGTGAGAGCAGCAAAGAAGGTCTACAGGAAAGTGGCAACTATGACATCCAGTGTGTTTGTGTGTGTACCTGTGTGTGTGTGTGTGTGTGTGTGTGTGTGTGTGTGTGTGTGTGTGTACATGTAGGTGTGAATATATGGAAGCCAGTCGAAAACACTGTGTGTACAGCTCTATAATTGCTTTATTCTCCTGAGACAGGATCACTCACTGAGCCTGGAACTAGTCCCAGCAATCCTCCAGTCTTCACTCCCCACAGTGCTAGAGTTTCAGGCACATGAATGGTTAGATTTGGGTCCTTGTGCTTATGCCACAACCATGGTTGCCCATTGATGCATCTCTCTAGCTTTTCTGTTCTGGTTTGAGGGTGAAATGTCTCCATCAACTTGTGTGTTTAAAGATGTGGTCTCTAGATGATAGTGCTGTTTTGAAGGCCATAGAACTCATGGGAGGTAGATCTGCTTTGAAGAAACTTGATCATTGAAAGTTAACAACCCATCCATGGTTCCCTTCTCATCTCTGCTTCCTGACTGTGGACTTAGTGTGACCAGCTGATTTAGCTTCCATGCCTTTTGCTCCCTAATGGACCTGATCCCATCAAGCCCAAATAAATCCTTTCTTAAATTGCTGCTTGTGTTACAGCACGGAAGGAAGCAGGTAGTGCAATGTTATCAAATACAACTTAGAGCAGTGGTTCTGGGAGTCAAACGACCCTTTCACAGGGGTTGCATGTCAGATCTCATGCATATCATATATTTACATTAAGATTCATAATGTAGCAAAGTTACAGTTATGAAGTAGCAATGAGATAGTTTTATGGTTGGGGTCACCACAACATGAGGAACTATATTAAAGGGTCACAGCATTAGGTTGAGAACCACTGACCTAGAGCCAAATTATGCACATTAATCCAGAATATGCTGCTCTGAGGTCTACGGACATAGCTCAGTTGGTAGTTGTTTCTGGACTTCAGATTTCATAAAAGACAAATTCAGAAGAATGAATAATTACATGGCTTTCTTTTCTTTTTTAAGAAACAAGAAAGAACAACTATTTTTTTTTTTGACCTATTGGCATCAACATTTTACAGACGAAAGAATATTTTTAAATACCAAAAAGTTAGGAAGGTCAGCATCTCAGAATAAAGCAATCTGTGAAAATAGGATTCATTTTTTAAAAACAAAGCCTTTCCTACATTGTTCTTATTTGTCTCAATTTCTAGGCACCATGCTAGAAATTAATACTAGTCAGTTATTATGGTTTAGTGATTTCACATAGATACAATGAACCTTCCCAGCATGCTTTGGGAGAGCCAATTCCACAGTAAATACTTTTCATTCACTTACACTGGAAAGGCTCAACTAGGTGACCTTACAGTTCATGTTAAGAATGTTTGAATGAATGTTTTGTTTGGTTGGGGATAATCACTAGTTTATATATTTAGTTTATATATTTAAATCTTATGGATTAAGTCATCAGAGGTCTTTAAGCATGGGCTGAATGACTTGTCAGGAATGACTTGAAAGAACATGTTTCTCAATCTGAATTTTCCAGAAAGATATTTCTGGGGCCAGAGTCAATACCCAGATGCCAACTGGCCGAGTTGAAGGCAGTGAGAAGCAAGTCAAGGCAGGCTATGAGCCAGCATAAAATCATATGACTTTACAACAGAACATGGAAAACACAGAGGGAATTTAATATGTGTGAGGCCCTTTTGCCTAAGGAAATTTAAAAGATGGGTTATAAGGACAACTTGTTTTTGGCTTAGCTCTATGAAGCAAAACAGAGGAATTATAAGTCAGACTTTGCTTTTTGGTTGAGCTTCCTATACTCCAGGGTTTAGTCATCAGGTATGCTCGAATGATGCTTGTTGTCAGATTCCACACCTAATATGGGGAGTGCAGAAACAGTTCTGTAAATGATCTAAAGACCAGAAATCCCGTGAGCAGCTGCATAAAAGGTCAAGATGGCTTGGAAAGAGCTGGAACTATAAGACAAGAAGGTTGATGACCTCAGATAGAGAACCTCAAATAGGTGGGATGGAATTAGGTGAAGACAAGAGACTTAAATGGTACCAGATGGAGAAACCATGTGGACACAGTTCTGTCTCAGTCACTTTTCTCTTACTGTGATTAAATACAAGCACAAAAGCAACTTATAGAAGAAAAGGGTTTTTTTGAGGCCTGATGTTTCCAGAGGGTTAGAGTCTATAATAGCAGCAGCCAAGAGCTCACATCTCTATCCACAAGCAGGAAGCAGAGAAGGTGCACTGGAAATGTGTAGGCAGCTTTTTGAATCTTCTAGCTTGCTTCCTGTGACATCCCTCCTCCAACAAGTTTATGCTTCCCAATCCTTCCCACAAAGTTCCACCAACAGAAGTCCAAACATTAAAACTTCTGAGTGTATAGGAACCATTATCATTGAGACCACCACAATAGCAATGACTCAAGTAGATAGAGGGTCAAGAGAAGTGGTACTTACAGAAGCTGGGCAAAAATTTATAACAAGAGCAAACATGCATGCCTAGGAGTAGTCAAGGACAAAGTTGAATTAGATTAATATTTTCCAATATTTTTACAATTACTTCTGGTTGTAACAAGGAAGTTTTGGTTCCGAGAAAAGGTTTCATGTAGCCCAGACTGACCTTGAGCTCCCTGTGTAGCTGAGGTTCCCCTCCTAGTCTTTTGTCTCTACCCCTTCTCTGTCCCAAGTGCTGGGATTATGGACATTCACTGCCACACCAGTAATGAAAGAAATTTTTTTTTTTGTAATTTTAGGATGGTATTTATTTTAATATTTATTACGGTAAAAAGCTAGTTCATAAGTATAATATGTCACAACATCTTTAGGAGAATGTAGGCTTTTGTTTGAACATGATGTTGGGAAACAAACAATTGAGTCAATGCGTAGAAAAATATATTAGGTAAATTCATGGAGATATGACTAAAACTACTACACAAAGGTCAAAGCTAAGAGATGACACATTAGATATTCCTTTATCTGGGTGTTCATGCTAGTTTTATGACCACACAAAATCCTGTGTTGGTGGAAGCTGAAGATGCTGACAACAGGGACTCTCTGTTCAGTGTGAGGATGGATTCTGCATAGGACTGAATTTTAGAGCCTTGTACTTTTTCTCAATAAAGCTTTACTGGATTCCCTGTCTGGTTTTATCGAGTCCCATGTTTTTCTTTCATTAAATATTTATTTTTCCTACTCCCTCAAAGGGAAGAAAGGGTAAGCCTAATAGTCATTTGTAGGCAGCCTCCTTCCCTCTCTCCATGCTGTGGCATTGCCTCTAACTAAGGCGATTCATCTTCATCCTTCATTAGAAGGTGTGATTTACTGAAATGCTTTATGGGCAAATAGAGTTGCCAGCCTTGCAGATTCTCTTTGGGGTGGTATTGAATCAAACGTGCTTCTGCTGTCTGCATGAATCATGCTGTAGATGCTCTTGGTTGAATCTGTGTTAATTTCCAGTGCTAACTGTCAAAGAGACGAAGGCCTTACTAGCAAAACACACTGATGTGTGGCCACTCTGATTCAGTTTTCCATGAAACACATCATACCTTCCATGCATCAAATAAATAATTCTAATTAATGCTAAAACTCAAAAGCTATGAAAACTCTGGAAACTTTATACAGAAGAATGAAGCAGATGCAGAGAATAAGAAGGCTAATTTAGAAATCACCAGCAGCCAAGTTTATGTCTTTGACAAATTGTGTATTTTCACATAGATTATACATGGTTTCTTTTCTCCCCCAGTTTTATTGAGATATAACTAGCAACAAATATGGAATAAGCTATAAAACAACTATATATATACATATATAAAGAACTTATATATATATATTTATATATATATATGTATATATATATATATATATATATATATAAAGAATTTATTAGCAGAATCAAGTAAATTAGTATACCTATTCTCTCAAATGGCTTTTGACTTTTGGTATGTGTGTGTGAGATGAGAACACTAAAGATTCACTATTGGTGTAAATCTTAAGTTCAGCACACATTATTATCTGGACTCACCATCAACACTATATGTTAGTGCTCCAAAGCATCTTCCATAACTGTGACTGTGTTCCTCAGCTCAGTGCCTTTGTGTGCTGTGGTGTCGTGCTTTGTGTTGTGTGGTGCTCACCCGGGCATTCCCACTGCCCTTGGAGTTGTATGCAGTTCTTGAGGAGTCTCTGCTGTTGTCAATGAATTTGCTCTTATTATTTGTTTCTGACTGTACACATATAGAAATACAATTGATATTGTATGTGGATCTTGCAGCCTGAAACTTTGCTGAACTTATTAGTTTTACAGGTTTTTTTTCTGTTTCCCTTCCTTCCTTCCTTTTTGTTTTTCTTTTTTTTTTTTGGTGGCAGCCAGCTTTTACATAATAAGATCATGCCATGTGAAACTGACATGTTTTCCTTTTCCTAGTGTATATTTTTTATTTTTCTCATGTCCATATTTTATGCTACTGTTGTTACAGTGCACATGTGCACACATCTGGATATGGTGAACATATTAAAATTATTGTAGGTACGATTACTTTGATATATTTTGTCTTTTAACTTTTGCAGTTGAGTTGAAGGTGGTTTATGGGCCATCATTAGAGTGTTAGAGCATTTTGAATTTGATTCTATACTTTTTTCTATGAATGTACTTTTTTGTATTATAACTAATAAGCATCCCTTTAGTATTCTTTTAAGATATGTTTATTAGTAATTAACTTCATAGCTTTTGTTTTTTATGAGGAAACATGTATCCATTTCTTCCTGTAAAGATGGCTTGCTGAATTTCGTGTTCTGTGTTCTTTCAATATATCTTTTCTATGTCTCCTCGTCAGCATCTGCTGACCCAACCACTTCTACAGTGATAGGTAATTCCTGTGTATCAGTCAAAGGAAGAAATAGAACTAATAGAATGGAATCTATCTCTATCATCTATCTATTTATCTGCCAGTCTGTTTGTATATTTTCTACCTTCTTCGTTATCATTATCTACCTATTCTATCTATCTGTCTGTCTGTCTGCCTGTCTGCCTGTCTGCTCATCTATCTATCTATCTATCTATCTATCTATCTATCTATCTATCTATCTATCATCTATCTATCTATCTATCTATCTATCTATCTATCTATCTATCTATCTATCTATTTTCACCCACCCATCCATCACCCATCTATCTATCTATCCATCCATCTATCTAATTTTCTCTCATCTATCTATTTCTCATATAATTATGAAAGGGGATTTATTAGATTGGTGTCCAAGATCAAATCTAAATTGTCACCCAATGACTGCAGGCTAGAGATCCAAGGGAACTTGAAGCTGTTCAATAAGAAATGAATACCTCAAAAGAGGAAAGAGGATAATGGTGCAGTCCCAGTTGGAGTCGATGTGTGACAGGCCACCAGAGGACAACAACTGAACACCTATGTTTACAGGCTGAAGAACATGAAGGCTGAGGGCCACAAGTAGCAATCAGAAGTAGTCAATATTCCTTGTGTCTAATAAGCTACTTCTGTCTTTCTGAATTTAAAATTATTTCCTCATTACTGAAAGTGAGGGAAAGGGAAGACATTAAGCCCCAATCTTGCTGTGTAGCCTAGATTGACTTTAAATTGACAATTCTACCTCAGATTTCTGAGTACTGAAATTATAGGCATTTAGTGTCTCTGGCTTGTTGTCTTTTCATAACCAATTATACTATTTTTTAGTGTTGACCTTAGTTATAGACTTTTGAGCTTCTTAAATTGAAAAGATTGTGCTTTTATGAAGAATTGGAAAAATTCCTGCCATTATTTTATTTTTCTTGAATTTTACAGTTATTTTAGAAGACATCATGAAGGCATAAGAGTTGCACATATTTATGGGGTAATGTGATCATTTATGATCAGGATGAACGGGGCTACATACCTATCACTTTTTGTGGTGAAAGATTCAAAACTGTTTCTTTTAGTGTTTTGAAATGAACAGTGCATTGTCATTTTCTGTATAGTCTTATTGGTGTGCAATAATCAGACAGAACATCTATATAATTCTAAATATCAACCAATTACAGATTTCTTGATATTACTTAAAAAGATTTGTCTAGAAATCTTTATTAATAAGTGCATCTGAGCTTCCCTATCAAATCCCTCTGAAATGAATATTGTATAAGTAATACATACTGTTGAAAATTGCTCTCAGGTTCTGTAATTGTAGATCTTACATGCTCAAGACCTGAAAATACTCCCACTTTCATACTTGTTGTCTCTGCTTGTTAGTTTTATGTCAACATGACACAATCATGATCATTTCAGAAGAGGGTTCCTTTGTTGAGAAAATGTCCCCACTAGATTGGCCAGTCTGTGCTGCATTTTCTTGACTGATGATTGATATGGGAGGGCCCAGTTCAATGTGGTGCTGCTACCCTCTGGGCTGTTAGTTCGGGGTCTGGGTGATATCAGAAAGCAAACTGAGCAAGCTAGGGGGAGCAAGGACTCTCCATCAGCTGCTACTTCCAAGTTCCTGCTGTGATTGAGTTCATATCCTGACTTCCTTGAGTGATGGATTGTCATTTGGAAGTATAAGACGAAATAAGCTCTCTCCTCAAGCTGTATTTGGTCATGGTATTTTATCACAGCAGTACAAGTCCAAACTAATCCTGTTCCTAGTCAAAAGTCAGTATCAGACAAGGGTCATATTGCTGTGGTGTTCTCTAGAGAATGGCACAACTTATGGTATCAAATTTTAAGCTGTCATATCAAATATGTCTTTAAAAATCTATTTCCCTCTTTCAGGCTGGCAGCTGCTATGGAAAGTAAACACCATGATACTCTACTCTTGTGTGCCACTTGCTACATGCACCTCCCTTGCTTCCACTCTGCCCACAGCTCTAAATCTGCATCTGCTGAACTGTCTAAGGGCAGACCTGGAATATGTCAATTTCATCCAGAAGAATGGCTCCTCACACCAGGAAAAGGATGCAATGTATTGCAATTGCACTTAGGAGGTTGGGATTCTGCATACAGGTTGGTGCTGTGCTGGAGCCTGAAGGACTGGGCTCTGCTTCTCACAGAGGGCATTTTCAGCACTGGCTGCAGACACAATGAGTCTTAGTGAAGGGAAGATCACCCTGCTTGTTTCCTTGTATCCATTGCTTAAACAGTGATACTGGAGTGGCTGATGACAGACACTGGTTGATGTCTTTGGCTTACTTGATCTGTCTGAGTTTCCATTATCAAGGTGCATGCTCTTCTGTGGGCATAATCAGACTTCAGTGTTCATAACTGCTGCAAATTTCTTTATCAGATCTCCTTTTCCAGATCTGAAAATATTTTTTCTTCAAGGCTCCATGTACCACTGCTCATGTGATCTTGTGTACTACTGTTGTGGCCACATTCCCTCATCCTGGAGATTGATGTAGGTACATGCTCAAAGCCAAATGATGCAAAGAATGCCCTACTTCCATCCCTCTTTAAGAGCAAACCTGAATGAATGTGTATTCTATTTCTGTGCATCTTCAGCTCACATGTATGCACCAAAGTAGACCCACTTGTGAATCAAGATGAATATTTTTTTTGAATTTCCGATTGGCTTATCTGTTCATAAGTGCTTCTTCTCACCTCCACAACCACGGTGATAAGTGTGGAGTGAGGGGCAGGCACAGGTGTAGCAATGCTGGCAGATGTGGAGGAATGTTAGACCAACTGCTTATGAGATTTACTTTTACTCCCAGTCTAATCCAGGCCAGGTCTACGTGAAGTTTTCTCTCACTGGCATATTGATCCACTTACTGACTCAAACACAATGGGCATCTGTAGAAGCACAGATTCTTAATTTCCCAAGAACAAACCCTCCATATGCAGTATCTGTTTTGTGCAGTAGTATGTCAGAGCACTTTGAAATGTATTTAGTCAGCTTCCTGTTACTGCAATGCCTGCCCAATATAAACAACATGTAGACCAGGGAAAGGGTTTCTTTCCAGTTAAGGTTGTAGAGGCACTGGCCTACAAAGTTCTATCAAGAAAGTGCAGTTAGTTGTTTTTTCTTTCTCAGATGACATGATTTTACACAGTTTATTAAGTGACCTAAACTGTAATTCTTTCTCTGGATCTTCCTGTAAGCTTTACATAACATCTTTCCCCATTATTGATGTTTCTGATGCCCAGGGATGAAGACAAGTTGAGTCCTGGATAACAGTGCCATTTTTACCACACCCAGGTCTTCTCTAGAACCATCTATGCCACCTATGTCTAAGATCCCAGCCCTGTTCTTCTTTGTGACTTGGTCTTCAAGTTTAGAACAGAATTCCCAGGTGTTGAATCAGCTGTCTTCCAAGCATGTAGCTACTTTATGGATAATTAGGCTTCCATGCACCATCTGTCTGACAGTGGGAGTTTTGTGATAAGGCTTTTTCTTTTTTCTTGGAAGAATGTCTCCATTTTCACTAAACCGTTGCCTTCTGAAAGCCTCAGTTATCATGCATACCTCAGTTTTCATAGGCTTTATTGTTACTTTGAAGTAAACACCCCCTTTCAAGGTTGCTGTCATCTTTCCTTTCCTAGAGTGTTCAAATGCTCCAGGTTCCTGGAATTGTCTTTTTAAGATTGAGTGAAAGGAATAGCATGATCCCTGCACAGCTATGGAATAGATATTGCCATTCATCTCACGAGAATGAAGAGCATTTCTGTTTCTATGCTCTAAAAAAAAAATAGAAAAAGAAGCCATTTCATGTGGCAGATCAAGGGTGACATGTGATAATGTGGGGCTGTGTTGCTCTGCTGTAGTAGGAACTCTGTGTTAGAAATGCAGCTATAATTTAGACCATACTTTACCTGTTTGCATTAGGTTATTGTCACCAACAGTGTAATCTTGAGTCAAATAAATTTCATTGACTGAAGGAATACAGATAGAAAAAGAAAGAAACACAGACAGAGACAGAGACAGAGAGGAAGCTGTGAGTTATCTATCAAGGCATAAAATTCTCAGCTCCTCCAACACCATGTCTACCGACATATTGCCATGCCCCATCTTGATAATGGATTGAACCTCTGAACTGTAAGCTGACATCCCATTTAAACGTTTCCCTTTATAAGAGTTCTCATGGTCATGGTGTCTCTTCACAGCAGTACTAACCCTAAGACAACATATAATTAGATAGTTATTAAATATAAGTTTCTATGTTTCTTTTTAAGTAAAAGTTAGCCTCAAAATTTCAGGCCTTACAAAAGCCTTCAGGCATTATTGATCATATCTAGACACCCATCTACTCAGTGGCCACTTAGTGACATTCTAGTAGCTTTTCCCTCACACCTGCTAACAGGCACAGGCTGTCCACAGATGCCCAAGGCTACAACTGTGACAGGACAGAATACAAGAGTGGCAGGTTTCTGGCCCATCTGGAAGATTCTCTATTCTCTGATCTTGTCTTGTTAGATAATGAAATGCTCTGAGCCCAAAGTGAGCTTGATGTTCTTCATGGAAGAAAAATCCACACACAGCAATCTGAAGGTAATTTAGGCTGAAATGGTTCCTTGCAATTTAGGCATTTAATTAGGGGTTTTAAAGCTTAATTAAAAAGTTAAATCATTTGTCTTTATTTCTGAAATAATGCCATTGTAGATGGTTCAATTATGTAAAATAAAGCATGATAAGATAGGTATTTCCTTGACTGAAGTTATTGCATTGTTCACACATAACAGCACAGTTGCATAAAACATATTTGAGAAGATGGAAGGAAATTGAAATATGGAGCCATTAAAGACACTATTGAAAGTAACTTCTGGCCTGCAAATTTGTTTTTCCTTCCTGTGTTTCATGATTCTTGCAACATATGAGCTTTTCCTCTAAAAATGTAAATGAGAAGACAGGTTTTGAGTATTATCTAAAATTCCTCTAAACAAGCTACAAAATTTGAGTGTGTTTCTCATCAATATTCAGTTATTTGTCATGAGAAAACAAGAAATATGGTCTGTGTTGGAGTGTGTGGTTGCACAGACATCCATTATTATTATTATTATTATCATTATTATTATTATTATTATTATTGTGTCTATACATCTGTGCATCTGTATGAAAGTAGGTGCATATCTATGTGTCTGGATACCCACAGAAGTCAGAAGATGGTGTCAGATTCCTTGAATCTAGAACTTCATGTAGTTGTCAACCTTCTGACATTGGTGCTGGAATACCAACTCTGTTCCTGATGATACAGCAGGAATCATTATTCTCCAGGGCCTCAAAATACACTTTCTAAGTTTTTAGAGACTGTGCTATATTTTGGACATTTATTTATTCTGGAGAATGAAGGGCTTCATATTTGGTCTATAAGTATTCTACTACTGAGTGTTGTTTGTAACCTCTAAGATTTATATCTTAAATGCTCCTTAGAAGTTCATGCCTTGAAAGTTCAGTCTCAGTCTTCTGGTACTGTCAAGAGGGGTGAGACTTTTAGACATGAGGGACAGCTGGAGGAAGCAGTGGAAGTCTGACAACTTGAAACATGGGATGCTAAGGGAAGAAGATTGGCAGTCTGAGCGCTTCAAGCATCAGATAGAGAGTGGATTTGTCTCCACTTGTTCACCCTGCTTAGCCTTGAGTGGATAGGATAATGCCCTGCCCTATTGGGAAGGGTCATCTGTAGTGATCTTCTATAGAACACTTTTACAGATCTACCATAGCCAGAAATAGTTGAACTAGTTATCTGCCATTCTGGTGTCTAGTCACGTTGATAGAAAATGAACTACCACGGCCTCCATTTACCTAACCTCTAGTCCTCTTTATTTTGGAATGACTCTAGGTTCATCCATTGCTTTCTTTTAAGGATTTGATATATTTTTTTCTCAAGTCAAAGTTGCCATGATTTTTTTGTAGTGCCTTTTGCCTGGAGGCCAGGCTGTTAACTATGTGAAAAATGCACATGATAATAAATCCTCAAATTGTAAAACTCTTGCCATTGTGGGAAATTGAGATGAACCCAAATGCTCTTTATTCTGTTGAGTTGGCTGTATTATAAAAAAAAATTGGCAATAACATTTTAGACCTGTGCAAGATTTACAGCAGATGATGGTTTATACAGGGAGGACCCAATCAGGAATGGGGACAGCAAGTCAAGATGGCTCAGTTTCTATAAGCTTGGCCAGATACTCCTGGTTATCCACCTTCATGTTGTATCAATTGACCTAGATCAGTGACTCTTTCTTTCCCCTGACTGAACACTGTGATCATGAGGGGGAGACTTGGAAAATTGTAATATGTGGATTTTATGTCAGTCAAATCCAAGCAAAGTCTCTAATGCCAAACTCAAACCCTAGCATTTTTAAATTCTCTCATGGTGGATATAATGTGTAGCCACAGTTGGAAACTACAGGTGTATATATTCCCAATAACATTGAATCTGTGATTCTTGCTGAGAGCAAGGGAAGGAGTGTGAGAATAGGACAAAGTTTAGAGGTGGGATAGATTGACTAGAAAAAAAATAAGTGAAATCCAGTGCATGTTATTCAGAATATATTGACGAACTGAGAAGGTGTCTCAGTGGATAAGAACATGTGTACATCATGAGAACCTGATGATGTTTATCTCCCATAGAAAGAGCCATATGTGGCTGCATACATCTGTGACTCCAGTTCTGGGGCTATGGAGCAGAGACAGAGCACTACTGAGGTTTGTTGGCCGCCAGCCCAGCCAAAAAACTCCCTGAGCTCCAAGTTCAGTGAAAGCCCCTGCTATGTGGAATTATGGCAGAGAATGATAGGATAAGATACCCAATTACCTCTTCTGGCTTACACACTCTACCATGTACCCATAGACACATATACACATGTATGAATGAAACACATACATGTACAGGCATATGTATGAAACACATTCCCCCCCCACAATCTGAATCCATCATAGTATCCAAATGTAGAGGATCAAATCAGTTAGAGCGGCCTGTGATGTTCTTTAGCAATGCTTGGTAGATAAAGAACTGAAGAAGATACAGGGTTATGTGGGCAGAGGCGTGTCAGTGTTGGTCTTTCTCAGGTCATGTTGATCATCTCAGAAAGCCCAAAAGAAAGACAACTTCCAGGCCTCCATTTCCAGCAGGGTTATTTCAGTAGATCTGGATTAGCTGTCTCTCCTTTTAGGAAACATACGGTGTGCCACTCTGTGAGGGTAGTAGCCAGTCCAGTCTTGAATGGGAGAATTACAGAAAACAAGGATGGGCAGAGTGTCAGGGAACAGGGCAAACTCTATGATTACACTTAGCACATGTCTGAAATTAATTCACATCTGGAGAATTAATTAGGACAGGCAGTAGCTGTAGTCAAAATACAGCTGGACACATGGATGTGGAAGGAAGGTGAATAGTTAAGTAACAATGGAGCACAAAGCAGGAATCTTCTGAAAGGTCTTCTGCCAAAAAAAAAAAAAAAAAAAAAAAATTAGTGGCCACAGAGAGGAAGTTCAAAGCATTTGATTCAGACATCCTTGTCCTTGTTTAAATTCTCCTCCTTCCTGTGCCCATGCAGCTGCCTAACATAGAAAATGAAACCTAAGAGAGTGGATATCAACAGCATTACACTACTTTGCTGGGAAGGTAGAACAGGGAGCATCTGCTCGAGGCTTCAACTGCAGCCATGGATTTCCTCACAGCTCTTGAGGCCACGGTCTAAGATCAAGATAACTACAGGGATAAGTTTCTTAAAGGGCTTTCTAAGCCTCTGGTGTATACATGGCTGCTTCCCAGGGGTCTTCATGCTATCTTCAGAGCAACTGTGCTTTCTCTTTAATCTCTTTCTATAAGGACAAAAAGCATGTTGGATTAAAACCCAACCAAATGGCCTCCTTGAAAATTTTGTTGTTTTAATTACCCCTTTAAAGGGCCCACCATTCAAGTAGATGTTTCTAAATTATATTTTCAGGTTCAGGGATTAGAAGATGATCATGTAAACTTGGACGATATGACTTGAGCCAAACAAGCACTAATAGATTTTGGTTTGTTCCAATGTGTTTTCTTTGGCTTAGCCTTCCCTAGTGTGGACTGTTGTCCCTGGGTACTGTTTCTTGGCTCTTGAGAACAATGGACTTTGAGGAAGTTGGTGAAACTTTTGCCTTGCCAGCACCAGGATTTAAGTTTGATCCCTGAGTCCAGGTGGGAAATAACCAGACAAGGAGGTGTGTACTTTGAATTAGTAGACAGTGTGGCCCTGGGATTCTCCTGCTTCTGCTGTTGTAGGCACTGAGGATATAGATTTTGTGCGGCCCAGGCTGGCCTTTCTACAAACATGCTGGGGATCCTAATTCAGGTCCTCATGCTTGCAATACAACTTATTCACTCAGCCATCTTCCCAACCCCAGGAGATAAATCCAAGTCAATGAAGGGCTAAAACATTGCGATATTTAAGAGTGCCACCAAGAATTTTAGAGAGATATTACACACTGTTTATTTCTTGGCATACTACCTAGCTAGCTACCATGTAAGAAAGAAGAGATTTTAGGGCTCTGAGATATAATGGTGTATTTTACTGACTTGGATTTTGATATTTATGAATGTGCTGCTTATTTCCTGAATATTCTGGGGACAAGAACATTCTTATTATCACCTTCTACAGTTTATCTTAGAGACCTCTTGGCACCACAGCTGCAGAGAAATTTGCTATAAACCTAGGGGTGCCATGGTTTTACTTTGGTTTTAACATATTTTACTGAATATTTGGATATTTCACATAATATAGCCTGATTGGATTTTCTTCCTAGGTCCACCCCCACACCTGTGACATACCCCAGAATAAAAGGAAGAATCAGGAAGAAGAAAAGAAAATTACCAAGTGAAATTAGTGTTGCCCATATACTCATTGGAGCATGGTCAAACTCCCAGTGGCCAGTCCCTTAAAGAAAACCAAGTACTTTCCTACCCCTGCCAGAAACCACCAACTATCACAATTTTTCCAATTATTCTTTTCTTTATTAATTAAATTTATGTGTTTATTTTACATCCCAAGCTTCCCTTCTTTCCTCCAATTCTCTCCCTCCACTTTCCTCCATTCTCTCAATCTACTTCTCTGTTTATATTCAGAAAGGGGCAGGTCTCCTATGGGTGTCAACAAAGCATGGCATATCAAGTTGAGATATGATTCAACTACTTCCAATGTATTAAGGCTGGTCAAATCAACCCAGTATTAGCAATAGTTTCCCAAAAGACAGCCTAGCTGTCACTACTAGTAGTCCTACAAGTAGATCAAATTATACAACTTGATCATATGTAGAGGACCTAGGTTGGGCTCACTGGCTCCCCTGCTGTCAGTCCAGACTCTGTGAGCTCCTTTGAGTCTAGGTTGATTGTTTTTATGGGTTTTCTTATGATGTCCTTGATGGCCCCTGGCTCACCCAATCCTTCTTCTATCTCTTCAGCAGGATTCCTGGAGCTTTGCTCAATACTTGACTGTGGGTCTCTGCATCTGTTTTCATTTGTTACTAGATTAAGGCTCTCTAATGACAATTTGAATAGTCATTAATCTATCAGTATAGCAGAATATCATTAGGTTAGGCATCCTTACATTGACTTTTCTTTCTTCTTTTTGCAATTATGTTTGATTCTGTCCTAGGATTTGGGCCATTAAGCCACTGTAGGCCAAAGTGTTGTGTGGCTGGGCCAGCATCCCAGTCGCTTCACTGGAAGTCCTGCTCAACACAAGAGATGACCAGTTCAGGATATGGATCCATTATGGCTAGAAGTCTTAGCTGGGGTCATCTTTGTAGATTCCTGGAGTTTTCCCTTGTACTAGGTTTCTATCAAACAGTGAAATACTCCCCCTTTCCAGTCATCTCTTTCAGTACACTCCCTAGCCATCCATCCCCCTACCCAATCCATCATGATCCTATCTCTACTCACCCTAGTCCATCCAAAATATTTTCTATATTTTCCCTTCCCTAGGATATACACCCCCCCCCCCCACACACACATCCTGCCTTGGGCCCTCGTTATCTAGCCTCTCTGGATCTGTGAATTATAATATGGTTATCCTTAACTTTATAGCCAATGTTCATTTATAAGTGAGTACAATCCATGTTTGTCTTTCTGGGTCTGGGTTACCACTCAGGATGAGTTTTTTTCTATTTGCCTTCAAATCTTATGATGTCATTGCTTTTAACAGCTGAGTAATATGCCACTGTGTATATGTACCACATTTTCTTTATCTATTATTCAGTTGAGGGGTATTTAGGTTGCTCATTCATTCTGGCAATATAGTACTTTGAGTACTATATTGATTAAATATAGAGAGAGTGGACAGCTGTATCTTGTTCCTGATTTTAGTGGAATTGCTTTGAGTGTCTCTCCATTTAATTGTATACTGGCTATTGGATTGCTATATTGCTTTTGTTATATTTAGGTATGTTCCTTGTATCTGCAATCTCTCCAAGACTGTTATCATGAAGGGATATTGGATTTTGTCAAAGGTGTTTTAAGCATTTAACAAGGTGGTTACATTTTTATTTATATGGTGGATTAAACTGACACTGCATCTCTTGGATGAAGCCTACTTGATAATGATGGATGGTTTCTTTAATGTGTTCTTGGATTTAGTTTGCCATTATTTTATTGAGTATTTTTGCATCAATGTTCATGAGGGAAATTGGTCTATAATTCTCTTTATTTGTTGAGACTTTGTGTGGTTTGTGTATCAGAGTGACTGTGGCCTAACAAAAAGAATTTAGCAACTTTTCATTCTATTTCTATTTTGTGGAATAATTTGAGGAATATTGGTATTAGCTCTTCTTTAAAAGTCAGTTTGAATTCTGTGCGGAAATCATCTGGCCCTGTGATGTTTTTCTTCTATTTCCTTAGGGGTTATAAGTTTATTTAAATTGTGTATCTGGTCTTGACTTAATTTTGGTATGTGATACCTATCAAGACATATGCCCATATCTTTAAGATTCTTTAATTCTGTAAAGTAGAAGTTTTTGATGTGACCTAATGATTGTCTGAATTTCCGTAGGGTCTGTTGTTATGTCCCCCTTTCTGTAGAGAGCCATGTAGTGCCACGCCTTAAAGTGGCACTGGCTTCTGCCTTACACCTTCCTGCTGGTAAAGACTCTCTGGGTAAACAGACCCTTAATTGGTTAAGTCTGTTCAGCCTGTCTGCTTCCGCATTAGAGTAGCCTATCTGCAGGGTCCACATGGCTCACTGGGGTTGGTTAGCTCAAGGGTATTTAAGCCCATTCAGGGGTCCGTGCTCTCTCTCTCTCTCTCTCTCTCTCTCTCTCTCTCTCTCTCTCTCTCTGTCTGTCTCTCTCCCTCTCCCTCTCTCTCTCTCTGTCTCTCTCCCTCTCTCTCCCTGCAGGCCAGAAGCAACATGTTTAAAGGATCCTGATTAAAACTGCATGAAGATCTACCCGGAGTTGCGTCTTCCTTGCTGGCGAGGGCAGGCGCATACAGATGGTGGCCCGTACGGGGAATTTTTCAGATCAGAACTTCTTGCAGTCAGGGCAGCACTGGAAAGTTCCCAAGGTAAGTTGGGACCAAATTTAAGGCCCTCGGTAAAGAGGCGATGAGGTCTCCGGTAAGGAGCGATGAAGGTCCGGGTTTGGACAAAATTAAGGCCCTCAGTATAGAGGCAATGAGGTCTCCGGTTAGGAGCTATAAAGTCCCAGGTAAGTTGGGACCGAGTTAAAGACCGCGGGGGGGGGGGGGGGGGTGCGGGGGCAGCAATAAAGTCTCAGGCATTGAGCAAGAGGTTGTAACAAACCGAAAGTTAAATTTTTAAGATGGGGACTTCCTAGTCCAATTTTTCTGGCTCTTCAGGAGCTACTTTTGTCAAAGAAACTTAAAATAAAGAAAAGCACACTAGAAAGGTTCCTGAATGAATGTGATGCCATTGCACCTTGGTTCACAGTTTCGGGAGACATCAAGGTAGCATGCTGGGCTGAGGAAGAATTGCAAGCCCTCATAAAAGGAGTTCAGAAACAATCCCCTAAGGGGCAGAGGGGGAAGGGAGAGGAGAAATGGTGATGTGGGGAGGGGAGGGACCCTCCTGGAACAATGCCTTCAGGGCCTCCTCCTTATCAGAATGAGGAAGGGCAGGGCCCAGGTACAGGGCATTCCTTTTGCCCTGAGGTCTGGAAAGCCATACGAAATGACTTAAGTCTTGAACAAGTAAATAAGATTGCCATAAAACCATGGAAGTCATTATCCAATAAGGGAGAGGTGAATGGTAACCTCACTAGATACTGCAAGGCCCAATAAAACCATTTTCAGATTTTATGGCCTGTTTGGTAGAGGCTACAGAGAGAGATTTTGGCATTATAGCAGCCATAGTTGCAGCTATCTCTTTTGCAGTTGTGGGTTCAATCACGGCTGCTGTGGCTATGAGCACATCTGTGTATACGGCCTCTAAGCTAAATAAGTTGTCCAAGAATGTGGCTAGCGCCTTGAATACTCAATCCACAATTGATGTTCAACTAAAAGGAGGCTTAATGATTGTAAACCAAAGAATTGATCTGATGCAGGAGCAAATAGATACCTTGTAGCAGCTGACCCATTTGGGATGTGAAATGAAATATCCAGGTTTGTATGTTACCAGCATTCAATATAAGAACTTTACATGTGCTTCTAATTTGTCGCAACAGTTGTCTAGCTATCTTTTAGGAAAATGGTCTGCTGACTTTGATGACCTGATGGCACAGCTGTGAGTGACCATTGTTGCAGTGAATTCGACATGTGTGGATGCTAGACTGGCTGCCAGATTGTCATCATGGTTCCCATTGTCATGGATCATCTGAAAGAATGGGAGGGAATGGGAGCCATGACTGTACTCTTGTTGCTTATCTCCTTCGTGGGCCTATGGTGCCTTTGCAAGATGAGGTTTGCTCAGAAGCGGTATGCAGCTATGGTTGTCCAGGCATTTACAGCCATTGAGGCAGGACAGTTTCCCCAAGCATGGCTCACAGTCATGAACAAGTATTGATCCTTCACGCTCAGGTTGTATGGCTTAGCACTGCACTCCGAGTTAGCTCTGGAAGTGAGCAACTCCGAGAAGGGCAAGTCTGGTTGCAAGTGGGTTGGAGTCCCAGGCCCCACCTCCAGGAAAAAGATGCCAGATGGGTGTGGCACTGACTTGGCCGACTACCAGGATTCAGGGTCATTACAATGTCCACTGCTTTACTGGAGACCAGACCACTACCCTTGCCTGTTGTGTTATTAAAACAAAAAGGCGGAACTGTAGAGAGCTGTGTAGTGCCATGCCTTAAAGCGGCGCTGGCTTCTGCCTTACACCTTCCTGCTGGTAAAGACTCTCTGGGTAAACAAGCCCTTAATTGGTTAAGTCTGTTAAGGCTGTCTGCTTCCGCATTAGAGTAGCCTATCTGCAGGGTCCACATGGCTCACTGGGGTTGGTTAGCTCAAGGGTATTTAAGCCTGTGCAGGGGTCTGCTCTCTCTCTCTCTCTCTCTCTCTCTCTCTCTCTCTCTCTCTCTCTCTCTCTCTCTCTCTCTCCCTGCGGGCCAGAAGCAACATGTTTAAAGGATCCTGATTAAAACTGCTTGAAGAAGATCTACCCGGAGTTGCGTCTTCCTTGCTCGTGAGGGCAGGCGCATACACCTTTCATTTCTGATTTTGTTAATTTGGGTATCCTATCTCTGACATATAGATAGTTTGGATAAGGGTTTGTCTATTTTATTGATTTTCTCAACCAACCTACTTTTTGTTTCATTGATTCTTTGTATTTCTTTCCTATTTTATTGCTGTCAGCAGATTATTTCCTGCTGTCTACTCCTCTTGGGCATGTTTGCTTCTTTTTGTTCTAGAGAATTCAAGTGTTAAGTTTGTAGTATGAGATTTCTCCAAATTCTTTTTGCAGGCCCTTAGTACTAAGAATTTTCCCCTAGCATTGGTTTTCTTGTGTCCTATAAGTTTGGGTATGTTTTGAATTAATTTTCATTGAATTCTAGGAAGTCTTTAATTTCGTTATTTCTTCTTTGACCCATTGATAATTCAGTTGAGAGTCACTCATTTTCCATGAGTTTGTAGGCTTTCTGTAGTTTGTGTTGTTGTGGAACCCCAATTTTAATCAATGGTGATCTGGTATGATACAGATGGTTATTTCAATTTGTTTTTAATTTTTTGATATTTGCTTTGTGACTGAATATGTGGTCAGTTTTAAAGACAGTTCCATGAGGTGTATATCCTTTGAGTTTTGGTGAAATGTTTTGAAAATATCTGCTAGGTCCATTTGAATCATACCATCTGTTAGTGCCACTATTTTTCTGTTCAGTTTCTGAAAGACTTATCCATTGGTGCAAGTATGGTGTTGAAGTATCCCACTATTAATGTGTGTAGTTCCATGTGTGATTTTAAACATTAGTAACGTTTCTGTTACAAATATGGGTGCCCTTACATTTGGAACATAGGTGTTCAGAATTGAGACATTATCTTGATGGAATTCATCCTTTGATGGATATGAAATGTCCTTCTTCATGTCTCTTGAGTAATTTTGATTGAAGTCTATTTTGTTAGATATTAACCAGCTTGTTCCTTACATTCATTTGACTGGAAAATCATTTTCTACCCCTTTATTCTGAGGTAATGTCTATCATTGATATTGAGGTATATTTCTTGCATGCAATAAAAGGATGGACCCTGTTTTTGTAGAAATATTAATTTCTGTTTTTTTTTTTTTTTGGTGGTGGTGGTGGTGGCTGTGTGTGTGTGTGTTTCCTTTCTTTGGGTTTTGTTTATATGACATTATTGTTTTCATGGATGTGGCTAACTTCTTTGGAAGTTGGAGTTTTTAATTTAGTACCTTCTGTAGGCTGGGTTTGTGGATAGCTATTATTTAAATTTGACTTTATCATGAAATATATTGTTTTCTCTGTCTATGGTGATTGACAGTTTTGCTGGGTATACTAGTCTGGTCTGGCATTTCTGGTCTCCTAGTGTCTGCAAGTGCTTCAAAGTCTCCATTGAGGAATCGGATATAATTCTGGTAGTTCTGTCTTCATATGTTACTTGACCTTTTCCTTTGCAGCTTTAAATATTCTTTATTTATTCTTCATGTTTAATGTTTTGATTATTATGTGGTGAAGGAACATTTTTCTGGCCCAGTCTATTTGGCTTTCTTGTACCTTTATATGCATGTTCTTTGTTAGGTTGGAATTTTTTTTTATGATTTTTAAAAATATATGTTACCTGGCCTTTTTCCTTCATTGCTCTTAATATTCTTTCTTTATTCTATATGTTAGGTGTTTTGATTACTATGTGTCGAGGGGTCTTCTTTTCTTTGGTCCAGTCTATTTGGTGTTCAGTATCCTTCTTGTACTTTCATGGGCATGTTTTTTTTTTTCAGATTGGGAAAGTTTCAATGATTTTGTTGAATGCGTTTTATGCACCTTTGAGCTGGGCTTCTTCGCCTTCCTCTATGCCTCTTATTCTTATGTTTAGCCTTTGCACAGTGTCTCCTCTAGTTTATATCAGTGCCTGAGATTCTCTCTTCCATCTCTTGTATTCTGTTGGTTATGCTTGCATTCTGATTGTTTGCCCAGTGTTTCTATCTCCAGCATTCCCCCAGTTTGTGTTTTATTTATTGTCTCTATTTCTGTTTTCAAGTTTTGAACTATTTGCCTATTTGATTGTTTTTTCTTGGCTTTCCTTACTTTCTTTAAGAGATGTGTTCATTTCTTCCAATTTTTGTTTGTTTTTTTTCTCCTATTTCTTTAAGGGATTTTCTCAAATCATCTTTGAGAGCCTCTGTCATTTTTATGACGTTACTTTCTAAGTTGTTCTGTTCTGCTTCGTCTGCTTTGGTGTTTTTAGGTCTAGTTGGTATAGAGTCCCTAGATTCTGATAGTGTCATGCTTGTCTTTCTATTGTTGGGTGTTTTTTTTTTTTTTTGTCTTGCCTTCTTACCATCACTTCTTCTAGTGGGTGCAGGTGGAGCCTCTATCTCTCTACTCTGCTCTACTGGTGGGCATGAGTGGGTCAGGTGTTCAATGTCTGTAATTCTGGATGGTCCAAGCTTTCTAGGAGGTCTCTCCTCTGGCAGGAGCCCAGTGATGGGGTCAAGCACGATGAGACTCAGGGTGGTCCTGCATGGATAGGAGGGTCCAGTGTGCTTAGAGTAGATCCAGGAAGTTTCTTGGAGGTGAAGGGGTTGCTGGACCTGCACTCTGACCCAGTGCTCAAACAGACCAGTGGAGCAGTGGGCTCAATAGGACACAGAATGGAGGATGGGGATATAATCTTCTTAAAGTTATCTTAAAGGTCATGTTCTTCTGCTTTAGCTACATTGGAATGTTCAGATGTTGTTGTTGTAGGACAGCTGGGCTCCAGTGGAGACATATTGTTCTTTCTCCTATTGATTGTGTTCTTAACACTGGTGTTTAGGCATTTGGATTTGGAATTATTATAGGTCTAGGTGTTTATTTCTGAATTCATCTTTGCTAGATGGATGTTTTGTTTCTTTGTTTTTTGTTTCCTCTCTGGTTTCTTGCAAAAATGGCCAAAGGTTCAGTTGATTGCAGAGTCTTCAGATCTAGTAGTATGTCTCTGTTAGAGTTATAGGGCTGTGGGTCCCTAGATCCAGCATGGCCTCTGATAAAGTAGAAGTCTTCGGAAGTTGTGAACCAGAATATGGAACCCTGGGGAGGGAGTGCTGTTACTCTGATTGGCATAGATTATACCTGGGCCTATGGAGTCATCTAGAGTTCTAGGGAAGGGTTGGCCATGGGGAGGGTGAAGAGGTCAGAGTGGGTGGGTGGTAGAATGGGTCTTGGGGAACAGAATGGGGTTAGCAGTTCAGTTTGCAGGCCAGTCACACGCCTGCTTGGACTGATGAGGAATGCACCAGAGCAGTGGAGTTCTACTAGAGTTTATGGCAGGGTCCAGCAGATGTGCCCATGTTGAGATTGGAGGGAGAGGGGCAAGGATGTGCCCTTGGGCTTAGAGTCTGGAGATTGGGGCAGGCAGGCCAGTTCTGGTCTTCTAACTGGTATGAGCTATATCTTGGTCTACAAAGTCTGCTAGAGTTGTGAGGAAGGACTGGCTGTGGGTATGATGATGAGGTGGAAGGGGTTGGGTAGTCAAGTGGGTCTTGGAGGAACAGAATCCAATGGATAGCAGCAGTCTAACTAGTAGGCAAGTCACTCACTAGCTCCTTGGTTGATAAAGACTGCAGTAGAATTCCACTGGAGTTGGGGGCAGTGGTGCTTGTGCAGAGAGGGGAGGTGGTGGGGTGCCAATTATCACAACTTTAAAGAGTTCTCGTTAATGGCTTTATGTGTAGACTGGTTCCTTTGGGGGCGAGTGGGGAGAGAGGTTAGAGAGGTTGTCACAGAAGACTTCTATTTGTCTCACTCTTGACTGTGAGTCTGCAGTTACATTTACTACTTCTAAAGAAGTTTCCTTGCCCTTCATAGTTAGCGGGAACAGGAATCATGAACTTCTGGAGGGGGCGGCGGGGGGGGGGGGTTGGGGCTCTTCTGAGGTAAAATTTGCATGCACAAAATTGTACAATTCTACAATTTTCAGGAAATATGTTAAGATCGCCATCCATTGATACAATGCAGTTTTAGATTAGTCCCACCACTCCATGATATCATTTACTTCCTCCACAATTAGTGGATTATTATACCTAGCCCTCAGCAATGGCTATTCTGGTGCCATAGCCTTCTACAGAACCCTTTCCCCTTTTTTTCATGTGCTGTGTAAATAGAATTCTACTTCTAGAATATAGTTTAGTGAAATAAAAACTTTCATGTCATCTTTCTCTTAAACCCACCTAAGCAAAGTTGTCACTGTAATTTTAGTTACAGTGGATTTTAAAATGAATTTTGGTCATCAGGTAAATATATTATTCAAAGAAATGTCTAATAGTCTACTTTATTCTCATAGATCCCTCCTATTGCCAAAGGTTAAGTCAGGCATTTACTTAACCCATTAACCTGTCCATGATTTATATGTAATTATTGCTTTAGAGATCTCTGAGGTAGTCAAGATGTCAGATAATGTGATGGAAGCATAGCAAATTGTACTTGTTAACAGTGAATTATCACTTCCTATTTCCCTGGACTGACAACCTTTTATTATTGCTAACATTTACAAGGCGACAAATGAGCTGTCTCAGAAAACTCATTTGGTTCCTTTGGAAAGGGAAGCCTATTATTTTCATTTCAGTAATTTCCCCAAATGGTCATCACATTTGAATTCTTTTTCTAAGAGAGTCCTTTCCATCTACTCTTTCATAATCTCTGCTGAAAGCCAGAGGTGTGGTTTATTAGTTCGAAAGGGCACATGGGATATGTGGTCCACAAAGCTCATCCTTGCCCTATAATTGGCACAGAAAAAAGCAAACATGAGTCAGATATTTAATTATATACTGTCAAAGTGAGATTGAAACGTTTACTCAAAATATTTTTTTAATCTATGCTCAAAGCACATGCGAGGGATCAACACTACCATTTATAGAGTTTTTGGTTCTTTTTCTATTTTCTACACAGATTAATTATATTCTCATACATTGCAATAATTATGACACTTTCTGATCATACCACTGACATTGTTATTCATAGCCATGGATAAAAGTAGAGTGGATCAAAATTATTCTGGTAACCTTAGTTTTCTATGTAAAAACACAGATATCTGAGTGATTATTTCTTTTGGTTTAGAACAAGAAGACTGGGACATAACTGCTTCTTTCTGGATATCTAACTAAAACTTCCATCCTCAGCTGCTTGTTTCCTGCCAATAAAGCATCCTATAGCTTGGCTATGGCACCGGACTTCATCTGGTTCTTTCTCCTAAATCAGCCTCCCATGAGGCATTTCTAGTGTGTGTGAAATTTACTGGATTAATTTCTCAGTGTATTAAAAGGGAAGCCTAATGATTTACAGCTAATGGCTTTATCAAATGGTTAAAATAAAAAAGAAAATTAAAAGCCCATAAGCAGGTACAGATCAAGGATATAACAATGGAAAGATTTAATGTCTGAGTAGGTTCAAAGAGACCAGTCCCTTCTGGAAAATAACTGAAGCCAATTCCCAAACCATTCCCAAATTTCTCACTGAGTACATGGCCCTCGACCCTTCTCTGTCCTGGATATCTGGTTGTGGTTACTGTGCATTCCCTGGATCTCAGAACTGAGCAGAATGGCTGCTGAGGAGAATCTGAGCAATCACAGAGAAGGGGTGGTCTCCTCACACCGTGGCAGGCATTGGTTAGTTTCCCTAAGGAAAATACTGCAAGAGCACACATCAGAAGGGTCACTGTGGAGCAGAAGGTCTTTGCCCACTGCTTATATCTGCGTGTTGGAAGCTCCACCCCTCTAGGGTTTGAAGATCCTGGATCAAACACAACATTGGAAGCACAGACTAGGCATATGGGCTCCGTTTTACATATAGCTAAAATATAATGTTTTAAACAATTCTTTCAATGAGTTCATTAAAGTTCTTTCTCTTTAGAATTGAAGCTTGACTGTCAGGGTTCAGAATCTTTTAGTAGCTCTGGATCAAGAATAGCCCAATAATATGTAAGTGTTTTTTTTCCCAATGCAGACAAATTACTTCAACTCTTTCAAACATGTTTAAGTTGGGGAGTTGTGCTTGTGAATGGAAAGGGTTTCCTTAGTGTTATAGTCAATTATATTCCACAGCCTGTAATAGAAAACAGTAATTTTGCCACTAACTCTGTTGACATTTGTCTGTCATCACACTTTCATCTACACTTCCGTCAGTCTTTTTACTGAGCATGAATTGTTAAGCCTCATCCCTAATCCACTTACACCCAAACCATTCTTCAAAAAAAAAGCATGGCCTTTGTAATATAAAAATCTGGCTATGTTATTTATGTAGCCCCTTAGGAGATGCTCCAGAGCTGGCAAGACAAATGCTCCTATGTGTTGGGTCATGCCAGACATTTTCCTAATCTGAATCCAGAACCCCAGTACCTTCATTTGCTGCATTTGCCTCCACTATCCACTAGCTAACATTCAATTGATTTTCCCTTTTACTTGGTCTATTTCTCATTTTTCTCACTTATTTGTGTGTGTGTGTGTGTGTGTGTGTGTGTGTGTGTGTGTGTTTGTGTGTGTGTGTGTGTGTACACTCCCATGCATGTGTGAGCGCTGGCTCTCATATGGAGATTGGTGGACAACTTGCCAGGTTTTTTTTACTCTACCAGTTTGGGATGCAGGGGCCAAACCCAGGTAAGGCTGGAAAGCAAGCACCTGTACAAACCACTGAGCAATCTTGCTGGGCCCCCAGCTGTGACCTCAATCTGCACAGTGTTTTAGCACACATGTCCTTCTCTGTGACATGTTTTCTACATTTTACTTTTCTCATTAACACCTGGTTGTCTTTGAAATTTCAGTGATGTTTCTTTGGGAGTCATGCTGTTCACTTCACTTAAAATTCTTAAGCAATCTGTTTTTACCTCTGTATAATGACTTGTTTTTGTCTCTTATTTATTTTCCTACCATTGAGAGCCTCCAAAGAGCAGGCAGCAGATTTGGTATTGGTAAGATGCATACTGTCTGCTGAGGGCCTCCATGAAGACTCCCATATACACTGTGCAAAGTGTAGGTACCCTTTAAAGTGTACTGAGCATGGGTGTTGACTAAACACCTTTCTTGAACAAAGAGGTGATATTTTCTGTCCTTTTTCTGGGACAGCCAGTGCTACTTTTATCTGTTTTTTTTTCTTTGTTTCTTTTTCAAACATAAGATCTGTACTTTGTAACCTAGGACGACCCAGAACTGTGTAGCACAGGCTGGACTCAGACTGGTTGGTGCTAGGATTGGAATCATGAGTACGCTGTCCACCTACTTGCTACTCTGTAGCTACTGCTTGCATGTCTTGACAACTGGAATGTTTTTCTTTGTGACTAGTTTTCATCAATTCTACTATAATATTTCTTAATTAAATCTGATTTGGCTTATTTAGGTTCTTAGATCTGTGAATGAAAATTTAGAAAAATTTCAGCCATTGGTTCCTTCATTTTTTTTTTTCCTGAGTCTCCCTTTCCTGCAGATCTAATGGGAAGTTGGAACATCTGCATTAGAATGTTATGTGTCTCTCACTGCTGTTTGAACACTGCTGCCTTCAATGTTAACTTTCCCTGTTTCACATAAATAGTTTCTGCTGTAGATCCTCGAGTACAGTGATTTTTCTTATCGGGTGCCTATTTTCTTATTCACATTCTGTAAATCTTTCATCAAAGACAATTTAGTTTTCAGCTATAGAAAGTCTATTTAGTTTTTTTTAAAAATTTCACTTTCCATCTAATTATGTTTCTATCCTTTTAAAAATCCTGAAATCATTCACTGTTTCGTTTTATGTTACCAATCTATTGTTTTTGCCTTCTAAGTTGGTTTCTTCTCATTTTAGCTCACAGTTGCCTGTCTGTTTGCCTGTTGGGTAATTTGGTTTGAGATAGATAGATAGAGTTTCATAGCCAACCTGGCCTATGTAAGCAAAGATGACATCGGAGCCCTGATTCTCCTGCCCACACCTCCTGAGTGCCAGGTTTACAAATGCACGCAGCCATATTCTGCTTGAATATTGTATGTGTATGTGAGTGGTTATGTGTGCATTTGTGTGTACACAAGTACAGAGGCCAGAGACGAATATAGGGCACCTATCTCTTTGTTTTCTTCATGCAGGTCCCTCACAGAAATGGGGACCATATATGTGGCTAGACTAGCTGATCAATGAGCTCATGGCTCTTTTTATCTCTTCTACCCCAGAGTTGGGTTAGAAATGCTCACCATGGCTAGCCTTCACTCAGGTTCCAGAGATCTGAGCTCAGATCCTCCTGTTCTTGGTCTAGGCACCTTTACTGACTCAGCTGTGCCTGGTAACTTTTGTTGCTACTGTTGCTAAATATATGAAGGTTTAGATTTTCTGGACCTGCTTTAGGGATTATTGGATAATCAGTTCAATTTTTAGATGATCAGCCTCATGGTTTTAAGGTTCATTTTGAAGCTCCAGGGTGTCCACTTAACTATGTTTAGCTTTTAACATGCTTCATTCTCCAAGCACCTGGAATGTGCCAATATCATTTATGATTATTGTTATGATTATCATCAGATTATGTGTTTTAATGTTCTTAAATTTCTGATGACTGGTTCATTTAAGAGTCATGAATAAAAAAATAAAGAAAATAGCCAAAGTGACTGAGAAAAATGAGATTTTAAAGAATAATCTTAAGGTTACAAAGGAGTTTCAGGAGGGGAACAGAAAGATTTATGGATTTCATGGCCATTGACAATTAGTCCTTAATATGGGGCTCCAGCAGCCTGGAAGGTCCTAGTGACTATTCCTACAAGCAGGGAGATCTTCTGTGTGACTGAATGAGAAAGATCATATTAACTGGCATATAATACAACCTTAAGCCTTAGAACATCTCTGACAAAAGGATCTCATGTCTTGCTTCACCACTACCATATGTCTTTATTCTTCATTTCTGTGGAAGTTGCTCCTTCCTTCCTTCTTTCCTTCCTTCTGTCCTCCCTTCCTCCCTTCCTCCCTCCCTCCCTTCCTTTCATTTTCTTATTTTTTTTTCTTTTCTGGTTTTTTGTTTTTGCTTTTGGTGTTTAGTTTTTTGAGAGAGGGCTTCTTTGTGCAACCCTGGCTGGCCACAAACTCACAGAAATATTCCTGCCTCTACCTCCCAAGTGCTGGGATTTAAGACATACAATTAAGTGAGAATCACTTATTTGGAGGAATGAATTGATGCCTCAGTATATCTTAAATTGTCTCATTTCCTGGTTTTGTTTTTTGTGCTGTGATAGCATTGTGACCAAAAGGACTTGGGGAGGAAAAGGTTTCTTTTTAGCTTTCAGGCTCTAATCTACCATCAAGAGGAGCTAAGGCAGGGTCTCAGTGAAGAGGCTTGGAGCAGACAAAGGAGAGGATTGCTGCTTCCTGGCTTGCTGTTCAGTTGATTCCATATCCAGTCAAGTTGAAAACCAACCATAGGCATCAAAATGTGTGATAGGATTTTATTCTGTATGTTTGGCAGGAATATGACAAAAGGGATGCTGCGATGTTCTGGCATCCTTTTGAGTGCCACAGGATAGCAACCCAATGCAGACAATTTGATTTTTCAGAAATGTACTCAAGACAATAGACTTGAATCATCCAGCTGTGCTACTTTCTTATGGTACAGAGAAAAAATAAACACACATTACTAGTATTATCATTATCATCATCATTATTATTGCATTACCTTCTCTATGACATTTTCCTCATACATAAAGTGCAACTAAAGTACCCCTCTGATTTTTTTATTTCAATTTTTTATTATTGTTGTTATTATTTATTTCCCTTCTGATTTTTTAATGGCCTACTTTTTCATTACAAAATATGTTTTTAATTGAAACAGAATTACATCACTTTCTTCCCTCCATCCTCTTCCAGGTATTTTATCTTCAATTCCTGCCTAACTCTCCAACTCCTAAGTTGATAACCATTCTCTTTAATTATTGTTGTTCTGTATGTATGTGCATGCATACATACATACATACATACATACATACATACATACATACTATAACCAGTTAACACCATTTATAATGTTTGTATATGTATGGTTTCAGTGATGACTGCTATGCTTTGGACAGCCCATAACTAGGCTCATCTTGGGAAAGGCTAATCCTCCTTTCCCTAGCAGTCATTAGTTGCTTTTAGTTCTTTGTCTAGGAGTAGATCTTCAAAATTTCACTCTTCCACATTACTATGTCCATTGATACTGCCATTGTTTATGTAGTCATTTCTAGGAGAGACTTCCTGGCTCTTATAATAACCCTGCTCCCTCATCTGAGGTGTTCCCTGAGCCACAGATACAGGAGCTGTCTAGATATACCCACGTATCTTTTGGGGCCAGGCTTTGCATGATCTTCCCATCTTTACATTGTGTCCAGTTGTGGTCTTCTGTAACAGTCTCAATTTACAGTGAAACTTCTTTGATGAGGGTGGTGGCTACACTTATTCAGAGAAGGTGGCTCCTGGACCCCCTTTGATTTTCATGACAATATACAGAAAAATTAAGTAATCTTTACTGGTGTCTCTCTCAATAACCCCTCCCAATTCCTCCCCTCCTGCTCATTTCTAAGCATGTTTCTATTTGCCTGTTTTGGTTTTCTGCTACTTGTAGATCAATAGTTATCTACTGATATTATATACTGATATTATAGAGACAGATATTTGGCTTAGCCATGGGAACTACAGGCTGTATGAAAGAAGGTCAAATTCTACCACTGTAAATCAGAGTAGCTAGTTTCAAAAGACTAGAGTTGTTTTACCCCTCACAGTATGTTATATCTTTAAAAGACTGGACAATGTTATAAAGTGACTGAGAGGGCAACTCCAGTGATTTTAGAGACAGAACAAGCAGAGTTATTGCTGCCTGTGTGGTATGAGCACAAGGATAAAGTATTTTGGATGCTCATGTCCCCCATCTTTCATCCTCTATGACCTTGGCCTTTAGTTCAGATATTAGTCTTTATAAAGTTCCTGTCAAATAAAAATGTCTACATTACTGTGCATTGGTCACTTCTGTATTGCTATACCAGTTTATCTTAATAGTAGAAAAGTGAGCAAGCCTTGGGCAATGAAATACGGCATAGGCTCACGGTAGAAGGGCATAAATTAGAGAGCAGGGTTCCAGAGGATCACATGCTAGTATAAAAGCACTGATTCATTCTCTCACAATTTTTAAAAGTTCAGGATTTGACAGGGGTCTTCTCTTTCTGAAGGCTGCAGATGAGAGTCTTTCCTGGCGTGTCCTCAGTTTCTTGTACCTGCTTAGTAGGCACATTGTTACAATAGTTCCCTTGTTTTCAGTGATGTATCCAAACTTCCCTCTTCCAAGAATGTCATTTCATTAGGACTGACTCTGATCTAACATGGTCTCACTGAAGTAACAAATGCCACATGTGAAGTGACTTAAGTGAAGGAGAGTGGTCTCCCTAACAGTTTGGTGACATAACATCTTCCATGACACAGAAGGTGAGGTGGCAGGAACAAAGGGCAAGTTGTCATCCTGGGTTGACTGTCAAAGAGCATAGAAAAGACAAGAAGTGGAGCTAGTCTATAAAACCAAAGCCCCACCCTCAATGATACACTCCCTTCACCAACATTTCACATTTGAAAGGTTCTACAGCCTTCCAAACATTGTCTCCATTTGAAGGCCACGAGCTCAGATATCCAAGTCTATGAAGGATGTTTAATATTCAGACCAAAATAGCCTCATTTTAACATGATTTTCAAAGATCTCACGTAGGATTATGGCCATATTCACAGGTCCTGGGTGGATAGGAACTCTTTTGGTGTGTGTATGTATGCGTGTATGTGTGTATGTGTGTGTGTGTGTGTGTGTGTGTGTGTGTGTGTGTGTGTGTGTGTGTATGTGTATGTAGGCAACACTATTTAACCAAGTACACTTAGTTTCCTTATTAAAGAAATAAAAATATCTTACACACACGTGTACACACACACACGTGTACACATACACACATACACACAGTGTTTTTTTCTATTAAGTTTTGTCATGTATGAAATGGAGAAGTTTATTATGAACTAACTCTAAGGGTGAGTGTGAGAGTGAGAAGATGGTTATGAACCTTTGACTTCTCATTTTGTTTTCACTTTCAGTATGCTTAATCCCTTTGGAGATTTTGTGGCTTCTTCAGCAGGTTGGATTTAGTGTCTGGGTCATCATGGACCCAGGAGTCCTTAGTCAGTGGATTTTCAAGTGACCTAGTAAGTACAGATTAGATGGAATCATTTCGAAGAACACCACCAATACTTCTGAATTTAAATAGAATCTGTAGTAAGGTCTTTAGCAGCATTGTTTCTAAAGATGACATGACAGATTTGATACCTCACCCTCTCAACAATGACTCTGAGAATTAGTTACCTTTCTTGTCCCTCAGTTTCCTCATGTGTGAAGTAGAAACAGCAGAGGTACCCACCAATCTCTATGTGTCTGCTTCTATGTTTGCCTTTAGGCATCTATTAGAGCATACAGTCTACCTACAGGGAGCCTTCAAGTTTGGAGAGAGATAGCTATAAACATAGACAAGTGGACATCGCAAAACATTGCGGTGTACACTTATACATCATGTAAAATGCTTAAAAAGTACATGAGCACATAGATGGGAACACAGTTGTATGAGCATAGACTCTTCCCAGTAGTATTGCTCTGAGCATATGATCTCTGTAGCTTCTGATTCCTTTTTGTCTGATTTAATGTCTGCTTCATTTCAGATCTTATTTGTTTCTATTCTCCCCACAGAACACTTAGCCCCCTAGCATCCTCCCATGCTATTCTTTTGGTGAGTTCACCCTTGTTAGTTTCCACAAGATTGTTGGAAGGACAGATAAGATCATGCCCATAAAGTAGGCATGCTCAGTTGGCAATAACTGTGACTAGGCTGGGGTAGGTTACTTTCCTAGCATTCACAATGCCTTGGGTATGACCCCCAGCACTGCAAACATGATACAGTCATTGAGAGTGCACAACTCAGGTATATTGAGAGTCAGAACAATAGCAGTAAATAGCTGTGAATATTCTGCTAAGCAGAGGGGATTATTTGGGTAAGTGGATTTTTTTTTTGGTGGGGAAGTCTTGTGAGATATGCTGATAAAGGAGTGCTGGTTTTCATTTATAGGGCTGAAATTTTGAGAATTTTTGACAGATCAATTTTAAGAACAAACAGAATTGAGAGTGAAATGGAACATATTCCAGATACTGTTTATTGTTGACAGTGATGCCCTAGAAGATTGAACCTCATATCTGCAGCTCTATTTAGAAGCAAATGCTGCTTCTTTTGTATCGCTCAGAGAAAGCATTCTATAAAAACAAACTTTGAAGAAAATGGCCTTTGTTCCTGGCACAAAAGACTATGAAAGGAAAACTAATAAAGAATGGTAGAGCCTTTTGTTTGACATGCATCAGTGCAGGCTCATTATTCCGAGGTGAAAAGGTGTATCCCTAAAGTCCAATGGGAAAGGCAATATCGTGCTGATGGATGCAATATCCTAAATATGCAATGCATATTCATAGGTTGCCAATTATTCTTTTGAAGCTGGATAAATTATGCATTTGAAAACTAACAACTGAAAATGTGATACATATGGAAACTTTCAGCACCCTGAGATAAAGATGGAAGGAAAGAGGATTACTGCAACAGCCCTTGCCCCGTTAAGTTTCTCCAATTTTATTTCTAATCACCAATCCCTGCCCAGTCCTTTTGACTACCTCCATAACCCAATTATCCTTCAAGCATTAGGGAACAGGCGATACCCCAAGCTGTACTGAGTTTAATTGCCAACCATGGACTTGGTGTTTGAAGATAAGCTCCTACTTTGAATTAAGGACTGAAACTATAGTCAACTTCTAACATTTTTCACTGTGAGATCAACTTGTCAGCATCCTTCACTCTGCTAGGATCCATGGAGTCTATATTTTTGTTACACACTATCCTGTGTGTTAGATAATTATGGATAATTACTCTTAATTCTCAAGCTAGTACAGAAGACAGGCTATAAGTAGGGAAGAAAAATAGCATTGTTTCCAAGTTGCAGTGTGTGCTATGAAGAAAATGACCAGGGCAAGAGTTGTGGAGATAGCTCGTTTGACAAAGTGTTCACTCTTTCAAGATGAGGACCTGAGTTCACCACTAGAATGCATATAAAAATTGAATGTGCTGTCATATGCTTATAACCTCAGCATCAGGAAGGCAGAGACAGGCTCAGTGCTGGGGCTAGTTGTTTAGTCAGCCTAGCTTACTTGGTGAGCTCTAGGTCATTGAGAGACTGCCTAAAAAAATAAGTTACATAGTGTCTGAGATAGAGCACCTGAGGCTTGCAATCATCCTCTACACATACACATATATGTATGGCACCCATACATACATGTGTTCTCTCAAGCATGGACACATTCACAAATAGATATAATGGAAATGAATGGAGGAGGGAGAGGAAACCAGTGGAGGGGTTATGGGAGGCTGGGCATATTCACATGGGTTTACCTAGGGATAAGACATTCTCTATATGATGAGGGATGTGATATCAGATATCAATGGTAACTTGTCCCAGGCCTTGAGAAGATCATTTTTGAGAGTTAACATCATCATAGATATTAAAGTATCTGCATGTGTCTGTATGTTTTTTTTGGGGGGGAGTTGTTTTTATTGTTGGTGACTTTTGCATTGTCTTTTTGTTTTCATTTATTTGGCAGTTATTTGGTTCTCCTACTTTGGTTATTAGATAACATGACTCCTGTAAGATCAGAATAATATTCTGTGGGGTCTTTCTCTGTAGACCCTATGGACAACTGTCTGGGTCTCTGAGGTGCTTGAGTCCCTCCTTCATTTCTCCTCCTATGGAACACAATAATCACAAAAGGAAGGCAAGGCTGTGATTTTTGGTAGTGGAAACATAATCTTTAAAAATAATTGTACTTTTTTGACTTGTGGTACAACTCTGTCACAATTTCCTTTCTCTTCTGGCTCTGATAAGAATTAAATGGAGATGGATTAGTGAAGGCACATGGAACTTGAAATCTAACATATAAGACAATCCCTCTACTGCATTTGGATTCTAGGGCTAATAGCCAAATTTTCAGTAAAGGGGAAGACACCACACATACATAGATGGATGGGCAGTAGTGGACCATAAACAACAGCAAAGTGTTCTGGGTGAGAAGGTATTCCTACACCAGGAATTTGATTTGTTCCCTCATGCAGTGGATACATCTGTAATTTGAGAAGGATCTAGCAGTGTGTATCTGTCCATAAATACTGGCCTCGCTTAGGCAGTTGGCTTGGCTCTGATTCTGTACTCACCAAGCAGTTGTCTGCCCATAATTTGGCTTCCCAAATGGATCTGCCTATGTTGAGAGCATATTTTGTCAGGCTTACAGATACATTTCAGATGCACATAATGGTTCTATTTTTCACTGAAAATGAACAAGTTGGGTTTCTGTTTGTACTTAAGCCAGTTGTGAGTTTAGTTTTCTGAGTTATATTCCTGCATCTGATCTACTCTGTGAGGATGGAATAAATGGTCTGTGTTCTCAGAACTGAGCATCAGGACAAGAGCTGTGGAAAGCAACCCCAGCTTCCCTAACTTCTTCCTAGGGCACCACTCAGTGGAACTGTTGAGGCACATTCTCAAGATGACAGAGAAGACTCTGATACTCATTTTGGTTTTATAATGGTATATTTGAGGAAAGGATACAAACCTCATAGAGGATTGTGGCTGGTAAACTTACCACTACCCCAGAGGTACTGACCACAGATAATTGGGAAATAAAATCTCACAGCCTTGGAAACTAGTGAAAATATCCCCTCTCATGCCTCCAGGACTCATGGGAGAAGCAATGAATCCAGATGGATATATGCTAGACCTCAGAGCTCCTGGAGGATGACTTTTCCAGAAGGTAGAGTCTTTACACAAATGAGGAAGAGGAAGGAATTCCAAGAGGGTAACATTCCAGTAACTCACATGAAGTAAAGATACAGTAGTCTAGATGGACGCTGCTCAGGCATGCTTAGAAGGGGACATTCTGGAAACACAATCTTCTTTTTCTTAAGATTGCTAGAGGAGGCTTTACCCTATGTAGCTGTAAAAGCAAAATATAGCTAAAGTAATATTTTTCCAAACTTCTGGTTAATATGAGGGGCATTGTAGTAACACAAACAATGGGTGGCAAGACCATAAACAAATATTATTCTCAAAGCAGAATACTTGGTCATTTCAGTGAAGTCATTGCCTTTAGGCACATGATTCTCATAGTTACTTTTTTCTGTAGCTGCAATAAAAATACCAACAAAAGAAACATGAGGGAGCAAATTCTGGAAGGAAACCTCCAACACAAGGACGTTAACTATACTCACAAAGACATAGGCAATAGATCATCTCACTTTACTAGAACCCCAAAGAAAAAGCATGGCAAATATACTCACAATACCACTGCCAAAAACAAATCTAAAACAAACAAGGGTTAATAATCAATGGTTCCGACCCATCGATATTAATGGTTTTAACTTACCTGTATAAAGACACAGGCTAACAGAATGTATAGAAGACAGAACCCATCCTTTTGCTGCATACAAGAAATACATCTAAGCTTAAAAGACAGATACTACCTCAGGGTAAAGGGTTGGGAAAAGATCTTCCAATCAAGTGGACCCAAGAAGCAAGCAGGTGTAGCTATCCTAATATCTAACAAGTTAGACTTCAAACCATCAATCAAAAGAGATGAAGAAAGTCTTTTTATATTTCTCACAGGAAAAATCAACCAGTACAAAGTCCCAATTCTGAACATCACGTCCCAAATACAAAGGCACCCACATTTGTAGAAACATTATTAAAACTCAAATCTCACATAAAACCTCAGACACTCACAGTGGTAGACTTCAACACACCACTTTCACCACTAGACATGACCACAAGACAGAAACTTAACAAAGAAACAACAAAACTAACAGAAGTTATGTCCCAATTTGGTTTTACAGACATCTATAGAACATTCCATCAAACACAAAAGAATATACTTTCTTCACTGCTCCACATGGAACCTTTTCTAAAATTGACCACATACTATGTGACATAACAAATCTCAATAGATAAAAAAAAGATAGTTCCCTGTATATTGTCAGGCCACTATGCTTTAATGTTGGAATTAAACAACAAAACAAACTGCAGAAACCCTACAAACTCATGGAAATTGAACAATGTTCAAACGCACCATTCCTGGGTCTAGGAAGAAAGAAATTAAAGATGTTCTAGAATTCACAAAATCAAGATACAGCATACCCAAACTTATGGGACACTTTGCAAGTGGAAAGTTACTAAGAGGAAAGTTCATTGCATTAAGTGCCCATATGAAGAATTAACAGCACAACTGAAAGCTATAGAACAAAAAGAAACAAACTCACACTGGAGAAGTAGACACCAGAAAGTAATCAATTTGAGGGATGAAATCAATTAAGTAAAAACTAGGAAAACAATACAAGGAATCAATGTAATCAAGAGTTGCTTCTTGGAGAAAATCAACAAGATAGACAAACCCTTATCCAAACTAACCAAAAAATCAGAGAGAAAACATGCAAATCAGCAAAAGAAGAAAGGGAGATATAACTATGGATACTGAGGAAATCCAGACAATTTTCAGGTCATACTTTGAAAACCTGTACTTCACAATATTAGAAAATTCAAAGGAGATGGACACATTTCTGGATAGGTATCACTTATCAAAATTAAATCAAGAACACATAAGCAATTTAAATAGACCTATAACCCTCAATGAAATTATAGCAGTCATCAAAAGCTTCCAAACAACAACAACAACATAAAAGCCTAGGGCCAGATGGATTCAGTGAAGAATTCAACAAGAAATTCAGAGAACAGATGATACCAATACTCCTCAAAGTATTCCATCCAATAGAAGCAGAAGTTTCATTGCCAAACTATTTTTATGAGTTTACAATTACCTTGGTATTCAGACCACACAAAGAACTAAGAAAAAGAATTACAGACAAGTATCCCTAATGAACATTGATGCAAAAATACTCAACAAATTACTGGCAAATCAAATCCAAGAACACATCAGAGAAATAATTCACCATGACAAAGTAGGCTTCATTCTAGGGATTAAGGAATGGTTCAGCATACAAAAGTCTATCAATGTGATCCACCATATAAACAAACTGAAAAGGAAAAATCATATGATCATGTTATAGGTAGATTTTTCCCACTGGCCTGGGCCCACCGCCATGCCAGCCTCAAATAACACAGAGAGATGTTGTATTAGATATAGAGCTGTTGGTCTGATACTAGCATTTCTTATTGGCTAGCTCTGTCTTAAATATTAACCCATTTCTATTAATCTAAGTATTTCCACATGGTGTTATCTTACTGTAGAGAGGGCTTGGAGCTCTACCCTGTTGGTCCTACATCTTGAAACTCCTCCCTACTACTTCCTGAATCCTCCTTGTCTCCTAGTCCCACCTATCTTGCTTTCCTATTGGCCAACAGTGCTTTATTTATTAACCAAAATGAGAAATATATTTACAGAATGATATCTTACATCATGATCATCTCACTAGATGCTGAAAAAAAACCTTTGACAAAAATCCAACACCCCTTCATGATAAAAGTCTTGGAGAAATCAGGGATAACAGGAACATACCTAAATATAATAAAAGCAATATACAGTAAACTAACAGTCAATAGCAAACTGAATGGAGAAAAATTTAATACAATTCTTCTAAAATCAGGACAAGAAAAACTGTCCACTTTTTCCATAGTTCTTCAATGTTGTACTTAAAGTTACAGCCAGAGCAATAAGACAACAAAAATAAGATCAAAGGAATACAGATTGGAAAGGAAGAATTGCAAACTTTCACTATTTGCAGATGATATACTTTACCTAAGTGACCCAAAAACTCTACCAGGGAACTTCTACAGCTGATAAACACTTTCAGCAAGTTAGCAGGTACAAGATAAACTAAAAAAAAAAAAAAAATCAGTAGCCCTACTATATACACATGACAAAGGGGTTGAGAAAGAAATCAGTGAAACATCAGTCTTTACAATAGCCACAAACAACATAAAACATCTTCTGGTAACTCTATCCAAACAAGCAAGAACTTTGAGTCTTTAAAGAAACAAATTAAAGAATATATAAGAAAATGGAAAAATCTCTCGTGCTCTTGGATATGTAGGATCAACACAGTAAAAATTACAATCTTGCCAAAAGTTATATACAGAATCAATGCAATCCTTATCAAAATTGCAGTTGTTCACTAATCTTGAAAGGATAATATTCAACTTTATATGGAAAAACAAAAGACCCAGTATAGCCAATAACTACCCTGTACAATAAAGGAACTTCAGGAGGCATCACCATCCTTGACTTCAAGCTCAATTATAGAGCTATAGTCCTGAAAATAGCTTTGTATTGCCACAAAAATAAGCAAGTAGACCAATGGAATTGAAGAAAAAATCCTGATATTAACCCACACACCTATGAACACCTGAGTTTTGATAAAACAGCTAAAATTATACAATGGCAGGAGGAAAGCATCTTCAACAAATGGTACTGGCATAAGTGGATGACAGTGTATAAGACTGCAGGTAAACCCATGTCTATTGCCATGCACAAAATTTAAGTCCAAATGGACCAAAGACCTCAACATAAATCCAGCCACACTGAACTTCTTAGAAGAGAAAGTGGGAGATACCCATAAAAATTGATACAGGAGACTGTTTCCTGAACATAACACCAGTATAACAGACACTCAGATCAACAATTAATAAATTGACCTCCTGAAATTGAAAAGCTTCTGTAAAGCAAAAGACAGTCAACAAGGTAAAGGAGTAGCCCACAAAGTAGGAAAAGATCTTCAACTCCACATCTCCACATCTGACACTGGCCTGATTTCCAAACTAAACAAAGAACTCAAGAAGATAGATACCAAAACACTAAATAATTCAATTAAAAAGCTGGGTATGGAACTGCATAGGGAATTCTCTATAGAGAAATCAAAAAATGGCTGAAAGACACTTAAGAAAGTGCTCAACATTCTTAGCCATCAGGGAAATGCAAATCAAAGCAACTCCAAGATACCATCTTACTCCTGCCAGAATGGCTAAAATCAGAAACACCAATTGCAGTTTATGCTGGAGAGGATGTAGAGAAAGGGGAATAGTCCTCCACTGCTGGTGGGAGTGCAAACTTGTACAGCCATTTTGGAGACCAGTATGGCAGTTCCTCAGGGAAATGGAAATTAGTCTACCACAGGACCCATCAACCCCAGGCATATACCCAAATGATCCACATCCATGCAATGAAGATATCTGTTCAACTATGTTCATGGCTGCATTATTTGTAATAGTGAGAAATTGGAATCAACCTAGATGCCCCTCAACTGAAGAATAGATAAAGAAGGTGTTACGTATATACACAATGGAATATTACTCAGTGGGAGAAAAACAAAAAAACAATGAAATTTTGAAATTCACAAGCAAATGGATGGAACTTGAAGAAACCATCCTGAGTGAGGTAACCCAGTCACAAAAAGAGGAAAATGGTATGTACTCACTCATATACAGATTTTAGACATAGAGCAAATGATCACCAGCCTATAATTTACAATGCCAGAGAAACTAGGATACAAGAAGGAACCTAAGAGATTCATACAAGGCCTCTCACATAAGGGGACAGGAATAAGATCTCTTGAGCATATTGGGAGTGGGGAACCAGTGAATGGAGAGGGAATTAGGAGAAAGAGAAGGGGAGGGGAGGGGAACATGTGGGACAAGAATATTGAGTTGGGGTTGAATAGATAAATGAAAGAAACGAGATGCCATCATAGTGGGAGCCATTATAGGTTTGAAAAGAAAACTAACACCAGAGAAATCTACATTGATGACACCAACTAACAATCTAAGCAATAGTGGAGAGGCTACCTTACATGCCCTTCCCTGATAATGAGATTGATAACTAACTTATATGCCATACTAGAGCTGTCATCTAGTAGCTGATGGAAACAGAAGCACACACCAATAGCTAAACTCTGAGGTGATATCCTGGAATCCAGTTGCAAAGAGGGAGGAGTGATGAGCAAAGGGGTCTAGATCAGGCTACAGAAACTCAGGGAGACATTTGACTTGAACAGGGGGGAATTCATGTACTTTAGTCTGATAGCTGGGAAGCCAGCATTGGATTTACACAGGCCCACTGAATGTGGATCTCAGATGGAGGGCCTGGGAAGTCTATGGGACCTCTGACAGTGGGACCAGGATTTATCCCTGGTGCACGAAATTATCTTGGGAGCATATCCTCCCCATGGAGGGTTACTCCCATAACCTAAGACAGGAGGGAGGGCCTAGGCCCTACTCCAAATGACTTTCCTGATTTTGATTATCCCTCCTGGAAGACCTCTCTCTTCCTGTGGAGTTGGTGGGGAATGGAATGGGGGTATGGGAGAAGGGGAGGAATTGGGAAGTGGGATCAATATGTAAAATAAGAAAAAAGTTTATGGTTAAAGTGGGTAAGTCTTCTATAAATCGTCATCATCATCTTTGTATTTACAGAAAATATTCAGTAAAGAAAGTTTGAACCACTTTTTTCCCCAGTTAAATGAAAAAAAAACTATCATTAATTTCAGGTAGTTCTATACAGGACCTCAATTCAAATAGCTTCTGTCCTCAATTCAAATAGCTTCTGTTAGTAGTTCTTTGGCAATAATTGTAATCTGAGGAGAAATACAGACTATAGAAGTCTATAGAGATAACAAAGGGAAATACCTGGAGAAGCAGACATTACTAATAACGTTAACTCGGGAAAAAATAAAGCATGAAAGCTCACTGAGGTGTTTGCTCTATGCCCTAGTGTCTTACATCAGATAAACCTCAGACTTCCAGTTGTCTTTGTAGCAACAGAGCTTTGGGCTGTGTTGAAGTTCTCAAAGTAATTCAATAGTCTTATTTGCCATTCATCTTCCATTGCTCAAAGACCACATGGAAAGCAGTGATGATGCCCTGAGATGAAGAATGTGCTGGCAGAAGGTTAGATGCAGGATCTGCTGACTCCAGGAGGCATAGGACAGTTGGGTGACAAGACAGGAGACTTTCTGCCATGTGTTACCATGTGTGAAGTTACAACACCCCATCAGGCCATGCGAATAATGCCTACTGAAGGACAGAATTAAAGGGTCCAAATGTGGGTCAGTGAAAAAGGACTTTGAGAGGAGTAGTTGAGAGATTTTAACTTTCTCCCATTAGTATAGGACCAATCTGATTCCCATCATCAATAGAACCAATTACAGACTTAACAGTGAGGAAGTCTGATTGTTTTGCTATCTATTCTATTCCTCAAGCTTTAAGCATCATGGCAGACATATAGTAAAATGTAATTAGGAGATATATTAGCAATGATTGGGCCACCATTAAGGAATTAATTTAGTTAAAACATTTTTATATTTATGTAATGCATTCTGTTCACAGTCTTCACTCCATTATCTTATCATCCTTCCACCTATCTAATTTTATATGAGACTTTGTTTTATTTTCTTGACTTCTGGGTCTAACCAGAGCCACTAGCATGGGCATGGCAATGAAGCTACCCCTGAAGAGCACATGGGGTTCATTAATGGCTACGTGACTGGAGACAATGACTTCCTGTCCTGCCACAGACCCCAACTACCCCATGAGTGCCTTATGCACATCATAGTAGCCTTGTAAATGTATGACCACCATGGTCATGACATACTCGAAGAGAAAAGTTCATGGCCTTCCTCTCTATTTCCTGGCTTGTACACTCCTTTCACCTCTTCTGTGATATTTCCTGAGCTTGGAGAGGGTGAGAAGGGCCATAATTTTATCTCATTTCCTTTCTCTTTCCTGTTGATGTTCCATTGTCTTGTGTTGCATTTAAAGCTTTCACACCCTAAACTCCAGGGTAGCTTATACTTCTACAGCGAGTTTTCCTGGAAAAAATCCTTCAAACACTTTGGAGTTTACTTCTATATTTCATGGCTCCTTAAACAAATTCTAAGAAATATTGATGGAATTTGTAGAAACTCCTGCATGTCAACCTCAATGCCCCAAGGTTATCTTTCTTACAGGGGATTAGCCAAGCTTTGGAGTCTATGGCCAATCTCCATTACAAATGAGCCTGCTATGGCCAGAGGGACATGAAAAGCCCAGGAGGAACTTAAGGGAATTTTTAAAAAGTTAAGCTGTCATGCTTGTCTGCTTAACAGACAAGGCATACAGACATTGAGTTATTTTTTTTTAACATGTCTTAGAGAGAGTAGAAAATAGCCTAGTTTGAGAAGATCAATAATCACCTTTCAAATTATATAAAAAGTAAACATTTATTTCAAGGAAAAACTCAGCTTTTGAGATGGAAATAAGAAAGAGGGGGAAGAATTGGTCTTGGTAGTCAGAACCTTGGGTGTTTGATAACAGCATGTGTCAGAATCAACTTCAGTCTTGAATTTTTTTTCTCCCTGTGATTGAATTATTTTTTAGGAATCTAGGCTTTGTTTATTTTTCCAAGTTGGTCACAGTGACTTATGTTTATCAATACCAAGGATCCCCCAGGTTCCAGGCATCTTCTTTGACTGGAGGTGAGATAGATATGGTCCCTTCCCTCATAAACTTTATTATTTGTAAGAATATGACATGCAAGCTTACAGTTGTGTGATACAGTCTGGTTTGTGTTGATGGAAGTTCAGACTTTTATGACAATAAAGTGGAGGCCTAGAGGAAGGGTTATGAAAGGAAGGTGAAGAAGATGTAGGAGAATCAGGAAGTGTAGAGTGGGGACCAGGAACATAGATACACACATTAATACCGGTGGAGAAGTGGCAGGTTTTGGAGGTATGCCCATCCCATTGGTGGTACAGGTTTGGCTGCCACATGAACTTAGTGTGTGTGCTCTGTACAGAAACACAATGTAACAGGTGGAGGCAGAAATCCAACTGATGATTCTTTTATAAGCTTTGTACCCTGCCACGAGACTCTGAGAAAATTTTGCCTTTTTCCATTACAAAGATGTGTCATTTGGGATAGTTGTGGCTCCAAGAAGTGTTCTTGGAGAGTATTCTTGGCTCCATGAAGTATTCTTCATTCTACCAGAGTATGAAGAACTTAGTAAATTTCGGACCTAAGGGTTGAGAGAATTGGGAATAATCATTGATGAGGCTACAGATGGTCATTCAGATCAGAAGGGATGGTATAGACCACAGAAGGATAAGAACGGTTTAAACTACCATGTGTGGTATCTTGGGAAGATGACCAAGTCTTTCATTGACATGGTCATGATTTTGGGGGAGATTGAAGATATTAGTACTCTTCTCAGTACTGTGTTACATGGGCTTATATTTTAGGTAGAAGATACTACAGGTACTGGGATATGGGAGTTTGCCTCTCAGGAAAAGATTGGATTGGAGAGGCATAGTAGAGTATTTAGAGTATTATCAATATAAAGATGGAAAATTTATTATCTCAGATTAATCACAGGAGATGTATTAAAAGGAAAGTGAGTAATCATGGGTGCCATTAAATTGGCAAAGCTTACATGGTATGCAAAAAGCTGCCTTCAGAGGATACTGACGAACAGTAGCCAGAGAGTCCATACAAATGTATTGTCATTGAGGTCAAAGGATGCAAGGTTTAAGAAAAAGGAATTTTGGTGAGAATAGCAAGAATGAGTCAAGAGGAAATATGGTCAGAGGCATTTTAGAGCAGTGTGAGGTGCTAGAGTGGGCAGTGTTTGGTCCAGGATGGAAGGAGAAGACAAGAAGCAGAAAATGTCAGGGTGACATGAGGCAGTGTAACAGAAAGTGGTGTTAGGTGAATGGTATCCAAAACTATGGGTCTTGGCTTGGCAGCACAAGCCTGTGTTGAACTGTGTGAAGCCTTGGCTCTGAACACACAATGTTTGCGCTTGACCTCGTGCTTGCCATATTACCACACAGCATCCATGAACACTGCCCAAAATACCTTTGTGCACATATAATATAAACTATAGTGTTTTATGGCTTGTATAAGCAAATTTCTGATTTTAAAGCATGTCAGTGGTTTCATTACAGTAAACAAAGGCTTTAAGTATTTTCCTACTAAACAGGGCTTTCCAGACAACAAGAATGGCACACATATGAACTCACAGAGACTGTGGCAATATGTACAGAACCTGCATAGGTTCAAGTTAGTGCTGAGAGTGGAAGTGGACACAAGTTCCATCTCTTACCTAAAAGCTAGCTCTAATTGACAATCATTTGCAAAGGAAAAATTAGTTATATTCAACAGAGTCTCATTGGGTATAAAAGTCAGTGATATTTTTGGAGGTTTGTTCTTTCATTTTTTCTTTCTTATTGGTCTTTTCTTTGCTCATTATTGTTTCTAGTTTTTTATTTTCATGGCTTTTTAATGTGTTTTTTGTCTTTTGATATATATGTGTTTCTTGTGCTTTATCTTTGGTTTTATTTTATTTTTATTCTTCTGTTTTTTTTTTCTTTTTTCTAAAAAGAAACCAAGAATGCATGGAGTTGTGGGGGCGGGGTAGGAAATATCTGGGAAGGCAAATCATGATCAGAATGTATTTTATCAAAATTTATTTTCAATTAAAAATAAATATATTCTTACCATCATTCTTTAGTACACAAGTATAAAATTAATATAATATTCTATTATATTGTGTTAAAGTCTCTGATTTCTGAAAATTACAGTATGGGTTACTCACTGGAATTTCATAAAAATCTGTTAAATAAATTTTGGCTTGGAAATAGGGTAAAATTTTCAATGATTTTTGCAAAGGTCCAGAATATCCTTCTGCCATTTTATACTACATATTTACGTGAAGTAGTGTTCTCAACATTGATAATTTAAAATATCTAAATATCAGTCCACTCTGAAAAATACCAAAGGTGCTCTGTTCTGAGTTATTCAATATTTATCCAATATTTAATTATTTATGTGAAAATAAATACTTATTTCATTAGTATGCAAAGTTGCTTTCCTCTTTAATATGATAAGACTATATAATAGAATTATTATTTTTAAAACAGATACTCATGTGTCCCAAGCTGGCCCAGATTCTCTCTGTAGTAGAGTATGACCCCTTGGACTCCTAACATTCTTATGTTTATCTCCTGAATCTACAGATGTCTTACACCACAACTGCTTTATTTGGTTCAGGTGGTTTGGATGAGGATGGCTCCAATAGCCTCATATATTTGAATGTGTAGTCTACAGGGAGTAGAACTGTTTGAAAGGATTATAAATGTTAGGAGGTGTGGCCTTATTGGAAGAAGTGTGTCCCTGGGAGTGGGCTTTGAGTTTTCAAAAGCTCATGCCCGATCCAGTCTTTCTTCCTCCTACCTATGGATCATGATTTAAAATTCTCATTTACTTCTCCAGCACTATGCCTGCCTGCTGCTATGCTTCCCAACATGGTGATAGACAAAGCCTCCAAAACTGTAAGCAAGGCCCCAGTTAAATGCTTTCTCTTAGTCATGGTGTCTCTTCACATCAATAGAATAGTGACTAAAACAGAAGTGGGTACCAGGAGTGGAGTGCTGCTGCCACAGGCCTGACCATGGTGTTTGTTTAAGGAATATGAAAGACTTTGAAACTTTGGATTAGAAAATTCACTGGACAGTTTACACAGGGCTTAATGGGTCACCCTAGTAGAAGCTTAGAAAGCAGGGGGTGTTAAGAACAAAATAAGTAGTGATGAACAGACCTAAGAAGTTTCAGAGTGGAAGAGTATTAGTAAGTGGGCTAGAGACAATTCTTGTGATATCTTTACAAAGAGTATATCTACTTTTAGCCCTTGTCCTAAAAGTTTGCATGAGGTTAAATTGAGATTTGGATTAATGACCTTAGCAGGGGAGATTTTAACACAGCCTAGTATTAAACCTGTAATAGGTTTTTAGTAATTACTCTTGTGAAGATCTATAATAACAGGAGAACTATGGAGAAAGAGAACTACAAAATGCACACTTTGAGGAGAAAAGCAGCATCAGGAAGTGTAAGGGAGTTAAACCCAGTGCTAACAGTCATACAATGTTTAAAGAAAAGTCTAATGCTAAATGGAATAAAATATTGTGGTGACCTTATACCAAGACCACATCCAACTGATTTCCCTACTTGTAAAAAGAAATTAAAAGAAAGACTAAGCAGTAAAGAAAACCATCAACCAAATAAAAGTGATGCATATGTAATTGAAGGAGGGAGCACAGTTCCAGCTCATCAAGCAACAGAACTAAACAGCTTTGGCCACGTCATTTCAGCTTTAGAGTCAAGGGTACAAGAAAGGGGATGCGGAATTTTCCTCTGTGGCTAAGGAAACTGCTGAGACTAGGTGTGTCTCTTCCTGGAGGCATAGAGAGGCTATTGCATGAAAGTGAAAGCCTGGATTGTGTTGAAGAGTCCAAGATTCTGAAGATATAAGAGCCATGGGATACCTGCCAAGGAGACCTGCAGATGGGGTATTTAACCAGCCCATGAGAAAGAAGTGTGTTGACAGCTGAAATAAGTTACAAGTGCACTGTGACATTAGGAACAGAGATGCAGAATGCGAACTTTGCCCTGCTAGGTTTATGTCTTTCTTTGGTTCAGTATTTCCTCACTATGGTCCCTTCCCTTCATTTTCATATGGTAATGCATATTTTGTGCTATTTTATGTTGGAAATGCATTATCTGCTTGTAGCTGGAGCTTCCTGCAGCCATTTGGCCCCAAATAAACACAGTTTATATTAATTATAGAACTGTTGGCCAATGACTAGGGATTCTTATTGGCTAGCTCCGTCTTAATTGTTAACCCATTTCTCTTAATCTAAGTATTTCCACATGGTCTTGCTTGTCTTACTGGTGAAGGGTCTGAACCTGTTACTCCTTTGGTAGCCTACATGGTGAATGTTGTTTTCTTCCATTTCCAGAATTCTCATCTGGTTGCCCTGCCTATCCCTTCTGGCTAGCCACTAGTTAGTGTTTTATTCCTTAACTAATAAAAGAAACATATACACATTTGCTTTTTTACTTCGATTTTAGTAGTTTACATTAAAAATGCCTTAGGTCTCATAAGAGAATGTACTTTTTAACAGGGTTGAGATTGTGAAAAACCATGGGGACTTTTGAAGTTGGACTAGATGAATTTTGCATTATGATATTGCTATAAACCTATGGAAGTTAGAAAGTAAAATATGTTGGCTTAATAAGAATCATCTCATAGCCTCATATATTTGAATTCTTAGTCACCAGGAAGTAGAACTATTTGAAAGGATTGTGAGGATTAGGACATGTGGCCTTGTTGGATTAAGTGTAGCCACATTGGAAAAGGTTGACACTGGGGGGTGGATTTTGAGGTTTGAAAAGCCCATGCCAGATCCAATCTCTCTTCCTGCTACCCATGGGTCAGGCTGTAGAATTCTCAGCCACTTCTCCAGTGCCATGCCTTCCTACCTGCAAGCTGCCACGTTCCCTGCCATGATGATAATAGAGTCAACCTCTGACAGTAAAAACAAGTTCCCAATTTTCCCAATTTAATGCCCCCCCCTTTTTAAAATAAGAGTTACCGTAGTCATGGTATCTCTTCATAGCAAGGATGACTAAGACAGTGGAATTGTACATAAAACTCAGGGCCTTGTCCATGATTGTCTATCAAATGAGCTACATCCAAGCCCGAATAACCCTTTTAAACATATTTCTTTATGTTTCATTACCAATAATATTTTATTTGCATAATAACATCTCCCATCACACATCTATATCCATGGTCAAATAAAATTTTCTCAGGAGAGTAGGTGTTAAGTGGAAAAATGTATAAGAATCCCGATCTAAGCTGTTTTATTCAAGGGAGAATCATGTCCCATGTGCTTTCCTTTGTGTGCATGCTCAGTTCATTTTCTTCTCCATCGTCATCTCTATTTTCCTATGAAGGGTGGGCTGGCTGGTGGGAGCAAACAGAGTTTTGTGAGTGGGCAGTACCAAAGTAGAAATAATACCATTTTTAAGTTAATTAAACCCCAGGAGATAGTAACTTCCAAGATCAGAAAGAAAAAAAAATAAAGCAGTAAATATAACTTGAAAAAAGGGGGGAGGGCAGTTAAAAGCAAGCAAAAATGGCAGCTATTTAAGCCACAGTGTATGAAAAGGTCTTGAAAGAGTATTTTGGGGAGATTTTTATTTGACGTCTTTCAATATGTGTCACCACTGATACCAATTGGCTATGAAATGTAAATTTATGACACAAAAACTTTCAAAGTTTGAGTCAACTTGAGTGTTTGTATGGGAGCCTGTCTTTGCTCTATTTTCTTTTTTATAAAAATAGATTATTCACTTTATTTTTATTATTTTGTGTATATATTGTGTATATGAGTGTTTTGTCTATATGTATATATGTTCATTATGTGTGTGTCAGGTGCCAACAAATCTGGAGGTGACACTGGATTCTCCTGGGATTAGAGCTACAGGTGGTTGTGAACTGCCATGTGCATGCTGGGATATGAATCTGCCAATTCTGCGAGAGCAGTCAGTGTTGCTAACCTCTGAGCTAACTCTTCCTGTCTGGATTGTGTCACAGCTCTTAGGTGAGGCAAAGCCATTCAAATGAGGGATGACTCCTCATTTGTCTTATGTAGATGTCTTTGGAACCAGCATGTAACAACTGTGAGGGCTTTGTTAATAAAAGCTTCTAGTTTAGCCTGTTATTGCTGAATGATTTTTTTTTCATGGAGTGCTTATTCTCACTGCTGGAGACATCAGTAACTTTGTCATTTTAATAGCCTATTTTTATGGTGGATGCCATAAGCATATTTCCTGCCCCTTCCAGCATACTGCCTATTATGCAGATACAGCTCTAGCCAAGCAGAGTTGTAAGAGGTATAAATAAATAATTTTGCATTTTTCTTACAGGAAAAATGACTAAATGTTAATTTGGAACCTGGCAAACTTGGCTTGCTTGTTAGAGAATGTTAGAATAATATGCCCCTTCTCTGCAATCCATGCCATATATCCTATTCTATATGGCAAATCCCCCAGTGAATAAATGAATTGTGCCTCTCTTAATGCCATTTTCTGGAAGACAGAAAACTTATGTGGGCCAAGGCAGAAACTTAGTCTTTTTTTCTGGTGACTTAATTCTATTTTTCATTTATGTATTCCTACAATACTAGGTAGAAGTTCTGTATTTTCTGTGAGTTAGTCTATAGCATGACTCATGATATCACCTGGTATTTCTGGAACCTCCCTTTTTCTTGAGATTTCAAGTGTCTGTCTTTTTTAAAAGCACAGACAAGGGTATCTTTCAAGGCTGAGAGTTCTATGGTTACATAAATTAAATGGCATTTCTTTCCAAACTTGTTAGAAATTATTCTTTGATTCATTTGAATCTGCATCAACTATTTAAGGACCATAATAATCTAAATAGAAAAATGTGAAAATCTCATGTTTTAATTGCTGAAAACCTCCATTTTTGCTCTTAAATAAATCTTCTAGACAAATCTCTTTTATGCATTGCTATGTGATATCTACTGTGTGAAGGACGACATGTGAAGACCACCATGTTGTAGGCATTGTGTGATGGTCATTGTATGATAGTTACCATGTGGTGGCCACTGTCTTATAGCTACTGAATAATTGTCATTGTGAAATGATCACTAGATAATCGTTACTATGTGATGGCCAATGTATTGACCACTGATTGATGATCACTGTGTGATAGCCAGTGTGTGAGAGCCACCATGTGATGGTCAATATGTGATGATAACAATGTGATGGACAGAGTGTGATGGTTGAAGTGTGATTGCCACTGTGCAATGCCATCACATGATGGCCCCAGTATAATGTCCACTAAGTAATGGCCAGAGTATAATGGTTAAGGTGTGATTACCACTGTGCAGTGGCCGCCGTTGTGTGATGCCACTGAGTGATGGTCTGTACAGACAGACAGAAGTGAGATGGCTGGGCAGAAACAGGATGCACCTTGAACCACATGTGGAGGGCTGAAACCATTCATGGCTGGCTAAAGCTATGGGACAGATTAGGTATGCTGGATCTGGGAAGTCACCAGGTCTGGTAGTGTGTCCCTTAGTCTAAATAAAATCTGGGTCAAAGCACCGAATTAAAAGAAAAAATTCTAGGGATAGTGTAAACCTGTGGAGCTGGGTTGTGGGGAGGAGCAGGGAGTCGGGCACAGCTCTTTGTACTGAGTGAGTCCATGGCAGCTGGCTGCTTTCTCGGGGCTGGACTGGGGCCCTCATGGCGTGATTTGCCCCTGTCCTGCCATTAATGTTCTGGCCATGTGGGTACCCAAAGGTAAAAAGGGGATTCTTTATTGGTCTAAGTTATAAAAACCCAGTGTCAGATACAGAGGAAAAATGCTGAGAGATCAGAAAGAAAGAGCAAGCCACAGCCACATCTTACCTCCTTAGCATCTTAGCAGACAAGAGAGCGAGTTCCTGTTTTTGCCCACTTATATCCTCTCTCCAGCCAGACATCTCACTTCCTGTTTCTGCCCAGCCAGACTTCCAGACCTCTATGGTTAACTAATGACAAACTCCATCCTCTGACTTCCAGACAGGCTGTATTTGTAAAAGCAAGATATCATCACAATATTCACCTTGAGGTAATCAGAGTCTGAAGACAACTATTTGATAGTCACTGTTTAAAGGTGTGATGGACACTGTGTGATAGCCACTGGGTAGTATCCAACCTGTGATGACCACAGCACCATGGTCCCTGTGATGACCACTGAAGAATGTCCATATGTAATTGTCATGTGATGATCATTGGGGGATGGCCATTGAAAGATTGTTTCATGACCATCACTGAGTTATGCACTCTGTGACGGCCAGTGTTAGATGAACACTGTATGATGGGTACCATGTGAAGAGCATTGAGTGGTGGTCACTATGCGATGAGCACAGAATGATTGACAAGGTGTGATGGTCAGTTTGTGATGGTTAGGATGTGGTGGCCATTAATTAATGGCCTCTCAGTTATAGTCTCTGTGTGATGTCTGATGTCTGATGGCTAGTATGTGAAGGCCAGTTGAGTGACATCTACTGTGTGTGGTCATTTCATAAGGACCAGTGTGAAGTGACCACTGTATGGTGGTATTTCTGTGATTGCCACTGTTGGGTCACAGTATAATTTTCCATGTGTGATGGCCCGTACATGATGGTCAGTATATGATCATTACTGTGTGGGGATCAGTGTCTTGACCATTCTATAATGGTCACTGTGTTGAGTCATTATTTTATGACAACAGGATGACAGACACTGTGTGATGGTCATGGCCATTGTGTTGTGGTGAGTGTTTGATGACCACTGAGTAATGGTAACTGACTTACAGACACTATGTTATGACCACTGGGTGATGGTTACTATGCGATGGTCATAAGTGGTGGCTGCTGTTTGATGGTCCCTGTGTGATGACCACATTGTAATCATGTTATGGTCACTGTGTGATGGCTAGGGTTTGATGACCATGGCCACTCAGTTTTTGTCATAGTGTGATGGTCATTGAGTGAGGGCCACTGATTAATGGCTACTGTGTGATGGTTACTATGTAATGGCCAGCATGCTATGACCATGGATTAATGCCCACTGTGTGATGGCCATTGTTTCAAAGCCTGTATGTGATGGCCTCTGTGTGATGGCTAGGGTGTTTTGGCCACAGTGCGCAATGGCCTCTGTGTGATGGCCATCTATTGATGACAACTGTGTGATGGTCCCTCGGTGATAGCCATCATATGATGTCAATTGAGTGATTGATTTCAGTGAGTTATGACTACTGCGTGATATCCATTATGTGATTGTCAGTGTGTGACTTGTTTGATTGCCACCAAATGATGGTCACCGTGTGAGAGCTACTGTGTGCTAGCCACAGTACAATGGGTAATTTGTGGCCATCAGTGTACGATGGCCATTGTGTGTTCATCCCTATGTGATGACCACTGTGTGATGACCACAGTGAGGGCCACTGTGTGCATGTATTGTGTGATGGCCACTGTGTGATGTTACTGTGTGATAAATATTGAGTGATGTCCACTGTGTGATGACCACTGTGTGTTCATCTCTGTGTGATGTCACTGTGTGATGACCACAGTGTGATGATCATTACTATGTGATGGCCACTATGTTTGTTTACTGTTTGATGACAACTGAGTGATGATCATTACTGTGTGATGACCATTGTGTGTTCATCACTGTGGGATGACCACTGAGTGATGGTCACTATGTTATGGACATCATGTGATGGTCCTTGTATGTAAGCCATGGAGTGATTACTACTGAGTGATGCCAACTGTGTTATGGCCATTGCGTCATGGTCACTATGCTATGGTCACTGTCTAAGGGCCACCATATGATGACTACTGAATGATGACCACTCTGTAATGGCTGTTGTGTTACATACAGTCCAGTCTTTGCCTAGTGGGCATTGTGTAATGGCTATTCTGTGCATGTTGTTAGTCACACTGTGATGGGGAATGTGTGATGACCACTGAGTGATGGACACTGAGTACTGGAGAGTGTGATGGCTACTGGTCTAAGTTCTAAACTATACTCATGGGAAAAACCAACTCACAAATGTGTCATGGGTACATGCACATGTCCTTTTGTTTGAGATTGAAGAATTAGATTGACAGTTTTTAATTTATGTAGACTACTTAGAAAAAGATAACCTTAGAGATACAAATGAGAGATTTATTTTTGCAGATGATATAGGGCAATAAGCATCTTTGAAATATTTTACTGAATAAGTCTAGAGACAAAAGGTGGAGGGAAAATAATCACCAAACTATTATGCATATTCTCTGGAATTTTATTAATACCCATGGCTCAAAAACAACCAGCTCACATATACCTAGTAAGAAGCAGTAACGTGTCTCTTAGGAGTTCAACTTTTTCAGTTTTACTTTCACTAAGGAAACAAAGGCAGTTTACTTATTCTGCAATTACTGTAGGTGGCAAGCTATCAATAAAATCACATGCTTTTCCCAGCGGTTATGCAATCCTAATAATTAAATCTACACATCTGCTAAATAACAGCAGATTCAAAGTCTAGCAATTTACATGGAAGAAAACAGATGTCATTCTGCTATAATCTTTTCCCATTCACCATGAGTGCTGAGAATGCTGCACACCCTGCAGTGATTAATCTATCAAAATATTCGACTCCGTTTATTCCTTTTTATTACATCCTGTGTCACCGGAGATGGAGCAGCTGTTTTTGGATGGATAGAAGAGAACTGGTACCAAATAAAGAATACTCTGAATAAATTCAGCAAGCCTATGCTATCAAATTATTAGAAAAAAGAGCTCCAGTGTCTAAAATGGGATGATATTAGAACCTCCAATGGAGACAGATACTCTTTCCATTAGCCTCAAATGTGAAGAATGATCTGAGACACACAATGTCCCCTCCACTGGAAAGTGATTGGAGGGTATTAACTCCTGGCTTCTGAATTCAAAAGTCAAGTTCCTATTCAGTGTTTATCACAGTCATTTCATTTAAAAAATAGGCTCTTTCTCAATTAAGTTGCTATTGAATAATACTTCACTTTAAAGGGAAACGTGTAGGAGAAACTCAAATTCTGGAAACGTATGCTGAGTTGAAATGAGAATTTTTTTATGATAGGGAAATTTGATGTTGTCAAACACAGCATTGAAAATTGAAAATTTCATTGAAAATAGGGAATTATTGGATTGATAACAAATTTGAGATACAAAAGGAAAGAAGGGAAAATGATTCATATGTTTTGCATGCTTTGGGGAAGAAATAAATTGTATAATCATTAAGAGCAGCTCTTCAACCTTGGTGTGTAGGAACACCCACTTCATCTCCTCCTCTATCTTTATCCCCATTACCTATGGAGATTAAAACACACAAATATTCTGATTCACAAAGCAGGGAGTAGGATGCCTATTGGTTAGTTCTTAAGGAGTCTTTTCTTGGATAATTCTGAGCAATGATGCCTGATGGGAGATGTTATTCTGTAAATATGTTTCTCATACTGGGTAATAAATAAAGCACTGTGGCCAATGAGAAAGCAAGATAGGTGGGGCTATGAGACAAGGAGGAAAGAGGAAGTAGTTAGGAGGAGTCAGCATGTAGAGCCTAGAGGAAGCAAGATGCCGGCCTGCCGCTAGGATAAGATGACCATGTAGAGATACTTAGATAAGTAGAAATGGGTTAATAATTAAGACAGAGCTAGCCGATAAACAATGATAGTAACTGGCCAACAAGGTTGTGTCAAATACAGAGTCTCAATGAGTTATTTGGGGCTGGAGCAGCTGTGGGCCCAGACTGGTGGTGGGCTGGCTGGCAGAAAACATACATGTTACAGATGCCTGCATACTGTTTCAGATAAACCCTTACTGCTTCTGTGTATCTCCCACCCTTCTCATATACACTATACATTCAACACAAGTTTGTGAACAGGCATTGGATAATTCAGAACTATTTGGTGTCAGGCATCTTCTAATTTTTCTTCTGCTAGTGCTGTGATTTTATGCTAAATTTACTCTTCTTGAACCTCCATGTCTAAGTTCATGTTCTATGGCATGGAGAGACACCATGATCAGACAGCTATTATAGAAGAAAGCATTTAATTGAGGATTGCTTACAGTTTCAGAGATTTAGTCCATTATCATCATGGAAGGAAGCATGACAGCATGCAGGCAGAAATAGTCCTAGAGAAATAGGTGAGAGTTCTACAATATACCTACAGGTATCAGGGACACTGGACATAGCTTGAACTTTTGACACCTCTAAGCTCAGCCCCCCAGTTATACACTTCCTCCAGATAGGCTGTACCTCCTCCAACAAGGGCACATTTCCTAATGCCTCTCAAGTAGTGCTACTCCCTGATGATTAAGCATTCAAATATATGAGCCTGTGGGAGGCATTTCTATTTAAGCCACCTTACTCATGTTTGTAGGATGACCAGGTATTTTTAGGGATAATTTGAAGATATATTTTCCATTATTTAATTCTGGAAGGTTTTGTTAATATTTTATCTTCAATGTATTCTCCTATTGTTTTTTAAGAATATTTTATTTTATCTTTCATTTTAAAAACATCTTTATTTTTATTTATGTGTATGGGTTGGTGTTGTATTTTCTTTGTGTGTGTGTGTGAGTGTGTGTGTGTGAGTGTGTGTGTGTGTGTGTATGTGTGTGTGTGTGTGTGTGTGTGTATGTGTGATTATTATCCTTTTAAGGTCAGTGAAAAATTGTGCTGGGATTTAATGGGGATTGCATTGAATCTGTAGATTGCTTTTGGCAAGATTGCCATTTTTACTATGTTTATCCTACCTATCCAAGAGCATAGGTGATCTTTCCATTTTCTGATATCTTCTTTAATTTTTTTCTTAAAGACACAAAGTTCTTATTGTATAGGTCTTTCACTTGGTTGATAAGTGTTATCCCAAGATACTTTATGTTGTTTGTGGTTATTGTAAAGTGTAGTGTTTCTCTGATTTCTTTCCCAGCCCCTTTGTAGTCTGTATATAGTAGGGTTCCTGATTTTTTTTAGTCTATCTTGTAATCTGCTAGTTTGCTGAAGGTGTTTATCAGCTGTAGGAGTACCCTAGTAGAGGTTTTTATTTTTATTTTTATTTTGCTACTTATGAAAATGATCATATCATCTGCAAATAGTGAAAGTTTGACCTCTTCCTTTTCAATTTGTATTCCTTTGATCGTCTTTTGTTGTCTTACTGCCTTTGCTAAAACTTAAAGTACAATATTGAAGAGACATGGGGAGAGAGGGCAGCCTTGTTTTGTTCCTGATTTTAGAGGAATCACCTTAAGCTTCTCTCCATTCTGTTTGATGTTGGCTGTTGGTTTACTGTATATTGCTTTTATTATGCTTAGGTATGTTCCTATTATCCCTGATCTCTCCAAGACCTTTATCATGAAAGGGTGTTGAATTTTGTTGAAGGATTTTTCAGCACATAGTAAGATGTTCATGTGGTTTTTCTTTTTCAGTTTGTTTATATGGTGTATCACGTTGATAGATTTTCATATGTTAAACCATCCCTGCAACCCAGCGATGAAACCTACTTGGTCATGGAGGATGATTTCTCTGATGTATGCTTGGATTTGGTTTGCCAGTATTAATTGAGTATTTTTGCATCCATGTTCATGAGGGATATTGGTCTGTAGTTTTCTTTCTTAGTTGTGTCTTGTGTGGTTTGGCTATTAAGATGGTTGTGGCCCTGTAAAAAGAGTTTGGTAAAGGACCCTCTGTTTCTATTGTGTGGAACAATTTGAGGAGTATTGGTATTAGCTCTTCCTTGAATTTCTGGTAGAATTCTGCACTGAAGCCCTGGCTTTTTTTTTGCTTGGAAGGCTTTCAATGACTTTTTCTATTTCATTAGGGGTTATAGGTCTATTTAAGTTGTTTATCTGTTCTTGATTTAATTTTGGTAAGTGATAGTTATCCAGAAATTTTTTCATTTCCTTTGAATTTTTAAATTTTGTGAAGTACAGGTTTTCAAAGTGTGACCTGAAAATTGTCTGGATTTCCTCAGTGTCTGTTGTTATGTCTCCTTTTCATTTCTGATTTTGTTAATTTGCAGGTTCTCTCTTTGATTTTTGGTTAGTTTGGGTTTATCTTGCTGATTTTCTCAAAAAGACATCTCTTTGTTGCATTTATTTTTTTCTATTGTTTTCCTGGTTTCTACTTTATTGATTTCAATCCTCAAATTGATTATTTCCTGGTGTCTACTCCTCTGGGGTGAGTTTGCTTCTTTTTGTTCTAAGTCTTTCAGTTGTGCTGTTAATTCTCTAATGATACTATCCTCCATTTTGTTCATATGGGCACTTAGTGCAATGAACTTCCCTTGTAGCACTGCTTTCAAGATGTCCCATAAGTTCATCATAAGTTTGTGTATGTTGTGTCCTCATTCTCATTGAATTTTAAGAAGTCCTTAATTTCTTTCTTTATTTCTGCTTTGATCCAGGTATGGTGTAATTGTGCATTGTTCAGTTTCCATGAATTTGTAGGGTTTCTGTGATTTGTGTTGTTGAATTCCAACTTTAAAGCATGGTGGTCTGATAAGACACAGGGAACTATTGCAATTTTTGGTATCTATTGAGGTTTGTTATGTCACATAATATGTGGTTGATTTTAGATAAGATTCCATGTGGAGCTCTAAAGAATGTATATTCTTTTGTGTTTGGATGGAATGTTTTATAGATGTCTGTTAAACCCAATTGAGACTAACTTCTGTTAGTTCTTTTTTTCTTTGTAAAGTTTCTGACTGGTGGTCCTGTCTAGTGGTGAGAGTAGGGTGTTTAAGTCTCCCACTATGAGTGTGTGAGGTTTTATGTGAGCTTTGAGTTTTAGTAGTGTTTCTTTTATGAATTTAGTTGCCTTTGTATTTGGGGCATAGATGTTCAGAATTGAGACTTTGTGCTGATGGATTTCTCCTGTGATGAATACAAAATGACTGCCTTCATCTCTTTTGATTGATTTTGGTTTGAAGTCTAACTTGTTAGATATTAGGATAGCCACACCTGCTTGCTTCTTGGGTCCATTTGATTGGAAGATCTTTTCCCAACCCTTTACCCTGAGGTAATGTCTGTCTTTGAAGCTTAGATGTGTTTCATATTTATAGCAGAAGGATGAATTCTGTCTTTGTATCAATTCTGTAAGCCTATGTCTTTTATAGCTGAGTTAAGACCATTAATGTTGAGGGAAAATAAATGACATTGATTGTTAATGCTTGTTTGTTTTAGATCTGTTGTTGTTGGAGGTATTGTGAATATATTTGCCCTGCTTTACACTTGGGTTCTAGTGAAGTGGGATTATCTATTGTCTATGTCTTTGTGAGTGTTGTTAACTTCATTGGGTTGGAGTTTTCCTTCCAGAACTTTCTGTGGGGCTGGATTTGTAGATACATATTGTGAATATCTGGTTTTGTCATTAAATATATTGTTTTCTCTGTCCATAGTGATTGAGAGTTGTGGACTCTTAGTACTTGTAGAACATCTATCCAGGACCTGTTAGGATGGAAAAGTATAGTCTAATTCTCAAGTGACCCCAGGAAGCTGGGAGTCTTAAGTCCCAAGCTGACGGTCACCTACTTTAATATTTATGGTAGCCTGTGAGTGAATGAACACAGGAAATGAGCCTTGTCTCCAAACCCAGAAGCCTGTGTGAAAGCAGACTTCTTGGTCTAAGAGCGGGCTTGAATTCTTTAAATTAATTGGTCTGCACTGGATGCTACAAGGTGATTGGTTCAAGATGCTCGGGCTTTGTTGTAACCCTATAAAAGCTGTCTCAATTCTGTTCCAGGGGTCCTCAGCCCTCTACCCTGCATGGCGTATGGCTGATGGCCCCAGTGCACTGGAATATAAAAGACCTTATGGGTTTGCATCAAGACCGCTTCTTGTGAGTGATTTGGGGTGACGCCTTTCCTGAGTGGGAGTGCGAGGGACCATGCTCTCATGGGTCTTACATTTGGTACATTGGCCAACAAACTGCGACCATACCTCTCACACCAGAGAACCAACTTGGAAGTACTGGTGGGTCTGTACATGTCTGTATGTGTGTGTATGTATGCGTGTATGTCGGCCAGCTCATCTTTTCTGATCTGGTATCTATATTTTGGAATGCACGTTCTCAGTTTCAGTTTGCAGCTGTCCTCTTCAGCCGTAAGGACCAGAGTTCAGTGACCAAGCAGACGTGATAGGATGGTCACAGGCTATAGCCCTGGGGGAATCTCCAAGGTGGTATAGGAAGCCTGAGGATGCTCAGTTAGCTTCCATTTGTTTCTGAATCTGTTTGCAGGACACGTGGGCAGGCTACATGTGCCTGAATCTGTTTGTTGCCAACCCAGAAGCATCCCTGAGGTGGAGAGGAGCTCGACTTGGGTCGGTAGGACCAAGCTTTGTGTTCCGCAGAGGCTCGAGTCTTCCGCCTGTTTGCTGGAGATGTAGGCGGGTCATGTGTCTAGATCTGTTAGCTGCTCTCTCAAGCATTCTAGTTCTGTCTCTGTCCATAGCTTCATCATGGGACAGATGGTCACAACTTCCCTGTGTCTGCATCTGTTAATTGTTGTTTTGTGTGCTTTTGTCCTGGGTGTCCTTGTCTACCGTACTATCATGAGACAGATGGTAACGACCCTCCACCCTCAGTTTAACCCTAGACAACTGGGCTGAAATTAAGTTTCGGGCCCATAATTTGTCAGTTGAGGTTTGGGAGAAACCCTGGCAGACTTTGTGTACCTCTGAGTGGCCAGCAATGGGGGTCAGATGGCCACTAGATGGAACTTTTAATTCAGAGATTATCCAAGCTGTTAAGACGACTGTCTTTCAGACTGGAACTGGCTCTCATCCTGATCAAGAGCCCTACATCCTTACATGGAAGGATCTGGTAGATAACCCTCCCCCGTGGGTTAAACCATGGCTGAGCAAGCCAAGAGAGCCAGACTCCCAAGTTCTGGCCCTCGGAAGTGGAAAAAAAATGTCCGACTGGAGAACCTGAACCTTCTCCTCGAATCTACCCTGAGATTGAGAAGTCTCCAGCCTGGCTGAAATCTCAGCCTGTTCCCCCACCCCCTCATCCAATACAGGCTGCAGCAGGGAGACCTTCTGCACCCCCGAAGCTCAGGCCCCAGTGTCAAGAGGACCTGCCTCCGGGACCCGAAGTCGGAGAGGAACCACGCCAGAGGGAATGGATGGGGTTGTGACCCTGCCACTATGCACATTTGGCCCCCCAGTGCCAGGTGACCAGCTGCAGCCCCTGCAATACTGGCCCTTTTCTTCCTCGGATCTTTACAATTGGAAAACTAATCACCCCCCTTTTTCAGAGGATACCCAACGCCTCATGGGGTTGGTAGAGTCTCTTATGTTCTCTCACCAGCCTACCTGGGATGACTGTCAAAAGCTGTTGCAAACACTCTTCACCACCGAGGAGTGGGAGAGAATACTGTTAGAGGCTAGAAAAAATGTTCCTGGGGCTGACAGGCCCACACAGCTGCAAAACGAGATTGATGCAGGATTTCCTTTGGTGCGCTCCAGTTGGGACTTTAACACCCCCGAAGGTAGGGAAAGCTTGAAAGTCTATCACTAGGCTCTGGTGGCAGGTCTCCGAGGTGCTGCGAGGCAGCCCACCAATTTGGCTAAGGTGAGAGATGTGATTCAGGGACCAACTGAATCTCCCTCAGTGTTTCTTAAAAGGCTCATGGAGGCCTTCAGGCAGTTCACTCCCTTTGACCCTACCTCAGAAGCTCAGAGAGCTTCAGTGACTCTGGCCTTCATAGGGCAGTCAGCTCCAGATATTAGAAAGAAACTCCAGAGACTGAACGGGCTATAGGAAGCTGAGTTGTGTGACTTAGTAAAAGAGGCAGAGAAAGTGTATTTTAAAAGAGAGACAGAGGAAAAAAAGGAACAGAGAAAAGAGAAGGAAAAAGAGGAGAGGGAGAACAGGTGTGACAGAAGACAGGAAAGAAATTTGACTAAGATCTTGGCTGCAGTGGTTGAAAGAAGAAATGGTAGAGAGAGAGAGAGAGAGAGAGAGAGAGAGAGAGAGAGAGAGAGAGAGAGAGAGAGAAATCAGAAAATTTAGAGCAGGCCCTAGACAGTCTAGAAACCTGGGCAACAGAACTCCACTTGACAAAGACCAATGTGCATATTGTAAAGAGAGAGGGCACTGGGCAAAGGACTGCCCCATGAAGGGAAACAAGGATCGAAGGTGCTAGCCCTGGGGGAAGATAAAGATTAGGAAAGATGGGGTTCGGACCCCCTCCCCGAACCCAGGGTAACTTTGAAAGTGGAGGGGAGACCAGTTGACTTTTTGGTGGACACTGCAGTGTAACATTCCATGCTGGTACAGCCGTTAGGAAAATTAAAAGACACAAAATCCTGGGTAATGGGGCCACGAGGCAACAGCAGTACTCATGGACTACCTGAAGAACAGTGGACCTTGGCGTGGGCTGGGTATCCCACTTGTTCCTGGTTATCCCAGAATGCCCATCCCCGCTGTTAGGAAGAGACATCCTGTCAAAAGTAGGAGCCCAGATTCATTTTGACTCTGAACAGCCAACAGTTATGGATAAACAGGGAAATTAGTTGCAAGTCCTCACTGTTAGGCTAGAAGATGAGTACAGACTCCATTAGGAGCCGGGGCCTGATCTCGACTGTTCAGATGGAGCTGGAACCTCCAATATGGACTGGTGGTTGGCAACCACTCCCCTAGCTTGGGCTGAAATATCCAGAATGGGTCTGGTGAAACAAGTGCCTCCACAGGTTATTCAGCTGAAAGCTAGTGCTACACCAGTGTCCGTTAAACAGTACCCCATGAGTAGAGAGGCTTGGGAAGGAATTTGACCCCACATCCAGAGGTGGATACAGCAAGGCATCGTGGTTCCTTTTCAATCTCCCTGGAACGCTCCCTTGCTGCCAGTTAAAAAGCCTGGGACCAATGATTATCGGCCAGTACAGGACTTGAGAGAGGTCAATAAAAGGGCGCTGGACATACATCCAACTTTCCCAAACCCTTATAACCTCCTGAGTGCCCTTCCACCTAAGTGGAGTTGGTACACCGTATTAGACCTAAAAGACGCCTTCTTCTACCTGAGGTTACATCCTGCCGGCCAACTGCTTTTTGCCTTCAAATGGAGGGACCCCGATATGGGCAGAACCGGACAGCTCACTTTGACCCGACTGCCACAAGGGTTTAATAACTCCCTGACCATCTTTGATGAGGCACTTCATAAAGATTTGGCCAGCTTCAGGATCCAATACCCCCAGGTGACACTCCTCCAGTACGTGGAGCCACCCACCACGACTGCATGAAAGGAACAAAAGCACTGCTGTTAGAATTGTCAGATCTGGACTATCGAGCCTCTGCCAAAAAGGCCCAGATTTGCAGAAGAGAGGTAAAGTACCTAGGGTACAGTCTACGGGATGGGCAATGATGGCTGACAGAGGCTCGAAAGAAAACCATGATCCAGATACCAGCCCCAAACACAGCCAGGCAAATGAGAGAGTTCCTGGGGACAGCTGGGTTTTGCATGCTGTGGATCCCGGGAAAAAGAAAAAATTCTCTTGGGCCACGGAGCATCAGGAAGCATTTGATGCCATTAAAAGAACCCTGTTGAGTGCACCTGCTTTAGCTCTCCCTCATGTAACTAAACCTTTTACCCTTTATGTGGATGAACATAAGGGAGTAGCCCGTGGAGTTCTAACTCAGTCCCTAGGGCCATGGAACAGACCAGTTGCTTATCTGTCAAAGAAGCTTGAACCTGTAGCCAGTGGATGGCCTGGTTGCCTAAAAGCTATCGCGGCCATGGCTGTACTGGTCAAGGATGCTGACATGTTGACTTTGGGGCACAAATTAACCATAATAGCCCCCCATGCACTGGAGAGCATCGTCCGGCAGCCCCCAGACTGATGGATGACTAATGCCTGCATGACCCACTACCAAAGTCTGCTTCTCACGGAGAGGATTACATTTGCTCCACCAGCCACCCTCAACCCTGCCACTCTTCTGCCTGAGGAGACAGATGAACCAGTGATTCATGACTGCCATCAACTTCTGGTTGAAGAGACTGGAGTTCGAAAAGATCTTACAGATATCCCTCTGGCTGGAGAGGCATTGACCTGGTTCACCGAAGGGAGCAGCTACATGGTAGCAGGTAAAAGAATGGCTGGGGCAGCAGTGGTGGATGGAACCCATATTGTTTGGGCCAGCAGCCTGCCAGAAGGGACCTCAGCACAAAAAGCTGAGCTCGTGGCCATCATCCAGTCCTTGCAGATGGCCAAAGGGTAGTCCTTGAATATCTACACGGACAGCAGGTATGCTTTTGCAACTGCACATGTGCACAGGGCTATCTACAAGCAAAGGGGGCTGCTTACTTCAGCAGGGAGGGAAGTCATAAACAAAGAAGATATTCTAAGCTTGCTAGAAGCCTTGCATTTGCCAAAAAGGCTGGCCATCATACATTGCCCTGGACACCAAAAGGCCAAAGATTTCATCTCAAAAGGGAACCAGATGGCTGATCACGTAGCCAAGCAGGCTGCCCAGGGTGTCAACCTGCTGCCTGTAGTAGAGAGGTCCAAAACCCCAGAACATGGATGACAGTGTACTCTGGAAGACTGGTGGGAAATAAAGGAATTAGATGGGTTCACTGAGACCCCAGAGGGGACTTGCTATACCTCAGATGGAAAGGAGATTTTACCCTATTCAGAAGGGTTAGAATATGTCCAGCAGATACATCGTCTAAACCACCTAGGGCTAAACATCTGCAGAAACTGGTTAGAACATCCCCTTATTATATTCTGAGACTATTGTGGGTGACCAACTCAGTAGTAAAACATTGTATGCCTTGTCAACTGGTTAATGCTAATCCTGCAAGAATGCCTCCTGGGAAGAGACTAAGGGGAAGTCATCCAGGAGCTCACTGGGAAATGGACTTCATGACGGTAAAGCCTGCCAAATATGGTAACAAATACTTATTAGTTTTTATAGACACCTTTTCAGAATGGGTAGAGGCTTACCCTACCAAGAAGGAGACCTCAATCATGGTGGCTAAGAAAATACTGGAAGAAATATTCCCAAGATTTGGAATACCTAAGGTACTAGGATCAGACAATGGTCCAGCTTTTGTTGCCCAGGTAAGTCAGGGACTGGCCAAGACATTGGGGGTTGATTGGAAATTACATTGTGCTTACAGACCCCAAAGCTCAGGGCAGGTAGAGAGGATGAATAGAACCATAATAGAGACCCTCACTAAATTGACTGCAGAGACTGGCATTAATGACTGGATAGCTCTCTTACCCTTCATGCTTTTCAGGGTTAGAAATACCCCTGGACAGTTTGGGCTGACCCCCTATAAATTACTTTATGGGGGGCCCTCCACTGGTGGGATCTGTTTCTGCGCATAGTGCTGATGCGATGTCCTCCCAGCCCCTGTTCACTAGGCTCAAGGTGCTCAAATGGGTGAGACAGCGAGCATGGAAGCAGCTCTGGGATCTGGGAAGCTTACTCAGCGGAAGGAGACCTGCAAGTCCCACATCGCTTCCAGGTTGGAGATTCGATATATGTAAGGCGCCACCGGGCAGGAAACCTTGAGACCCAGTGGAAAGGACCATATCTTGTGCTCCTGACCATGCCTACGGCAGTGAAGGTCAAAGAAATCCCCACCTGGATCCATGCCTTCCATGTGAAACTAGCGCCACCCCCTGATCCTGAATGGAAAGGCCAAAAGACTGAGAATCCTCTTAAGCTCAAGCTTTATCGTATGGGCCCCGCTTCCTCAACCAGGTGATTCCATCCAGTTTACAGAGGAAGGTCGATCTAACTGTAAGGGGGTACATCTATTATTTTTACAGCAGGGGGCCTCTGCTGCCCTTTGGGTTAAGGGATGGTTCAACAAGTCCCCTTGGATGACCACCCCACTTCCTGATCTGATGGGACCCTCAATGACTTTGCTCTTGCTGCTTACTGATGGACCTTGTATGATTAATAGAATCGTGACTTTTGCTTGGGAACGAATAAGTATGGTCCAGATTATGGTATCTAGACAACAGTACAAAAGCCTTCCGGACAAAGAAAAAGTCACCTATAGTCCTCCCAGTTCTAAGATTAGAACTATTAACAAGAGAAGAAGTGGGGAATGTCAGGATGGAAAAATATAGTCTAATTCTCAAGTGACCCCAGGAAGCTGGGAGTCTTAAGTCCCAAGCTGATGGTCACCTACTTTAATATTTATGGTAGCCTGTGAGTGAATGAACACAGGAAATGAGCCTTGTCTCCAAACCCAGAAGCCTGTGTGAAAGCAGACTTCTTGGTCTAAGAGCGGGCTTGAATTCTTTAAATTAATTGGTCTGCACTGGATGCTACGAGGTGATTGGTTCATGATGTGTGGGCTTTGTTGTAACCCTATAAAAGCTGTCTCAATTCTGTTCCAGGGGTCCTCAGCCCTCTACCCTGCATGGCTTATGGCTGATGGCCCGAGTGCACTGGAATATAAAAGACCTTATGGGTTTGCATCAAGACTGCTTCTTGTGAGTGATTTGGGGGGGGTGCCTTCCTGAGTGGGAGTGCGAGGGGCCATGCTCTCATGGGTCTTACAGACCTTCTGGCCTTGAGAAGTCAGGTGTACTTTTTTTTATAGGTGTTGCCTATATATGTTATATGTTACCTGGCCTTTTCCCTTCACTGCTCTTAATATTTTCTTTATTCTCTATGTTTGGATTATTATGTATCAAGGGGTCTTTTTTCTTTGGTCTAATTTATTTGGTGTTTGGTATGCTTCTTGTACTTTCATGGGCATGCCCTTCTTCAGATTGGGAAAGTTTTCTTCAATGATTTTGTTGAATATGCTTTCTGCACCTTTGAGCTGGGCTTTTCCCAATTTCTCTCTATGCCTATTATTCTTAGGTTTGGCCTTTTCACCATGTCCTACATTTCCTGGATGTTTTGTGTTAAGGATTTGATGGATTTAAGATTTTCATTGGTTGATCACTCTATTTCCTCTAGTTTATCTTCAGCTCCTGAGATTCTTTCATCTCTTTTATTCTGTTGGTTATGCTTGCATCTGTAGTTCCTGATCATTTACCCAGTTTTTCTATTTCCAGTATTCCTTCACTTTGTGTTTTTTTTTATTGTCCCTATTTCAATTTTCAAGACTTGAACAGTTTCCTTTACATGTTTAATTGTTTTTTCTTGACTTTCCTTGCTGTCTTTAAGAGATTTGTTCATTTCTTGCAATTTTTTGTTTGTTTTTTTCTTCCATTTATCTAAGGGATTTTCTCACATCACCTTTGAAGGCTTCTATCATTTTTTGTGAAGAAAGTTTTAAGTTGTTCTCTTCTGCTTCATATGCTTGGGAGTGTTAAAGTCTAGTTGGTGTAGAGTCCCTACATTCTAGTGGTGCCATACTTGACTTTCTGTTGTTAGGTGTTTTCTTTTATTGGCATCTTCCCATTGCGCCTTCCAGTGGGTTCAGGTGAGGTCTCTCTCTCTCTCTCTCTCTCTCTATATATATATATATATATATATATATATATATATATATATATATATATTTCCCCCAGTGGGCTTAGGTGTGTCAGAAATATCTTTGTATTATGTTAGTTAGCTTTGCCTCTGAGGTTCCTGTACAATTTCCTACTTTTTCATTTCTACATTTCACTCATTTTGGGTGTTTTTTATTGATTCTATTTTTATCTGGGGGGTTTGAACTGTTTTGTTTATTTTCTTTCATTTTTTATGTTTCATACATTTTTTAAAAGAGATTCACTAATTTCCTCTTTAAGGACCTCCATCATATTCACAAAGGCTGTACTTCAGATTCTTATTTGTGCTGCCATTATGTTACTATTCTCAGTGCCTATTGAATTAGGGTTGCTGTACTCTAGGGTAGCTATATTGTCCTGGCTATTGTTGACTGTTTTTATGCTGGGATCTAGGCATTTGGGTTTTCGATGATTCTAATTTTAGGTGTTGACATCTGGTCTTTTCATTGTTGAGTGACTGTTTGTTCCTTTGTGTTTTTGTTTTTGGTTCTTAGGAGGGTACAGTAGCTGTGTATTGCCTGGTAGGAGTTCTTCTGGGATCCTTCCAGATTTGACCACTGGGAGTTCTGGGTAGAGCTGTTTCCAGTTACTATGAGCTGACACTTAGGAATTATTATGGGCTGTGGGAAGGATGGAAGGGGCTCACATGAGGGAAGAAAGCAAAGTGTTCCACTAGGATCTGTTTAGTCTCCCTGTAATGGAGGCAGATGGTGAAGAAGTTCAGAGCAGGTAGTCAGCTACAGATCTGGGGATGAAACTGGGGTATTTAATTAGGAGGGAATGTGAAATCTGAAGTTTGTCTACCTGCTTCATTGTCCTACTTATTTCTCTGGCAGGTTCCCAGAATGCTGGCTGGAGTTCAGGGCTGCTTCCCTGGCTGGATTGGCTTGTAGGTTACCAGGGAAGGCCTGCTGTATATGGGGTTGTAATAAAGTATTGAGGGGGGAAGGAATGATGGAGGGGAAGTTCTGTGGCAGAATCTTCCCAAAAGATTTGCAGAGTCCTCTTTCTAAACGTGCATCAGGCTTCTTCCTTCAGGATGTTATCCAAAGCACACATGTGGTAACCATTGACTTCTATGTTGCTGAATCTAATGAAGAAATTTTTGTCTTTGGCTTCTTTGATTGTTGATAGGGAGTTTATGCTATATGCATCCAGGAGAATTTCTCTATATACATGAAAAAAATCAGACTTGGATTCTTTTCCCCTTCACCCCCTGGCTAATTTTCAGTCTCCTTTGTACTCTCCATTGGGTGCCCTAAGGCTCAGCTTTGATCCTCTTTGTCAGCATTTAGTCTTTGGTTTTAGATGACATGTCTGATAACCCCAGGTTGAACTTCCCTCCTTAGCTACCTGAATCAAATATTAAATAATACAATTGATGTTACCATTTGGATGCCTACTAGATATTTGAAATGATCCAAATTGAGTAGATAATTTTTACTCCCTTATTACATAGATGGTCTACTTATAATCTTCTTCATCTCCTCTAATCTTGTTATGTCCAGTTCATGGGAACCTCAAAGGAAGGCCACCTCCAAGGAAACAACTCACCTAATGTAAACAGAAAGGTTTCACTTATTGACAAGCTGCAGCCTGGATTCCAATGGCTTGGAAGCAAACAGAATATGATTTACAGCTAAGTAGGGTTTTTAAAGAGGCATATCACAAGGCTAGGTGCCCCGAGTTTATTGGTTTCCATTGTTACATAAAGTAAAATAATAACCATAAGTTTAAATAAGATACAGTTGAGCAGAATTATGACAGGTTTGTTAATTATATCCAGGGCCAGAGATCTTTACAACCATGAGTTGGTGGTTATCTGGTCTTCTTTGGAACAAAGGAATGCTGACACTGCTGAGGGTGTGTTATCTGGTCTAAGGCGTCTAGTCAAATGAACCTTTGCTTAACCTTATCTGTTGGGCTGCCTTTTGGGAACTTAGTCTTAAAAACTTTTCTTCTGTAGGATTTGTAGTCTAAGTTTTTAGACTTCATTATTTTTTCCCATTTCAATCTAATAACCTAACCCTTCCAGTATCTTGGAGCAAAGATCTCAGCATCATGATTACTTACTCTTTATCAAAACCCAGATTATTAGAACACACTCCATCATTTACTACCACAATACTTTCCTTAAAATACTGCAAAAACCTAATTGCTTTGATCCCCTTGTTACTTTCCTAGAATTCATTATTCATGAAGCAACCAAAAATAATTCTTTGAAGTGTAAATCAGAAAATGCCAGTTCCTCTTCTAACCACTGAATGATATCTTATCTCACTCAGGAAAAGTTTGCACCATGACATGGAACCAACCATGTGGTATGGTTCCCTTCTCTTCTGTAGCCTTATGTTCTCACTGTCACTACTTGCTTGTTTGCAAAACCAGTGTGACTGTCATATCTGTCCCATTAATCTAGATAATTCTACCTATACTCATGGCCTTTTCCTTCTCCTTCTTTGAGCCTTTGCTTAATTGTTGGCTCTTTCTTCCCTTCCCTTTTTAGATCTTTCTCTGTGGTCAAAGGCCAGAATGGAACTGTCTACTCATTACCACTTGTGTCAACCTCCTGAGCACTGGAGTAAGTTTTTCCACCATACTTGAATAAACATTAGCTTTTTAGTGAGCCCTTCCTTGGTCATTTTATCTGAAACTATAACTCAATTTCCTCCCTATATTCTCTTCTATGTAGCATATATTACTACCTACAAATTGTACGTTACTTCTTATTTTAACTGTTAGCTGGTTATAGACTCCATAACAATGTTTTCCCTCTTTTTTTTTGTTTTTTCACTTTTTGTGAACCTAAAACATTTTCCAAATCATGGTAGATGCTCTCGAAAGGCTTGGTGACTAGAATAAAGAAGCTGGGCTTTGGGGAAGATTCTGGTGACCCCAGTTCTTGGGAGACAGAGGCAGGAGGATCATGAGCTCCATAACAGACTGGGCTATCTATGGAGATGCTGTCTCAAACAAAATCACTCAAATAAACAGCAAGACCAGAAAGCAAAAAGCAGACAAAATAATGCACTCCCGTGATTTTATTAACATAACCTATTGATGAATTATATTACTATGGGAATTGAAGTGACTTTCATAAAAGGATAAATGTGAAAATAATATCTTTTTTATATTTACTTAATATACTTTTTTCTTTAAGTTGATTATAAAGATGATACATGGAAAGGGGTTTGTAATGTACTAACTTCTCTATGTGCCTTTTGTGCTTCACTTATTTAATACTTACAAACAACTGTGAAGTATTATTATAATTATCATCCCTATAGTGCACACGACTCAAATGATGACACGAGTGAAGCAATCCCTACAAGTTACAGAGCTCTCATGTGGTAGAGACAGGTCTTCTGAGCAAAGGGTCTTCTGACTGCTGTGACTGCATGCCAGAGGAGTGATCTGAAACCACACTGTGACCTCTTATATTCAAATGCCTATTTGTGATGCTTAAAACTACTTTACAACAGACATGGAATGGATGTGGTCAGCCTTTGATTTACATTCTGGACCATTCTCATTGCATAAGCTATAGCTTTGAAAATTGCTAAGTACCTCTATTTTATTTTAGTTTTGCCTGCAAGAGCCTAGTGAAGCACATGCCCTATGTGACAGGCTATTAAGGACTTCGAGGCTGGTCCATTTCCATTCCTTCTCTAGAAGTGACAGCTTGGCCTCAAACAAGCTTTCAAGGAGACCCAGATGGTAAGTAATAATTTTAATAGATCCTTTGTTCAGTCTCAAAAAGATATCAGCCTGATCATTAATGAGAGTCAGGAAATTGCTTTGCTGTTCTGAAGTACTATCAAAAGACCATTTATAAATTGTGAGGATATTACTTTTCAATTAAATTTAAACATGATAATGAATGTAGAAAAAGATATACCAGTGCTTAATTAGAGAAACCTGTGCAAACAAAAAGGTGAGGAAACATAAGAATATGGTCAAAGTCCTTACAGCTTCTATGCTTAGAAACCTGAGGAGCTCACTGCAAGGGTTAGTGCTAAATGACCATTATATCCAAAGCTAGTCTGCTTCCGTTATTTTTAATCATTTGACTTCTACTGTAAAACTGTGTTATCTACAAGAGACCAAGTCTTTTATTGAGTTCAAATTCTGGTGGAGGTCATCAGTGATTGCTAGAAGACTCATAAATAATATTTCCTATTTTCTGGCTTGAGAAGGCTTTTCAAGAGTCCATTAATAATGGTTAGTTACTCTTTACTATTCCCTAAAGTTAGACAGAAGCAAGGTTAGGCTGCCCCAAGGAAGACAGAGAAAGTTCATACCCTGCCTTCTGAAAATTAACTGAACAGCTATGACCAAAGGACCAAACATATAAATAATTCATTAGAAAACTGTAGACCTCTTTTGGTTTTATTAACAAATAATTTATTTTGCAACTCAAAGTCATTTCTATGGGGGTGGGAAATGAGCAGATGCCAGAGTAAATGTCAGGAGTCATCCTCAATCATTCTTAACCTTGTTTTTTCAGACAAGGTCTTTCCATGAGTTGGATTTCAGTGGTTCAGATAGGCTCTCTTGTTGTATAGCACCAAAGAGTTCCATGTCTCTGCTTTTTATCCTTGGGATTAGAGATGGCGGTTTTTGTTTATGTGGGTGATGAGGATAGAACATAGGTCTTCATACTTGTAAAGCTACCCTTAGGTCATTGAAACATCTCCCCAGACCCTTAAAGTCATTTTTGTGAGCTTATCATTATATACTGAGCTATGACATGAGAGATTTTGGCTTCTTTTGACATATAAATGGCTTCTAAAGCATATATATATATGCTTTAGGCAGTAGTATTTCTCATGAAATTAGCTTTACTAGCTCTCTTTTGAAAAATATTGTGTTTGTTATGCCTTTGATGTTCTCTAAGACAGTATTTCCTACACCTCTCCATGCTGTGGATCACTAAACATATCCTTCATGACATTCTTTTCAAACATGCACCTGAAAACTCAGCCACTCAACCAGGAATAATCTTTGTAAAGCTTTCACTTTTGTAGATATTTGTTATACTCCATTTATCAGTGCTAAACTCTACTTCAGTTGCTATAACAAAAACAATGGAGTAGGCCTAAAAAATAAAATTTATTATATCACAGTTTTGATGATGCAAACTTCAGTGTCAAGGTGACAGGTTGATTGGGTTCTGTGATCTCTCTCCTTCCCTCCCTTCCTCCCCTCTCTCTGATATTGCGGTTTAATAAGGATCAGGATAAACAAATAAGCTGAATAGATGTGTGTGTGTGTGTGCATACACATGCATACACACACATACACACACACACACACACACACACATATATATATATATATATTTACAGATATAACATAGATCATTATATTGTTTAGGTATATGTGTATCTTTCTATCAATCTAATCAAGCTATTCATCAATCACTAGACATTTTTTCCTCTTCTAATAAAGACTCTAGTCATCATGAGACTTCTATCTTTATGACTGCATCCTAATTACTGTCTTCCAGAGACCCCAGCAACAGATCTTCATGGGTTCTATCCTGCTTAGTTTTGTCAATTTGACACAACCTACAGTCATGTGGAAAGAATGCACCTCAGTTGAGATGATGCTCCAAACAGATTATCTCAATGGAATATGACATTTTCTTGACTAATGACTGATGTGAGAAGGCCAAGCCCATTGTGGATGCACCTACCCCTGGGAAAGACAGAGCTACTCTTAAGGGAGAAGAATTAGCAAGCCATGTGGAGCGAGACAGTAGGCAGCATCCCTGCATGGTCTGTGCTTCAATTCTTGCTTTGAATTCCTATCCCAACTTCCCTTAGTTGTGGGATGTGATGTGTGAGTTGTAGGATAAAATAAAACCTTTCCTTTCCATGTTAGTTTTTGGTCCTGAGATTTGATCACAATAGTAACCTATGACAGATAGGCTGGATTTGGGGTAATATTTGGAAACAGAAAATGCTTGTGTCCCTGTTGGCTTATCTAGAAGTGTAGTAGGCCATGAAGAGACAGGTGCTGCATGCTGACTTTGCTTAGTACATGCAAACAAGGGATGATTTTTCATTGGTTTAGGTGCCATGAGTGCCAGATACAGAAAATCCATAGATAATTGGGGATCATGGAAGAGCTTAGAGGAGTTACTTCTTGGAACAGTTTGGAAAACTTAAAGAAGCTTCTCTCCATATCTTCTCCAGGGAAGAGCACACCAGTCAGTTATTAAATACCAAATGTTCAACTCTGAAACACATACAAGTATCATTATGCAGATTCAGCAGGTTGCACTTCTGTATGTAGGAATGAAGTTCAGTAACAAAATGGGGTGGAGCCTTGCTAGGCCCAGATTATACATAAATAAAACACCACGAGTGCCAGTATTGTACCCTACTTTTTATCTTTGCAAGAGGCCTTTTCCTATAAAATACCATGAAGGGAGAAACTTTTTTTTTCAATTATTTATTTTATTTTTGAGGTTATAATTTCATTTCCCCTCCCCCTTCCTCTCTCAAACTGTGCATGTATGTGCACATGCCTATGTAGGAGACCCAAAGTTGATGCCAGGTGTCTTCTGTACCTTATGGATTCAGGCAGGGTCTCTCAATGAGAATTCTCCAGTTTTAATTAGTCCCGAGGTTAGGAATAGAAGTGACTGTCACATCTACCCAGCTTTTACATGGGGTCTGGCCATCTGAATTCAAGGTCTAATGTTTGTACAACAAACACTTTATCCACTGAGCCATCTTCCTAGCTATTACAGCATTATTCTTCAAGAAAATATTTTTAAACTATTTAAAATATTGAAATCATTTTTTCTTTTGGACACATAAGAAATGGGGTAGATGGGTTGGCTTTGGCCACGTGAACCACAGCTTGCTGACTTCTGCAGCAGACAGTACCTGGCAAGGGAAGGCAATTGGTTTTTCTCCTACTAGGATGAGTGAATGCCAATCTCATTACCAGCCGGGCCTCTTGAGAGCAGGTTCTCCTGACTGAATTACCTGCAAAGCACATCTCTCTCCTAAAGACAGGCATTCATTTTCCTGGGAGAAAATATAGCCAGTGTGGTGATGGGGAAAGGGCATCTTTTCTTGAGCTTAGATTTGTGGTTTGTCCTTTATGACAACAGATTGCCCTGTTATGATGCCAAGCAGCATTTGGCTCTTTCTCTTTAGACCTGAAACTTGGCTGAATCATGAGAACTACCACATTGGCTGTCGATGGATGTTCTTTTCTGTGCCAAAGGGAAGGCTGCCAGCTGCGATTAAATCCTGTGGATTTCTGGCCTCCCATGGATGGGAACAATGAAGGGTGATTTTTGCTAGCTCTTTGCAGTGCATACATAATACTATTTTTCTTTTTAAATAAAAATAGCATTATATTGCCCACAACTTTTTTTTCTTAAAGAACATAACAATTGGACAATAGAGGCCATGTGCCTCTCAGCATCCATCCTCTAAATCTTCATAAATTAGGAAGAAATTTGAGCAGACCTCCAACTTTTGGCTTTGAAATAGCTAATTTCTTAATATCACAAAATACAGTGTATAGATGAATTTCTGTGCAGATTCATGATTTTATTTTTCTTAGGATAAGTTCCAAGAAGAGGAATTACTAGACTCAGTATATATTGAGAGATTTTTTTTTTGATAAATGTCACAAAAATACTCTAGAGTTAGTTCTATCAATTGATATTTCCATCCTTGATACATAAACATACCCATTCTCAGCACTCTTCACATTAAAATTTAATTTGTTGGTAAAGCACAAAATTTTAAATAAAACTTTCTATTTATATACATTTTCTCCAGTATCATGACTATTTAATGGGTCAGGCAGCTTGTCTCCTTGGCTGTTTATTCTGTTTCTAGAAGAAGCCTGGAATATAGGAGGCACTGCAGTTTTGATGATAGATAAGGATAAGTAGATCATGTTACCAGTATCTAGCTATGCATTTTATAGATTCCTAAACACTTTCTAGAGAGGCTACTTTGTTACAAAACCTGTTCTGATTGTTTGATGAGAGCCATGCTTGTTCATGGACTTTCCCAAGTATGACTTAAAACATAGAGGACAAAATGGGCCTGTTGTGAGACTCTTTCTCAACTAACCAAACTAAACCAAAGCAAAAGAATACAGGTGAAATGATGAAGTAGGCATTTATTTGAGTTTTGGAGGATCTTCACCATTGTTACGAACTTTGGATTGTTCTCTTGTCTGTCTGTGTCTTCTAAAGTGCCCAAGACACGGAGGTCTGATTTGGGATATGGATATATCCAAAAGCCAAGAAACATTTTCTTATTTCTTTTTGGATATTCATACAAGTTGCATAACAAAAACATACAGGCTTGGACAAGCCCTAAACTGAAAAAAAAATCTCACTGTCAGTGGAGAGCAATTGGGATCTCTCTATAGCAGTAGCTGCAGCTGGGGTTCCCAATAAAGAGACATCCGCAAGGGCAGAGTGCTCTTTTGAGACGGATATCCACCCCCTCTTGATTGTCTCAGTTGACTTATAGACCCTGCAGTGCTGAGTGAAATGATTGTCTATTTATACAGGCAAAGTAATTTCAGATTCCAAGGTCATTTGCAGCGTATAGAAGAGAGAGGCATTTTTTCACTCAGGTGAGAGTCTGGGGAGAGAGTAACAAATTCCCCCTGCTAAACATTTCACAAGATCTTTCTCTTCCGTTATCAGTGTTGTCGATTTAAAATATTAGCACACTGTTGGGGACACTACTTTACTCAGAAGTGAAGTTCAAGCATTTTAGATGCTTAGCATTGTCTCAATAGCTGTTTGTCAAGTGGAGGAGGAGTCCTGTATTCTCATGTTTTTAATTTCCCAATCAATAAATATATTCTGGGCAGTTACAAAGTGTTCATTGTTTCAAAAATTTGTTTTGAAAGACCATGCAGTCTAATTGGAGAGAAGAAAGCACAACATATATGAAAATACATGCCTAACATTTTTATCAGCCACTTAATGGCCACAAGTTACTGTCCTAACAGCTAGGACAATGAAACATAGTCTCACAATGTCCCTGAAAGAAATAACTTACATAGAAGTAAAAATCCTGTTATTCTGAGTGGGCATAGTTTGTTCTTCTAATTTTGTTGCCCCTTACTCCTTGTTTCAAAGTTCTTTGTTTAATTTAGTATGATATTTAGTATGTCTTTTCATAGATGAAAATCTCTTTGCCAGCCTCCTACTACTACAGGACAAGGTTCAAATCTGTGAGTGACAGGGATGACCCACAAGGCTTTTAGAGGTGGTGCCTAGTTCCCACTCCTTCAACAGGGGTGGGTTCCATGGCTCTTTGACCCTCAGGTGTGCGAGAAGAGTTATCTAGTTCATATGTCACACCCTTAAGTGTGGGACATCTTCAACTTCCTGTATTTCTGAGTAACCACTTTGGAAATCTGAGTTGCAAATGAAACCTTAAGTTAGCCAGCTGCAGACATTGTGGGAAATGACCGAGAAGCAATGAGTGGCAGAAAAGTGGCCAAACTAAGCCCGAAATTGTCATCTTCCTCATGACAGTGTAGGTTAAACAGCAGATCCCAGTCTACACTCTGACTCAGACTTTTAAATGATTGCTATTGGGCCATCATGTCTTGGGGGCAGGTACAGCAAGAGCTGGCCAAAACAAAAAATCAACAAACTTCTTACATTTTAACACTAGTCTCTTTATGATTTTCCTTTACTTAAAATTAATAAACTATATTACATTTTTAAGTATTCATTTATCTTTATTTTGTATATGAGAGTTTTGCCAGCATGTATATATGTCTAATTCATCTGTTCCTGGCACTCAGGGAGGTCAAAAGATGGCATGGGTGCACTGGAATGTGATTACAGATGGTTGTGAACAATCATATAGATGCTCACAATTATTATTCTGAAAGAGCAACAAATATCTTAACTTCTGAGCTCTTAGGCTTTATTACTTTTGACCAGTTGTTGTTTTTATTATTATTATTATCATTATTATTATTATTATTATTATTATTAATTCATTCCTTCCATTTTGTTCTCTCCTTCATCCTTTCTCTTTCCAGACAGGGTTTTACTCTGTAACCCAGGTTAGCTACTCACCAAGTAACCCAAACTGTGTCTGTGGCATTCCCTGAGTACTGGGATTTCAGATGCCAGCTGACATGCACAGCTTCTTGAAGCATTTTGCCTGTTTTCCTATAGTAGTTTCTGAGGTTCAGGTCTTAGGTTAAAGTCTTTGATTTTTATTCAGTATGAGAAATTGATATGGTCTTATTCTTCATGTAGAAATGCAATTTCCACAGGACAGTTTGAAGAGGCTACCCTTTCTCCAATTGTGTTTTTGACAGCTTGTCAAAATGACATGGCTAGAACATCTGGGTCTTCTATTTCATTGTTGCATGTGTCTGTTCTGTGTCAGTAGTATGCTGTTGTCTATGTGTGATATTTATGATCAGTTACTATATGTCTAGGATTTCTTTTTTCTGTCCCAGAATTTCTTTGGGTATTCTGAGATTTTTTTCCTACTTCTATATAAATTTTGAAATGCTTTTTCTAGCTTTGTGGCAAAGGTCATTGACGTTTTAATAGAGATTGCAGTGAGACTATATGTCACTGTCAATAACATAGCCATTTTCACAGTAATAAGTTTTGTGAATCATGAGCCCAAGAGGTCTTTCCATCTTGCAGTATTTTTTCTTCTTTTCCTATCTCTATCACTTTTGTTTATTTCTTTTGCATTGATATCCTGGTCTCATTGCTGAATTGTAGGATATCCTTTCAGCTCTTCATTTAGTATAGAGTTGGAGAGTGATCTTTGGTACACGGCAATTTAAAAAGGCATGCCATTTTTGTGTATTATTATAATTTTTTGTTCATTTATCCACTGGGGGGCCATGCCCATGCCATGGCCCATATGTAGGTCAGAAGGCAATGTGGAAGATTCAATTCTTTCCTTCTTCCGTGGTGATGTTAGGTATTGAAGTCAGGTTATTAGGCTTTCAAGCAGGGACCTATACCCACTGAGCCATCTTACAAGCCCAATATGTTCCTTTTGTTTTATTATGTTGGGGATTTTATTGTGAAAGATTGTTAAAATTCATCAAATATCCATTCTGAGTCTACTGGGATGATCATGTGTTCTTTGTTCTTAAGTCTAGTTATGTGCTCTATTACACACTTTATTTGTGTATATTTAACTGTCTTTGAACACATGGAATGAAACCAACCTGGTCATGATGTATGATCTCAATGTGTCAATCGTTTTACTGAGAAGGTTTGCATTTTTGTTGACGAGGGAAATTGATAATTGATGGTTTAGGTTTTTGTTCTAGCATAGTCTTTACCTGGTTTTAGTATCAATGCAATGCCCTTGGTACAGCATGAATATCACAGTGTTCTTTCTAATTCTGTTTTATGAAACAGATTGAGAGCATGAGTGTTTGTGTGTCTTTAAGGGTTTGGTAGAATTTGGTAGTGAATCAATCTTTTCTTTATTGGGAGCACTTACAGAATTTTCCATCATATTAAATTTTTATGTGTTATGGGTATTTTGCCTGCATGTATGTCTATGTACTATGTTCATGCAGTGTCTGTGGAAGCCAGAGGAAAGCAACAGATTCCTTGGGTCTGGAGCTACAGATGGTTGTGAGCCACTGTGTGGGTGCTGGGAATTGAACCCAGTCTATTGGAAGAGCAGCCAGTGCTCTTAACTGCTAAGCCATCTGTTCAACCATGGGATACATTTTTTAAACTACTGTTCTATTACAGTGTTTGTTGTGGATTTGTGAAAGTATTTTATATCTGTCATATGTTCTGTAAATACCTATTAAGTCCATTTGATCTCTTGTGCATGATGACTAAGTTTTTTAGACTGAATTTTGGTCTGTAAGCAACCTAGTGGTAAGAGTTGAAGTCACACACTATCATTGTTTCAGAGAATTTGTCACATCTTTGTAGATTTTCCAGATCTTTTTGAATATAGGCTTTCACACTATTCCATAGTGATTCTCCAGACTTCTCTGCAGTCTGTTGTAAGGTTTATTTTTAATCTCTAATTTTATTAACTTTTGTCAATGGCTCATGTAACAGATGAGAGACTCTATGATAGGGGCCTCCATTTGCAAGGCCATGGAGTTACCGGCTGTGAAACCTAATTGCTCCTGTCTGTAATTTCTCTCACAAGTCACTTTATCTCTTCCCTAAGAACTTCATTTCTTCCTAAGAGTGTTTTTTGTATGCTTATCTAATGAAAATATTCCATTTACTGGGCACATATATCTATGAGTGGTCAGGAAGATGATTTTCCATTTGTCTGTATAATTTTGATATATATATATATACTGGGTATCTTGAATTCACCCACAATAGACTTGGGAGAGTGCAACCTCAGTTAATTCCTACTCTACTCTGACAAACTATTAATATTCTGCACTTACCTTCACCTAGGTTTTATTGATACAAGGTCTTAGTCTAGGAAATTAACTGATGTGCCTTTACCCTGAGAGATACAGGAAAAGGCTATTGACCATCTAGCCAGTCCTGGAGAAAGGAAATCCTTCTCACTTGGGAGTCAGCCTCTAAATTTTATATAACCACATCTTTCCCTTTGTTCTAACCACTTTAGATCTTTAGAGCTGAGGGACCCCCTTTGATTAACTAACATTTGGCAAAAATGCTGATGCAGATCAAGGGCCACATGTTTTCTTTCCACAGCTTATGCTGGTTGCCATGGCCACCATGAGGCTTTCCCTGCTGCCATGGAGTGAAAGAAAATGCTTAGAGAGCATAGTGCTGCTGTATTCCTCCCCTCTCTCTTTTACATTTATTGATTACAAACTTCTAGCTTGACTAGCCATGCTTAGGAATGTAGTATTAACACTTGAACTCCCCTCCTCTCTTCTTAGAAATTATAGCTTCTCCTATTGATCCTTTTTCCTCTTAAGAAATGTCCAGTCATCTCATAAGTCACATCCCCTCTGAACCAAAAAGAAAGCTGACAGGTGCTTGCTTTGTTTTGCCTTTATCTGTTTCATGACCTGGAAAAATACATGCTTGGTAACCTTGAAATTACTAGAGAATTTCAGATTGTATATGTATATGTATATAATCTGGAAGCCTTGCAGTGTGAAAAAAAATGTGTGTATGGGATCAATGGAGAATAAAGAAACTGATGTGAAATGTACATAGTGGAGAATTCATTTCACCCTCAGATCCTTCTAAGTCTCATGTTTGCTATAGATTTCACTTTGGACCCTGAGAGGGCTATGATGCTGGTACCCAATAGCTCTGAATACATTTTGGCATTTTCTCTTTCTTGGTTAATGTGGCTATGGATTTTTTCATTCTTGTATTTTTTCTCAAGGAACTAGTTCTTGCTTCATCAATTAGTTGTGCTGTTTGAGGCTCATGTCATTACTTTCTGCCTTAATCTTTATTATTCATCTTTGTCTTCTGTTTGGGGTTTTCAGCTTGTTCTTATTTACCAAAGTTGTAAGGTGCATCATTAGCTTATTTGTGATTGCTATGATTTTTTTTAAAGATAAGCACTGAAAGCTGTAAGTGCTCCTCTTTGCTGTGCTCTCAAGTGCTGATAGGTTCTGCTTCTTTTTCATTTGACTAAGTGGGAGTTTTATTTTTTATTTTTGAGAATTTAATATGTAAATACTGTATTGACATCACCTCCCTCATGCTCTCTCCCTCTAATTCTTCCTTTGTCCCTCCCACTCCTTCTCAACTTCATGGCTTTTTATTGTTTAGTTATTATTGTTACACACTACACACACACACACACACACACACACACATATATATATATATATATTTATAAATACAAAATGCTGAATTCATTTCATATTGCTCATATGTATATATGCATTAAGCTTGATTCAAATGATCAGCAGATGCCTTCTTGGTTTGACTTCATTTTAGTTGCTTGCCCTTTTTTTGTACCAGCATCTGCTGCTGGCCTAGTCAGGCTTTGAGGTTTATAGTCTGTGCAAGCTCTCTAAAGACTACCCAGGTCATACTCCCTGGCTAATGTACTAACTGGGGTGAAGGTAAGCAGTGAACACACCATAGGGATCTGTAAAACAGACCTGTCTCTACATTTGCAAACCCTGCAAGTATTAATCTCTGGACTGGATGGACTCAGCTATAAGAATCACACAGTTTTCTGATGATTCAGAGTTCTTAGATAGTTTAGCAGGGGCCCTCACAGCAAATTGCTGTCTGTAGCAGTCAATCCACACAATAACTGCAGGCCAGGGCTCTCAATTCCTAGTGTTACCATCAACTGATGAGATCTGTGCCCACTGAGGGCAGGGCTGTCCTCTGCACTTCTGTCTGTGATGCATCTCTTGTCACCTGTCATTTTCTGTCTTGCACTGTCAAACCCTCCAGTCTTCATGACTGCTTCTCAGATAGTCTCTTATACCAGAATTACAACTGACAGGATTTGGAATTGCTGACTCATAGCTTTTCCAATTTTAGGTCATTAATGTTTTAAATCATAAGTTCGCTTCCAAGATGTTACATGGCAATTGCCTCAGAGCATGGAGGACTTCTGTTTTAACATGTGATTTCCTTCCACTTATTACCTTTCATGCAAGAGAAGCCGTATCACAATGATATGAGAGTAGCGTCTCTGGAAAAACATAATTTCCCAGGGACAAACCAAAGTACAAAGCTATGGACATTCACCCGGAGGAACCAATGAGTTTCACTGAGCACACATACAAGGACAAGGTAAGGGCTATGGGCAGAAGTATGCGTGATCATAGAGCAGCCACTATGTTAGGTCTGCTCTTAGTGTGGATGTTGGGTCACATGATCACTTAGTTATCAACCCACTTATGCCAGTACCTCCACAAGACCTCCAACTTTACTTGCAATTCAATTACATTCAAATGTCTAGGAGGAGTGGCTGGAAGCTTATTTGAGGGTTCAGTGACTACCTATATCCCTCCTTTAGTGAGGGAAAGTTAAGCATTAACAAGCCAGATCCTAAGGGACTCAGTTAACATAGTTGATGTCATGAAGATGCCAGCTGACTTTTTCAGAGGACAGAATTCTGCAACACTCAGCATCTGAAACTGCAGTGAGGGCTTTCAAGAATCATGGGATTCTCCTGGGGATGGTGCTGCAAGTCTCTTCACACCAAGACTGCTACCTTTCCTTCAGATGTGTCTAACTTCCTCTCTCCCATTGCCAGTCAAGCAGCTGGGGTTGTGTTCAGCTCAGCAGAGCAACAGAAGTAGCTCAATTTGTTCAGCATTGACAACTACTCATTTGCCACTCATATATCTGTCTTCTTCAGGGAGGTATCTGCTTTAGATCTTTGGCGATTTTAAAATTGTGCTTCTTGTTTACATTCTGTTGATATTTATGCACCTGTGTGTTTTAGGTATTGGTTCCCTATCTGACATGTTTTGCAACAATATCATCCAATTTTCCTCCACTTTAAATCTTTATTGTCTCCTAGACACAAAACTATCTGTCAGTCATCAAAAGCCCTGACCTGTTCATTATCTCATATTTCCAGTCAGTTTGTAGGCAGGTTTCCTGCTGTTTGACTTTGGAACAGAAGACTTGCTCATACTTGAGGTATAAGCAGGCTGACTAAGACTATATCATGTCTTCCATGAGATCTCTCTCAGTTCCAGATTGGCCTCTGCTCACAACCTACAGTGCATATACATTAATGCAAACACTGATTAGACTGTATTATTCCTGTTGGTTTTTTAGTCTCACATCTCAGTTAACATGGTTTTTCAAGCAAGGGAACTTTGCACAAATGCCATTTTCCATGGTTTTTTTTAAAGATATGTGACAGAGACTTTATAAGAAACCTTGAGAGTAAATAAATAAATATAAGCAAGAACTTGTGTGGGAAGAGACAATGAGTTACTCTTTTTGGCATTCATAAATGCTTTGGGTTGCGGGATTGACAGATAAAGAATGACATTAGATTAGAAGCAGATGACAAAGTTCTGCAAGTGTAAACACCATCTGTGTATGGCAATCAAAGTTTACCTTTATTCCTAAATTCTCCTCCTTTACTTCTTCCCCCTCTCCCCCTTTCCCCTTCTCCTTTTTTTGTGGTTCATACAATCTAGCACAACATGATGTATACACAGTACATTAGGGAACACCCTTTAGTAATTTTTATTTTTCTACTTTTCATCCTCCCAAATAATAATAAAATATATAAAATAAACGATAATCACACTACAATCCATAGACTCGGGGAGGCTAAGTAACAAGGAGGACTAAAGGGAGTAAGTACACTTGGATCTCCTTGAGAAGGGGAGATAGAGTAGACTTCTTGGGTGGAAAAAGGGTAGGTGGGGATAGGATGGAATAGGTCAGGGAAGAGGATGGAGAGAATGCTGGGAAAAATGACTGGAATTTGGGGGAGGCATTTGGGGAGTAAGCAAGGTAAAAACCTAGCAAAATGGTAAATCCTTGGAATCTACAAGGGTGACCCTAGCTAAGACTCCTGGTAATGGAGGATATGGAACCTCAGCTAACCATCTTCTGTAGCTAGGCAAGTCTTCTAGAGGAGGGATTGGTATATCAACCAAGCCTTAAAACCTTTGATCTATGGATAATGAAAACCCAGAGTCAGATATTGGTGTTCAAGCTGAAGATCAGAGAAGCAAAGGATCTAGCCACTAAAGTGTTCTCACCTCTACAAATGCTCACATGGAAGAGGCAATCCACAGAAGCTCAGATTGCATCTCCAGATTGCACTGCTCTCCACCAAGCCTCAGAATCCTAAACTTCTACATTCTCCTTAATGTGGTTAGTGACTAATTGGCAAATGAGACCCTTTGCTTCTTCTCTATATTCCTCTCTAGTGCTGTGATTGAAGGAATGAATTCTGTTAATCTTTTAGACTAATCATTCTCATGTAACTCTGGGTAGCATTGGACTCAGAGAGATTCATCCACTGCTGTCTCCAAGTCCTGGGATTAAAGGTGTATGCCACTACTGCTTAACTTCTATTACTACCTAGTGCGACTGGCTTTGTATTCTTCAGGCAAAATTTGTTAAATCATAAATAATATATCAGCACTCCTGTCTGAAAGCTGTGCTGGAGTAAAGGTGGCACAGGACTTGTGGGAGTGGCTAACCAATGACCTATGCCACAGGAGAGGGAGCCCATCCCTGACACTGTTTGGATGGCCTGGACTCAGAGTTTGGATAGCGCAGAGACCTTGGATAGAACTAAACACACCAATGAAAAGATTCCTGATGATGCTCTACTGTACTTGTAGACAGAAGCCTAATGTAACCATCATCAGAGAGGCTTCATGCATCAGCTGTTGAAAGCAGATGAAAATTCCCATAGCCAAACGTTAGTTGAAGTGCAGGAAATTCTGGGTAAGATCCATGTGAGAAAGATTGACAGAGCCAGAGGGTTCCAGGACACTGCAAGAAAACAGCACACACAATCACCTAACCATGGCCCACAGGGGCTCACAAAGACTGAACCAAGAATCAGGAAGTCCACATGAGTCTGACTATATCCTCTGCATATATGTTATATTTGTTTAGTGTGGTGTTCTTGAGGGACTCCTAACAGTGGGGGTAGAAGAGGACTCGCTCTTTTGTCTGCTTTTCAGACCATTTTCCTCCTATCGGATTTCCTTGTCCAGCTTTAATATGAGGGGATGTAACTAGTCTTATTGAAACATGATATTCCATGTTTGGCTGATATTCCTTGGAGGCCTGCTCTTTTCTGAAGGGAAATGAAGGGGGAGTGGATCTGGGGAAGAGAGGAAGCTGGGAGAGTATTGGGAGGAAAAGAGGGAGGGGAAATTGTAGTTAGGATGAAATATATGATAGAAGAATAAACAAAATATGACATTTTTATGCCATAAAATGTCAGAACACAGAAAAATCTTAAGAGAAAATAAAATCAGCTAATATACTCAACTTCAATATAACAAAATTTATCATTAATGTTAATGTCAGGTTATAAAGACAATTTCTTTATAACACTGTTCATTTTGAAATGAAGAAAATCTGATCTAAAATAATATTATAGGAATATAGAGATGGCTCTGTGGGTAAGATCATTGCTGAACAATCCTGCTACACTGAGTTTGGTCCCAGACTTTCGTAAAAAGTCAGTTGTGATGACAGCAGTGGCATGCCCCTGCACTCACAGCCCTTCTATGGTGATATGGGCATCAGAGATGGGAGGATTGCCTAGAAGCTCACAACATAACTATCCCAGAGTGTACAACACAGCATCAGAAACGAGAGTAATCCTGCCTCAATCAGGTAGAAGGTGAGAACAGACTCCCAACTGGTTTCCTCTGATGTCTTTACAAACCATACATGCACATGTGCCCTAGCCTCAAACATATGACAAATGATATGATGTTGCATTAAATTATACATCAGAGGAGAAAAGATTCATAATATATTTACAAAAATTAGTATGTGAGCTAATTTCTGTAATACCACCCATAATATCAGCCCTCTGGAAATAGAAGCAGGAACATGAGAAGTTCAAGGTCATCACCAGATATGAAGAAAGTTTGAGGCAGCCTGGAATACAAGAAAACCTGTCTAAGAAATTATCCTTGTATTTTTATTTGTTCATTTGTTTGGTTTTATTTAAGTTTTTTTTTTCTTCTACAAAATCCATGGTCAGATATTTAGCTGCATACCCTCATAAACTAGTCATAAGTCTGTTGGTGTATCTCAGCTAGCTTCTTCCGATGATAGCCTTCACAATGCTACTGATGTGGAAGTAGACACGCTCCACAGCAGAAAAAGCAGGTGCAGAGAGCTGTACCATAACTGAACAGTGACTCCTAACAATGCAATTCTATTCTGTAAGAAGGACTGTAAACAATCATTGGGTATATGTATATAATGTTATAATATGGTATTATTTTAAGCTGGTGAATGATGTCTTGCTTATTTGGAGTGTGTGTGTGTGTGTGTGTGTGTGTGTGTGTGTGTGTGTGTGTGTGTGTGTGTGTGTCCCTGTGTTTGTGCATGGGGGCATCAGTTGTCCTGCTCTATTCCTTCTCAATGGCTCTCATTTTATTCCCTTGAGATAGGGTCTCTCACTGAGAGTGGGACTAGGCTGGAAGCCAGCTTCCCCCAGCAATCCTTACATCTCTGCCTTAAACAGTTCTGGGCTTACAGTGGCTAATGGGATCGTGCCTGTTTTTTTTTTTTTTTTTTTTTTTTTTTCTTTGTGTGTGTGTGTGTGTGTGTGTGTGTGTGTGTGTGTGTGTGCTGAAGACATGATTTCTGTTCTTCACACTTGTGTAATGAGCCATTTAGGCACTGAGTCACTTCCCTAGTCCCTGATAATGCCCTTTGAACATGACAATGCCTTGGGAGTTCCTGAATTCTTTGATAAGATCTTAAATGAACTTTAAATGATTCCCAGATCCTAATAAAAGACACTAGTAAATCTTAGTGTGTTTTGTCCTATGTAGGTATGGGCTGAATACAACAATTCAAATTAAAACACAAAACATAGAAACCTTAATGAGTTTCTCCATTTCTAGGCAGACTATGGCTTCAGTTGGATGGTTTTTCACTTTCCTCAGGGTCACCTGCTTAAGGTGAAACCCATGCCATTGTGAAAAAGTGATGAACTGAGACCTTTCAGTGACTATTCAACTGAGCATACAAGGAGACATCTGTGTCTCAAGCCCATCAAGCTGTCAGAAGACACTCTGCTCCAACTTGATAGTTTGTACCAGGGTCCTGAGTAAACCTGAGCTGGTGAGACCCAGCTGAGTTACATACACCTTTGTTCTACAGAAAAGGTAACTTACTCTCTGTTGTATATACCACTAATTTTTTTTTTTTTGAGGTAGTGTCCATTGTGTAGTACAGGATGGCCTTCAGTTTAGCAATCATCTGTCTCACCCTTCTAAGTACTGGATTACAGGTGTGCATACCACTCCTAGATTAAGTTGTTCAACATTAAAATATACTGTTATTAATGCATGGTGGCAGGTGGCTAATATGGCTGATTTAGTCTGTAAGTATGGAAGGAGATTGGCTGTCCTCTTTCCAAAGGACTCCACTTGTCTCTGTGAACTTGTTTCCCATAATTAAATGGATGTTCTTATCATTTATCCATGCCTTGTTCAGTATAGGCTCTCATTGTCCTGGAGGTAACAAATATCGGTGAGCTTTGGGAAGTACAGTTCAGCTCCCAGGAGTCCATGCAAGGCCGATTCATTAAAGATCATTCTTTGCAGCTAGCTCCATTTAGGAAGTCTTATAGTCTAGGGTTGGTCTCCTGGAGGCCATAACTTCCCATTAGATTACTTTCTTTGGTTTAAATCCAAGTACTAATGGAACAGGTCCACAATGCAAATACCAAACCAAAAACTTTGTTTTGATTTTTTAAAAGTATGCTTCAACCACATTTATAAGTTTCCATTTTGATGTGAGGCTATTTATAATATTTATTTGACTTGTTTGAGTATTTACATGCCTACCTGCAACCTTTTTGCTGTGTTTGATGATGGTCTGTTGAAGCATCATATCATATCACTGATACCTTGGAAATACAAATTCTGGGAGCCTATTGCTGTATCTAAGCTGGTAAAATGTTTGTCTAGCATACACAAAGTGCTGTGTTAAGTCCTCAGCACTGCATAAACCTGACATGGTGGCATACACCTGTAATCTTAGTCCTAGGGTGGTAGAAATGGAAAGATTAGGAGTTCAAGATCAGCCTCAGCATAATGATGAGTTTGAGACAGCCTGGGCTACATGAGACTCTGTCTCAAACCATCATCATCATCAACAAAATATAAATTCTGATGGACTGTAATTTTAAGTTTCTGGTCATCAGATTGTAGACATTTCTTGTCTCATTTGGAATATTATGTCATTATTTTACAGTATAAAATGCAACATTGAGAATGAGTGTCATAAGGAAATAGCAAAATGGAAGTTCCAGCAGAAAGAAAGGCTCATTTAATATTCATCAAAATTCCTCACCCCTGTCCTCCACATGGGAATATATCAAGGTGCCCAGGTTTACAGTAAGATGCTCAGATTATAGTTTAGATTATCTCCTTCTGAGCCAAAGCTGTGCTTGCAATCAGATGGTTAGGGAAGTGAGACTTATAGCTTCACCAAAAAACAGTGCTTCCTTCTGCAGCATAACTCAGATCTCCCTGCCTTCCCCCTTCCTGCCTTCCCCCTTTCTCCCTCTTCCCTCCCTCTCTCCCTTCCCCTTCCTTCCTTCCTTCCTTCCTTCCTTCCTTCCTTCCTTCCTTCCTTCCTTTCTTTCATTCAGTACTTGGGAAATTAACTCAGGGTCTCATGCATCCTACGAAAGCATTCTACTGTTGAGCTATATCCTTAAGCAAGACCATTTTGTTTTGTTTTGTAGGTTTCCCCCTTTTGTCTAGAGATAATAGGGTACCAATTCTGACTAAGTTGATGTTCTGGGTGGAATTCAGCCTTGTGATCTCCACCCAGGCTCAGAAGTGTGTTATAGGTCATTTTGGCTTACTCAATGAGACACCGTCTCAAAAATATCTACTTCCCTTCATTACAATGAAGGATCTGAGGTAGAAGCTGTCTCACCTAACAAAGTGTGTGTAGCTCACACTTCAGGAGCTTCAAGGACACAGCACGGTGTTGGTTCTATTCTGATAAGAGCCGTCTCAGCTGTTTCACACTACAGCAGAAAGGGTGGCAGGAACAAATGCAGGAGTGAGTGATCACATACGACAGGACCAGAGTGAGATGGACTGCCAGGCCTGGCTTTTCTTGATAAGAACTCAAGAGTCCATGAGAGCTACTTTTAGGATTTTAAGTGAAGTCTCCTATTCACTGAGAGCTAAGGACTTACCATCAGGTCCCAGAGTTCAACCTTCTATTTCTCAACATTGCCATCAGGAAAGAAACATTTCACACAGGTCCCTGGGAGACAAGGCCTGTCCAAACAACTATACATTTTACTAAATTATTGTGTTAGAAAGAGTATAACTGCCATTTAATTAAAACTGCTATGTGGAAATAAGGTAGGCTCAGTATGGTGGTCTAAATAAAAACATGTCTCACATATGCTCATGTACTTGACTACTTGGTTTCTAGTGAGTGGTGTTCTTTGGGGGAGGACTGATTTACAGCATCATTGGAGGAGTACATCACTGGGGGAGGATTTAAGAATACTAGCTTGATGCATGGTGGCATTTCTAGTTTACTCTCTACTTAATGCTTTGGTATTTGTACTTGAAGGTGTGAGTTTAGCTTCCTGTTCCTGTGCCATGCCTTGCTCTTCACTGCCATGCCCCCCACTCCACGATGGACTCTTTTCTCCTATGGAACTGTAAGACAAAATAAACTCTTCATTGGTCATGATGTTTTATTGCATCAATACAAAAATAACTAGCTCACTCAGATGTGTGTGAGTCCTCTGATATGGGTGCAGGGAAGCAAGCCAGGTCTTCTACAAGAATAGTGAATGCTTTTAATCAGTGACTCATCCCTGCAGCTCTTAAACCAGTTATTTTGCACACTGTCAAAAAAGGCCAAAAATAAATAACAACTAAAGCTGACATGTGAAAGTATTGGTTTTGTTTTTTGTCGTCATGAAAGATGCAAACCTTAAAGGTAATATAAATCAATCTTCTAAAATACCTGACCATCCATCAACTCAATAATAATTTGATAAATGTTTCAATTTAAGGAAAGTTGTTTTTTTAAAGAACATTTTTTGGAAATAATATCATATTATCATTTTGTTTCTACGTGAAACTAATGTGAGAAACATTTCACATCAAATAACTTACATATGCCGATATCCCAAGGTAGATTTTGCCTCCTCTGCTTGTGTTCAGAGGCAGAGCTGTCTTAAAATTGTCAGTGATAATTTACAGACCACCTGTTCTTGAATCTCCAGAGAATTAGCCCAGCCCAGGAATGCCTACCCTGGAAATAAGATAGCTGCCAGTATATGTGTGTTTCTCACTATACTCAGCTAGTGTCCTCCAGAGGCTCAAGCACAAAACAAAATAGCCCTTTCCAGTGCTGAGTGTTAAGTTCCTCATGGAAGGAAACTCAAATTCCATTTGCATCTGTTGCTTTGGCAACATAGATTGTGAGCTTTACCAAACAAGATGTTCCTGAGGTTACAGCCACTGAGTTGAAGCCAGCTTACTCAAATGTGCAAAACTCACACATTAGTGGGAATCTATTTGCTGTCACTTCTGCTTACTAAGCTGTGTCTCTCACTCAGTTTTTAACTGTTCGAGGACAGGGACAGAGTTTTATTGATCTCTGTATTTGTAAATTTAGCATAAGGGCATGGAGATCTAACTGCTTCATGAACACGAATGGAGTGAACATTTAGATAATACATGCTGATTAGAAGCAGCCTGGAAGAGCTTCTCATTTCTGACAAAGACTTTTGATCATCATCATTATTATTATTGCTATTGCTGTTACTATATGGAAATTGTCACAAGGTTACTTTGTTGGTCAACAAGGAATGCAAAGGAAGGATAGATGGAGGGTGAAGCAAGAGATGCAAACATTGATCACAGGAGTATGCATCATTGTGTTGAGTGTGAGAGAAATAGGTAACCCAGAAAGTTTGTGTGTGTATGTGTGTGTGTGTGTGTGTGTGTGTGTGTGTGTGTGTGTGTGTGTTCAAGAAGAATCTAATACCTGAGGTGAATTTTATTACATCTACTTTGCATATGTGTATGGGTGTGTTCATGTCAGAGACAAGGAATCAAGAACAAAAGCCAGTTCTCTACTTCCATCATGTGGGTCCTGGGGACTGAGTTCAGTTTATCAGGGTTGGCAGAAATTGCCTTTACCTGCTGATCTGTCTTACCTTCCTGGCGTCAAAATTTGAAGCTAAAGAGCTCTGGGCAACAGGAGGATATCGTGTTGTGGGAAGAGGCAAGTATGGCGAGCAGAGTGGAGTCAGCACAGCGAGGGGAGATATATGCTGAGCATCCCTTTGCTCAGCATCAGTCCTTTTATAATGCCTCCTTACCATCTTTCCAGTGGCCAGACATTCTCTATGTTCTTAAATGGAACCTTTCCCAGTCTCCTTGAGGGTTTGTCTTTCTCCTTCCCTGTGTCTGAACCGTTCCACTTATGACAATAACCTTTTTGTGTTCTTCATTTTTATAGTATTTGAACCACTATCTTGGTTGAACTTTATATTTGATTTCACTTTTCCTCACTATTTGTTTTTTTTTTTTCTTTTACTGTAAAGGGTTTTCTGGAAAGACTCCTGGAAAGCAGCATGTTGGCAGTTGAAACTGAGGCTCCGTAAGCAAATGCTCACTTTGCCACCACCATTGACTCTCAGCAGACTAGAGGCTGCAAGGAGACTCTTAGTTGGGAATTCCTGTCCCTTTCCTCATCTCCACAGATTTTTCCTCTTTTTCTGTCCTGCTTCAGATCACCCTGTGGATTTTTCAAATATGTATAAGTGATGGGTGTTCAATCTCTTGGTAAACACCCTTCAGATATGATATTCAGTTATGCTGGAGTCAGCAAATGATTGTGGACATTGGGATTGTGTTGGGTCCTAACATCGACTAAATATGACCACAGGGTTAGTTTCTCTGAGAAAACAACTAAGAGGTGAGTCTTCATTGTAGCTAATTTATGGTATAGAAGGACTGTGGTCTCAGATAAGAGAACTTATGCACTATAAATGAATACAAAGCAAATATTAAATAGTGTTGTGATTTTATTTTCAGTGGCATGCTACAAATTGCTTAATCATGCACACACAATTTATCTCTTTGTGCATATCTGTGTGAGTGTGTATTTTAAATATTTCTTGTTGAAATGTACAATGTTCATAAAATATGGCAATAATCTGAGGAACGTTTTTGTCCCCAACACTATACATAAGAATTATCATCTTAACTACATCTTTGAAATTATTGTTACATAGTTCCCTCTCTCATATCATCCCTCCTCTCTCTCTCTTCTCTCTCTTTCACCCAACCACATTGTTATTTCTTTCCTTCCCCATACACAGATGTAAAAGCATTCATGCTATTGAAAATCTCTGGACTTCGTTGTTGTTCCACACGGGTAAAAGGTAAAAGCCTGCAACTTATAACCAAGACTATAACCCAACAGCATTTATGGAAACAGAGTGCCTTGAGGGGGGCAATCAATTGGTTATAGAACCTCCTCAAATGGCCACACCTCTGCTATGGTAGCTGGACTCTGGGTTAGCCTGGTCTGTTGGTGATTTAGATAAATTCACTCTAATTCAGTGGCTTCCCAGAAATTTTATTTAGAACAGCTATGCAGTATTCTATATTTTCTCCGAGCATATCAAAGGTCTGTATTCTTTGCTATTACAAATAATTCTGCTATAAAGACTGTATCACATACTTCCTACATTTAAAGATTTCATGCATATGCATATATATAATTAAAGTAAAACTAAAGTCAACAGCAACTGCCCTTCCTATTTGCAATATAGTATGACATACAATTTTCTATATAGTTTTGTTCTACTATGGCCTAATGTGAGTATGTATGTATATATATTTAAAGGGTGTTTTAACCTGATAAATCCATGGTTTTCCTACTTAAACATTAATCAGAATAGTTTCAAAAGTGTCTCAAAACATAATTGCTATAACTTTTCCTAAATTTTTGTTTCAATATATCCTTAGTAAGGATTCCAAATTTGAACTTTAAAACAAAGCATGTAGATTACATTCTGTAAATATGTTTCTCATATTGGTCAATGAATAAAGCACTGTTGGGATATAGGAAAGCAAGATAGGTGGGACTAGGAGACTAGGAGGAGAGAGGAAGTAGTAAGGAGGAGGAGTCAAGATGGAGGATAGAGAGAAGAACGCCAGCCTGTCTCTCTGGTAAGATGAGACCACATGGAAGTTCTTATATTAATAGAAATGGGTTATAATTAAGACAGAGCTTGTCGATATGAAACTAGTAACTGGCCAACAGAATTATATATAATACAGCATCTCTGTGTATTATTTGGGCCTGACCAGTGGAAAAGCCCTACTCTTAACACATGTGTGTGTTTGTTTATTGTGGTTCTGGGATTGAACCCAAGGCTTCTTTGGTCATAGTAAGTATGTGCACTGCCCCAAACCAAGGATGAAACCATATGTTTAGCCTTTAATTTTTGCTTCTAACAAAGCCTCAGGTGCTCCTGGTTAGTAGACTTCATACGGTGAACCTACTGGACTAGGTAGAACATCACAGTTTTCCAGCAATTAGTAAACTTCAGGCACCTGGCTGAAGAGTGAAGTGTCCAGCCTGAGTGTGGATGTACAAGGGAAACCATGCACTCCATAGCCTTCCCAGAACCTGGAATTATCACTTGGAAGTTTTGCTCATTTATTAAGGATGAAAATACTTAATACATTTTTTTCAAAGAATTAATTTTTTCAAATAATTACTAGTTGCTCAAGTTTTTCTTTATGCAAAGCTCCATTCATTTTCCTGAAGCTACATATTATTAATCAGTATAAACATAAAGTATTAGTCTTTGTGAAGTGTATGTGTTATAAATATCTTACCATAATTCATGTTTTTTGTAATGATTTAATTTTAATTGCATGTGTGTGTATATGGATTCATATAGATACTCTGTGCTCCAAAGACAGAAACGTGTATTGGATCTTTGGGACTGGAGTTACAGGAGGTTGTGGGCTACCCTGATCTGGACCCTGAGGACCTGATTTGGATTCTTTGAAAGAGCAATATGAACTCTTAACCACTGAGCTATCTATCCCAGTGAGTTTTAACTTACTGTATTTTGAAGAACATAATATCTTAATTCTGAATTAGTAATTTTTTCCTTTTATTTTTTGTTTTCATTTTACTTTCCAACCACAGTTCTCCCTCCAACCTTCTCACCCCTCCTCCTACCCCTTCTTACCTCCTCCCACACTCCCTAACCTACTCTGTAGCCCCCCCCTCCGTATACTCCTCCTCACTGGTAAGGGCTCCCATGAGGAGTCAACATAGTCTGGCACAATAGGTTGGGGGACAGGGCCCAGTCCCTCTCCCATGCATTAAGACTGAGCATGACATTTCACCTTAGGGAACAGGCTCCAACAAGTTAGCTCATTCACTTGATATATATAGTGGTCCTACTGCCAGGGCCCCCTCTAACAGTCCAAGCTTCACAACTGTCTCCCACATATGGAGGGCTTCTTTTGGTTCCATGGACTCTCCACAATTGTAGGTCTAGAGTTCATGGTTTCCACAAGTTTGGTTCAGATGTCTTTGTAATTTCTCCATATTGACCTCCCTTGCTCATATGTTCCCTTCTCCCTCTTTTTCTAAGTATGGCAACACAGACTCAGAAAGAGCAACATGATACCTATTCACTCATAAGTGGATATTAGTCATAAGACAAAGGATAACCAGACTAAAGTCCTCCAGAGAAACTTGGTAACAAGGAGGTATGTAAGAGGGGCAAATGGATCACCCTGGGAAGAGAAGATGGTATCTATGGGGCAAACTGGGGGTGGAGGGTTGTGAGGGGAGCAGAGGGGACATGGGAACAGGAGGGAATGAGATGGCTTAGGTAGAGAGAGATGTAGTGGAATAGCAATGAAAAAGATATCTTAATAGAGAGATCCACTATGGATGTAGGGAGAGTCCTGGTGGTAGGGTAACTCCCAAGAATACACAAGGAGGACCCCAACTAACACTCCTAGCAATAGTAGAGAGAATGCCTGAACTGGCCTACACATGTAATCAGATGGATGAATACTCCAACTAACATCATAAAACCCTCATCCAATAATTGATAGAACCAAACACAGAGATCCACAACCAAGAACCTGTCAGAAATCTGTGAATCCAGCTGAATTGGTTATTTTATGGTGAGCATATATTGCATTCTATTGAAGAATCTGCATACTTTAAGTCATGGGTAAACATCCATGTTTCCTCCTAAAGGTGTAATTTCTAGATCTTTGTGAGAAGTTTCCAACACCCAAAACAACCATGTTGAAAAGGTATGGAGCCCACCACTTAGAATGTCTGTGTTGATGCTCTTGAACATCCCACTTCTGAATTCCTTGTACTTTCAAATCTAGCCCACACATCATAGAGACTATTTCTTACTTCATTACACACACACACACACACATGACTTTTGCTGGAAAACAAATAACATGAATGAAATGAATGAACCTGATATATAGATTGAAACCCTCTTTCCCTCGGGAATTGATCTTACTTCCATCTTGGTCACCAGGCCATAGACACTCTTTAATGTTGACATAAAGTATAGAAGTGAGGAGGCTGCTAAGTGCAAGAGACCATTGTCTTAGTTAGGGTTTCTATTGCTGTGCTGAAATTCCATGCTGAAAAGCAAGTTGGGGAGGAAAGAATGGGTTTATTTGGCTTCTACTTCCATATTGCTGAAGGAGGAAGTCAGGGCAGGATCCTGGAGGCAGGATCTAATGCAGAGGCCATGGAGGGGTGTTGCTTACTGACTTGCTTACCCTGGCTTTCTCAATGCACCTTCTTGCAGAACCCAAGACCAATAGCCCAAGGATGACACCACCCACAATTGTATGGACCCTCCCACATTGATCACTAATTGAGAAAATGCCTGCATCTGGATCCCATGAAGGCATTTCCTCAAATGAGGCTCCTTCCTCTGATGACTCTAGCTTGTTTCAAGCTGACACACAAAACCAGCCAGCCCACTCAGAAAGCAGAGAACTCTTTATGCCTGCTTAGCATGAGTAGGCAAAACCAGATGTAACTCTGGCTGTCTGTGACAATGGCAGGCCCTTCGGTGCCATGAGTGAACATGCTGGCTGTGCTCTGGCACATTGCTTTAAGGCATGTCTAAGGTGTCTTGTTAGTATTTGAAAAGAGATGACAATGGGAAGTAAAAGGGAGACATTGCAATGAAAAACTGAGGCGGAACCCCCTAAAAAGCTCCAGGCAATACCCATTGCTTGCTAGCCCCATTAGCTTCTGGTATTCCTGGGGTTGGGTTGGGTCTCAGTGGCCACTCCGTTTATCAAGACAATAAAGAATGTACTGGAGATGGAGCTAACAGATGCTGGCATGCTCAGGAATGGCTCACCTGGAAAGAGAGGCTATCACTTCAGGGCTTCTTAGTAAGAATTGGATAGGCCTGAGATAGCAAACAACAGGGGCTAGAGTTTAATAACCAAGGTACCTATGTCTAACCATTGTTGTGTGTGAAAGGCATATAGAATAGAGGTCAGAGGGTCTAATGCATGGCAAAATAGAGAGAGATGAGCTTACTCAGATAACTTAATTTCCCTATAGGCAAGGCAGCCAGGAAGCCAAGAAGGGATTGCATAATATATGGACTTCAATGTATTCAGGATATATGGAGAATTGTGAAGCCAGCCTTCCTACTAAATTGTGACTTCTTGACCATTTTCCAGATATGAGCCACTTTTCAGACTAAGAATGGTAAGGCAAACTAGTACTGGAATTCTAATATGAAGGGCCCAGCAACAACACAGCCAGAACTCACAGCTGACAACCTCCCTCTCTATTTAAACACACCTTGTCACATAGCTGTCTGTCCTATGACAAACAGCTTAAAAGCTTTGTATGGGTAGCAGTTGTTTGAGTTGATGATCATGTGCCTCTTACTGCATTTTAATTAGAATACAGCCAACATCTGCTTAGTAGGTACAAGCTAGGTTTTAAATAGCCAGTCTGAATATTTTGTCTTTTAAATGTCAGGCTTAATGTAATTATGAGGATAATTGTTATATTTGTACTAATTTCTATGTTTTCTTTTGTATTTACTTTTCTGTTTGCTCAGCTCCCTCCACCCCTGATTTCTGCTTCCTTACATACTTGCCTGTTTCTTAATCAAACTGTTCCATCTCCCTTATCCTTTCTTGTCCTTTATGCTACTTCAGATATGACAAACCTGGATGTGCTTTAGCAGGTAGCTCATCTGCTATAGCAGACAGGTGTAGCACAGCTTTTTCAGATAGTTCATCTGCTGTAGCACACCTACGTTAAAGTGTCCAAGTAGTTTTACCTTATTTTGAAAGCATTCAGAAAGTTTTAATTCCTTTTTCTTTTCAGATACAAATCTACCCTCTAGGATTTTACACAGAAATATTTTAAAGCCCTTAATGTCTGTGTACACTAGACTGTTCTTCTAGGTCATGTGTTTGTGGAGTATCTAGTTTTATGTGTGATCCTTACATACATATACAGATACAGAAATAGATGATAGATAGATAGATAGATAGATAGATAGATAGATAGATAGATAGATAGACAGATGGATAGATATATGACAGATAGATGATAGGTAGATGACAAATTAGTAGATTGAGAATATAAGTGAAAGTGCTTTGTAACCCTGCATTTTCATTTGACATAATAACATGACAGGAACATCATAGAGTCTCCCACATAATCTCAAAATGATTAAGTGACTTTTAAATATCCTATTTGTTGTTGAACTACAATTTATTTAAGCTAACTCTCAATATTTTTGTGTAAGGGGCCCTAAGGAATTACTATTGTGATGAATATGGCAGCACACATCCTGCTACATAAATCTTTGCCCTCATTTATTAAAATTTCTTAAAGGAATATTACTATAAGTGGAGTTTCTGGGTCAAATTATCACAACCTTATAAATTTAATTTTATTCCCCTTCCTCATGACTTATCTCCAACCAAGACTCTGGAGTCACTTTAAATTTAAAAAATTTGCATACATTGAAGTAAAGCCAGTACAAGATTTTTTTTTTAAAGTCTAATAGTATTAAGGGATTTAAGATGAGAAGAAATTGACTCCTATTCAATTTGTCTTCTTTATACATACATTCACTTTGAAAAACTTGTATTATTTATTTATTTAGTATCCAGTCAACAGTTCTGCTTAAGCCATATGTCAAACTGTCAGCTTGCTCTTTTTCATCTCTGTCTCTTCTCTCCGTCCTCTAAGTGAATGTTTTAGCACACTTCCTCATCCATTGTCTTTACCTTACATCCCATTTATTTCTTTTCTGTTCTCATCCTATGGTCTATATGCTACATACAAATTTACACCTGCAGGATTAATAAGTAATGCATTGTTTTGCAAACATTCAGACATTCTAGAGGTCAATTTTTAAGGTAGGAAATGCCAAACTTCAGATGATCATAATTGTTTTCTTGTGCACATATACAAATAAAATACACACAAACATACACATAAATGCATACATGCTAGCATATTCACAGATTGCATATACATATACACATAATACAACACATACACATGAATGTGGAGATGATCCATGATCCATGGAAGTATCCTTGCATCTCCAGGCAGTTTTTATCTTGAGAACCTGGTTTCTTGAACTTCGGTGTGCTGCAATGCCCTCCTGTTGTTCAGTTATGATAAGTATCCTGAAAACTATTTTTTCATTGCTTGACTTCTGAATTAAAGAGACAGTGAAAGGTGATATGGGAGAAGAAGAAGGAAAGAGGAAGAGAAGGGAGGGAGGAGGTAAACCATAGATTTCTTCTCTTGGACATCTATATATTTAGCTAAGTTAGATTCTGAAATACCTAGACAATACATTCTAAAATGTATTCCAGATTTACCCCGTCTCTTAGGATTTAGTCTGCAACAGATATCTGCATAAGAAACACAGCTCAGTTTATCACTTAGCTAACAATACAAGCCAAATTCTGTCCCTGTGATTAGAACTGTTAAGGAAACCCTTAGATTTCCCTGATGCTTTGACCCTTTAAAATAAGAGAAATAACTAAGGGACTAGAGAGGTGGCTCAGAGGTTAAGATAATTTCCTGTGTCTGCTAAGGACCCACATTCAGCTCCCAGAGGCCATAGTAGGCAGCTCATAACTGCCTCTACTCCAGGTTCATGGTGCCAACATATTCACCTGGCCTCTTCGGACACTTCTCCTTATGAGGTGCACATAACTCACACAAGCCTAGACATAAGAATAAATTTATAAATCTTTAAAAACAAACTCAGAAATTACAGCATCATAGCACATTAAAGCATCTAGATATTTTAGAAATAAGTTATCTCCAAGTACCACTTATACCTATATCTCAAATCACAACTTAAAAAAAAAATGTTAACCACACTCTGTGCTAACTTCCATACATGATCTAAATCTAACTTAACATTGACATCTCTTGTTTAATCATGGGGACTCTAAATTACTATGCTATTAAAAAACAGAGTTGTTTTTTAGAGCAGTTTCAGGCCCATAGAAAAAGTAGAAAGGAATGTAGAGAGCTTTGCTGTAGGTGTCCTACCCTCTCACATGCCTGGGTCTTGAGCCACGTCCCTGCTGTAGTGGTACCCTGTCCGAACTGATGTACTTACACCAACAATCATTGCAGACATCAGTGTTTATTGCTTGCCACTCTTGGTTCTCTGCAACACAATCCTGATGGGAGGAAAGGTCATAGCATGTACACAGCTTACAGTCCAAATAGTATCAGTGTCCCCAAATCCCTCTGTTTTCTGAGTTCACAGATTCCCAAACACTGGTTTTGTTACTATCTTCATAGTTTGTCTTTCTCAGAAAGTTCTGGAGTTATCCTCTAAATAAATAGATTCTGGCTTGCTTTTTGCGTTCTTTCACTTTGTGATATGCATTTAATTGTCTTATCTTTTCATTCCTTGAGAGGCCATTTCTTTTGAGGACTGAATAAAAATCTGTTGTCTAGGTTAATTTGGTTTGTCTGTTCAGCCACTGAAGGACATCTTAGTTGCATCAATATGTTAGCAATTGTGTGTACAAACCCACTATTAACAACCATGTGGGTGTAGATTTCAAATTGTTTTGGGCAAATAGAAGATCAATTACTAGAATATAAGGCAAGACTCTTTTTAGCTTTGTAAGAAAGTGCTGGGGAAAAGTCCAGCATTTAGAGTACTGGCTGCCCTTTCAGGGCACTCATGTTCAGTTTTGAGCACCCACATGGGTTTGTTCAAATTTCCTGTAACTCCATATATTAATCAGGGTTCTCTAGAATCATGGAACTTAGGGAGTAAATCTCTCTCTGTCTTTTTCTCTCTCTCTGTCTCTCTCTCTCTTTTTCTGGAATTTATTTGGATGATTTATATACTGTACAGCTAATCCAACAATGGCTAGCTGTGACTGAAAAGCCCAAGAATTTATTAGTTGCCAATCCCACAAGGCTGGATGTCTTATGAACATGCTGGAATCCCAAGAGGTAGACTCCCATACCAGTGGAGGAATGTGTGTGCTAGCGAGGTGAGGGCAAGCAAAGAACAAAGCTTCCTTCTTTCCAGTCCTTATGTAGACTTCCAGCAGAAGGTGTGGTTCAGACTAAAGTTGTGTCTTCCTACTTCAAAAATGCTGAGTAGATGTGGATTCACTCTCTTCAAACCAAGCAGAAAATCTCTCACATAATGGGAGATGTTATTCTGTAAATATGTTTCTCATACTGGTTAATGAATACAGCCCTGTTGGCCAATGGGAAAGCAGTAGGTGGGGCTAGGAGACTAGGAGGAGGAAAGAGGAAGTAGTTAGGAGGAGTCAGCATGGAGAGACTGGAGAGGTAGTATGCCAGCCACCCTGACCGGTAAGATGAGACCACATGGAAATACTTAGATTAATAGAAATGGGCTAATATTTAAGACAGAGCTAACTGATAAGAAATTAGTAACTGGCCAACAGCTTTATATCAAATACAGAGTCTCTGCGTGTTATTGGGGGCTGGCATGGTGGTGGGACCAGAACAGTGGCAGGGAAAAACCTGCTCGTAACACTCACAGGTGAGCTCCATTTCTAAATCACAGTTCATCTCAGATACAGTCAAGGTGACAACCAAGAGTAGCTTGAGGACTCAGTGCTTTCTTTTTGGCCTCAGAGAAAACCACACACATGTGGTTCATATTTGTAAGTAGACACTTTTCACATTACCTAAAAAGGAAAGTGACAATATGCTTTGCAAAGTGATGGTACCACATCATATTCTTACTCAGTGAATAAGAATGGTCTTTGTTTTTTCACATCCTTGAGAGCAAATGCCCTACATGCTCCATGTCTTAGATCTGTGTATTTCTAGTATGGCATCTCTTATTTGAACTTCCATATTTTTGACTACATGGTGGCATCTTCCTATGCTTGTTTTCACCTTGGATTTTTGGGGACATGCTTGCAAAGGTCCTGCTCTGTTTCATTGGTCTGCTATTAGTATAAGCACATCAATTACTGGTCCTGCTATTTGCAGAATAGATTCCTTTGTAAACTCATTTCTATATCTGATAATGTTCTTTGTTCTGAAGTGAGCTCTGCCTGAAATTAATGTAGCTATTTTTACATTCTTTGGAATATTACTAGTACAGTGTGCTTCTCCATTATTCACTTCCATCTATATCTGCTTTTATATTTGACATGAATTATTGTTATTTAACTTGTAAACTATCTTGTGTTTCTTTTCTTCTTTTTCCTCCTCCTCTGCTTCATTGTCATCATCTTCTGTCCTGGGGTTGAATCCAGGGTTAAAATAAGCAGTTTATCAACTGAGTTATACCCTTGGTTCTTATCTTAAACAATATACACTCTATTGTTTTTCAGTTCCACAGTTTCTTCAAATTTTTCTTTAGAAATACAGATGATTACTTGAGGTACAAACATTTCTAAGACACATGATATTAAGTAACCTCTCTCTATAGAGGAAACTCTAGGCAGTGCAAGGGATGAGCACCACTTCCTGGCAAGTGGCTATATAGTTGTTGTCCCATTCAGGCATGTAGAGTTCTTCTGAATGTAGCCCCAGCCTGGCCTAGACTGTTCTGCTATCTCTTTTCTATGGTCTCCAACATGGATACCATGTACTCTGCATTTCTACCCAAGCTGTGTGTTCATTTTCTCTGTTACTGGATGCTAAACATACTTTCTGAGGACTAGAGCCTCACAGCTTTGCCTCCTGTGTGTTTAGATACTTTAGACTACCTTAGGTTCTCATCAACACAGAGAGACTTTTCTCTCATCTGGCGGATTGCAAATCATTGTACCATCCCTGTTTTAAAGTAGCACCTATGAGAGTATGCCCAACTTTAGACATTTCTCTCCACACTAACAGTAGCCTATAGAGACTTTATGGCATCTTTTTACTGTTCTTGTTTTGATTTAGAGTCACATAATGTATATCAGGCTCCCAGGAACTAATTTTGTAGTTCAGACTGACCTCAAACTTATGACACTCCTGCACCATGCCTTTTAAGGCGTGAGCCATCACATCTCAATAATTGCATTTTGTAATGTCATTTTAGTGTTGCAAAGGTATAAAATATAAAATATAAGGTTTGTCAGTTATTTGGATCTTGTTAGATATAGTGGAAAACAAAATTTGAAGGATGATATAAAGGGTATCTAAGCATCACACTCTTTGGGAAAAAAGTTGGTTTGAATAAAAATGTCTAATTTCTGTTCAAATCAAGCCAGTGCTCTCCCTGTGTCCTAATGGAGAGCAAATCTTTCTGAGAGGAACCCACTCCTGGCAGTTGGTAACACCTGTATTTATTGTAGGCAAAACAATCATCGCACTAATGATAATTAATTTGGGAGCATTAGCAGATTGATTTATTTAATGAACCTACAAGTAATTGTGAGTTTCTTTACAAATGCCATCAGGGAAATGAGACCTGTTACCATTTAAAGTAGTTTGCAATGGACATGCATATCCTTTAAAGAATGGTCTCCTATCTTCACCTGGAGTCTATCTGAGCAGAGCTCTCCAGTTTTTCACTTCTCATGAGTAGATTCATGTCTGTCATTGTGATGAGGGCATAGTGGCACAGGGTTTAGTTTTCACTCTGGCCTCCTTGAAAGCACATGACAAATCTAGAGGCTGAATTTAAATCAGAGCAGGTCCTATAATGTGCTAGGTGCCTGCTCTTTATTTGATACTTATATCAGTTGTTTGTCACTTACAATAACATAACATAGCACATCAAAAGGCAGTGGATTAGGGAAGTAAGCATAGAATTGGGGCAGAGCCTCTGGTGCTTTAGGTTGGATTCAGCTGTGTGTCGTTGTGGCTGGCCTTGGTGGGGGCTATTGGAATGACCCAAGCTGCATTGAATTTTGGTTGCTTAGCTTCCACAATTTTCTTTCCTTCCTCCTTTAAAATTAGTTGCTTAAGAATCTTATACAAAGTATTTTTATCATATCTACCTCCTTCTCTGACTCCTCTGAGATTCCCTATGTGGATATTGGGCATCTACCTCAGGTCTCTATGCTCACATGGAAAATATTTTACCCACTGAGCCATCTCCCAGCCTTGACTTGGATATTTTGGTATAGGCAAAACTTAAAATGTACATGATACATAGTGAACAATATGAAATATTGGCTATAAAAATGATGGTTTTCATAGCTCCTTGTTGTTTAATGATTAAGATCCATAAACGAAACGGTTCTTTTTTTTTTTTTTGCTCAGGGTCACAGGACCTGATGATAAGAGTGATGGGCAGAATCAACAGTTTGATTAAAGTTCCCACTTGTTAACTGGTTTCTGTTTGGGAAGAATACACTCCCCAAATTTCCAGTGAGGAAATTTCAAGACACGATTAATTTGTATTTTTTAAAATAATAAAATTGCAACCACTACCACCAACACTCCCCCCAAAAAAATTCCAGGATGGGGCTCCAAAGCTACAGAGAATCTTATCTCAAACTAACTAACTAACTAACTAACTAACTAAATAAATAAATAAATAAATACATAAATGTAAAAAATAAATGTGACATTTAATGCCACTTTCTATAACTATGTTTATGAGATAGTGGGTTTATAGTGTCAATTAACAACCATTTTACCTAGCTTTAAACTAATTTTCAGTGTTCGGTTTATCTGTCCCTTAAACCATGTAACATACTGAGGCCAGGCCCAGATTCTGAGAGACACTGATTTCATCACTTCATCCTCTTTCCAAGGCTTCAGTGTTCTGTTGGTGTCTGAAGTGATTTTACACTCTATCTATTTTTTTTTTTTAATTTATTGACAGAACCTCTTCACATAGCCTGGTTGTCCTGGAATCTTTGTATGTAGGCCAGACTGGTTTTAGCTCACAGAGATCTGCATGGCTTTCCATCTCATGTGCTAGAATTAAAGGCTGGCAGCACCATGCCTAGTCCACTTTCATTATTTTCTATGTATTCATATATATATATATATATATATATATATATATATATGTATATAGTGTGTGTGTGTAAACATATTTATGTGTATATGGGTGTATGTGTGTTGGATAAAGTATAGACCTGTCTTTGTCATATAGTGTCCTTCTCTATCACTTTGAACTTTATTCATTGAGGCAATACCTCTCTAAGTCTGAAGCTTACTGCTTATGCTAGTCTGGATAGCTTGCTTGCCTAAGGGATACCACACTTCTACCTCCTGTGTTATGGGACATGAAGGTTGATGCAATGACCCAATATCTACATGGGCTCTTAGGACCTGAACTATAGCCCTCATGCTTAGGCTGCAAGGACCTTACTTGCTGAGACATCCTCTTAGTCCTTCAGTTTTCTCTAGCATGTGAAGCCATACTGAGAACGATGGCTTCACTTCTTGCAGTTCCCAGCATGCACCCTTGCCACTAGGCAAGTGATGGAACTTACTCATCTTTCCAGTATGGCTGTGTTTTTTCAACTACCATTGTTACATGCACATCTGTTTCCTTATTGAGCCTCCTAGCTTCTCTATGGCAAAAATTTTCCTCTCATGCAACTTTGAAATTTTGTGTCTGCCTTTTGGCTTATCAGGTTTATATATCAATTTGCTGTCATGGAGAACAGAACATCTAATACTATTTTGATAATTTATTAAATAAATAACATTTAATAGGTCTTTATACTATGCTCAACCAAATGCTATTGACAGCTGAGTATGGCAGTGTGCTATGTCTATGCTTTCTTTTTCTTTTTCTGAAGGTAATAATAACAACCTTGGTAATTTGTACTCTTTTGTTTGTGCCCATCACTAACTTTTCATATGGTACAAGGCTTCTTGGTATGATTTCTGCAAGGACGCTTGTGATCCTCAGTCCACTCCAATTTATTTTCCCTGTATATTAACCTCTTCATTTACATTGGAATTCTCTGTTCTTTGTGTCTGTGGCACTCACTTTTTTTTTTTAAAATGTCGTTGCCTTCCTCCTAGATCTGCCTTTGGCCCATGAGGGTGAATTTGCTTTTTTGTTTCTATGTTTCTTAAGCTGTCCTCTTCATATAATGAAATGGCTGAGGAATTACATGGGCTCAGAATTGTATTGTGAGTATAAGAGCTCTATGAAGAAAGAGGACATAATCAAGATGTTTCAGAATGGTTTGAGTCTGACCATTATTTCTGTTTCCATCACCTTTTAGTAGCAGAGCTAAGGGAGTGCTGAGGGCTTGGGAGAAAGTCATGGCAAACACAGGCTTCTGGCTCTGAGGCAATCAATGCTATTTTATATCTTATGTGGGATATTGACAGATATAATTTTATACCATGAATATATCTTTAAAGCAAGACATTGAAATAATCTTTGCTTCTGACTTACTACCTGCAAATTGGTAGTGTGTTGTTATTTCTCCTTCCTTTGTTTATGTTCTGTCTTTCCTTTCCTTCTTTTACTGTTACATAAATACTTGCAAAGGATCCATTGTATGCTGGGTCCTTGTACATTTTACATTATCATATACTAGTGTATTTCCAATACTGTGGATGACAGTATCCATTTAACAAAGGGATGGTCCCCAAACTGAGTTGCCCACATTTTATTAGAAAAAGGAAACTTAGCATGTTTCAGAGTAAACTCTATCATAGGTTCTTCCTCATTGATGTGATAAAATACCCTTACCAAAGCACTAGAGGAAGGAACTCATCATTAGAAGAGTTTGCTTTTGGCTTAGAGTGCCAAGGGATAGAGTCTACTGTGGCAGGAAAGGCAAGGCAAGTAAAGTATCACAGGCTGGGAGGCTGTCACTCAAATTACATCTGCAAATAGAAAGTGAGCAGGAAGTGGGGCCAGGCTATTATGCCTCAAGTGCCATTCTTAGTGACCTGCTTCTTTCACAAGTCCTCCTAAACACTTCAGCTTTCCAAACAGCACTACCAGCTGAGGACGAAAGGAGAGTCCATATTTAGACCACAACATGATTCTCCATTTTCTTACTTAAGTGTCTATCGTTCTACTTTCCTCTTAGCATTTTTCTATAAACCATAGCAAAAAAACCTCACTGTCTCCAGAATATTTATTTAATTTTTTATTATATTTTTTGTTTAAAATCCAGACAATAGTTTCTTATCATAGTATCTCTCTCACATTCCTTCCCAGATCCTCCCCCCCTTACCTGGAACTGGCTAATAAAACAAACAGACCAGGGTAAATACCTGTATCTTTCAAACAAAACATTGGAAAATTCATCTTTGCTTCTGACTTACTATATGCAAGTTGCACAAAGAACACACACACACCATCAAAACACAATTATTTGTGTTTTTTATTTATCTTTCAATTACAGAAAACATGGTTCAAAGAGACGTGTGGTCTACCAGTTTCCTTTGAATTAAAATTACTTTTGATCATTGTGTGTTCACCTCAAACATTTGTATGGTTCTCAAAATAAACCTGAATAGCTTGAGTAATCCTGTTAAACAGAGTCTAAGGCATCATACTACATAATTTCATATCATTTCATTTAGCTACAGTAGTGAAAATGGTGTGATGCTGTCATGAAAATGGCAGACATACAAACAAATGGAACAGAGTAAAACAACTAAAGCCAGGAGTACAGCAAAGTGAAGGTCTTTTGCGAAGGTTCCCAGACAAGTCATCTTTCCAATAAATGGTGCTTGGAAAACTTGATGTTCACAAGTGCAAGGGTAAAGTGGAGGTTTATTATGATATTGAAGCTTGAATTATCACACATGAGAATTCAAACCGATTAATGATTTAATATAAGATGTGAGTCCATGAAACTTCCAGAACAAAATGTAATATGCACCTCAGGATTAGTCTTAGCTATTATCATAGTTATTTGTGTTGCCGTTAGGGAACCAAAAACAAAAATAACAAGTGAATTAAAAAACAAACAAACAAACAAACAAACAACAAAAACCTTAGAAGTACATCAAAATAAAATAAAAAAAAAAACCATCAGCAATGAGGAAAACATCCACAGGGTTAAAAAGGAAAATCCAACCTCTGATACAGAGTTAAGATATAATACATACATGAAACCTGTATAAATTGATAGCAATAATATTCATAGCCTAATAGAATTGTAATGGTTGAATATGGTTCTTTATATAAGAGCTACAAATGGCTAGTGGACTTAGAGTGAACTCAGGATCTGGGTTCTGAGACAAGTGTAAATCTAAGCCAAAATGGAAAAATATTTTGTATCTCCTGGCTTGGCTGTCCCCACAAAGAATGCAGGTAACAGGTGCTGACAATGTGGAAAGCAAAGGGTGAAGTTGTACTCTGCTGATAGAAAAACAAATGGCTTCAATGGTGAAGAAAAACTATGCATATGTACCTCAAAGATATACAATAGAGCTCCCCCAAATCCTAAATTGAGAACTACCCTGTCTCAATTGAGAACTACCCAGAGTCTGATGTGTTTATCATTTTCAGAGAAAATGAAACCAACACTGAACAGATGTGTCAACACCTGTTTTCATTGTAGCTTTGTTCACAATTCACAAAACTGACAACTGTTGTTATCCATATGAGACATGCATAAGATCAAGACAGTTAAAACTTCCATCATGGAGGTAGGAAAAGCACTGGGAGTTAGTGGATGCTAGTGGAGAGAGAGACACTTTTGCCCAAGTGGATGAGCCCATAACCATGTGCATATGGGCAGCACTAATTGGACTGCGTGAGGTAAAACTAACAAACCAACTGATTTGAATACATAGTTTATAAAGGAGGACATGAATTTGGAGACATATGTAGTGGCATCTTAGAGGAACTGAAAAAGTGGTGAGAAAGGTAGATACGATCAAGATTATTATATGTGTGTATGCAATTTTCAAAGACAACAAAAAGAGCCACATAAAACTCATTTTAATGTCTGAACAAAAAAATCAGTACATGTATATCATTAAATATTATAAAGCCTTAAAGTATGTGAGTCTGCCACTTGTAATAGTATGGGCACAGCCACAAAATATCACAAAATGTCTTAAAACAAGCTACATATTGAATGGTACATGATTTCTCATAGATAAAATCCTAAAAAGATAGAATACATAGCAGCAAAGAGTAGGATGGAGTTTTTTTATTGATAAGTAGGATGGATAAATATAGAGAATTAAATTGTAGCTGAGGATAGGATAGTACATTTGAAATGTCTACAAGTAGGTTTCAGGTTCTCTTCCTGTGAAGTCAAGCAATTGTGTGAGCCTGTGGGTCAAATTGCTTCCCTGCAATGATCATCCAGTGTATATGTATATGTACATCAGCACATTTGCACACTGTAATTCACACAAGAGAGCCTGTTGTCTTGAGAGTACTTATGTGACTATAGAGAAATTCCTTAAAGTTTCAAGTCTTGGCCAAGATCATCTTAACATAACCCCATTTTCTTATTATCTTGTTGACTCTAGTTGGCAATGATGGGATTTCTTGAGTTCTCTGCAAGCTTCAAGGTAAATTTCTCCATTCAGCATGAATAAATTAGACCTCAATGCCTTTTCCTTAAATGATTTTTTCTTCAGTGTTTTCCTATTCTTGTCAATTTCTCAATTCCTGACACTTGACATTACTTGCAGTTTCACTGAAATGGTTCCTAATTCTTCATTTTTTTAAAAAATATTTCTGTCCATCAAATCTTTCACCTTTGTTGAACATACGCACCAAATCAATCCAGCAATGTCTCCATAGCTTTTCAGTTGATGTACCATTCTTTTCACCCAACTGGACAATGGACAATGACTTCTTAATGTGGACACCAATGCCTCCTGCACAAAGAACTTAACCAACTCAACACGGTAATCTTAGGATCTCATTCCAAGGTTGCACTCTTTCTATTTAAAGTTCAGACAGTTATGTAGATTTTATTTTGATGTTGGCCAGCACAGACACTGACATGTTTCCTGATCTTAATAACCCAAGTCCAAACACATTACAATTAGTCTGCTAGCCTGACTTTTTGAATCTCTCATTTGCCTACAGATTTCCCTCTTGTATCTGGCTTTCTTGGTTTGGAGTTAACTATTAATTCTAGTCATGGGCTATGAAAGAAGATTCTAAGTGTTATAGATAGAGGTTTGCTGTTTGGTTTTGTATATAATATATATTCAAATTACTTATCACAATAGGAACTTAGGGAGAAACCAAATAGCTTAGCTCTTCAGTGAATTGCTAAAGATAAGCAAAAGGTATTTTGAAGGTAGCTGTAATTCCAACAGACTTTTCATCCATGTATGGTATAGAAGGCACCATGACTGTGACTCTATTTTTACACTGTGTCATCCCACAGAAAAATGACTCATTGATGAATTATTTATACAGTCTATACCAAAAAACCAAGAATTGTATTGGAGGCATATGTTACAAGATGAATGAGGGCTATCACAATGACTCTGAAGACAAATATGTATATTTAATTATAAGTGTGATTAGAATGTAACTTCATCAAGTTGTTTTGGGGATTAAAATGAACAGATGTAGTTAAAGGGCTTAAAGCCATGCCTGACAAACATGATTCTTATATAAATGTTTGTTGTTAATTTTACAACATCTTTAATTATGTTGTCATGCTAGAGGGCTATGGAATTTTTACATAAATATCATTCACAGATCTTTCGTGAGGTTCCAACAAGGAACTTATACTACTGGTTGCTTGTCTGTTCATTAAAGAAAACAAAACACTTAACAGGTTTCATGTTTAGACTGTGGTAGGTACAATGCAAGGAAAAGGACAATGTCCCCTGTCTCAAAAGCTGAAGTTTCTTTCTAAGTGTCATTTGAGATGATCATTCAATGGCTTGGCTTTCTACAGTTTTCATTTCATATATTTGTTTATGATATAAAGATAAACACACACACGTGTGTGTGTGTGTGTGTGTGTGTGTGTGTGTGTGTGTGTGTGTGTCTGTGTGTGTGTGTGTGTGTGTGTGTGATACATAAAAATGCAATCAGGCTATTAGGATCCATCCAGGGCTTGTATAGGGTTAGGAGGACATTGTGTCCTGTTTCCATGACTAGAATTATAACAGTATATGGGATGCATCATGTCCCAAATGCTGAGCTCCAGAAGAGAGGTCACATTTTCAGTTCTTACAGGCTTGAATATTACACATATAAGTCATTGGAAAATTGATGATCCATAAATACCCAATTTTAATGAAATAGATTATCCTAATATAATTTTATAAGATACAGGAAAGGTGTTCTGAAATCAGTTGAGGGCTGATCCTGGTTTCATTCATCATTTCTAGCAGTGTGACTCTGAGTGAGTCATTCAACTTCATCTGTGGAGTAATATAAAGAATACCAGCCTGGGATGATGGGAAGATGACAACTGCCATTATTTTTCAGTGCTTTAATGAGTGCTGGGTAGATGACACATGCTGGCTGTAATTGAAGTAGGTTTGGTTGTACCCATTGGTATGTATATATAGTTAGGCTGTAGGCATAGGTGTATGGATAATGTTTTTAAAATTCATATTACTTTGCCTGGCTTACAGAGGACTTGTAAATACTGTTTCCTTTGTCACAAACTTCGTACACCTGATTCTTGATATTGGTTGTCAGGTTTATGGCTACTTTGTCCTCCAATGTGAGTCACAGAGAAAGATTTTCTGTTGTGTACTAAGTGGATACTTGATAAATTCACAGACAGCCTGATTCTGGTAACACTGACATGCTTGGTATATTGGAAAGCTTCAGTTGTGTGCAAGGAACTCATGTAAGCAAACTATTAATATACATCAGCTTTCTTGGAGGTCAGTCATCTATTACAGTGGCCATGGGGTGTCCCCTCATTCCTAATTTATGCATGCTTTCTTAATATCCTTGTGACAGCAAGTTGTCATGTGTCATACTTGAAAAGAAATTTGATACCATTTGTCAAGTCTGATTATGAATAATGTAATCCATTTGTCCAGGATCTGATGGCATGCAGGCAAGTGACACTCAAGGTGTTAATGCCTCAGGGTCATTCTGTCCTGCCTTCTTCCTTGACTCACTAAACAAGGCCATCTTTCCTGTGAGTTATAACCAAGGCTGCCTCTTTCCTTAGAGGATAGTGGGACTCCTATCAAAATAATTTAATGATGATAATGAGACTGGTCTAATTGAATTCAGTAGGAACCAAGAGTCACCACCTCAGGGTAGGTTTAGCCCTAACACTTAATATTCTGCTCAGCAGCTTGGCTTCATGACAAGGCTGTAGTTGTTGTCACCATCAGCTTATGGCTTATGAAGATTTTTTCTTCCTTAAAACGGAGTGGGAGGCTGGGGTTGTGCCTGGAATTAAGATCACCACACTTTGACCACTTAGGAGCTTTCAAAGCCTGACATCTCAGCAGCAAGTGAAAATCAAGTCGGCAGGTCTCAGTGAAACTGAGTTCAAAAAAATAAAAGAAAAATTGGTTTTTCTTTTGAAGGTTCTAGTCTTTAAAGAACTCAACTATAGTCTTAGGCTAGCCTCTTTAGAAAAAGGGTTTAATGAATATCCATAGGATCCCCAAGCTTCTGACACAGAATTTATCTGCAAATTGATTTTTAAAAATTGCATTGGACTCTCTAAGGGCAGAATTCCCAGCCCACCCTGCTGTGAAGCCATGTCCTCCCCTCCCCATCTTCTGATCCTGCTTCATTTAAGCAGTGATGCTTGAGAGCTAGGGTTGAGCCTTCCATCTCATTTCCCTGGGTCTCCAAAAGACAATCTAGTGTTGAAATGGACCCATTATCCAGAGCTGTTTAATTTGTGCCTGAAGATGACTTAGGAAATAAGTTTTGATTAAAAAGTTAGGTTAGCAATGCCTAATGTCACAAAGCAAACCCTGCTTATCCCTGCAGGCCAGATTGAACCTAAGCCCCTAACTCCCTCAGTAAGTTTGTGCATGAAAGGAAATAGGAAGCCATAACAATCACAGACATCTCTGCTCTCACTCTTGTTTTAGCATCAAATGGGCTGTGCAGTCAGGAAATCCAATCATTGTCACAAGTGTCTTAGGAACAAATGCAGTTTCCCCACCCAGCGATAACGATTAAAAACCAAGAAGCATATGCTACACAGGTACTTGTAGTTCAACTATACAGCACATTTCCAATGACAGTCAGTTGGAAGCTGGGGCGATAGCGAGACAAGAGGGTGTGGAAGAGCTTCCAGCGTTTGCAAAGCCCACCTGTGTCATTCTGTGTCTCTCAAGCTACCTCTTTTTTCCAAAGTTACTGTAAAATGAAGACCCCCCCTTGCCCTCTGGTGTTATTCTATTCTTCTAACTCTACTACAGCTTCGGCCCTTATTGAGAAAAAAGGAAACCCTCCAGGTGTGTAAGCTCACAACCAAGAACTTGCTGATTTTGTAAACTTTTAGTTTCTTCTGTTACTGAATTCTTGCTGCTTTGTCATTGCTTAATTAGGAGGTCAAGAAACATGAAGCACCAATAGCACCAAGACAGAGATAATAAAAGTAGTGTGGGGTTACTATTGTTATGTGGTTAAAGTAAGATCCAGGAGAAACAGGTATCAAAGGAGCAGAACTAAAGGCAAAGGATGGAGGCCTGGTGCTAAGATCTAGTCTGTCACAGGGGTAGGAACTTTTACTAAGTCACTAACCTGTTATGAGAAGATATCCTCTAAAGGCCCAGGGATTTCCCATAGTGTAGTGAGTCAGCTGTCTGCTGTGCTGGAGGCCTGGAGTTCTTATAAAACATTTAAAAGACTGAAGGTCATTTTCTTGATAAAGCAAGAAAACCATTAATTGAATTCAACATTGGAGCTAGAAAAAAAAAGTAAGGTTTTATTTTATCTCTAATATTTCGAATATATGTTCATATACAGAGGTCCCAAGTGATAGCTGCAGATAAGAAATGGTTAAAGGTTGAACATTTACTAGCATCACATGTATAAAGGTTCAAGAAGAAGCTGCTGCCCAGAGCTTGTATGGATTTCATCACTCCCCTGCTTTTCTGCAGATTGGTGAGGTGGCTCTCACTCTTCATGTCTCTTTATTAACTCTGCTTCTGGCCAGTGGCAGCCTCCTGCCCGTTTTGCATGCCTACTGGTCTGTAGCTAGGACACAGTTCCTGGGGAAGGAGCAGTCTCAGATCCTATTGTCCAAGAATGGCATCTGGAGAGTGATTTGGTGGTTAGCAGTACATACACAGCATCCAGTTCAGGATGGTGAGTTAGAGAGGAACATGAAGGTAAAAAGCTGTGTCAGGCTGGTAAAGGACTCCAAGTAGTCAGGGTCCCATGGATTCCTGCAGCTTTCTTCTTTATGGAGAAGAAAACAATGTACAGAAGCCAGAAGCAGGTGGGTAGGGCATTATCACCTTGAGGCACATGGTGGGGTTTAAGTTCTTCTGGTCTATGGGCAATGATGCCTCCAGAGACGCTTGCCACCCTCTGTATATTAGAAGTGTCATTGTCCTCAAGTATAAGGAAGTGGCTCAGCCACCAACTTTGATAACACAAGCGCTGTGTTATTTATTTCTACTTTTTATGTTGCCTTGCGTCTCACTCTCTAGCAAATTGCTGGCATAAAATAATGACTTACGCTGTGTGAGTTGATCAGGGCCTTCACCTCACCGTGCTTCCCCAGTGAGAGGTTTGCTTCAGGGTTCCTGGCTATTTTGCACTGTTCCTGTCTTCCTCTTCTCAAGCACCTTTAATGTCACTCCTAGCCACATGAACTTGGCCTCTGCCTTCCACCACAGTCCTGAGCTCATTTTCAGGTTTCCAATCAAGATTGTGACTGGCAGATTTATACAACTTAGTAATTTAGGTTTTGTGTTTGTGCATGGATTGAGAGCATTGAATTAGTAAAACCAAGTAGATACTGGACACAGGGGAGTGTTGCAGGAATGAGCTGCTTTGATTATCCTGACTAGTGAGTCTTGTTAGATGAGATGGCGAAAGCTGATACAGCCAGACATCTTTGTAGGTTTTGATGGCTGAGAAGAATTGCCCTCCATTCCCCAATGTGCTGAATTAAGAGACTCCAAGATCATCTGGTGTTATCCCTGTATTTAACAACCAAGACAGCTGGTGCCCCAAGGTGATAAGAGTAGGTCATGACTGAATCTGGATAAGACCGAATTGTCTCCAGGTTTGACTCCAAATGATTTTGTAACCTATCTGATTGAGTATGCTGCTTTACGTTGTTCTTGGCCAAGGTTGAATCTACAAGCACACTTGAAGTATTTATTTGTTTTCTGTATTGATAGTGAGGTCAGTGAAAATGTGGTACTAACTTTGAGCACACAAAGACCAGATCTTGTCCAAAGAGGAAAAATGAGGAAGTCTCCTGATCACCTGACATCAAATCTGGCTCTTGAATGATGCTAATATTTTAGGCACCAATGGGAAGGGACAATCAACAATAAACATGGCAATGTTAGTGCCATAAAACATAATCTTTCCTGGATGACCTGAGCTCAGGAAGAGTCTAAAAGCAGGACAGGTGGCAGATATCTTAGGCAGCTGACTGGCAGGAGTGTAAATATCTGTCCTGGTCAATTGACTTCCTTTTTTTCCTTAGTTGTGTCATCTGTTTAATGACAGCAGGGAGCTGCAAAGGACAGAATTCTTATAGGGATTACATGGGATAAAGCAAGTGAAATCCTCTTTTCTTGGATGAGTTCCCTTTCCAGAAAGAGTTACTTTGTGGTGTGCAGAAGTCATTCAGGGGTCAAGTAGGGCTGAGTTCTGATGCTGACCCCAGTCACTTAACTCTGGCTCTCTAGTACTCAGGGGTATGTACACTATTTGGAGTGTCTTAATAGTGTGGTAAAAGTTAAGTATTTCATTTTCTCTCCTCCTCTTCTATGAATAAGATTTATATTTCTTGATTTTGTTGGATGCAGGAGTGTGGACACAGCTAGGGATATACTGAGCAGTGAGGTAGTAGCAGCACCAGCTCTTTATGTGGACACTTTCAGGCCCTTTCTTCGCTTCCCTCTGTCACATGACATAATTTTCCAGAGGCAGGCTACTGCATAAGCTCACAGGCTGGACTGAAGACAAGATAAAGCATGCCAGTAGTTGATCTGTGAGACACACCCAGCACAATGGCAGTTAGATGTGTTGTCACCAGAACCTAACCACATTTTTCTCAACAGTAGCTGTTGAGTTTTACCATGTAAACTGAGACCTAACTCACCAGGTCAGGTCTGCCCATTAATGTTTTCATGCTAGATTTTGTATTTGTGGAGTAAGCTTAGTAGAAAGTCGATTTTCTCTCTCTCTCTCTCTCTTTCCCTCCCTCCCTTCCTTCTCCCCACCCCATGTATGAGTGTGTGTGTGTGTGTGTGTGTGTGTGTGTGTGTGTGTGTGGCACAGTTTAAATTCTGTCAATGCCAGGGTTTTGCATGGCTACTTTCATACAAATAGCTACTTACACTAAGTCCTAATGAGAGCGCACATCTGATTTTTTTACTCCATTTTTGCAACATATTTTTTTCTGTATTTGAATGTCCTACCCCAATAGTTAACACATATATTTATGCTCTTTGTCTTATAGATGAATTCCTACCTGTGATTTATCAATGACCAAGCAAGGAGTCCATTTCATGTGCTTTGTCTCTACCTATAGTACAGGAAAAACAACTACCAACTAAGCATCTATAGAGTGCTTTTGAGGCAAAAAGAAAAGAAAAACTCTTAATTTTGAGTAAAATTTCCATTTTAATAAAACAGAATATTTGTTCAATATAAATTTATATAATTATAGACAAATAGGGAAAAGAGGAAACAGCCCTTAGTACACTAAAGACAAGGACTCGTGTAATACAGGCTCTTTCTACTATGATACTTCTGATATTTCTGCCTCCATGTCTCAAGTGCTGGCATTTTAGGTGTCTGCCCTAAATATGCCTAGCTCAAGAACATTTCTTAAAGACACCTTATGTTGGCAAACAGTCATTTTATAAAGAGTGCATTCATGTGTATTGTGTATTGTGTACTGTGACCACATCCACCACTGCATTCTCTGCTCTTTCTTCCCCCACCCCACCCCTGCCACACAGACCCATTTCCTTTTTCTAGACAGTCTTAAATTTGAAACAAGCTTTTTTTTATATACTAAACCCAGTTTTCTCACCCTCCCCTCCTCCCCTGTTCCCTCCCCCAACCCACATCCCATCCCATTTCTGCTCCATAGGGAGGGTGAGGTCTTCCACAGAGGATCCTCAAAGTTTGTCATATCATTTGGAACAGAGCCTAGACCTTCCAACATGTGTCTAGGCTAAGAGAGTATCACTCTATGTGGAATGGGCTCCCAAAGGGATAAATACTGATCTACCACCAGAGGCCCCATACCCAGGCCTCCTAACTAACAACCACATTCAGGGAGTCTGGGTTGGTCCTATTGCTGGTTTCCCTGCTATCAGACTGGGGTCCGTGAGCTCCCATTTGTTCAAGTTAGCTGTTTCTGTGGGTTCCCCCAGCCTGACCTTGACCTCTTTGCTTATCACTTTTCTCTCTCTGCAACTGTATTCCAGGAGTTCTGCAAAGTGTTTAGCTGTGGGTGTCTGCTTCTGCTTTCATCAGCTACTGGATGAAGGCTCTAGGATGGCATATAAGATAGTCATCAATATCATTATCAGGGAAGGGCATTTAAGGTAGCCTCTCCATTACTGTTTAGATTGCTAGATGGGGTCATCATTGTAGATCTCTGAACATTTCCCTAGTGCCAGATTTCTCTTTAAACTTAATGGCTCCCTCTATTATGGTATCTCTATTCTTTCTGTGACTCAATCTTCCTGCTCCCTCATGTCCTCCTCTCCCTTCCTATTCTCCCCTCCTCTTCTCCCCTTCTCTTTCTCCTAACTCTCTCTCCCCTCCCCACCTTGCTCCCAATTTTCTCAGGAGATCTTGTCCACTCCCCCTTCTCTCTTAGGGTCCTTCTTGTTTTCTAGCTTTTCTGGCAGTGTGGATTGTAGGCTGGTAATTCTTGGCTTATGTCTAAAATCCACACATGAGTGAGTACATACCATGTTTGCTTTTTGTGATTGGGTTACCTTATTCAGGATGGTTTCTTCCATCCATTTGCCTACGAATTTCAAGATTCCATTTTATTCCCCCACTGACTAGTACTCCATTGTGTAAATGTACCACATTTTCTCCATCCATTCTTTAGTTGAGGGGCATCTAGGTTGCTTCCAGGTTCTGACTATTACAAAAAATGCTGCTATTCCTTGTTGTATGAATGTGCATCCTTTGGGAATATGCCTAAGAGTAGAATTGCTGGATCTTGTGGTAGACTGATTTCTGATTTTCTCAGCAACCTTCTTACTGATTTCCAAAGTGGCTATACAAGTTTGCACTCCTATCAACAATGGAGGAGTGTTCCCCTTTCTACACATCTTCTCCAGTAAAAACTGCCATTGGTGGTTTTTTTTTTTTTTTTTTTTTAATTTTAGCTATTCTGATAGGAGTAAGATGTTATCTCAGAGTTGTTTTGATTTGCATTTCCCTAATGGCTAAGGATGTTGAGCACTTTCTTAAGTGTCTTTCAGCCATTTTAGATTCCTCTTTTGAGAAGTCTCTATTTAGTTCTGTAGTCCACTTTTTAATTGAATTATTTGGTGTTTCAGTGACTAGCTTCTGATTTTTTTGTCTATTTTGGATATCAGATGTGGGGTTGGTGAAGATCTTATCCCATTCTGTGGACAGCTGTTTTGTTTTGTTGACTGTGTCCTTTACCTTAATGAAGATTTTCAGTGTCAGGAGATCCCATTTATTAATTGTTGGTCTCTGCTTCTGTGATACTGTTGTTATGTTCAGGAAGCCGTCTCCTGTACCAATTTGTTCAAGGGTACCTCCCACTTTCTCTTTTAAGAGGTTCAGTGTGGATAAATTTATGTAGAATTCTGTACTGAAACCATCTGACCCTGAGCTTTTTCTCTGGTTGGGAGATTTTAATGACTGCTACTAATTCATTAGGAGTCATAGCTCTATTTAAATTGGTTATCTGTGTTTTATTTAATTTTGGTAAGTGATATCTATCCAGAAAATTGTCTATTTCCTTTAAAATTTTGAATTTTGTGCAGTACACGTTTTCAAAGTATGACCTGAAGATTTCTCTGTATGTCCTCTGTGTCCATGTTATGTCCCCTTTTCATTTCTGATTTTGTTAATTTGCATGTTTTCTCTCTGCCTTTTCGTTAGTTTGGAATAAGGTTTGTCTATCTTGTTCATTTTCTGTAGGAACCAACTCTTTGTTACATTGATTCTTTATATTGTTTGTCTGTTTTCTACTTTGTTGGTTTCAGCACTCCATTTGATTATTTCCTGGTGCCTCCTCCTCCTCCTCCTTCTCCTCCTCCTCCTCCTCCTCCTTCTCCTCCTCCTCCTCCTCCTCCTCCTCCTCCTCCTCCTCCTCCTCCTCCTCCTCCTCCTCCTCCTCCTCCTCCTCCTCCTCCTCCTCCTCAGGGCTGGTTTTTCTACATTGTTTTCTAGAGCTTATGTTTGTGCTGTTAATTCTGTAGTGTGATTATTCTCTAGTTTCTTCATGTGGGCACTTGTGCTATGAACTTTCCTCTCATTGCTGCTTTCAAATTGTCCCATAAGTCTGGGTATGTTATGTCTTCATTCTCATTGATTTCTAGGAAGTCTTTAATTTCTTTCTTTATTTCTTCCTTGACCCAAGAATGGTGCAATTGTGCCTTGTTCAGTTTCTATGAGTTTGTAGGGTTTCTTCAGTATGTTTTGTTGTTGAATTCTAACTTTAAAGCATGGGGGTCAGATAAGATATTGGAGGTTATTCCAGTTTTTTGGTACAGTTTATTTTTTTTAACAGATTGCATTGACAAAAAAGAATATGCAGAGAATGAAACCTTTTGTCATCTTCCAACATTAAGGAAGCAATTATTTTAAGAATTTACTTTATTCTTTTAAAAATGTATATGTATGTAATATGTATATATGTGATTGTGTACATGTGTATGTATGTGCATCTATATGTTTGTGTGTGCCTGCGTGTCTATAGTATGTATATGTATGGGTGTATATGATGTGTGTGTATGTATGTATGTGTGTGTGGTGTGGTGAGTGTTTGTATGTGTGTGTGTGTGGCATGTGTGTATATATGGTGTGTGTGTGTGTATATATATATATATATATATATATAATGTGTGTGTGTGATGCAAATGTGTGTGGTATGTGTGTATGTGGTGCATATGTATGTGTGTATGTCATGTACATGTGTGTATGTGATGAGAGTGTGTGATGTGTATGTGTGTGTATGTGGTGTGTGTGTGTGTGGTGTGTATGGGTGTGTGAGTGCAGGTACTTCTGAGACCTAGAAGTGGGCATTACAGCCCCTGGAGCTGGAGTCACAGGTGGTATAAACTCCTTGCTGCAACTGGTAAGAATCAACTCTAATCCCTTGCAGAAGCAACAAAGAATTTTTAATGTCTGAGCTGTCTCTCCAGCCCCACAGAGAAGCCATTGTTAAAATCACTTACATCTTTATAACATCACCAAACTCAAGTACTGGTTTATTATAAATCAGCCCTCAAATAAATAATAATGGCTGAACAGTAAAATATGACTGTGAATGAAGGAAAGGCAAGGGAAGTTTTATTCTTGGCATCTGAGGTAAGTTCGCTTCTTGGGGCATAATGGGGTCCTCTGCAAATGCTCTGAAGCCTGGAGATGCTGCAGGGGTAAGATTTGAAATTCATGATCAGATCTATCAAATGGGAAATGGGATTAATGTCATTAAAAAATAATGAAAAATGATCCAAGCTGGCCTCTGCATTGTCACTATATTCAAATTATAGCTGAAGTACTGTGTTAATATAATTAGGGACAAATCCCCATGGAAATTAGCAAACTCCGCATAATGTAAATGTTTTTTAATGACTGTAGAGAGTTTGTCAGGGATACCCTCGTTTGTGATGTTAATGGTGTAGAGTAACACTTGTTGTTGCATCTGCTGAGATCCTGAGTGTAAAAAGAGTTGTTTCAGTTGAGCTTCAGCCTGTGAGGATGGAGAAAGCTAAGCACCACACACCTGGGTGTAGCATAATGCCTGTTTGTAAATTGCTGGCACCTGGAGAGCCGGAGGAGCACTAGCCTTGTCCCTCATGGGCTACAGCGCAAGAGAGAGGGCACTCCATGCCACCAGGGAGGTACACTAGAGATGACCCTGTTGGCACTGGTGCAAGTGACTGCCCTGAGGGTGTAAGCTGACCCTGCCCCTCGCATTTTCTGCCATGTAGTAGCATGGGTGAGGGAAAGATGGCTTCCCCCTCCCACACCTTGCTAGAGATGGCACTAGGTCAAGAGAGTGGGAGATCTAGCCCTGCCCCTTTCCAGCTGCAGCACACTACAGCTAACGTTGTGGGGGACATAGGTTAGCCAGCCCTGGGGGCATGGAAGCCAGAGAGCTAACACCTGTCTCCAAAATGGTACATCTTGTACAGCAATCAAGAAAAAAAGAAGGCCGAAGGCTATGTGCCTGCATGGGCAAGATCCTGGAGCTGACCTTAGTGGTGTGAGTGTGGGTGAGCTGGAGGTCCGGAGAGCAGGAAAACTGGCCCCATTCCTTGCTGCTGCCTGCAGTGGGGGGCGGGGGGGGGCTGGAGAGCTCATCCAGTATCGACAAAGGGGAAGAGCCGGTGAGTTGAGCAGCTCAGCTACCATCCAGGCCCAGCATCAAGACTATGAGCTATATTGGAGCTTGTGAAGGGGAGGGACCTACAGATTCAAAACTGTAGAATCTCTATGTCAGGGGGACAACAGCAGGATATCCAAGAGGAGCCCCAGTTAGAGCCTGTAATTGATTGTTTAGCAGATCAAATGACTCATAGCAATGAACACTCGCAAGTAAAGACGGAAGAACCCAAAGGGTTAATGGTGTAACTCGACAGCATACAGTTTCTGTGATGACATTCTTCTTTAGTGTTTTCTTATTTTTTGTTTGTTTGTTTGTTTCTTTGGTATAATGTTTCTCCTTTAAGTTTGGAGAGGTTTCAAGAGCAGAAGATGGATGGTAGGGTCTTAAGGAGATGAGTGACATCAGTATGCATGTTGTAAAATCAGAATAGAACCAATAAAAATAGAAATAAGAAAAACAAACCCCAGTGCAGTCCCTGCTTATACCTAAAACAATTATTTTAACATGAACTTAATAGTTCATCATGGTCATTTAAAATATTTATTAATATTTTTGAATTTGAGTGAAAATTCAAGGTATTTGTATTTTATACTTTTTTCTAAAGTTCTTTTTTAGGAGGAGCCTCTGCTCTGTCCTGCACCTCCACACTATCATGGAAATCGGTGCCATCATAGCTAATTAATCCCTCATGATCTCACATATTTCCTGTGTGTTCTGGTGCACTGATATAGATTGGTTAATTTAGGTTTATTTTTAATTATGGGTGCTTACTCTAGTATTAATTACATTTTACAGTAGTATTACATACTTCTTACTGTATTACCTCAGGTTGTCAATAATGTAGGATTGACCTATTTTGGGTGATGCTAAAATTAGTAAGTAGGTTCTAGTTGCAATCCAAAGTTAGATTCTTCATCATTCTTGTAATGATTTTTCTTAGCAACCATTGATTGATATTTCCAGAATCAATATTTCATTAGGGGTTTAAAATAATGATTTTCTAAATTTCTTATTTATTTGCCATATGCTATTGGAGCCAGTTCAAGACAGATCTTCCATAAAGACCCTGCTTATTCACCATCCTAGATTCCTGACACTTCTGGCTGATACAGTTTTGTTTTATGTAATTTTTTTGTCAGTCATCAAAACAGTCATTTCTCCTACAGGCCACCTATACTCTCAAAATATACTAGAGAGTGATTCAGGCCAGTTATCTAGGGAATAGATTTTGGAGAAGTTTCGGGGCAGGGTGTCTAAAGGAAAAAGGAAGTGAGGGAGGAAAGAATGAGAAAGTAAGTCGATATGCACACAGTCTTCTCAATTTCTGCTAAGGTTATGTGGCCCACACCTGCCAAGGGTATCTTCAGGTTGTGTGGCACATCGTGGAGAAGGCTAGATACTTGAACAAAGCAAGGGGACACTTTTATTTCTGTGGCTCTATTCATCTTCAATATTTACCTAGCAAGCAACTGGCTTTGTAGACTTCTCCATGAGCCAATATTTCTAGGAGCTACTCAGATTGACAGAGCCTTGCTTTGGACTGTGGCATTTGTGACCGAAAGCATGCCTAGCCTGAGAGCATGTCTGCTGTAGAGAGACAGGCATGGTGTAGTGCTCGGAGCTCTACCTCATGGTGCTGCTTAACCCAGGCAATAGGGCTGTATGAATGTCAAGAAGGCCACTGGCTTGGCAGCTGCTGGGGGTGAGCCAGCATCTATCATGGTCTAGGAAGCAGATGAGACCCAGGGAGTGTGGAGATATTGCTCGGAAGTGTTTTTTAATCTTTCTGACTCAAGTTGTTGTGAACTCAAAAACTTCATACTCAGAATGTTTGCTTTTGACTTAGAATACTTAGAAATAATTTGCATTTGAGCAGGTTTGTAGACAGTAAAGCCTTAACTATAAGAGGTTGGACGTGAATAGATGGCACATATTTGACACATTCCATTCCATTTGTGAGAATGCTCCTCACCTCAGTCTATGTGGTGCTCTGATGTGCTTCTGCTATGCTGCTAGGGATGGGGAAGCAGGTGTGGTGAGCCAGTTTCTGTCACATAGGAAATAGCTGCTGCTGGTCTACTTCTATGCTTTTGTGATCTCTTCTTTCAAACAATAATCAGCTCCCATGGAAGGCTAACATGCAACTAATTACAGGTCAGTGACAGAACTCCAGATGTGTGAGCAGATATAGGTGTTTTTTTCTCCCTGGTTTTAATTATTTTAGTCACTGGTATGAATTTATTCAAACTGAGCAAGCAGAATAAGAACATGGCCATCTTTGAGTATTTTTGAAAAATTTTCTCTTCTATACAAGATAATTATTCGTTTATGTATTTTTTTGTTGGGAGCACATGTAGAGGTCAGGCGACACTTGCAAAATGTTGTTTCTCTTCTTTCATCACGGTCCTGGGGATTAAATTAACCTTGTTGGTATGCAACAAACACATTTATCTACCTGCTGAGTCACTTCACTCACCCATCTCTGAATATTTTATGTGTAAAATGAGGCTTGGTCACTGTTAATAGGACTAGGACGAGGGCTATGGACAAGTTTCATAGTGACTCATTGTTAAAAACGGCAGTCTCAGATTTCTGTGATAAGCAGCAAACAAAATAGGAACTATTAAAGTGCCATGTTATGTTTTTCTGAGATTTTCTCTTTTTTTTGGTAAACACAGAAACCCAGAAGTTTTATTTCGTGTAAGATTTTTTTTTTTTTTTTTTTTATAAAAAGTCATCTGTAGACAGAACCTGGCAGTTTGCCAAGTCACTGAAGAAGGCGTGGCATAGCTATCTTTGTTCACCACCAAGGTTTGATGGTGTTTACCAGAGAACTCTGTTCCCAACCAAAGGTTGACTGAGTTTCACAGGCCTTTCTTATTACACTTGAATGCAGAGGACTTTCCACTTCTTATTATGTAGAAATATTAAACACACACTCATAGAATAAAATACTATACTATGAATTCATCTTCAGTGATTAGAAATATTCTGCTACTCTTTCACATATTTCACTGAAAAATTAGTTTAATTTACTTGGTTATCTTGAGGAAAATTCCAGAATCATCCCATTTACTCACAACACTTCAGTTTATCTCTAACTAATAAACACTTAAAAAATTGTTAGTGATACTTCTATTTATACTGAGCTCATATTCAAAATTCCCTTATGTTCTCAAAGGCTGCCTTCTTAGCATCAGTCTGTGTGAATCAGACCCAAGAAGTCTCCATACTGTGCTTGGCAGATGCCACTCTATAATATACAGCAGATTACTTCCCATTTTACCTGTGTGTGACATTTATTTGTAGAAAAAGGTGATCTATTGTATTGTTTAATATCTCACATTGACATTCAGTCTGTTTCCAGTCTTGTAATATTATTTAATTTAAAAAAATAATCCTTCAACATTTTGTGCAAAATAGAAAAGAGAAACACTGATCAGATTCATACTGAATTTTTCAAGAGATATTGGAAAGATAGTTTATATTCTCCCCTCCCCCTCTCCTTTTCTGTTATGATGTATGTCCTATCTCAGTATCTCTTTGTGTGATGCTAACACCATTGGGTTTACATGTTACACTTTTCCCTAGCATTTCACCTAGTAGCTCCAACATCTGATAATCATTCTTGTTTCTCCCACTGTCTTTATGCTGGGAGAACTTCACGTTCTTATGCTTCATCCTTAACCTTTACTTTTGGAATTATGCTATTTCTTCTGTATTTTCCTCCTCCTCCCAACTCTCCTCCTCCACCTCTTTTCTCTAGTTGATGTTGTTAGGTCAGACAGTAAATCCATATATAAAAATATTAAATATTGCTAAAGTCCCCATAGTTGACTTGTGTTATTTTGTGTTGGAAATATTTTAAAATAGTTCCTCCCATCTGTGAACCACTGAACAGGTACATAGGGATGTATGGTCTTGGGTGAGTTGACAATCATCCAGCTGTGACAAGCCTGTTCTCCAAGCAAGCTTAAGCTGATTTTACATTTGTCTAACTTACTTTTGACTTGTTATATAATCTGTACTATGCTAGGTAGTTCTTCTGCATGAATCTAGAGTTAGACAGTAGAGAAATATCTGTAAGTAAAGCACCCATGACTGTTGGTAAAATAGAGGTGAATGAATGGTGCTAAGAAGGCATTAAAGAGCATGTGTAAATACCTGTGGCAATTGCACACAGGACAGTCTGGGCCTGACTTGCTCATCAAAGAATCCAAAGCATGCCTTTCACATACACTCTACCCAACTTATTCCACAGTTTGCTGTCTTGAGACGGAACAGCTCCTGAGTTTGACCCAGATCTTAGCCCGTTTCTAGTTGTTTTTGTCTTTGACATAGCTGTAGATATTCAAGTTGGGATTAGAATAACTCTCTATGGAGACTTTTTAAACTACACTTTATTTATTTACTTCTCTCTCTCTCTCTCTCTCTCTCTCTCTCTCTCTCTCTCTCTCTCTCTCTCTCTCTCTCTCTGTGTATGTGTGTGTGTGTGTGTGTGTGTGTGTGTGTGTGTGTGTGTGCTGGTTAGTGCAACATGAAGTAGTCCTTTTGGCTTGGTGGCAGGTACCTTTGGCAATGGAGCCATCTCCTCAGACTTCATGGAGATTTTTGAACCCAAAATAATAGCATGTAAAGTTTTAACAAATGTTTTTTTCCACACAAATCCATCACTATAAACATAGCCATTCTGTGGCCTGCTTGACATATTGACGTTCATGTAGTTGACAGGAGAGAAAATAAAAGTCAATAAAAATGGAATTATTTATTAAAAAGGTCTAATGTTACAAGAACAGTACACAGAACTATTATCTTACTGTGTCTTCCACACGATATATACCATTATATATAGTATATATACAGATTGTATACAATATATTTAACGGTTTGACACAGAATCCATAGTACCTTTCAATTACATATGCAAAACATTTGCTGTCATGAAGTGTCTCATGATAAGGAAGGCTGTTTACTTATGGTTCAATGGGCATTATAAAAAATACAGTCTCTGTAGTGATTTAAGACTGTGTGGTTACCATTCCACGAGAGAAAAAGATTTCTCAGTACTGTTGTTGAAAAATAATGTTCCTTGATAAGAATGCTGTCTGCTTGCTACAAAATAACAAATATGAAATACAGAAATACAGATACAGTGAAAACCTGTTTTATTTTAAGTAGGTTCATGATGCAAAATACATATTTTGTGCATGTTCAGTAAAAACATACCACCTCTCTGAGTTCTGTGAGAATGTGACATCAGATGCTCTGTATGTGGATACCTGGGTAGGGATGTACTAGCCACCAGTGATTTGGGAATGTCGATTAATCAGAATCTGCTATAAGACATTTTTATTTTTTAGGTTTCATATTAGAATAATTTAGTTAAGAAGTTTAGTATTAAAGTTCTTCAGTAAATCTAGAAAAGAACATTAGTAATAAATGAAGAAAATGTCTCAATTTACCAAATATGGAAAACATTGTTTCAGAAAAAAAAATATCATTCTACATTTTTTTCAGATGCATGATTTGTTCCTACAAGTGACACCATACTTGGGGAAGCTCATCTTTTGCCTTCTATTTGTGAAATTCAGCCTCTCCTATTCCCCAGGAGGCACATGAGAAAGGCCACGTGGTTTTATTATTCATAGGCTTGAATAGTCACTGTCTTAGTATTTACTATAACAGTCTGTTGACCGAAATCATATTTTATGTTGTCTTTCCTTAACTTAGAGCTGTCTGGGATACAACTTTCTCCAAAGAGAATATGAATATCTGGCAGATAGTTGCCCTGTAATCTAAAAACTCTTTTTGGATATTCAGGATAAATGCCTCCAAGCATCTTTGACTTCTTAAGCTCAGTATTTTCATTTTGTTTGTTATTAAAGATACAAATAAAGTTAATTGGCTTATATCATATAAAGGCAAAGCAATGGAATCTACATTTTTTCCTCATGCGAGCATTGCTCAAATAGACAGCATCTCTAGGTTCCTTCTGGAAAGTGAGGTTGCTATAAGCATCATTTCTGGAATCTTCATAGATGTGGTATCCACCTTGTGCATCCCTGTACTCTGTGTCCTGTCACATCATGAAGCAGGATTATTTCACTTAACCTTTCTGTGACCTCTCTCTTAGGCTGAATCTGATTCCTCAAATTAGTTCATGGGATTGTCTCTGAAGGCATGGAATCCAGCAACACAGACTTTGGCTAGACTAGCTGAAGCCCTGTGGCAATGCCATGTTTCTACCACTCAGTTTTAAGATCATCAATGAACCTAAAGACCCTCTTTATTACAGTAGTTGGAAGATTATAAGTGGCATATGATACATAGCAGTAACTAAAAAACTCAGATATTTTTTGTTTGAATCATCTGCTTCATTTCATCTTCCACCAACTGCCCTTGTCCTTAAAAATCATTGGAAATTAGAATCAAGTCTTGCATTCAATTCCATATCCATTTCGACAGCAGGCAGAGAAATGGGACATCCCTGTCCCACTTTCTTTACACTTTTATGTTAGCACCTGTGGCATTATGCCATTTCCGTTTTCAGTGGTCACTGTTTTTTGTGACTTTAAACTACCTTTCTATATTAAACATGGAGAGTATTTGCTGTTATGTCACATGACACTCAAGGGGAAACAATAAATCAATTTGGACTCACTGTCTATTTAACTCCCACTAATGTAAATTCCCTACCATAATACCTTATTATATGGGCACAGTTAGAATGGCCTATTAACGAATTTCACTATTTTGCTATCCAGTCATACAACAGTTTTTGAGAATTCTTTTATGTATTTACCCTATCGTGGACCCCGATAACTGAAGCAATTTTTCATATTTCCTACTGGCTTGGTGTCAAAGCAATGATCTAATGGGAAGTTTGGAAAACACTAGAGCTGGATTCTTGAGAACATGTTGCCTTCTTGGGTTTGTATTTGTTTTTGAGTAGGCTGATTGAGACCACCACTGTGACAGATGGATGGCACTCAAAGTCATCAAATAGAAAACCAAATTCCAACATATTAAAAAAATTAAGAGTACATCTGACAGAAATTACCTTTGCTTACAAAATTTCATTACATACAATCTGCATATTTTTATTGGACCATGAACTGTCCTCTCCATTTACAAAATCCAAAGAGAAACTGGATGGGTAACTCATACTCCCTCCCTCAAACTCCTGAGAGGGCACTGTCTGTAGTCCCATACGTTCAAAGCTTTTCTCAGGATCCCGGCTCTCCACTGTGGCATGGTCCACTGCTGCTTTCTCAAGCTAAAGCAAAGAAAAGCAAACTGCATGAGCAGCTTTCACCAGGAACTGGAAGGAAGCATCAAAGCCAAGAGCAGTGTTACTGATGAGCACTTGGAGAGAGAGTGCAGGGTTGACTGAGCGCTCGTGATTTTTCCACCTGTGAACAAAAGAGAAGCCTCCAATGAAGCCAGTTGGTAAGGAACGTTCTTAGTGGTAATGGACGGCAAGGTTGGTCTTCTGTCCCAGGCATTGTTCTGCTATGAAATAAAGCATTGTCTGAGATCTCTGTCCTCACAAGGAGGTCGAAGTCTATCTGCAAAATGTAGCGGATCTCTGAACCATTTCTAATAGACAAATGGATGATTTCTGCAAGTAGTGCAGGTGGGAAGTGGTTTAAGGTTAAAGAAAGAGAATAAAATCCTTGTTCTAGCTGGGCATTGTGGCATATGCTTTTAATCCCAGCACTTGGGAGGCAGAGGCAGAGGCAGGTGGATCTCTGTGATTTCGAGGCTAGCCTGGTCTACAGAGCTAGTTCCAGGACAGGCTCCAAAGCAATAGAGAGAAACCCTGTCTCAAAAAAAAATCCTCGTTCTAGAGCACAACAGTTCAAGAACTGAATCAAAAACAATTAGGAAAAGCATGATGTGATACATTCATACTATTCTATAAATAATAAAAAATGTATTTATTACATTCTTGGCTATTTGGTTATTTCAGCTGAGCAGGGTTAAATCCTACATCCTCATTTCAAAGTTTGCAAAATAAAAGGCAAACATAACTATCTTTCTTAGATTTAGGGGAAATTTTTTCATGAGATCAAATCATCATATATAATTTCATGAACTGGACTAACTGGTCTGACTTGACAGGCCTAATGTGGTTTGGAAGCATTATATACCCATAAATGAAAAACCACTTTAAGACAGTAACTTTAGGAATAGTTCTTCAAGCTAGAAGTATACTGAAATATCAGAGTCACTGGCATAACTGCTCTTAGTGTGCCAAGCATAGTAATAAGCCCTTAATACATACTACCTTTCTTGATCCTTGTAACAGTCCTATGTGGTAAGAAGCGTGGTCCTCCTGTTGCAGATGAGAAAATGTATTGCTTAACAATTAGTAAAAATGAAGAACCCATGAATTTGAAGGAGAACAAAGAGGAATATTAGGGAAGGTCTGGAGTAAATAAAGGCAAAGGAGAAATGTAATTATATTGTAACCTAAAAATAAAAAATATAAAGAAAACCAAAGATGAGGGATGTGATTAAAGTAGTACTGAGCTGGCGATATGTAGGTCCGGATGCTCTTCTGGATTGCGTCTCTTAAAACAGTGACTTAGTTTCCTTTCTTGCCGAAGTGATGAAATAACTCTGACAAAAGGCAATTTAGGGAAGAAAGGGTTTATTTTAGCTTAGAAGTCTAGATTATAGGTCACTGCTGCAGTAAAGCCAAGGTGGCAGCAACTTAAATAATCTAGTTACACGGCATCCACAGTAAAGAGTAGACAAAAGTGAATGAATGTGTGCCTACTTACCTATAATCACACCCTTCCTACTCCTACCCAGTGCAGGGTCCCTGGCCTAGGTCTTTCCACTTCAATTATTGCAATCATGACAGTTCCTCACAGATACACTTACAGGACCACCTGATCTGGACGGTTCTTTTTTAAGACTAACTTTTCAAGTGATTCTAGACTATATTTAGTTGACAAAAAGTATTAGAGTCACTGACTCTGTGTATATAACCTTAAGAATAAGGATTCAAGTCAGCTGTTTTTGTGTGTTTCTGCAACCTGGTCTTGTCCCCTCTCTCTGCATCTGGATTCTACTTTGACTCAGTGTTTAGTTATGGGTGTTTGCTTCTGTTGTGCACAAAAGGACCTTGTGGACACATCCCCCATGGAGTGATACCCCCTTAACCTAGAGACAGGAGAGAAGTCCTAGTCCCTACTTCAAATGACTTGACAGATTTACATGGTCCCTCCTGCATAGCATAGCCCTACAAGTGGAATGGGGGTGGGGGGAATGGGAGGAGAGGGTGCATGTCACAAGGGAAAGAGGGTAAGAGGGGGGAGGAAGGGAAGGAGGGACAGAGGGAGGAATGGAGAGGAAACTGGGATCAACATGTAAAATTTTTAAATTATATTATTAATAAAATAAGATTAAGGATTCAAAACAAATTACCACAATCTTAAAAATCTTCTGGCAATTTAGCTTTGCTAGTTAGACAAGTGCAATGGCATCATGGGATAATTATTTTTGGTTAGAGATAGGGAATTTAAATTTATTCCCCACGTACTTGAAAGCATAAGGATAATTTTGTTAATAAACTACATCTTCATCTATCTACACATCCACACACATGCAGAAGGTAAGTTTTCATTTGATTGTCAAGTTTTATCACTAATGCAATAGTAAAGGTCATTAAAATATGGGGGTATCTTGAGGAATTTAATATTGTGCAAAATGTATTGAATGTAAAGCTTATGGCCATATCTGGATCATGACACCAAAGGTAAGTTAGATGATGGACGTCAATGGAGTGTCACAGGCAGGTGAAATAAGTAAAGCATGCCCAAATATCCTTTTATTTGTTTGGAAGTGGCTGTGCATTGATGACCCTGAAATATTGTCTTTAATGATGCTGAGTAACGTCTATATTCCACGTTCTAGAACAAACCTACTAATTAGATGTGTTCTCTTAACACAGCCAAATAAATAGAGAAGAGAGAAATCTAAGCACAAAGCAGCAGTGTTGGGGGATAAGATCCACCCCATCTGTGAAGCTGTCCAGCTGTTTTACCTGAATAAGTCATTTCAATTTCTTAAGTATTACTTTTTGACAATACAAGAATGAAATGAAGCTTCAGTTATTTTTATGGGCCTAAGTTAGATAAATCTATGAGATTACACTTTATTGAAATATAGAAATTGGTAATTACCCAAATGCTATTAACTACAAAATAGAAGTTGCATAGATATTACAAGCTAATTAAAATATAAATGGGAAAATCAAAGTCTGCAGAAGTACTTCCAAACTATTCAAATGACTCAACAGAATCTGTGTTTGAGTGAAAAGGAACCTCTCAAATTAAGTATAATAAAATTTCTAACTCAAAAGGTGCTGTATTGGGTGGGGAATGGCCCAATGGGCCAATAATTGCCACACAAACATGAAGTACTAAGACCAGATCCCTACCACACATATGAAAAGCACTGACTGTGGGATGCATGTATGATTTTACTTCTGCTTGCCTATAAAGGTGGATTCAGTGGAACACTGTCCAGCCAGTCTGGCCAATACAGCAAACTAAAGTGGGAGACCCTATCTTTCAATGTGGGTAATGATGCTTTCATATCTGGAATACATTGTTTTTCAATAGTTATTCACAGTTTGGCTCTTCTAACCTCGCTCCACATTCTTCTTCAATTATCCTTATTAGTTCAGTTAGAATCCATTGTCTTTAGAGATGTGGCCCCACAAAAGCCTCCCCATATTATAGTAGAATGTCCCACACCACTGATCATACTTGCAGCACTAAGTGGACTCGTGGGTTTTTTTTTTAAGAACACTTAAAATTGGGGCGGAAAAGTGGAGGTGGTGTGGGCTAATGAAGGAGTTGGAAATTCACAAACAATACAAAGAAAAGGTTGTGGTTGTTTGAGTTAAGAATGGTTCCCATTGGTTTGTAGACTAGAATGATTCATTACCAAGGAGTGGCATTATTTCACTGGTTAGGAGGTTGAGCCTTGATGGAGGAAAAGTGATCTTACTGGGGAGTTTGTCACTGGATGTTGGCTTTGACATTTCAAGGGCCCAAGCCAGGCCCAGCTTGACTCTCTTTCTTCCTGCTGCCTGTGGCTTTGGAGGTGGAACTTCTCCAGCACCATGTCTGCCTGCGTCTGCCTGTGTGCCACCATCTCCCTGCCATGATCTAAACCTCTGAAACTGTAAGCAAGCTCCAATTAAATGCTTTATTTTATAAGAGTAGCTGGGATCATTGTGACTCTTCACAGCAATAGAACACTAGGTACCAACCTTGGGTCTCCATATATGTGCATACAGAAACATGCATACATACATACACTGTGGGAGCCTGCAAGTGACTCAGTTTCCATCTGGAGTCTGTTCTGACTTAAAAGACATTAGTGTTCAAGCTTGCTTGTCTCAGTACCCTTGAGACCAGTGAGAAAGTTTTGATTGAGCCCATGGGAAAGAACACATTGTCTAACTAACAAGCTACTTGCTGCTACCAGGACTCATGTGATAGATAGTGAGCTTGCCTGCTCCTCTAATTCAATGACAGTACAGGGAGCTGGTTATCTGCTTATACTGTTCTTTCTTCTGCTTTGCCTCTAGTCTGCATATAAGCAGGATCGAAATTAAACTCGGGGCTGTTTAGCATTGACCAGACAGTCCTCCCAAATCTATCTTGTGTTTCTTTTACCTGACATTTCTCAGTCCCAGTGCCCCGTTTCAGGTTCTCTAGCTGACTTGTTGGAGCAGGCTCCAACCTACACACACGCACACACACACACACACACACACACACACACACACACATGCATACACACAGAAACACAGTGATGCACACAGACACATAGAGGCACACACACAGAGTAGGAGGAGCTAAAATTGAAAACATCTTGTGCAACATCAGAAACAGGATGAAGATCAGCAAATGCTTGCTATGTTGTTATTAGAAGTTCACCACTATGGCAAGGAAGGCTGTCACCCTTTTCATTTTGAACAAAACTTTTGTTGTGTGTGACTCCAAGGTACGTTAATTCTCAAATCTCTTCACATAAATATCTAAGAAAGTGAGATTCCCTCCCCCCATTTTATGAATGTATTTTTATTTTATTGTTTGTTGTCGTGTGCTTATTTTTGAGACAAGATTTCTCTGTGCAGCCCTCTGGACTTTAGAACAGTCTGGCCTTGAACTTAGGGATCTGCCTGCCTGTTTCCAGCATGTAACACCACACCCGGCTTTGTTTTTTTCCTTTTAAAAAACTTTTATTGCACATGCATGTGCGCACACACACACACACATGGTATGTGAATAGAATTCACTCAGATTCCTTTATATTTTATCATTTTTGTGTATTTATTTCTTATTTATTTCACTTATGCAGCTATGTATGATCTATCTACCATTTATCAACCATCTATTTTTCTGTCTATCATCTCTCATTATGTACCTTCCCTCAATGATTTCCCTCATGATTTCAGATGATTACTGAAGACCTGAGGTACCCTTTCCCTTAAATGTGCCAATGGATGGCCATTTTATTTAATTAAGTGTAACATTTTTGTTCATAGTCTCAGAATTTCATGCACGCATACAATGCAAACTGAAGTACAGATTTCAAAGAGAGAAACTGATGCTGAGCTGGATGCACAGACTCTTGTCAATCATGTTCTGTGGTTCTGTAAATTTTCATTCAAGAATTTGTATTAATCAAATACTGTGTCAAGAGCTTTCCCTTAAAGTCTAGTCCTTTCTTCAGCTATATTAGCTATCAACCTCATCTTATGGCATCAAAATGAATCCCAAACAATGCCACTGCTCTAACTCTATATGATGGGTGTATTCAGAAGGTAAACCACAGGCAAAGCCTTCTATGGCATCACTCGGCATGTACTTTGATGTTGGGAGTTGCTACCCAGTAAATGATACATATAATCAACAATTAATTGCTAATAATAAAACTGATGACTACAATATGTCATTGGTTTAGAAGTCATACATATTAATTTTTAATTGTATAAGACTTCACCATAATTTCTTTCTTATTTTATAAGACAATCATGTTAACAGAGAATAGGTATGTGAAACTCACATAGTATCAGTCTAAACTCAGCTTTCAAAACCCAAGTGGCCAGTTATTACTTAGTCCAGGCTAAGCAAAGAATTTTATAAGAAGTACATCCTAATGGAAACATCACCTGCTTTCTAGGTTGTAGATATCACTTGTGCTAAATATAAACTGACATGGAATCCAAGGAAGAGAAACACCTCAAATATTTTTGAATTCTGCCTTGAATCCTTCATTGCCAAGTAGGTCTGTACCGCACTGCACTGGTTAAGCCCATCACATTGAGCCTGCTGTCAGACTTACCTGAATATGAAGATACCCTAATTTGAGAGCTAGCTGTTCCGTCCCCTCCTTCACTGTATGCTCGAACTTCAATGATGTAGACTCCAGCTTCAGGGAGAGGCACTACAGCTTGAGGTTTCTGTGTTTCAATAACTTGACCTTTGCTGTGACCCTCTTGCCTATAAAAAACCTGTGAACAACAACAGAGGCCTCGGTTATTTGTTATTCAATTGGACATTGGAAATATTTACTGACTGCTGACTATACTCTGAGCTAGACACAGGACTCCACTGCTTAGATACATAAATAAAGGTGCTGCAAATGTGATGCACTGCGATGGGCGAGCATATTGGGACAACAGCTATGGAGAAAGGGATGTGATCTGTCTAGAGATCAAGGGAAGACTTTGTAGAAAAGGCCATGGCTAAGCTGAATGTTTGAAGAAAAACTGAAAGCAGACATGGTGGTTCACATAAGCAACCTGAGTACTGGAGAGTGTGGCAGAAAGACTGCCCTTAGTTCAAGACCATCCTGAGATACAGGGTTAGATTCTGTCTCAAAAAATTCTAAAAATAAATACAGAATTTACCAGATGGTGATTTCTAGATATGAGAAAATAGAAGAAAAACCTAAACCTCAAGCTCTTAAATAATAATAAAAAACTATGGTATGCATGAAATGTATAGAACAAGAAACTAGTATCCATTCTAGAACAAGAAAAATATGAACAAGAGAAATAAGATTAGAGAAGTAGGTAGTAAGTCCGTCATGAGTAAAGGTTGAAGCCTGGTCCTTGAAAAGGGTTGTGTACAGAATACATGCTCCCTATATATATTCATGATAGTTCCTATAACAGCAGAGACACAATTAGCAGTGTGATTGAGGGTAACACATGCTATAACATGACATGTGCTTGGAGACACAATAGCGTACAGAATGGATGGACGCTCCTTGAATGAGAAGGCATATAGAGAAAACTGCTAAGCATGTAAAATAAAACTCCTAATCTGATAAGTGACAAGTAGAGTCAAATCTTCATTTTTCATTTTAGCAGAGTTCACATACTGATGAACTTGTGTTTGGATGGCAATGGGTTGCAGTTAACTTTTTTTGACATGTGTCCATAATTAAACATATTGCCTGGGGAACAGGTACACACCTCTGGACAGACTATTATGTGATTTGATACACAACTGAGGCTGCAGAGGCAGTGAGATCCTTTGCAAATGGCTGCAGCTCGTTAGGACAGGAATTTCATTAGGAGGTCACTATTACTGCTTTCTTCATTTTCTATCTACCCACTGTGCAATGCTTTCCTTATGCTTTTTCCTCCAATAACAGCTTAGTATAATGGGGGGGCGTGTATAATAGCCAAATAGCAGCAGTTAAGATACATTAAGTGCATTTTTTTTATTATTTTAATTGTTTTATGCATTTTCATAATTATTGGTGTTACGATTCCTTCACCTAATGGGAATAGCAGAGCTTGGTCATTATGCAAATATGGCTTACAAACAGTCTTCTATGAACCCAAATCAAGCCAATCTCCCATACCTGCCTGACTGTGTAAATTACTGACCTTTCATAACCCAAATCCACTCTTTTGTTTGAAGAAATAATAGCGCTTATTTCACAATTTTTTTTTTTTAGGAGAACTAAAGGGGCACATGAAAAGAATCGAGCATGGGACCTGGTGCATACAAGCTTGCTAAGAGAAACTCATCCCGATTACCACCATTGTCTACTGCCAGTGGAATGGAACGGTGTTTTGATTTTCAATTTCATGTGTTTGAATCAAGATAAATCACACACACATACACACATACACACACACACACACACACACACACACACACACACACACACACACACACACACCCATTCTTATAGAGAACATGTTTTTGAGCTTGAACTAACTTTCATGCAACAGAATAAACCCCAGGAAAGCAGAATTAGGGTGGGGTTGGGTGGAAGGAGTACAGGTTTTCGTGTACATAGTACAGAACCCAGGGGCCAACCTGGGGTATTATTTCTCAACTGGTATCTACCATGTTTTTTGAGACACAGTAATTCAGCAGGACCACAAGCTAACATAATCAGATGGGGTGGCTGACCCAAGGCCCAGGGTCATGTCTCTAGCTCCTCAGATGACTGGCTTTTTCTACGGGCTTTCAGAATCTAGCTGAGGTTCCAATGCTTGTGTGGCATTTTATTGACTGAATCTTCTCTCAGCTCCAAGGCAACATTTTATGACTGTTTGTTTGTTTGTCTGTTTTGTTTTGGGGTTTTTTTGAGACAGTCTTAGTATTAGTCTTTGTTGGCCTGGAAGTTATGGAAATTACTGTGTAAACTATGGTGGTCTTGAATTCACAGAGATCTACCTGGCTACTCTTCCAGGTGTTGGAATAATGCATATGCTACCAGACCTAGTTCAAAAGCAGTACTTTATCTGTTGATGTGTGAAGTAACATGATCCTCTCTTTGCTCTTGGATCCAGTCTTGGGTCTAAATTTGCTTCTGGATCTATAGGAAATTGCCTGTTTAAATATCTAATACTCTACAGTTATACATACTTAAATCCTTTCTGGAAAAAGATGCCATAGCTTGACTAGATAAGCAAAATGTTTGCAAATTTCTATATTCTTATCTGACTGCACCGTGGTTGAATATCCATCAGAGAGACCACCAGTGCCTAACTTCCTGACATACTCTGATGTCAGAGATTAATATGCAGCACAAGCAAGGATGGTGTGTACTATAGTGGTAAACATTTGATATCATTAGCAATGCACAGAATGAATACTTAGATTTGGTGAATCCTGGAAGATGGGTAGAGGAGTATTTTAGGCTAAAAATCACAAATATATCAAAATTCATTATTCTGATTTTGACTGTAACATAGTCATGAATCACAATCCTATCATCTGCATGTAGTAATTAGAAATCAAATTTATGAGAATGGAGATGTATGAAAATTGGCCAGGATTGGCAGAGGAGTGACTATTTCAGAAGACACAGTTAATGTGGTTTGATAAATTACAATATTTATGACAGAAGAAAATGTGGCCAGCAATTCACATCTCACATTGCTATAAAATACAGAGGTGGAGGAAAACTTGTGAATCAGTTGAGATCTAGGAACAGAAGGTAGAAACAGCAAAACTATATGAAAAGTCAGTTAATAGCTACAGAAAGAGTTTAAGATTGTGGGTTTTATCAGTATGTAGAAGGAAGTAACATACATAAGTAAAGACAGTTACCAAATAAAAATTCAACTAAACTAATGGTTAATCTTTAGTACTTTGGATCATCTTGGCCCAGTTGAAAGCCCTGATTTAGAAAAATGAATAAGAAATATAAAAAGCCTGAAGAGTTCTAAAGATGTGACAAAAATAGTTAGTGACACTAAGGATGTTATGGAGTTTTTTTTTTTTTTAACAATCTGGGCATTTCTAGGTTGGTAGTTGCACTGACAACTATCTTTATTCATAAAATAAATTGCCTAGTGTAATGTCAAAATGAGTTTCAAATTCTACTTAAAAAGACAAACAAGAGTATTAGATTATCCAAATAAATAAAAATTTAATTGGTCTTGTTATTGTTTTTCTAAAAATATTACATTTTATTTATTGTCCACATGTATGTGTACTTGCAGTCACATATGGTTCATGTGTACAGGTCAGATGTCAACCTGCAGAAGTTAGTTTTTTCCTTTCATCATGTGGGATCCAGGGATATAACTGAGCTAGACAGCTTTGGTTACATGTCCCTTTACTGCTACAATATTCTGTTGGCCTGGCATGGCTATTCTTAAAAGAGCGTGGCTGTTCTAAACAAAAGGTTGGTAATGAAGTATTGAAGTCAGTGTGCAGAAAATACAATAAAAATGTGTTTATAATTCCTTCAGATGCCCCTGAGAAGTTGGCAATCTGTCAAAAAGGCCATTCCATTCCTCAACTTAGTATCTTGGAAAAGTTGGTGGGACCAATGATTTGAGTTAAGGGTTATGAAGTTCAAGAAATAAGAAGACAGGTGAAACATGACACACTAAAGGTAGATGAGTAGCTGAGCACAGCCAGGCATATCCCAGCACTTGGAAAGCTGTATCAGGAGTTGTATTGGATCCACACTGCAGATCAAGGTCAGCCCTGGATGATTAACAAGGCTCTGTCTCAAAGGCAAACACAACCCTCCAGAAACTTTTTGGAAAAGAAGTGTGTAAGTATAAGTACAACTGGCTGTAGGGGAGCTGAAAGAAATTTAGAAGTCACTCCTCTCAATGGGCAACCTCAGACATTTGTGGACACTCCCTCTTTCCTCACATGCTGTGCCAGTGTTTTTTTGTCAACTTGACACATAGAACCTCACTTGAGGGTGTGACTGCAACAGAGTGACCCATAAACAAATCTGTGAGGGACTTCCATTGACTGGGTAGTTGGTACTGGTTTCTATAAAAAAAGAAAAAGAAGCTAAGCAGGGCATGAGGAACAAACTAGAAAACCACATACTTCTGTGGATAGGTATGCCTCAATTCTTGCCTCCAGGTTCCTCCTTTGAACTTCTGTCTTGATTCCCTTCACTGATGTACTATGATGTGGTAGCGTAAGTCAAATACACATTTTCCTTAGAAAGATGCTTTGATCATGATCTTTATTGCAATAAACTTTATCTTTATTGCAATAGGAAACTAAGTAGCACACCCTGCTCCCCCTTATTTCCCCTAAAGTATGTGTGTGTGTGTGTGTGTGTGTGTGTGTGTGTGTAGAGAGAGAGAGAGAGAGAGAGAGAGAGTTATTTCTACCTCCTGTTTTAAAAAAGAAACGTCCTAAACAATGTTGAATATAATCAAATACAGATGGCATAATTACATTATACACTTTACCTAAGTAAGTGTCACATTCTATGTGTCTTTCCACTGTCATACAGGGAAGAGGTTAAGCTCTGTATTTGTAATGTATATAGAATGAAAGACTGTAAAAATGTAAGGACTCACAGTCATAGACTCACAATAGAACTCACATAGGACTCACAATCATATTCATTGACTGCCAAACTCCTGAAGAAATGGAGAAGTATGGGCTTGAGTGTTCTAATTCCATCAGATGTGAAGTAACTCTTAGTGTACATACCTGTCAGGTGGCAGAGGGCCTTAACTTATTACTAAATTTTGATAACCAAAGAAAATCTCCATGTATATTGATGGGCCATTTGATAATTAGTAAACTTTGCACCTATTTAATAGCTACTCTTCCTAGCTTGTTTCAGATAGAAAGGTTGAGACAGGAATATATAGTAAAGGGGATTTGAAGTAGAAAAGAAATTTTATAGCTGTAGGTTGAGCATGGTTAATATTTGACTCCTGGTTCGAAGACTGAAGTTCTCCCTTGAATTCTCTTTGGCAAACTGTGTCTCCTATGAGTGAGAACATTTTCTAGGCAGGGAGGAGGACTTTGTACAAACAAAAGCATATCCCTCTCTCAACTTCCTTGAATACCAAGATAAGTCTGCCTTGAGTTTTCCAAGATACCAGGGGCAAATTCTGTTTTACCTAATCAGTATGACCTTAAATGTCCCTATGAAAAGTGAAATGTCTAGTGTGCTCTGTTCTACTCTGTAGATCTCTTTTACAAACAGAGAGTTGCTCTACCAAGACTCTGGTGTCACTCTTGACCTGGCAGCAGGATTTCTGGAATACAGTTGGAATAACACAGGAAGTATTGCTCCCCTCCCCACCTAAGTAGCAGTTAGGTATGTATGCCCTTTCCTACAGATGACACAAATAGATGATGGGAGATGTTATTCTATAAATCTGTTTCTCATACTGGTTAATTAATAAAGCACTGCTGGGCCAATGAGAAAGCAAGTTAGGCAGGGCTAGGAGACAAGGATGAAAGAGGAAGTAGGAAGGAGGAGTCAGCATGTAGAGCCTAGAGGAAGCAAGATGCCGCCCGCTGTGCTTGGATAAGATGACCACATGGAAATACTTAGATAAGTAGAAATGGGTTAATCATTAAGACAGAGCTAGCCCATAAACAATAATAGTAACTGGCCAACAGGATTGTATCAAATACAGAGTCTCTGAGTGTTATTTGGGGCTCATGTGGCAGTGGGACCAGGCGGTGGCGAGGAAAAACCTGCTCGTAACAAATAGATGTCCAACCACTGAAGGGAGACCCTTGCCTAGACTGCATTACTCCTCAGTCATGTTCCAAGTGTTCACTGGGTTACAGCTCTTCCTTTATATTCTCAGCCATGGTTTCTAGCTACATTCTAGTTTCATGGTGCCTCTGTAAGGGGAATGATGCACTAAGGCCACTGAATGCTGTGAAGGTTTCTTGTCAAGGGACCCTTGTGCCCACAATTATCCTGAGCACTCTCCTGTTAGCAGAGATTCTAATAAGGTTTAATAGCAAGAGAAAGAGTGGGGTTGGCTGACTTGGTATGTGTTGGCAGCTTCCTTTCTCTTTTCTTCCTTCACAGGTGTGAATAGGGGTGTGGAATTCCTTCAGGAAGATGAAAAGGAAAATAACATCCTGCAATGTGACTTGCTTTTGTGCATTTATGCAACTAAGATGAGCTGTGTTGGAGGCTCTTCCCCAGGGAGAAGTTATTCTAAGGTCAGGTGTGTGGTCTTCACCAAGAGAAAACAGAAATTGTCAGTTTGATGCTATTTAAACTTCAAATTATTTTGTACAAATTATCTGATTCTTATAAAATAATACTGTATCATAAATATTGCTAATGCTATTTTTTTGCCAGTTTTAACTGAAGAAAAATGAAATTCATGGAGGTTAAGAAACTTATTCAAAATTATGCAAGTATGATTTGAACTGAAGTCTGATTTAGAAGCCAATGATCTTTGTCTGTCATATCACAACATATGAGAAAGTCATACTGAAAAAAATTCATGTTTGGTGAGACCCACAGATGAATAATTACATGAGAATTTTCTGGCTTGGTAGAAATGATTTTGAATGAACTCAATGAATTTATTCAGTTCTCCTAAGGGTACTAAAGATGAGTATTCTTGGCTTCAAGGCGCTCCACACTGTTGGGTAACCAGTCACCACATATAAAGTATTATCGTGGAACAATCGCCATTGCGATTGTGAAGTGATAATAAAGTGTCACTGTGTATGCTGGTTAATTTAATTGCTAACTTGAAACAACCCAGGATCACTTGGGAAGAAAGTCTCAAAAAGGAATTACCAAGTTAGCCTGTGGACACATTGATGGGGGTAATTTTCTTGGTTGTTAATTGATGTTGAAAGATCCAACCAATTGTGGGCTGCGCTATTCCTTAGGCAGGGATTTCTATTATGGCAGTCTATTAGAAAGGTATGTACATTAGAGAAAGCAAGCCAGGCTCTACACATTTATTTTTCTCTGCTCTTAATTGTGGACATGATGCTTCAAGTTCCTGCTTGAGTAGAATTGTAAGCTCCAAACACACTTTCTTCTTTAAGTTTTGTATTGTATTACAACCATGGAAATGAGACAGGAGTTGGAGTGCTTAGGAAATTGTAAACCTTGCCTAACATGATTTTTTTTTAGCTATTTAGAACTTAGGCTCAATGGAGGGAGTACAGAATTCGCCAACCTTCTCGGTGGTCATACGATTTTATTATGTTTTTCTTTTTGTAAAGGAGCCTCTACATTGCTTTTCTAGTACACAAGGCTATATTTCTATTTCCTATGCTGTCGGGATTGTCCTGCAAGGGTTTGTCATCATACTAAAAATACTATTTCCATTACTATTGAAGAAGATACCAACCTTGAAGGGTGAGTTCAAAGGTTATGGTCTGTTGGGGAAAGATGTGAAAATAAGAGGGCTTATGGAAGGATACATAAAATGAACTATCTATCTCTGTCAAAAGATAAAAGTCTCTATCTCTGAGGATTAGAGTCAGATCTCAGTATGTGTGTGTATGTTTCAGTGTGAGAGTATCTATGAATAATATTAATCTCAGTTAAAAAACACTGTAAGCAGTGTGTTGTATTTACCATTCTACACACTATTCAATGCACATATATGGATGCATCTTGGTAATTAGTGTCTAGTATTTACCATTACATATACCCATTCTTACATATATATGGATGCATATTTCATTTGTAACTGCATGTTATAAGTTTCAGATTTTTACTACTATATGCACAAAATATTATGTCACCATTTCTGATAGAAAATCAGTATCATAATGGTTTTTTGCCTAAATACTGTCATTAAAAATACTTTCATGTCTATTATAAATTATATTCAGCTTGTAATTCTGTATAGAGTTTAATATTAAACTTTGATGATATAGACCAAATGTTAGACATCTGGGAACATCAGCCCATCCATCATAAATATTTTTAAGCCAAGTTGTTTCTCAGGGTGAGTAGAAGTTTTCATCCCCAGATCTCCTATAAATACAAGGCTAAAGATACCTAAAGATACCTAAAGAATGTGTCTTTTGTAGCATGATGCCTTTCTCCATGGACTCCTTCCTACCTCATGTGCTGCTCCTGCACTTTATGCTTCTGTTTTATTTTATCATTTACAGAAAATGGTCCTATTCAGTCTTAGAGGTCCAGGCTTTGTCATCTGCCAACAAAGTTACTAGAAAGATATGCCAGTATCGTTCTTGTAACACAGGGTCCTCTATCTGGTACCAGGTGCTATAGGGCTGTATTCACATGAATTACTTTAATACTGAATGCAAGCTACTATTGATTTTGTAACATTTTCTTTCCTATGCATTTCTGATTTAGAGTTAAGTTTGACTATAGCTTTACACACCACAGGAAAGCACTCATTGTAGGAACTAGACACAATATATTCAAAAGATCTTTCACATGATCTGGCTATCCAAAACCTGAGTACTTATATAAAAGTTGTTTCTAGGTTGAGCTATCTCAGAGATAATTGCAGATGAAAAATGACTACAATACTGTTCATGACAAACTATGTTACCAGCCTATCTAGGTGTTCAACAACAGAAGAATGAGTAAGGAAAATATACACAATAGAATTTTTTTTCATTTTTTTAATGTCATTTACAGGAAATAAATGTCATTGCAAAGAATTGTGTTGAGCTAGTTAAGACAATTGCAGAAAGATAAATACTACCTTTGTAATCCCATTTGTGGTTCATAGATCCTTCTACAGAGAAGTATAAAAACATGCATGTATATATGAGAATAAATTAGAAGTAATATCACCTAGGGCATTGGTCCTCAACCTGTGTATAGTGGCATCTTGATTCGCCAGTGGACAACCCCTTTGGAAATTGAATGACCCTTTCACAGAGGTAAAATGTCAGATATTCTGCATATCAATCATTTACATTATGATTCATAACAGTAGCAAAACTACAGTTGTGAGGTAGCAATGAAATAATTGTGTGGTTGGGGGGGTCACCACAACATGAGCAACCTTTTAAAGGTTGAGAAGAACTGGTCTAAAGGGCTTGGGAGGATCAATGAGAAAGGGGTATGTGTGAAAATGGAGGCTGCAGGTAAGGAGAAAAGATGCTCAACCTGTAATAATACATTTATTCAAGTGTTAAAAACCACATCTATAAAAGAGAAAATGCCACCAAGGAGCACAAATGCTTATCAGAGGATTCTGGATGCCCCCATTAATGGTCCACTCCTGCAGTCAGTTTTTGAGATGTGCTTATGTTTCAATAATGAACAGATACTAACCTTGTAGCCCATGACTTCAGACTCATTGGCTAAAGGTCTGACTGGCTCCCAGCCTAGGGAAACCTGAGACCCCTGCTGCTCCCATCTGAGGTTGCCAGGAGGTTCACTGGGGGCTGCAAGATAAAAAGGGAAGCGAATTGACAAGCCCAAAATGAATGTCTTCCTTTCCATCCTGAGAATTTCTGTCCTCCATTTTGGTAGCTTGCTGGTGCCACAGGCTCCCCTCCAGCTGGAATCAGATGGGGAGGGCTTTGCTCCAGGAGTGCCATTTTAATAGCTACTCCACTGAGCTTTGGAGCTTGAATCCTTTTATCTCCCTTCTGTGTCAAAGTCGCTTAGCCTTGTTTCACAGGATGATAACCTTTACAAACTGTGAATGCAAAATCTTTTGAGCTGGTTTTGGAATTCAGATCTGAGCAATGAAGCAAGACTCCTTTTTGACCATGCTCATTATGCAGCTCGCGTGGCATCTGAACACGCAGCTTTCAGAAGCCTGGAACGATGTCCAGTTTTATCAGAAACAAACAAAAGCCCAGGTCACTTACGGGGTCTCTTGGTGGTGGCACTCACTTCCCTGCTGAGTGGCCCATAGCCTGCTTCATTATAAGCCCTTACAGTGAGGTGATAGAGAGTGTCGCCTTCCAATCCAGTCACCATGACAAATGACTCGTTCCCTCTGGTTCTGACTGTTTCTGCAGAGTCTTCTGCCTCCGTGTCTTTCCAGTAGCCAATCTGTCAAGACATTATCACAAGACAAATTAATTTCAAATTTTCCCTAGGGTTGTGGCTGCCTGTCATATTTCTCCCCTTTCTCCCTGGCTCCCCTTTACTCTCTTCCCTGGCTACTGTGGGGTTGAGGCCAAATGGCATTTTCCAGATTCTCTTTTAGCTGAGCTTGCTGGTCTAAGATATGGGCAATGAGGAGTGAGATGGGAATCTTCAGCTTTCTTCCAGCATGCCTCAGGTGGCTGTGACATAGGGAGTTACTAAGGGCTCTGGTCTCAATAGGAAACCTGTGTATCACTGTGATGTCTTGGGGACCTGAGGCAGCCTTGATGCTGGCTAAGGTCATAAGCACAAAAAGGGGAAGAAGAGTTACAAAATGCCACTTCAGCCTTGCCTTTTCCTTTTCTTCTTCTCATGTGCATGTGCGTGGTATGTTTGCATGTATGCGGACGCCCAAGTTTAATTTCAGGAGGCTTCCTTGATCTTACTTCACTTTATTCGTTTAGTCAAGGTTTCTCAATCAAATCTTGAGCTCATCAATTAGCTTGTCTTGCTAGACAGCTTGCTCTGGGAATCTTCTGTCCCTGCCTTCAGAAGCTGGAGTTGCTGGTGGCTACCACATCCACCCAACATTTACATCACATATGGACATCCAAGCTCTGGTCTTGTAGCTTGTATAGCAACCACTTTGACTATGGAACCTTAGTCCATCCCTGTTTTCCTGGCATTGTTTTACATGTGTATAAATATAAACTGGAGTTGCCTTCTTCTCCTGTTTAATACGGCAGTGTCTACTCTTAGAATTTACTAGAGGTGGAACAAACTCTCATGCTTAGGTTGACTGATGAGGGGTCTTTAGGTTTTCCTTTTTGGAGACAGAATGTTTCATTTATTTTTCCTTCCTGTTGATGCCAAAGTACATAATGAGAAGCAACTTAAGTCAAAGAGGGTTTGTTTATGCTTAGAAATGGAGAGTTCAACAGGGTATAGCACCAGATGGCAAGGCAGCCATGCCAGCAGAAGGGGCAGCATCTAGTCACATTGCTTCAGGTAATTAGAAAGCAGAGAGAGAAAGGAAGTAGGAGAGAGCTAAAACCTTCAAAGCTCTTTCCTCAGTGACCTGCTTCTTCCAGTGCTGTACAAACCCTGAGGACCCACAGACTTCATAAACAATGCTGGGGACAGTAGTCACACACTAAGACTGTGAGGAAAATTTCATATTCAAACTGCAGTGGAGGATTATGGCAGCTTTGTTGGGGAAAGTGATATTTGCACTAGGTATCATACACAATCCTTGTCACATTGAGGCTCTGGGTCACTTGTTGGATAAGTATGTATAGATGCTGAGTAAACAGATGGAAGTCATTTATTCTCATGGTCCACTGTTGTGCTTTTCTTTGCTGACAGAGTCCCAACCTTTGCATTTCTCAAGCTCTCTTGCATTTTGGGTTCTGGTCAGGGTTTTTGGTTTGTCTAGGAAGCAGGTGCATGTTGTATGAAACCAAATGTGAGCAGAAGTGGTGCCATTTCAGACCTTTTGCTGGCAAACAAAGATATGGAGGCATTTCCACCCTCTCTCCCTCCCAGCAGTATTAACACATGTTTTGTTGCCTGGTCACTGGCATGGTAGGGTTCTACAATTAGACCCATTGCTTATACTTTGCTAGTTCAAATCAGAGCATATATGGTGGGACTCTAAACCTGTCAGTAATCACAGGGTCCCTGAGGTAAGCATGGCTTTCTCCCTGTCATACTGCAGTAGTCTCGGTGTATCCCTGGTCATGACAAAGGCCTTAGCGTCTGACCTTGTTGGCCTCCCCGTTTAAAATTAGCAGGCTTATTTAAAATTATCAAGTTTGATCTTGAGAGTCATTCCCAAACAATCTCCTGCATCACTGCCTCAATTTGCTAACTGTTCTCATACAATATACCCTTGCATATGGGAAAGTTATTAGTTCTTCACAAGTGAGCCACAATGGAGATATCTGTAGGTACCTCTAATTAACATATAAATGAGGACTGGTAAAATGATCAAAACTTTTCAGCCAGTCTTTCCAAAGAATTGGAGGAACATACAGACATGTGAGTAAACTTTAGAATAGTAGTTTTCTAAAACCGGAAGCCCTCATTCTGTCTTCATGTGCTGTTGTCCCCATTATTCCCAATTCCAACACCCAGCTTGTCTTGCTTGGACTCTGAGAATATTCTGAACAGAAGAAAAAGTCCAAGTTATTTTCAAGCTAAGAAGTTGGCTGGAAGTTACTGGCTCAACGAACGCTCATTTTTTTCTTTTCCAGCAATGCATGTGATTTCCTGGCTTCTGCCTCAATGTCTTCTAACCAGTTACATTTTTAAAGTATAATTAAGTATATCTTGATATAGCCAAGTGATTAACTCAGGCAAAATCTAGATTTTTGTAAAGTGACACATTTTGGATTTCTAAAGATTGAGTAGCCACTATAAAGTTACACACCTCAAATAAAGAACCAAATGTGTATGTGTTGGGCAACTGATGCTGATGAAAAGCATTCTGTCACCTGGCTTTGCACCAAGAAGTTTAGTTCCCCGGAGAGGAATCTAAACACTCATTTTATACATAAATAATAAAGCATTAAAAGATCAAAAGAGTTGTAATTAATAGTGAACTTGTAATTTTTTACCTTTGAGGTGTGGGAGAGAACAAAAATTTGGAGATCCTAGGTTGAGTAGGTGACATTCTCTATTACTTTTCCATCTTATTTGCTGAAGCTGGCTCTGTCACTCTAAGCCTGATCTCAGTGATCAGGCCAATCTCTTGCCTCCTTTTTCTGAGGATTCTACCTCTGCTCTTCAGAGCTGGTTACAGACAGCTGCCATGTCCATCTGGCATATGCTGGCTTCTGGGGTCTGAATGCCAATTGTTTTTGCCTTTGTGAGAAGTGCTTTAAACACCTAGGAATTTATGGGGTGCTCCCCAGCTTTTGCTTGTCATGAAAGTGCTGCTGTGGCTAACTCACGGCAGGTGCTTTCAGCATGCCGTCTTAATTTCCCAGAATAGATCTCAGAAAGGAGTCTATGGGCTTGAAAGTTAGAAGAAAATCAAGCCTTCTAATAGAAGAATGTCACATTAGTTTTCAAAGAGTTTGTACTATTTTTTGTTTCCAAGAGAAACGCATAAATATAAAGAACATTTCCATATGGTTACAAGCTCTCAGCAGACCATGCAGTTGAAGCCAGAAGGTTTACATTTAAATCTAACTTTTGGTGCATGTAAGCTGCATGTGGGGCAGTTTCCTTAGCCAGTGAGTGGCTGTAAGCCTCTTTATAAATGAGTAAGAGCGCTTGCTTACTTCCCCATCTCTTAGGGATCTCTCTCAGAGCACTTCTAGTCCCTGCAAGGGACTCTGTTCCCTGCTGTTACTTTAAAGTGTTTGCTACTTGTACTACATGCTATCTTTTTGGTCCTTAATGTTTATTTTGATCTTTTATATTTTCTTATGCTAAAATATTAGTTTGTATTTAAAGTATAACTGGCATACTTAGTGTCAGGCAGGAAATAATGATTTTTGTTTTTGTTGAATGGATGAGATTTTTGTCCAGAGTTTTGGGGATCTCTTTTACTGTGATATTCTACCTTCTCTGCAGTGACCTGTGTTCAGGAAGCCACATTCTTTTATCTTTTACATCCATCCTCTTCTCTCTGCTTTTAAAACTGTTTTCTAGCACCTTTATTCTGCATTCCGAGGTCATTTCCTAGGATTTAACTTTGACTATTCAATTTAAACATTTAGCAATTTAAATTTTGTGGCTGGAGGATTGGCCCAGTCAGGGAGTGAGAGCCCTGGCTGCATTTCTGAGGACCTGGTGCACTTTCTAGCACCCACGAGTAGTAGCTTGCAGCCATTTTTAATTTTAGTCTTACAGGACCTAATGCCGCCCTTGTTTAGCTTTCCTGGGCATCAGTCACACATGTGGCACACAGGCATACATGCAGGCTAAACACCCATACACTTAAAATAATAAAATAAAATTATTTAGCATAATTAACTGGGCATCTCATTGCTTTTAATGAATAGTTTATTTTGGCTATTTATGTCCGTATTTCGATTGTGTTTTCCTCTTATCCTAGGATGTTCTTTGAATATAGAAAAGATTATTCTCACTCATTTCCTGAAAATGGATAACCAAGTACCTAAAGTTTTTCTTCTGGGTAAAAGATTATCATCTATCTACCATTTTCTACCTTCTGTTATCTATCTATCTATCCTTTATCTAGCAAACCCTTGTCTGTCATCTATCCAACATCTTTCTATCTTCTACGATCTCTTTAACTACTGTCTATCAACCTAGCTACCATATATCAACCAAATATCTCATCTCATGTCTATAATACATTTACCATCTTTATATTTATCAAACTGGCAATTGTATATATTATTTGTCATCTATTTATATAATATATTTATCTATCATCTATCTCAATTATCTGCTAAAAGAAACTTGTTGGGCCAAACAGTGAGTTCTGAAAATATACAAAAGTAATATTTAACAGGCAGACAGTTTATATTTAGGGATATATATTCTCATGCATACATATACATATGCATACAATAACAGTTAATGAAAAAAGATCATAAATTGTAAGAACAGCAGGGAAAGATGTGTGAGAGAGTTTAAGAGGAAGACAGGGAAGGTAGAAATGTAATTATATTATGAACTCAAAAATAAAATAAACCAATTTATGTAAAATAAATATTTTTAATTAAAAAGGAACTTCACTAGTTCATTTTTAATTTGTTTTGTTATTTTTATCCCCCTATATGATTACCCTTGCATTTTATGCAACTGATTTCAAGAAGATAGAGTATCCTAAGAGGATGTCAAGGCTTATCTGAGTGAGGAGACTGCATCTCTGAATTACACCTGTTAGACGTTTGGACCACACTGTGCAGGTCAATGCCAGATGCCTGGCTGCCAACACAGGCCCCACTCCCATCTTCCCTGCAACAAAGAAAAATCTCCTCAGGCCTGAGCTGAGACGCAGGGCTTCATGTGCCCGGGCACAATTTGTTTCAGTGAAGCAAAGATAAAGGAGAAGGAGGCCAGAGGCTATTACATTGCTTGCTTGAACCCAGAAAATAGGATTTTGAGGCCGGGTCATTGCACAAAGATGAAAGGAAAGGAAAACATAGAAAGCTCTGTAATAATTTTACTTCATGCCACTCGCTGGGATGGCAATGAGGTTGTCTTTCTCTTCATGAGTCCATCTTTAAAGAGAATTAGGAAAGGCTGGGTTTCTATAATCCCAGAGCATCCACTGGTGTTGCTGAACACAACAGTCATAATTAATGGAAACAGACGTTACAAGCAGGCATCTCCCTGCAGAGCTGGTGATTCTCCACCTGCAACAGTGTTTCAAAACACTCTAACCTTTCCCTGACCAGTGCCCGAATTGCCTCCAACATGCCTTTGGCTTATGCTCCGTTCAATGTCAGCATGCCCTCTGTCTAGGGCTGAAAAGTCCTCTGGATCAGCCGGACCTGCTTCCCACAGAAGATGTATTTGTTTTACTTGGCAAAGGCCAGCTTTCCTCAATTTGTCTGCTCCAGCTTCACACTGTCCTGTTTTTAGAAATAAGTGTATTATCAAACTGGCTCTTCACAGTGGACACTCTGAGATGGGCTGGCATTCTATGTGATTACATTATGTGTGCATTAGTTGCTCTGTGGCCACGGCTAATTTTATCATAAAGGACACAATTTAATGAATCAAATAAGATAAATCAACAATGTTTAGGTAAAGTTTGAACATTCATGAGGCTGTGGCATAGTAGTTAGTGGATATGAAATGAGGAAGGTGGGAATATGACAGGAATACCAATGGCACCATCACTTACTGTATCAATGTGTATTTATTTCTCTAAGTAGAGTTGCTTTCACAATTTAAAAACCAGTGAAAGAAGATTGGGTGCACAGAGAATTAAGTGTGTTCTTGATCTGTGTTGTTACTACAGGCAACAGTTTTTGTCCAATCTTCATCAACTTTACTGAATTTTATTTAGAGCATCCCTCTTCTCTTATTTTTATTATGTTTATTTGCTTTGTGTGTACTGGTGTGTGCAGTCATGTGCTGTGGTCTGTATGAAATGGTAAGAGGACATCTTGGGGGAGTCCATTGTCTCTTTCCACCATGTGGATTCTGGGTGACAAACTCAAGCCATTGGCTTTGGCAGCAGATACTTTCACCTATTAAACCATTACTGTGCCACTCTTTACTAATTTTTTAAAATAGAGAAAATTCTGGGCATATTTAATTATCAGTACTACTGTGTTTAAATATGCTGTATGATATGACCCACATACTCAAGGGTCTATTAATATGTTTTAATGAAATTGAAGAAGGAAAGTTTTGATCTGAATGTTAATGTTTTAGCTAGAAAAAAATGTTCATTTTGAAAGAATTATGCACTTACTACTATATGATGTACCTATTATATGAAACTCAGAATGCAGTCTTTGACCTGGATATATCAGTAAAAGATCAAAAGAGTGAATCAGCAATACTGAGGTTTATGAGAAAGATCCTGTTATACCAAGTAAGCTAGAAAGAAGGAATACCAATGACAGGTGTGGTATTTAATGACTTAGAAAATGAACATAAAGAAAATAAATAATCAAACTTAACTCCTTGCAAAGTTTTGGAGCGTTTGAAGCATTCCACACTGAATGTAATCAAAGTGGGCAGAAGGAAGGAGTGGGGGGTGTGGGTGGGGAGGTGCAAGTTGTTGGTGCATTGCAGATCTGAGGGATAGCACCAAGACTCCAAAGTGAGCAGTGTGGTCTTCACAAATATACGGAAGCAGTCAAAAGTCAAAGCCATGCCAAGCTTTCCCTGAGAAGCTGGAACTGCAGTTAGTCTGGTGTGTGCATGTGGCTATTTTGTTTGAGGGATCTCATTACTCTATTCTCACTGGCTGTGGTGAGGGAGATTTGAGCTGGCTTAACAGCTGGAGGCATGTGAGGGAGTGGTGCTATAGAAAAAGCATCTAGGAACAGAAGGGGCATTCAGGAAGTGAAGGAAACATAAAAATGGTAAGATACCACTTCTACCACTTCCTTACCCCCTCTCTCCCCTTGCCCTCCCCATCCTGAGTGTGTCTGCCAAGGGTGCATTACATTCTGCTGACATGTAAACCACATTTGTTGTGCTGGGAGGAACACAGGGGAATGGGAAAGGAGAAAGGCAGAGGCAAGATCAGGTGACAGAAAGCCACATCAGGTTTGTGCCTTGTGCTTACTGCTTTTGAACTTCACAAAACTAAAGTCCTCTGCTCAGGTAAAGAAACAATCATGGTGAAAGAGAAGCCCACAGGGTGGGTCAGAAAATTTGCTAGGTATACATCTTAGAGAGGATTAATATGAGTCAAAGAAAAAAATGAGCCATTAAAAAATGGGTCTAGAACCTAAACACAGAAGGAAGAAGAGGAGGAAAAAGGAGAAAAAGGAGGACGGGGAAGAAGATGATAACTACAACAACAACATAGTGGCTAAGAAATATCTCAGAAAAAATGTTCATTGCCCCTAGTAAATCAAGACAACTTTGATTTTTATCTTGCCCAGTTTAGAATGTCAAAGATAAACAACCTATAACAAATGTTGGGGGGATTGTTGTATGGCGAATGGAACATTTGCTCACGCTTGGGATCGTAAACTGACTGACACAGTCCCTCTGAAAATCAGTGTGCAGAATTCTCAAAAAGATGAAAATAAGCCTAACACATGACCCAGTTACACCATGCCTTGGCACATGCCCAAAAGAATCTACATCCTGCTCTACAGATCCTTGCTCAGCTATGTTCATTGCTGCTCTATTCACAATAGATAGGAAATGGAAACAACCTAAATATACTTTTTGCATAATGTTAAAAGATTTACTCATCTGTGTGTATATGCACACATATGCGAGCAGGTGTGTACATGGAAGCCAGAGAAGGTGTTGGGTATCCTCAGTTGTCTCTTCCTACTTATTCCTTTGAGACAGGGTCTTCACTTGAACCTTGGTCTCAGGTTGTATTGGCTTGGCTAGAAGCTAGCAAGCTGCAGCAGACTTCCTGTTTCTGCCCACCTTGGATATGGGGAATTATGGGCATGTACGAGATGCCTGGCTTGTCACATGGATGTTGGGATCTGAATGCTAAAATTTACGCAAGATTGTGGAAGCAGTGAGTATCTCTCCACCTCCCCTTTTACATGATGAAGCCAACAATACAACTGCTGAGATTTGATTTGAAGTAAGAGGACTAAGTGGAGTTATCCATAAAGTGGATTATTTCCCAGTTAGCAACTGTTTATGGTGTGTGTCTAGGGCATAAAAGTGAAAGATTCTACTTGTACCATACATGTTTGAGGATTTAAACTCTTCTCATAATATAAAGTTACATTTTAACTTAAAACAAAGATAACATTAATATATAGCATAAAAATAAAATAGTAATTGGTCCAAGGATAGGGTTCAGTTGGTGAGGTGCTTACCTTGAATCCCTAGGGTCACATACCTGGTTTGATATCAAAAGCCTGTTATCCCTGAATGCAGGGGGTGGAGCCAAGAGGATCAAAAATTCAAGGTCATTCTTGGCTGCAGAGCAAGTTTAAAGCTAGCTTAGGTTGTGTAAGACCCTGTCTCAAAAACAAACAAACAAGCAAATAAATACATTGTGAAAAAATCTAAGAAATGATTTGCAAAATCTTTTGGTACTTTTTGGACAAGTAATAATTGAATAGTCTTGCACATCACTTGGAGTAAAGAATTTCCTCCATGTAGCCCTTTGTGTAGCCCAGGTGAAATAAAAGCCACAGAAAACTGAGATTCACTATTGGTTGCTTTTTAAAAAACTTTTGTGGAATTGTCCTTCAATAGGCCGAGGAATGGTCAGCTTAAGCACCTGAAATACTAAAAGTTTTTTTGGTCTACTGATTTTGAAACAAAGAAACAAACTGTTTTGTTTGCTTCACAATCTATGAAAATATCCAAAGAAGGAAACCTAACAACAATGACATGACAAACATTTGGTTTATATCAGAAGCTGCAGAATTTCAGGAAAGACAGAGTTGGCATCCCCTCACAGGCTAGGTCCTTGCATTCTTATTTTTACATATTTGTAATAAAAGCACAGGGAGCCTTCAAAACAAAAGCCGCCCACACACGATACGGAAAAGAAAGCAGGCTTTGTCTTAGCCTTTCGCAACTGGCTTTGTTTCTGTGTCTTCTTCCCTTTAGCTTATATCTGCAATTCCATTTGTACTCCCTCTCCTGATAGACAAATTGAGTGCAATCTGCCTACCATGGGTTATTGTCAGACAGCACCAAGGCCCATTTGTTTTCATCTTCTGCTCCGATGATTAGCAACCAGATCATAAAATAAACAACAACAATCAGGTTGCTTCTCCCCTTAAGAAATTTCCGCCACAACTTATTTTGTAAAGCGCAGCACAATTGGTATCTTTCAGGGCAATCAATAAGCTGAAATGGCTTTAGTGACAAGTCTGAAATGAACTCCTAAGTGGCAGATTCCCCGGAAGCTTAAAAGTGAACACACATGAGTGCAGCACAAAGCCCAGGAAGAAGATCGCTAGGGCTACGATTTAGAGACTACTGCTAAATGGGACGAATTGTTTCCTCTTTTGCCTTCCTCTCAATAAGCATCTAGTTCAGAACTGAAACCAAAGTACTCAGCATCCGTCTCCCTTCCAAGAACTGGCATTGTTGCTCGCTTACTATTAAAATGACTCCATCTATAAAAAACAGTATAGTTAAAACTGTTACGACTGGGAAGAATAAAAATAGATGCCATAAACTTGGCAGTCATGGGAGACTTTTCCATGGGCAAAATGAATAACTTTTTTTTATAAAAATTATATCGACTGGAAATAATCCTCCTTCCTATTTCACACAACAAATAAACTCTTTTTATTTAAGACAATAGGGGCTATTTTAGGGGCAGAAGTATATGCTCCTGCAAACAGAAACATAAACTTGTGGATGGTACTGGCATGGATTTATCCTTGCTGTTTCTTGAGGGTCAAGATAATATAGATTCCTAGGATAATTATGAAGATAGCAATCTTATTGTTCCTATCTTTGTTTATTTTAATTTCACATAAACTTTCTCAGTATTAGGATGGTTCAGATTGCTAGGACCTGGCCCAGTACCTGCCTTGGGTAAAAGGATGAAAGGAGGAAGCATCTTGGTTTGCATTTCATCATCCCTGCCAACCTTCTTTCTGATCTTGGGAAACAAAGATGATGTAGATTGGCCTGATGGCTTACCCTGATTCATGCCAGGATGACATCTGCTTTGAATTTGCAGGCTCATAAAAGTTCTATATGCTCTCAGGAGCTTGGGGGATGCTGCTTGAGGATCCGAGGATTCCCATTCACTGGACCCTCGAGTGCTGGTGAGCTCAAAAATTTAAAACAGAACCTCATAATCTACTTGCATGGGCCAGAGACAGAGATAGTATTCCAGATGGGAGGGTCATGGTTATTCATGAATTAGAGTTTTTCCAACTTTCAATCAAACTGCATCTCACAGGCTAAAAATCTCAACATATTTACATGACCGTGCTTTCTACATTTAATCTTTATAGCCATAAATTTTCAAGCAACTTCTAAGGAACTAAATTTCTCAGATGAGTTGTTCTATGAGACCCTCCACCCAATTGTTGAAGCTATTTAAAATAATGGTGTCTTAGTTAGGTTTCTATTGCTGTGAAGAGACACAATAATCATGGCAACACTTAGAAAAGAAAAACGTTTAATTGGAGTAGCTTACATTTTCAGAGGTTTAGTCCATTATCATGATGGTGTGACACGGAAGAGTGCAGGCAGGCATGGCATGGGAAAAGTAGCTCAGAATCCTATATTTGGTTTACAGGCATCAAGAAGTGGTCTAAGACACTGGGCATGCCTTGAGAATATAAGAGATCTCAGAGCTCCCCACTCCTCACCGTGATACACTTCCTCCTGCAAGGCCATACCTACTCCAACAAAGCCACACCCCCTAATAGTGCAACTGCTCATGAACTTGTGGGAATCAATTACATTCAAACTATAATAAATGGATAGTTGGTTTTGTATATTTAGATTTCAGAGGGTGTGATTTTTCTTGATTGTAAGGTAGAGGACATTTTAGAAACTCAATGAAAGTCAGTGGATTTCTTGTCTAGCCTAACAATAACTATTGGAAACTTCCATGAATGGATCACAAAGACAAAGAAAGGATGATACTGCTCCAGTGAACTCAAACCTCTTGACCTTGTCTATCTGCTCTCCCTCCCTCCCTCCCTCCTTCCCTCCCTGCCTCCCTCCCTCCCTCCCTTCTTTCCTTCCTTTTTTATCTCCTCCTTCTTTCTTCCTCTGTCTTCTTAAATAAGGTCTCAATATGTAGCACTACTTGTAGCTAGCCTGTTACTCACTATGTAGACCAGGCTACCCTCAAGAGTGATTAGCTAACTTAATAACAAAACACAGAGACTTTGATTGGGATCAAGTAGTCAATATATTTGAAAGAGTTGGGTTAATTGCAAATGAAAATTAGCCTTAAGTCAAAACTCTTGCTCTATTATGTCTTAAGCTAATTAAGATGAATTTGCAAATTCCTCATAGAACAAAACCAAACGTGAGTAGTGTATTGACAGGGAAACCTAGACCGATTACCTGTTGCTACCCTGCACAGCCACACCAGGGGAAAAATAACAAAAGCAGGTTGCTACCAAAAGGAGTCACCTGGTGTTAGGATCAAGACCTTACTTTAAGACTGAAACAAAAACCAGAATATAAAAACCAAATGTAACTCAAGAAAATAGAAATCACCTCACTTGGCAGATTGGAACTTGATTTTGCTTTTTGCTTTGCTTTGTATTCTGCTTTTGATAGTCTCACTATGTAGAACATTTCGACCTTGAAATAACAATCTCCCACCTTAGCCATTTGAGTGCTAGGTTGGTGGACAGCAAGAGCCACCTTCCACGGCTACAATGAGAGCTTCACAAGGGCCACCATGTTTGCACATTCCACTCTCTGGTTTAGCATCCACACTGCACCTGAGCATAGCAGGCAAGTTCTTAATTGTTCCCTGGGTAAGTAACTAAATAATGAATGAGATCCAGACAAAACATCCAGACTGTGAGACCAGGAGTGTCTGAGGTCAGAATTTACCTGATAACTTGAGAACACAATTTCAGTTAGGTGGCAACCAGTTTAGTTCAGAGAGTTAGGGAGTCAGAGGGCAGTGATGTTGTCTTGTCTGAGGAGATGGCAAAGGTTATCAGACCTTGCTGGCCTCATATTAGTCTTATTTCTTCATGATCGTTGCTAAGGGTAGGCAGCTTTCCTCAATTACTTAAGAAAGTGTTGAAAGAGAAACTACAAAGCCTTCAGTATCAAGTGAGTCACCTGTAAATCCAGTTTGTTTGACAATTGAGGTGATACTTGTTAACGTCATATTGTGCATACTAGTGATTCAGCTGTCCATGATGAACCTGGTAGGAGATTATGCATTTGATGGGAAACATTAAAGGATGGGAACCTGTTCCTGTGATTTTAGAAACGATTACTTGTCAAGCCCACTTATCAAACACATCATGAGGATTTTCTAATGCAAAAGTATGATGTTTGAGCTGTTGGCAAGAGTGGCTTATACACTTTTCTGCCTTAATTAGGCTTATGCTGAATCTTTGATGCAAAAATATGTACATATGTTGAATCTTGTTCACAATAATTATTGACATAAAATTGGATAGTTCTAGCTCTCACTAACATCAAAACACTATGGCATTATGACAGGGGCTCAGATAGCTTCACAGTATGGAAAGGTGATGGTGTCATGGAGGTCTGAATGGAGGTCCCTTCTTTCCAAATTACTGCCACTAATCATTATTTAGACAGCAGTAGTATTATGGGGCTGTTGAGTGATTATAAGAAAAATGACAGAATTGTTAATGGGAGATATTAATTACATTTTTACAAACAACTTAAACAACTTCTTAACTTCCCAACCCATGTGTTTGTCATCCTCATCTGGCATGACATTAAACAGCCCTAAGCAAAGGCAATCACTCCCTTCTTCTGACAGCATTATAGTCTAGTCTTGTTTTATTTATTTATACATTTATTTAGTGTGTGTGTGTGAGTGTGTGTGAGTGTGTGTGTGTGTGTGAGTGTGTGTGTGTGTGAGTGTGTGAGTGTGTGTATGTGTGTGTGTGTGAGTGTGTGTGAGTGTGTGAGTGTGTGTATGTGTGAGTGTGTGTGTGAGTGTGTGAGTGTGTGTATGTGTGTGAGTGTGTGTATGTGTGAGTGTGTGTGAGTGTGTGAGTGTGTGTATGTGTGAGTGTGTGTGAGTGTGTGTGTGGATGTGTGAGTGTGTGTGAGTGTGTGTGTGTGTGAGTGAGTGTGTGTGAGTGTGTGTGAGTGTGTGTGAGTGTGTGAGTGTGTGTATGTGTGAGTGTGTGTGAGTGTGTGTGTGTATGTGTGAGTGTGTGTGAGTGTGTGTGAGTGTGAGTGTGTGTGTGTGTGTGTGTGTGTGTATGTGTCTGTCAAACCCATCCTCCTTGCTGGTACTGCCTCTTAGGTGAAGCTTTATAAGGTCTGCCTGCAAACACCTCTTCGCCTTCCTCTCCTCTTCTCTAGCCTTAAAATTTTCCCTTCAGTCATTTTTACTTAATTACATGGCTTTCAATGACACTTCTGTGCCTTCCACCCTGATCTCTCTATTACACTCTAAACTCCTGTGTCCTACAGCCTAAGCTGGAAGCATCCTTGTGTTTCTAACAGAAACCTCAAGCTTAATTCAGACAAAATAGAACTCTTCCTTTCCTAGCTGAAAACCTGTTCTTTGTTTTCTTTCCCTTGCTTTTTGGAAAATGGCACAATTTACTAATCCAGCAATGCAGAAATAGTCATTTCTCTACTCTCCACAAATTCAGCCAGTCCACCTCTAAAATCCTCCACTTTGCACTCACTTTGCAGAGGCTGCCTCTGTCTAAATCCCACAGGGCCTGCTGCAGGAGGACAGTAATCTCCTCATACTCACTGACCTTTCTCTCCTTCTTGTTCCACGCTATGGAAAAACTGCCTACTACTTTAAAGAATGTGAAGCAGACCTGGTCTCTCCCAGTCTTCCTGACATTTTGCATTGCTACACTGAAATACCCAGCAGAAGCAACAGTATGCAAGGAGGTTTGTTTGGGTGCACAGCTGGAGATTATAGTCCATCACTGTGGGAAAAGCATGGAGGCACCAAGGGGAGGTAGCAGCTCACCCTGCCTGCATCTGCACTCAGAGTACAGAAATGAGTGCTGGCATATTGTTCAGTTCCATCTTTTTTATGCAGTAAGGAACCCAAGTTGGCGTCAAAATGCAAGCCTCTATTCCTGGTGGGTTGTCTGTGGAAAAAACTTCACACACACACACACACATACACACACACACACACACACACACACACACACACACACACACACACACCTAGAGCCATGTTTTCATGGTGGTTCTGAATCTAGTCAAGCAGTATGACTGACCACTGATCCTCTGTAAATCACTCCACTAATTTCTGCTGCCTCCGAAGCTGGGCTGTGTCATCTGTGTGCTTCTACACAACCTGGTCTCTTCACAGCCATTTACTTCTAATCCCATGCATGCCATTGCCCACTGTCTTCCCCATTCTGCTTCTTTCTGTTCTTTAAGGAACTAAGTTGGCTCTACCTTTGTCTTTCTTTAACTTAAAACAAAATATATTTTAATTATAATTTCCCCTCCCCCAGCTTCTCCCAGGTTCTTCCCCCTCAATCCTACCCATCCCACTTCATGTTTTCTCTCTCTCAACATCTGCAACCACACAAGAAAGAAAATCAAAACAAACAAACAGACCCAATAAAACAAAAATACGAAACTAACCCCAATCAAAAAGTGTGTAATAACAACCTGGAGTCCATTTCTTTTTGGTATGAGACCTGCCCTGAAGTATAGAGAAAACTGATTTTACCTCTCCCAGAAGGTATCAGTTACAAATAACATCTTTGTTAGGGGTGGGTTTTGTATTCACCTCTTATTCTGTTTGAATTTCAACCTAGCCTTATGACATTTACGTGTTCATTTGTTTATATAATCTTTAATTAGCTCTTTCTCCATTATAGTGTAGCATTCATAGGCCTAATCTGTCTTTTACACACTCTAATTCAAGAAAAATAGGAGGAGCCACCAAATACATTGTCATTTGCATTTCCCAAACAGTTCTAGTAATTTGGAAGTTTATACAGTGAAATTTGAACTGTGTGCTAGAAAATTAAATTATAAGACAGATATATGTGTCTTATATAATATATATATATATATACATACATACATACATACATACATACATACATACATATATATATACTAAAAGCAATCTTCTCATTTTGGTAATAAAGGCTCCTGTTTCAAATTCCTGTTGTGTTAACATGTTCAGAATTCTAGCATTAGTAAACAAAGCTAGAACATGGCAGGATCAGAGTAGAGATGGGGAGATGATGAAACATGTATGATTTAGTCATAACTACTGATTTCTTTTGCTGACATTTTTAGTAGCAGAGATATATGGAGAAGATGAGAATGGGCTTGGGTGGACAGATGTGCACGTGGCTTTAAGGAAGGAAGGATGGATAAAAGAGAGGTGGGGTGTTAATACTCTCCTCATATCTTATTTAGTCTTAAGTTGACTTGTATCTATCCAACAATGAAACAGAGCAAGTCAAAGTGCCATGCATGGCCTTTGCATCAGACCCTGCCCTGCTTGAATTCCTGACCTGTCTTCCTTGAAGATACTGAGCAGTGATATGCAAGTGTAAGCCAAACAACCCTTTCCTCCCCGACTTGGTTTGCACATGATATTTCATCGCATCAAAAACAACCCTAACTAAGACATGTGGTTTGCCTGTGTGCATGCATATCTGGTATGCATGAATGTGTGCCTGTATACATGAAGGTCAGGGATCATTGTTGATTGCTTTCACCTTATTCAGGGAGGCAGCATCTTTCATTGAAATCAGAGCTTGCAGACTCATCTTGCTAGTTAGTTTGCCATGGGGTCCCTGTCTCTGCCTTCTGGGCTGGCCCCTTCATTCACTTAACATTAACAGATTATGGGGATTCTAAATCTGGTCCTCACAGCTTGCTGGTGTCATCTTCCCAGCCCATAGTGCCTTATCTTTAAAATTTATTTTATAATGTATAATAGAATAAATCTGAGTATGCTCATGGAGTCTCTCCTGTTTAAACTTTTCAGAATTTAGTTTAAAAATACAGCCATAGTGTTGCTCCTTCCCAGATCTGTGTCACCTTGACCAGATTGTAATCACTGAGCGCATGGCCACTCGTGGCTGTGAAAATTTGCCATTCTGAAGGAGACAGGCTCAGCAAAGACATGATGCTCTAACATGAGCCTCACTTTCATGCCAGCCTTGACCAACAAGATACCAGTGTCTCCCAGCAAGTCTGTTCATCTCTGCTGTAGCCATCTGGAGATATAACATCTCATCTTTCTGTGATTTTTTTTGAAAGTCCTCCTGTGTTGCTCAGGGCTGGTGACCTGAGTAGGTGGTACTTAAGGTGTATGCCACTGGACTTGGTTTGGACTTTGCCTTTTCAAATTTTCAGCAGCATTTGGGTCAGTGGCATATTCTTGACCTTTTGAAATCCTTCTTTGGGGTCCTGACTTTCTTCAGTGTCTTCCTCTTAGCATATTTGGTCAGACCCTTCTCATACTGAGCTCTAGGTCATAGGATACCACAGGGCTCAGTTTCTTTGTAACGCATAATCAGTGTTCAGTAACCACAGCCAGTCCAAGATTAAAGCATTATTTAATAGGTTGAGTCTTCAGAGTGACAGACTTCTTAGTCCTTAATCTTCTAGAAATAAATAAGACTCAGGGGATGTAGCTCTGTTTCTGGACTGATTGCCTAGCATGTTCAAAGCACAGGTTTGAATCTTAATACCACACAAGCAAGGTGTAAGTGGAGGAGTTCAGTGTCCTCTTCTGCTAGTTAGGAAGTTGAAACCAGTTCAGAGATGCATGATCTCTTGTCTCAGACAACAATAATACAATCAAAGAACAACAATAATAATAGCATAACAACAAATAGTAGCAGAAATAAAGAAGGCTTATAAAGCTTAACATCCAAAGCAGAATCTTTGACTTCTGTGTGTCAGTTATCCAGTGTGTTAGGTCATACAGTCCTTGAATTATCCTTGGTTTCTTTTCCATAGCCCATACCCAAGTCAGTCTTGCTTCTATTTGAAGTAATGATCCACTTCTCATCAGTTCCAGAAGACAGCACTCTTGTTCATACCTGATTGGGCCAGCTGCTACTCTATTTTTTTGGAGTTCTCCTCTTAAGTCTGTTCTTTCCACTCTAGACCAAGAGGCTTTTTAATACAAGACAGATCTCGATATCAACACTCCACTGAAAAATGATTTTAGGGTTGTCCCTGTACTTAAGCTAGAACATTCAAGATCACAGGTAAACCACAATCCTTCAGTTGATGTGCAGACTAAAGCTATATGATGTCACTGAATTGATATGGCATATTCATGATTATAAGGTCATTATTTCTGTCTGAAAATAGTAAAAGTAAGTAAATACCTACCCATAGTTTCTGGGTTTGTCTAAAACCCCATTTTATTTCCTTTTCTTTGCACACTAGTGTGGAGACTACAAAAATAAGCCCACTAATGAGAAGCAAAATACTTGTTTGGAGAACAGTGTGTCTTTCTTTATCACAGAGCAAAGTTTCAAAGGAATATGGTTCTGGTGAAGAATCATTGAAGCATCTCTTTAGCAGGACACAATGTCAGAAAAAAAATAAAATGCTTATTTTAAATAATTCTGTTCATACCTCAAATCCCTGTGGCCTTCCAAGACTCTCCTTAATATGCTTCCATGTAACAAAAATCTCTGACACAGATACACTGGTAGCCTTGACATCAGTTGGGGCAGCAGTGGGCTCTGTAGGAAGAAAGGTGGAGGTGATGAGGCACAGACCTCACATTATCTCTGTCAAGCACTGTTCTGGGGTCTCTTAGCTGCTCATGTCTTCTGGACTCATTTTTGAATGATAGGTTGTGACATTGTGAAAAAGCACTAGATTAGAAGATGATCTAGTTGGTATTTGATTTGGGTCAATTTACATTAGAATCTTACCAATAACCAGTGACAAATCTAGAATAATGAGGACAGGAGGCCTTTATCCTTGAGTCTGGGAGGACATTTCTTTCCTCCCAGACTCAAAAAAAGAGACAATTATCTGACTTACGTTGCCTGGCAGTCCACTCTAGCAACAAAGATTGTCAGCTGGAATTGATAGGTTTATTTATTTATTTGTTTTATTGCTTTGGGGGCAAAGTTATGAAAACAACCCAACTGTCCATCCACAGAGGGATGAAGAATGTGGCATTTACTCATGATTACGGCTATACCTGGTAATGATCATACTCACTTTACTGTCTCAGAAAGACAAATATAACCTTTCCCCCTCATTTGGAAGTTCTGAACTCATAAAAACATGAGATTTTATTTGTACTGATGGCATGAAAATTGAAGGAAAACTCTCTGGGAAATAATAGACACTAATGGGAAGGGGGAGAGAGTTGGGGGGACAGGGACAGATTGATATGCTCTCAAGTGTACATAATACACTTGTGGGAAGATGACCTTATGTAACACTGCATGATGACAAACAATGCCTCTAGGGATGCTTTGCCTGTAAAAAAAAAAAACTATAGTCATTGCTGATTGTACACTGTGTGTATGTGTTCCAAGTAGACATGGTATCCTGATACTACGAGTAGATTCTATGTTCAGTTAAGCATTTAACAAACAATACCCCAAACCCCTACTGGTATTTAGCTACCTTCTGACAAATTGTTTTTCCATCTTTGAATACCAAATTCTTTCATGTAATAAGGAGTAAGAAAAGCACCATCAAAGCCAGAAACAGTGGTAAATTCCTGTGATTACTGTACTTCAGCAGGCAAGATAGGAGGGCCATGAGTTCAAAGCCAGCCTGTTTTACACAGTTCACACAAGACCAGTTAAGGTTTCACAGCAAGAAACTAGCTCAAAATACAAAATTAACAAAGAAAAAAGTATGGCATCATGTACTGTAGATTTAGTCTTACTGGAAATAATTCCTCTAGAATGTCTAGTCCTGTGGTTAACAATGTTCATTTACAAAAATAAAGGTATTATGGTAATACTATATTTACCTTGTGTAATCAAAGAGGGAGTCTAAGTTTTATTAGCTGTTTTTGCCACAAAACTCAATTTCTATGATAATGGAAGAAATGTATATTGTATATCCTGATATTTAAAAGGCATTCATTGACTTTATGACATGTACAGGCAGAGCAGAAGAGTCCCTGAAGGCCTCAATGCTGTTGCTCAAAAACATGTTTCCATTTGTTTCTATGCTCACTGACCTTTCACACCATGTTTTTCTATTACACAGTGTCTGACTGGCATCTATCAAGAAGTGCATTTTCTTTGACATCACTTGGTATATGAGCAAGGAAATATTTCTAGCTTTGACATGGCTGAATCATAAATACGTCACAAACACATGTTAACTGAAATGGTAGAATAAAGGTCACAGATTAGGTCGAACAGTTCTGTACAGATTATTATATTTTTTTAAAAAAAGTTCTGTGCTATAAAAGTTGTGGAGACTTTTGTACTAACTTCAAGTTAATATCTCCACCCCAACTCTGCTGTCCCTAGACCCCAGATTCAGGAAAATATACAGCAAAGACACGATTGTAAAGAACACCTTTCAAAAGGCACAGTGAGGTACCCAGTGTAAGTATGACTATTTTCTGAAATCTTGCCTTAGCTAGGAGGAAACAGTTAAACATCTATGTAGATACTTTTGAATATTACTGATTTAAAGATGTTGGTCCAGTGCCTGGGGGGGGGGCAGTATAAGCATTCAATGCTTGCAGTGGAGAGGTAGAGACTGGAGGATCGAAGTGAGTTCCAGATTGGACATATTGCTTCCTGGCCAGCTTGTGATCTAAGAGAGCCATCTCAAAATGAATACAAATAAATAAATGAGTGAATAAAACCATTCAAAAGGCATCTATCTATTCATAGCTGTAAAATAAGTCCACAAAGACTTTTCTAAACATTTATATTTGTACTATTTGTAATGGTTTACTTTTGGTAGTCTCAGACTGAAGTTCGTATGCTAGGACTGCAGAGATGGCTGTTTGGTGAAGTACATGTCTGCTCCTAGAGAGGACTTTAGTTCTCAGAACCCACAGCAGGCAACTTACAGTTCCCCATCACTCTAGTCCCAGGAAGTCTGCCAGCCTTTCCTGGATTCCTTGAGTACTCTCATATGCAAAAACTCATAAACACACAAACACGCACACACAAACAAACACACTCACACACACTCACACACACATACACAAACACACACACACACACTCACACACACACAAACACGCACACACACACACTCAGGAACACACACACAGACAAACAAATACACACACGTGGACAGACACACAGACACAGATACACACAGACATAGACACTCACATTCAGGAGCACACACACAGAGGCACACACACACACACACACACACACACACACACACTCAGCAACACACACATAGAGGCACACACACATATTCAAGAACACACACACCACACACACAAGCACACAGATAGGTATACACAGACATAGGCACACACTCACAAACACACACACACACACACACACACACACACACACACACACACACACATATACACACACAGATACCCAGACAGCATACACATGCAAACACATGCAATTAAAAATAAATCTTAAAAAATACCCACATGCTATAATTGAGCCAAAATTCATTTGGTTTTAGCATGCAGGTCAACACTGATTACTGTGCTGGGTCGACTGTATTGGTTCATGTTGGGAAAAACGGACATCTTTCCTATTTCGTTTGCTCAGTGATGTCCCTTGCACCACTTCACAATCTATTATTTTTTTCTTAAAATAGAAGAGCTTCTATTTCATTCTAGAACTATAACTAGCGGACTTGTAGTAGACTCTTTAACAGGAATTTAAACTCTTGACTGTGCAGTTAAAGAAAAGAGATACTGGTGGGTTTGAGACACAAGCAACTGGATAACTCAGGTTTGAATAAGATTCATTTCAAAGGGAGTCACACTTTGGTTCTTGTGTGCCATTCTGTCAACCTGTCACTTCCCTTCAGAATGAATGCATTGCAGAGATTCACCTGCCAAATGCTTTCCATCTGCTTTTATATTACTCAGGCAATTACATCTTTGTCAGAAATACTTGCAGGGAGATAAATCATTTCAGAAGCAGGGAAACACACGACTAGGTGCAGCCTTCCTATCTTTCTTTATATGCAGAGAGATCTTGTTTTCCTGTTACCTTTCAGGGACACCAGACACATTTAAATATGTCTCAGATAGAAATTTAAACAAAAACTAGAGATTGTAAAAGAACACCAGAGGTGATTAGGAACTACTTTCCAAACAAGAATTTACATTTCTATGGAAAAACTTGAAGACTTTTTAACTTCAGATCAGAGCAGTACTGATGTTCTTCTTTGGGGGTGTGGGATACAGCTACATCACCAGAATGAGTGTGGACCAACTCCTTAGTCAGAGAACAGCATCAAAAGTCCACCCATGCTGACCCGAGTCTGAGTTTCAGCATGGAAAAATGCATGGTCTCAAACAGCTTATCCCAACACTCTGCTGTGATCTAGCTGAACAGACAAAGTGCTCATCTACAAACAACACTAATGTTTGGCTGGGATCTCCAGTCCTGTCAGGAAGGGCAATGAAGCCACATGAGGGAGAGACACCATAGACAGAGTTTAAGAACTTTAAGAACGGTGCTTAGATCATAAGTCTGGAGTACATGGCAGGTGGACTTTGGGGCTCAAGCAAATCAATTTAAGTCAATATGCCAATCTAATAAATCCTACAACATTAAAATGTTCTAGATTTTCTTGGGGAAAGGTGGCTTCATTCAAACTCTGCTTCTGAAAGTGCCCCTTCCCCAATGTGCTCATCAGGGGCACAGTCTAAACATTTTTTTTCTTTGTTTTAAACTTGGCAACAAAGAATCAACTCTCAGTTTCTTTTCGTTGTCTCATAAGTGTGTAGAGTCTGTATATGTTTGAAGGCCTGAGGTTGGTACCAGGAATTTGCCTCTAGCAGTTTCTAAACTTACTCTTCCCGGTAGAGCTTGCCCTTGTAGCCATCTTGCTCCAGGATGCTCCCCCTCCACTTTCAATGACCCCAATAGCAGGCAAGCCTAAAGTGCCTGGCCCAATCAGCTTCTGTGTGGATTCTGGAGGTTTGAACTCAGGTCCTCTTTGCTGGCCATAAGCCCTTTATCTTCTGAACCATATCCCGTGCCCTTCACTCTCAATTTCTGAAGGGTCCATTTTAGGGGTAGAGAAGCGAATTTAAAGTAATCAAATTTAATTCATTCTTTTACTGTTCAATTGCCTCCAAAAACTGTAAGAGGGATGGGAGAATGTGCTTAAACATATACATAACATGCTTAAACATAAACACCATAGAGGAAAGAACTCAAAGTAGTCACAATTGACTCTTTAAGAAAAGGATTTACTATGTTCCAAGACTTGTTAATTCCAGACATGTATTGAATCACCCAACAAAACTATTATATATTATGTAATTACTTTTCAAAGAGGGGTAGAGGGACTATGAAAGCTGTCACAAGGCTGCTAAATGGTGAAAGGAGTGTTTGAGTCCAGGCACGGGACTCAACTCCCCTGGTGCTCTTGGCACACTCAGCTGTGCATACATGACATCTATTGTTGCTTTTTAGAAAGCACTTCAGTTTTGTTTTCTGTGTATATGCATTTGTAGCATATGTAACTAAATGTATGTATGTTTCATGTGGATGGGTATGGAGCCACAAGTTGGACTGCACATCACCAGGTATATGACCTGGACTCAGGTCACCAGGCTTGCACTGGAAGTGCTTTTATCTGCAGAGCTATATTATAGTCCCATCATGTTAATTTGAGATAGGATTTCTTACTGAACCTGACGCTCTCCAATTGGCTAGACTGGCTTACCAGTAAGCCCCAGGCATCCTTCTGTCTCTGTTTCCCCAGGGTTGCAATTGAAAGGACATGTCTGTCATCATGTCTGCCCTTTCATGTGGGTTCTGAGAATCAGAACTCAACTCCTACAGGTGTGACTTTTCACTCAAGTTAATGAAAGTTCAGAATCTTATCTTTGCAAATATACTAGGCTCTTTCTGGTAGGCAAAGACTTGAAACACTTTCCCCCTCTTGCTTAGGGTATGAGATAGGCTGTGGATAGCTAGCTCCTCCACTCCAATCTGGAGATATGTAGTGGACACACAGATTGATAGATTTCAGTATCAGTTAGATTAAAATTTAGGACAGAATTATCATGCTCATGAATTTAGATGACATATCTGTGTTAAGTGACCCAGCAGCTGGAGTCCTCCTAGTGATTTGGGGGGATGTGCTTGTAATATTGATTGTACATCTGACTTCCCAGGAGGGGTAGCAGCAGCATTAATCAAAAGGGAGTCTAATAAACTCTGTGGGAGAAGGGTTCTGGTTTCATTAGTTAAAAATTCCATGAAGACATCACCGTTGAACTTTTATAGTCACTAATCCAAATGGATCACACAGCACAGATGGGCAATTATTCCTTGTATTTTATAATTAATATGCCAATTTATAAATTTCTGACTTGATATAAATCCCACTGAGCTCAGTTTCAGCTAAGAGCCAATCTGGAGAATACCACCTTGTGAGCCCTGGGATTGAATTTGAGCACTGGTTCCTCTATTTTCAAGGGATAACTACAAATCAGTTTCTTCAAATGAGGAGTGAGTTCTTCAACTTAATAAAAACATGACTCATGCAATTCACCTCAAGAGGCAAAAGCCCCAAATGCCAGAAAAAGCTGTAGAACATTACAAATAAATAAATCTTTCAATCTGTAATTAATGGCTATGGAATTTCTTCTGTTTTCCTGATGGCTGTAATAGGAATGTAAAGGTTTTGAAGTAGAATAGTAGTTGTTACTGTCTCTTTGGAAAAATTACTTAAAGAATACTTCAGAATATAGAACAAGTGGGTGGGATTTTAATTTTCATGTTATAAGCATTCTGGAACTATTCTACTACAAAACCTTCACTATCAAGGAAGAAAGTTAGACCTTAGAATGGTAGATAATCTTCCTGTGATCACTAAGATGTGGTGCAGGTGAAGGTAGATGCTCCTTCATCCCTGTTCTCCTAACTGATGCGACTTAATGATGGAACCCTTAAGCTCCACAAAAAATTCCAACTTTGTAAATGTAATTACTGATAAAATTCCACAAGTACATGTTTACAACTTGCAGTCAGAAGAAAGGCAGGTTGTACATAGTGGAGTACTGATCTCTTTCATATTTCATTGACAAATGAAGTGCTACAATGAAATATTTTGTAGTAACAACCCCAGTGACTTTGAAAGGAAATATGCATGTTTCCTGTCTAACTTGAAAGAGAAAGCTCCAAAGGCAAGCCATTTCAAGTTTAATGGTTCACAGTCCAAAAACTTAAAAAAAGAAAGAAAGAAAGAAAAAGAAAGAAAGGAGAAAAAAAAGAAAAGAGAAAGTAACCCATGGTGACTGCTATAATTTAAATTCAAAGCTAAGGTTGACAAGAAACTTATAAAACTGGATTTCTTAAAAGACAATCATGGCATTAACCTACAGGGCAATTTTTAAATTCTGGAACTCACCGTGAGCTCTTCTGCCATGTTCGTGGATCAGTGTAAAGCAAATTTAAAACAACAATGATACATACTTTCTGGTGAAATACACATTACTGAATAGCTTTTAGGAGTCAGAAATCACATGGGAAATATTTACTGTATAGATCCCCATTGAGACAGTGCATGGTAAGGCATGCTTAAAAAGAAAATATTTATTTTCCCCTTTAATTATTTGTGAGTTCCTCTGAAGGTGTGTAAGTATATGTGCTTGGGTGCAGTGACTGAGAGACCAGAAGAGAGCAAGTGTTTGTGAGCCATCAGAGGTGGCTTTCTGCAGAAGCAGATGCACTCTTAAACTGTGGAGCTGGTTTTCCTGTCCCAAAGCATACACTTTTATATACCATGAGAAGTCCAGCTGTACAGCTGCAACACTTACTCTCTTTACTCCACAAAGCTGTTGTCTGGTCACATGCATCTGGGTCTGATTCTGTGGCTTGAAATCATTCCCTCATACTTTCCTTAAAACATTAAATTAGATACCACACACACACACACACGCACACGCACACACACACGCACACACGCACGCAATACACACACACCAGGAGGCATGCATGACAGAGCTGTATGCAACACAACCCGAAATACTGAACACATGGAAGCCTTAGAGGATGTCCTACAGTTTAATCACTTGATTCCTCACCTTCTTGGCTATTGCTCTACCAGAGTAACATTTTGCTCCACGTTCACAGCTTGGCTCTTTATTGCAAAGATACATGGGAGCTTTTATCAGAAAGTATATCTTACATAAATCAACACTACCTTTGCTCTTCTACATTCAAATGATCTTAGTTATTTCTTCACAGGAAGCACGTAATACAAAACGTTGATAATTCTCTTGAGGTATTCAAGCTATACATTTGGGCATCAAAGGAGCACCAGACTCAGTTAATATTGACCTTGCCTATTTAAAATAGCTTCTGCCTTTGTGGAATATATTTTGAGTTATTATTATTATTATTATTATTATTATTATTATTATTATATTTTACTTGCTGAACCCATTGAAATTCTACGCTTGAATAGAAAAAGTAAGGGGGATAGCTAAGATGCATCCCATTTTCAGAAAATTGCACTTTTGTATCTAAGCTTATTAGAGACAGGATCTTGATAGCAGAAGTTGTGCTTGTGGTTTAGCCACAATACCTATAGAGATCTACTGGTTTACAGTTTTCTCTTCTGCCAAATGTGCACACTTACTAATTAGGTGTTATCTCATGCTTAAGAATAAAATGAGCTCATGCATGTGATAATCACATGCTATAGAAAAATCAAGAATTTAATGGGGAGATGTGCACTTAATTAACATATGATGCCTGAACTATGGCAGGATCCTTTGTGTTGGGACACTTTTCTAACAGAAAGCTGTGTCTGAGACTTTTTATCAGTACTGTGGTTTACACATTGATTAGACATAATTATTTATCAGTTATACATCAATGGAATCTTCAGTTAGATTCATCACACATACACACACACACACACACACACACACACACACACACACACACTAAAATATCCAGTGAAAACAACATATTCTATAGATTACTGATAATTATTTACTTAATGGAAACATGTTGGTCATACATTATTAGTGAACAAAAACCACAAGTCAACGTATGCAGACTGTTAAAAAGATGACTTTGGGAAAGGTTTCAAGAACTATATCTAATAAATATAATGGGATTTTGAGTGAGATTTTCAAACATTGGCATACCAGTACTTTCTAAGACAGTCATACAACATCTCATTAGAAAACCAAAATAAAATACGGAAATGTAAAAAGATGGTAGTAAAGACACTGACCTCCCTCAGCTGAACGGATGACTACAATCTGACTGAAGGGTCCATCACCTTTGTTGTTATAAACTCCAACTTTGACTTCAAAGGGCGTGAGAGGGGGAACACTTTCATCTCGGTAAATGAATTTAGAAGCCTCGGAAGAAGTCACCATCTTCTCCTTCCAGCCACGTGTTCCATTGGGTCTGAATGCCACTATGTAGCCGAAGCCTTCCCCATTTTGAAACTCTTCTGATACTGGCTGAAGAAGGACAGTACAGTTACCAATCAACAAAACACCTGCCTGAGAAACTTCCTTTTAATGCTTAGGTTTGCAAAAGTATGGCCAACTGCAGAAAAGAGTTTCAGACCTTTTTCATATGCTGGAAGCTAAGATTGCACGTGTGCTTAGGCTGCAAAGGTATAAGATAAAAATGAAATCCATTAGTTGCCATCTAAGGAAACACACTAGAGTATTGGCAACTCTTGAAGAGGAATAACTTTACTTCAATTAGTCATGCATATGAGTTGATGATCTTTGGACTCTATTGTATAACTGAGCATGCTAGGGAGAACTATCATGATGTAGGGTTGCGATTCTCTCATCTCTAGTTAATGCTCTACAGAACACTCAGTAGATCAAATCAAAGAGAGATGAATCATGATCTATCTTCAATGTTCTTTTCTATCTGTGTTTTCCTAATGTGCAAACAAAAAACAAATAAACAACCCCACTCTAAACTGTTACATATTTTTGTAAAAAAAAACTTCTCATGCTACACATGACTTGCATTTAAATTTATTTAAAGGTTTCAACTGCATATTACAGACAGAAGTAACTGTATTGACAAGAGAGTGGAGGGAAGTCACCAGCCAATTACCACTTACTAGCAGAGCATATGATGCCTTCTAGATATCCAGTAATTGTGTGTTAATTTCTAAAGCTTGAATTCTGATTAAAAAAACTGTATACTGAGTAGAGCAATAGACAAGGTCTATTAAGTCAAGGCCATAGGACAGGGTCAATGGGAGTCAGATGTGGGGAAATAAATACCACTGCAGAAATATTAGCGCATGGCATAAAGTTTTATTTATGAGAGGAATGGATAGAAGACTATTACAGACAATGCATTGCTGGAAGCCTCCTGCTTCAACATATATTTTCACTGCTTTCTACGATTATCCCATTTCTCCAACAAACATGACCAATACTTTTGTGGTTAGGGTGGGGTTCTTTAGCTGCATAGATACATTTTATAATGAGATTACATGATAGCCGGGAAAATTACCTTAATGCAAAGTGTATTCTTTACACTTATTCCATTCTCGTTCTTTTTATTATCAAATGGTATTTGGAGATTGCATGGCATGTTCTGCAATATGACACAAACTCGAGAATTTTGATCCCTGCTCTGATTGTCAGAGAAGGCAGTAGATCATTGACTCTGTATTAGGCTGTTAAATTAGGAAGCTTTTGACTCACAATAGGATTTCATTGTGAATTGAGGTAAACCAGTCACAGGACCATGTACTCATTGTGGTGATGTACTTTCTCTCTCACGGGTTTAATCTAAGTGACTGTAGTAATTTACCAGGGGCATGCTTGAATTAGTCAAGCTTCATTCTGAGAGAGCCTGTGTGATAGCAAGCATGCCAAGGACTTAGCAAAGGTCATCTGGAACCTGGGCTGAGGAGGAGAAGGATTTGCCTAGTCCACATTTCTCTGAGTAGCAGATCTTCAGACTCTTTCTTCATTCAAACAGAAACTCCCTGCCTTATGCCAGGGCAGAGTCTCTGTGCAGAGCCTTGGTTTCCAAGCAAACAACCTCTTCCAATACTTGTAAAGGAATTAGGTTTACCTCCCAGGCGATAACCAGTTCGTGCCTTCTTCCGCTCCTTCCACTCACGTTGCTGGGTGCCGTCTTTGGGACTGCGGATAAAAATGCATGGAGGCTTAACAGAATGAAAGCACTTGGGATTTCCTTTGGCCGTTATCATCCTACTTAGATTTTGAAGAGTACTAAAATGAGTCAAACAGTTGCCATAAGTTAGAATCTTCACATTAAATATTGGACAAAATATGTGATAGATACCTTGCTCTCTGGAACAACTTGATTGCCATAATTAACACCAGAGCTAAGGGTACTTACTAATAGTTAGGTAAATTTTACTTATAAATGGCTCTCTCTTTGTCTCTTTGCCACTGCTGTATTTCTTTTTATCATGTTGGGGTCTGCAAAAAGCTCTGGAAAAATCCACAGGTACACACTTGCAATATCTCAAGGATCTCCAATTTAAGGAAAACATACCCATAATGCCACTGTGTGAGAATCTATTTAAATGAATAAGCATTAAAAACAACTGCCAAAATCAATCTTTCTGCCACTGCAAATACACAGTCACCCAGTGCAAGTTTTACAAATGAATAACAATTAAAAGAATAAATGTGTCAGAGGAATAAATTTCCCCTTCACTGCTTCAAACTGTGAAATCTACAGCTGGATGGGAATATTTTTAAATGAAGTGTTGTTAATAGAAGAAAAAATATTAAAATAAATCACATTCCAGACTCTGTGCCTGCCTTCACCATTGTGCACTTCAGTCTTGCCTTTGCACACCAGCATGTATTTAAAACAATATTGGTACACAAATAAACATTAAACTCACTACTGTACATTACCTGTTAGGATGAAAGGCTATTAATTACTGATATATGTATTTTTTATATAATATTTTATATGCTATGAAAAACCTTAAGTAGATCTTGTAAAGTGTTAGAAAGCAAACTAAGGAAGAGTACTTTTTGAACCAGGGAAGTGGGAAAGAAAATCCTGTGAACATTAAAATCAATAACTTTTGTTCAGTTGGATTTCCAATTTAAATGATCTTGGTTTCTTTTCTCTTTGGATGTAATTCCTTTCTTATTCAAGTACTTGCAGAATTACTAATACCAAACTGTACAAAGTGTGATGGCATTTCAGCAGCTGTCAATTACTTTCTTGCATAGCCACATTCATTTTATAGGTTATTCACCTATAGAGTTCACTGCCATGGCTTTCCCCAGAATTATCTAGAATTAGATAGCTGTTACCTTCGTACAAAGAAACCACATGTGATTCAATAAAGAAGGTGGGACAGAATTCTGAAACAGTCAATATGTCCTAATTAATATGAATGGCAAGAAAATCACTTATTAAAATGAGTTTTTAAAAACTTTTACTGAATTTTTCACAGTTGTGAACATTATATAGTTCACCCTTATTACTATAATCTCATGTACTCTGGTTTGCTGCATACCCTATTAACATTTTTTTCCCTACAATTCCCTTTCAAACATTATTTTCACTTTCTGACCTCCACGGAGTTTATCTAGGATCATTGTGTGACCTTGAATTTGAAACCATCTGTCATTGGAAATCACAGTTATTAATAATGTAACAATGAGGCATATTCATATACCTGGGCATTTTTTCTAAGAAAACCTCTGTGATACTGAATATGACTTTAAATTTACTTATTTCCTGCCAGTGATAGAAATGAGACTTAAAAGAATGGAACTGGTAAAATGATACATGCCTGATTGGTGCATTTCTTTTCTCCTTGACATAAGCTAGAGTTTTCCAGGAAGAGAAAACTCGATTGAAAAAGCTCCATCATCAGGTTGGTGTGTGGGCAAGTCTGTGGAGCATTATCTTGAATAATGACTGGTATGGAGGTGGGGGTAGCCCAGTGTGGGTGGTACCAACCCTGGCAGGCTGTGCTGGCCTATAAAAAGGCAGCCTGAGCAAGTCATGGGGAGAAAGACAGTAAGCAGCATTCTTCTGTGGCTTTTGTTTAAGTTTCTGACTTAGACTTCTGATAGGGACTGCAAGTACAAACTAAGATAAACGCTTTTCTCTCCTTTTGGTTATGGTGTTTTATCACAGCAATAGAAAGCAAACTGAAACAATGCCCAAGTGTCCTGTGCCTGGCTAATTTCAGAATGCTGAACATCACAGCCATCAGTGAATGCCTGCTTAAAGCAATAGTGATGTAACACAATTTGTTAATACCCAGCCACTGTGGCTTCCCTTAGGATATTTGCTGAATAAGACAATGCACACATACATGTAATTATACATATGTGTAAGCACACTCTTTACATTTATCCCTGAAAGCATGTAAGCATGTATATCTGAATAACACTGTTTTTAAAATACTTTTTTTAGCCTAAGTTCATCTTTATATCACTGAACTAAGTTTATATCTGGAACTGAAACTTTTGAATTAACTTTTTTTTTTTTTGAAGAAAAATCACTTTTTTGCACAAAGTCTTAGAATGGAATGGGAAGAACAATTTCTATTTTGTTCAGTCCTTAAAATGATGGGATACTTAGAGCCTCTGGCCAGGAGTTGTGAAAAGGCTCTTTTCAACCCCCTGGAATCTAAGGTATAGACATGAACACAAAGAACAATAAGGCTGATCCCTGGGCGTCTGGTAGGAGCACTGCACAGGACATCCCTGGTTCAGATTTTAGGAAAATTACATGAGTTTTTCATACATTTTAGTCTTCTGAGTAAAATATGCTAAAACGTAACTAGTAATGGGGCTGGAGAGATAGCTTTGTGCCCACACGGCAGCTCCCACACATCTGTAAATTCATGTCCAGGGGATCTGGTGCCTTCTTCTGAACTCCACAAGCATTAGGCACAGAAGTGGTGCACAGACATGCACATAAAATAACATAAAAATAAAAGAATTAAAGAGTAACTGGTATTTGAGGTCTTCAAAGACTGTGAAAGCAAAATAAAACTTTCTCTAAACTAACACATCACTGGAAGTGTGAATTCCAGGTAGACTCATCCATACATAACCTGTTTGGTGAGCTATGCTTTGAAATCAAGATGTTCAACATGGCATTTTGAGACAATTAACCTATAGTCATGTAAAGAACTAAGATCTTTCTCTCACTCTACCGTAAGTTTTAAAGAGACACAAAATCCAAATGTGGCATATGACGGCATTTTGTACATTACTTTAATAATGTATATGTGTGGATTACGAAAAGCTTATTAGATGTAATGGGACCAACTGACAGAAGTTGCCGGTCTTAAGAGCCGCAGCCAAGGCCTGTGTTTTGCTGTCAGTATCTAATGCTGACACCTCTAATTCTGCTTGGCTTACATTTCTTAATTGTATGCAAGATGGGGGCTTGCATGCTCATGCATTTCCTTTTCAAGTTGGTGACACATGGTCATTACCTCTGCCACACCACAGTGGAGCTTGCTGATTTTAATTATATCTCTTTCCTTTATAATATATTTTGAAATAATATATTTGACTTAATCTCCCAAAGCTCTTCTGGTGGGAGAGTTCTATACTTCCTGTTGGAAGCATAAAATCTATAAAATCAAAATCTCATAAATGCTTTCAGGAAAATACATACTTTCAAAACCAAATCTATCTTCAGTTTAATTAGCGAGAACCTGACTTAGAATTAAGCATTGAGGTAGCTTTCTCCCTTAGTCAGCTACTAATAAATGTCAGGAACTTACTAACTCAGAGGCTCAAGCTTACACGCGTGCTGAGCACTGAAACCGATTCTCCTGCGTTTATTTGTGAGTAATCACCCTTCATGGATAGATCATCTAGTTGAAACTTCTTTACATACCAGCCCCAAATGCTTAGTTGGTTCATGTCTTATCTGGCATGTTGAAATGTGAGCTATTTTGTCTTAAACAGTGGAATCATCCTTGCCAGTATTCAGAATGAGCAAAGTAGAAGATTAGTATACAACCTTAGTATAAGCAGTCTGGAACAACATATTATGTTTACCACCACTTAATTAAAAACAAAAGAACTCTCCAATTTCTCTTACAGTATTTACGTGGTTCATTAAATAATATGGCTTTGCAAGGGATCATGGGAAGTCGTGTTAATTAAGATGCTAAGTGGTTATCCCAGTAGCTGGTGTGAGGATGAAGCAAAGAGGCAGGGGAGTGGAGAGTGTAGGGGATACGCTGCACAGGAAAGGTAGTCAGGAGGGACACCTCAAGACATTTTTCTAATAGAATTCAAGTATACTGCACATAAATATTCCCATTAATAATTATCAATTGTACTGTTTGTAGAAAGATTAAAAATCAGAGCATCTTAAACCAGAAGATCCCAAACAGACATCAAATACCAGCAGTATTCCTTAAAGAGTTAGCTTTGCTTTTGCAAAGGCAATAGGGCATGTGAGTACAGAGAATGATCATGTCCTGGGACAGAAGGAAGATAAGCACTGAATCCCAGACTTCCTATCTATCATCTAATGCGTCATCTGAAAGTAATGATATCTGTTTAGGGTCTTTTAAAAAACAGTTTTTCATGCAATCCTGGCTGGCCTTGAACTTACTGTTTGGCTGAGACTGGCCTTGACTTCCCGATTCTCCTGCACCTACCTTTAAAGTCCTTACAGAGAGGAGCCACCACACTCAGGGATGGAATCTACTTGTAAAGCTTATCCTCATAATTACTTGTCAGAGTACCTGGAACTAGCATTAATATTACCTAGTTTGATATCTAGTGCTGAGACCTATGAAAATGCTGAAAGTAGAGTAGGGTCACACCTATAGCATAGAAATCATACAGCTTTTGTGGGTATTTGGCTCTGTTTTTCCATAGTAACTATGCCTTTGGTCTTGGAAATGGCAAGGAGAAGAGAGCCTGGAGAGATGGTTTGGAGATCATGCACACTTATCACTCTTGCAAAGGTTATGAGTTAGGCTCTCTCAGCACCCATATCTGAGTCACTTCAGGTCTAGCCTCTCTGGTCTCCATGGGGAACTTTATTCGCATGTAGGCACTCACAAACAGACACAAATATATATGTGTCATTAAACATTTAAATAACACCCCTTTTAAAAGAGAAAGAGAACTGTGTGGAGAGGGGATTATGCAAAAGAGGCATACTTTGGAAGAAGGATTGGAGTGAGAACAACAGGTCTGCCATTTACTCAGTAGACCACCTTGTGATTATTTTCAATGTTCCTTAGCTCTGTTTTCTGATCTGTGGAATGGGATGAAGCACTCCATTAGAGGCCTACTACTTGCATGGGATAATTAAAGCTTATAAAGAAGTTGAAGCACTTAGCACAACACCTGAACCTGATGTGTGCAATTACTCAGGCTAGGAACAGGAGTCCAGACTCACTCCTGGGTTGATATCTTCTCAGATCCATTTACGGTTGATACCATCCTACATCTTTGATAACTTCTTCTTGTTATTTATCTCGCAGTTCACCTTCCTTGTTGTTTTGAAACCTTTGCTGCCATGACTAGCGTGCTAAAGAATAGTTTCCTTTTAGGAAGGCATTTGTTAGAATCAGCAGATTGGCTTGCAAACCACCTCTGAGCTAGGAGGCATGCTTCTCAACTGTGTTTTGCAGAAAAGATTGACTTGGACTAACAGGTTTTTTTTTTAAGTACTCTCTGCTACGTATTAATTCTTTATTTTTGTAATCATTGAGATTTAGTTTCTAGGAGTCTGCTTGCTATTATTTCTGTCTTTTTAAAATCTTACTGGGGACAATTTCTTTTACATTATATAATTATATTACTCATTGGCTTGAAGACAATCACAATGTTCCCTTATGGAATTCTCTTTAAGATTTAACCAACTATTTCATCAGAATACATTATATTTTCTTTAAGACAGAAGAGGAAGACTAAAGTGTTAAAATGCCCTTCCAACCCAGGCCCGTTTTATACAGCAATGTATGATGACTGTGTCCCCAATAAATAATTCAGTCCAACTCTTATTTGGCCTGGTTTTCAAACTTCGTATTAATGCATTCAATGCATTCAAGTATGTCAATACACAGACTTCCAGAGAAAACTAATCCAGGCTTATCTTATACGGTGTTAGTATATTTACACCTTTAAGCTATTTTTACTATAGAAGGAGAATATGTATTTATCACAACAAGAATTTGTTCTGTTTCCTTTATTAAGCTCTGAAGTCAGATTTTCTCAATGGACAAGGAGAGTCTCTGAAGATGCAACAGTAAAACCAGAAAGTGCATCTTTTTGGGATCTAGAAGGTAAAGGACAGCTGAAGAGACTGTAATGAAAAATGAGCCATGTCTGTTATTCAGTGAGCCATGTAACCTCAGATGCTGGGGTAAGACTGGGTAGAGAACATGACAGGCTTGCAAGGAACAGGGCAGCCAGCCTTGCCTTCCTGTCTTATTTCCCTTTCTGGCTTGACCCAGGGGTTTCTCTCCAAGGCCAACTGCCAATAGAGATTTGTCATTTTCCTATCAAATCAAAAAGCAGAAAAGCAGCCTCAGTAGAGAACTCAGTGTTTCTGTCTTCCACCGCAGGTAAGACAGTGAGCTGCAGAGACTGGTGCAAGAACGCTCCATCCTGCCCCAAGATACCTGATCAGAGGCACAAGGAGCTTGTAGAATATTTCTTATTTCTAGGTCTTATCAAAAAGTTGTGTGGGACAGTCACAGTGGAGGCAAAGGACACTGAAGAAAACTTTGACTAGGTCTAGTGGAAACATACCCCACTAGGGGTTCCCATGTTTCCCCAAAACCCTAACCTTATCAGAAGAGGAAGCATGTAGACAAAAGAAGTCATGGCAGCATCTAACACCCAGTGAGAGATCATGAGATGACATCATATATAGAGATAGAGATGACATCATCTATGGAGAGATATGGCCCCTGTTTTAGTGTTTGGGAAGTGCTGGCAAGAATAGCAGTTTCAGGGTGAGAAAGGAAGCAGAAAGAAGGAAGAGATAGATCCCAGCTCCCAAGGGCCAAACCTGAGCTAGGTTGGAAGGGCAGAAAATGGGGTGTATGTGAAATTAAAATTTTTATTTAAATCAAACAGACTTTAAACCTATAAAAATGAGAGTTCCCTAGAACCCAATAGAGAAGTGGGTGGGACTGAGGCTATGGATCAGCAGTGTGTGCCCATGTAATGTGTACACACCTTCAGTACAATCTGACCATTTCATCCATGTGTTCAGATGCATCCTGGTATGAGGTAATAACCCAGAAATGAGCCCACCAGGCTCTGATGGACAGTTAAAAGCCAGTCACACAGTTAGCCTTGGTTACCCCAGATAGGACATAAGACAAAACTGAAAGTCTGGAATATGAGTAAGATTTCTGGGGAGCTCCCAGTAGTGGACGTGAAATGAGGTGGTTCAGGAGAAGCAAGCAGACAATGCACATTAATCAAAGGTGGTGGGAGGAGAATGAGGCTGTTTTGTGTTTGAGTTTTCAAGAGGTCTGGTCTGTTTTGTGCACAGGAAAATGAGATAATAGAACATAGGAAGTATGTGTCTGGGAAAAGCTTTCGACTGCATGTCCACTTGATACATCTAGCTGCAGGAGCATTGATTCCTTAAATGTAGAGATAATATATTCTGTTGTGTGGCTAGAAAAGTTAGTATCCCATTTTCCATTTCAGAGTTAAAAAAAAATAACAGTAGACAGAATTCAATGTGCTAGGCAGCTACAGAGCTATTTCTGAAATAAGCAATTGTATACATGGTTTTCATTCAATACTTGATGTTCTTTGCTTCTTTAGCCTTCTTTTTGCTATAAGAACCAAAGGAAAATGTCACCTTGTATGAAAAATATCAAATTCCCATTATAGTCTCAATACTAGGTAAAAAAGAAGAATGTGATGGTGTAAGGTTCACAAGCAGGCTTGGGAAGGAGATGTTTAGCTGAAAGCATATCCTCAGTATAAAGAGTACATTGCATGTCCATCATTGCTAAAATTCCAATTTTGTCCCACAATAACCCAGTTAATGATGACAGCAATAATAACAACATAGATGTTAATATTTATATTCATTGTCTTATATGATACGAGGATCAAGAGAAGTGGGTTATAACATGTCCTCATAGCACTAATTGTCAAGTTGACATACTCTACAGCTATTCAACAGAAGAGATTAATTTGAAGCATTGCCTAGATCAAATTGGCCAATGGGCATCTTTGAGGGATATTGTCTTTTTCTTTGTAGGAGGGTACAGTTCATTCTGCAAGGTGCCATCCATTGATTCTGGTCCTGGACTGTGTAAGCAAGTTACCTTAGCATCAGACTATGAGTGAGCCTATGAACTAGCTGGCAGGCATTTGCCTCCATGGTGTTTGCTTCAAGTATCTATCTAGACTTTCCTCAATGACAGTTGTGACCTGAAAGGGGAATCCAAAAACCCTTCTCCCTGACCCTCCCATCCTCCAAGTTTCTTTTTTTTGTTGTTGTTGTAGTACTTGCCACAGCAACAGAAAGACTAGAGCATGATATTTCCCTAATTTGACAAATGAGAATAAGAAGGCCTTAGGCAGCCTTGCCTGTGTTTAATAAGCTGGTAAATCATACAACAGAGCATTAATTCAAATCTAAAGTCATGTAACTTGATAAACTTCACATGCATATGTATATGTGCACATACATACATATACACATACAGACACATTGAGCTCTCTTTGAAACGCTTTAGAAATAATGGTTGTTATTTGACAAAGAATGCAAAAATTTCTGAATGATAAGTTACACAGTTAGCCATGACTGTTTTTTATTAACTCCTCAGAGGTTTTCAATATGCTACTTGAAGAATATTGAGACTTAAGAAAAGAAACAGTTACTGCTATTCTATTCATTTTGTTTTGCTGTTTCAACCATCTTACATTTTCAAATGCATTTCTTAATTTATAATCATATCTCTTGTGACATCTTTAACAAAACATTCACACTGTTATAGTCCAAATTTACATGTTAGTTTGATGAGAGCAGCATATTTCATTAATTAAACATGTTATCTATTTATATCTTCCTTCTTATCTGGATAATCTAATTAAAACTTGTAAGGAAATTGAAATTGATCTATAAATAAAAATGTGCACCAAAGCAAAAATAGATGTTTACTATGCTAATTTGACCTCCTTATGCCAATCCGTGTATTTTGGGTATAAAGCTTTTATTGGTGTACATTCATTATACAAAATATGGAGTTATATTATCTTCATGGAAGTGGTTTTATGACCAGAAACACCAAACTATATTCTATAGGAAAATTTCAAATAATTTCTTTTTGGTATGTGGAAAGGAGAAATTTTAACAAAGAAATGTTTCGTTCAAGTTTTTATTTTTTATTCTTTGAAACTTAGAAATTTTATTAAGAGAGATTTACAGAGGCATAATCTCTCACAATCTCAATGTCCTAATGTTGAGACATTTTTTCCTCCTATTTAGCTGTCCATTTTCAAAGTTCAGTTGGTTCATTAGAGCAATTTCATCTTGGAATATAAAATAGGTACTTAGCATAGGCAGAGTGTGTCCCTGGGGACTGCTAGCTGAGGATACTGGTATCTCTTTTAATTTGTGCTGCCTGAGGAAACAGCTAAAAATTAAACACTTGGTTCTATGCCTTTAGGAGCTCAAGCTGAATTTGACATTCAAGTAGAAGGCAACGCTCACCTTCCCCAACTCACTGTAAGAGGCAAGCTCTTCATGTACTTTTCATACGATCTCTTTCCTCTTCTATAGGGCTTTAATGAAATAAAGTGTGTCATGTATGCAGATAGTTGGGAAAAAATGTAGAGATGGCAATTCATGATGGAGGCCGCTATAAAGCTAGATGAAATCATTAAAATGCATCATCTGAACACAGTTTGACTTAAAATGCCATGGTGGTTTGCTAACAGTTTGTTTGTTTGTTTCTTTGTTTGAAACAGGGTTTCTCTGTATTGTTTTGGAACCTGTCCTGGAACTAGCTCTGTAGACCAGGCTGGTGTTGAACTCACAGAGTTCTGCCTGACTCTGCCTCCGGAGTGCTGGGATTAAAGGCATGTGCGAACAACACCCAAAATGTGTAGTCCAGTCTGGCCTCAGAACTCCTGCCTCTGCCTCCTTCAACAAATCCTACCAATGTGCCTATGGACTACACAATAACTTTTGTCTTTGATTAAACACAATTAACAGTATGTAAAGTAAGGCAGTGATTTTAGAAAATACACCTATGTACTCCTCTAAGCCATTATCTCTGTATCTGCATAGTGAGCACAGAAGATGAAGAATAACTAACATGTTATGATGTTAGTTAATGAACACCTGGACACAATGACAACATGGCTGAATTTTATGGGTGCATGAAAATCCAACCAAGCAATTAATGTTCAATTTCAAAGTCACACAATTTAAAAGAAGAAAAGAAAAAAATGAAGGAGCAAGTTACAAGGCAGAAAAGTTGAGGTTTTTTTTGTGGGTAACTTTCCTAGCATATTTAGAGTATTTTTTAAATTGTTTTACTTTGATGGAAAAAATGCTGAGCATCTCTTGTATGGCTATGCCTTCCTTCATTCTTCCTTCGTTTACTCCCTCCCTCCCTCCTGCTCTCTCTCTCTCTCACACACACAAATAAAAAAACACTTTCCAGACTCTTAATCTTTACTGCCCTTTGTTTTGGTTCTTCTGTGTGATAGCAAGATATCTTGATTTGATTGTATACAAAAGCAATGAGTTTCTTTTACATGCTCATTTGTATTTCTTTTTCAATTAGACAAACTTCTGGAAGATTTGAAAGAGCCCTTTATTTTTCTAAGCTATTTAGCAAATGGGTAGCTCATGCATATGGACTTCCAGAAAGCACTAGGTCAAAGAGGGGTTGTGTCTCTTCAGGGTATAATTTATACAGTTTAGATGGTGAAGGGTAGCAGAGAGGAGCCTAAAGAAGTAGAGTGTAATTAAAGGTAAGAACAATCACAGGGAATGTGAAAGTGAGTTGATCTGTTCTAAATTTAATAGGTTTTCTTAGAAGAAACAATTAATTGCCTCCACTTCATGAGAACTTAAGTTTAAGGATGGGAGAAAATTAAAGATTTCATAAAACTTTGTTTATGGAAGCATTGACAAAAATGGCTGAAAAGAAAAAAAATGAAATAATTACTTTAAAGGAAATAAACTCAGGATACTAGGAAAATGCATCAGACAAGTAAGTCATGAACGAATCATGATTGATTCAATTTACTTTCAGAGTGACAAAAGGTGTACAGAACAGGAATTCCTTGCCATGGTTCTTACCTGCCTCATTTGTGCGGATCATTCGAGATGGAATGCTTGGATCACCTGTCCCAATTGGATTGGAGGCCACTACTCGGAATTCATATTCTACCCAGGGATTTAGGTCCACAGCCATCGCTGACTCCATGTCTCCTGTGATGACTTCTGGGACTACAGATTAGGAGCATATTTAACACAATTAAGAGGCTTAAGAGATGCTACAACTGTATGGTGGCCAATGATGTCACCATTACTAAACTCTACTAAACTTTCCTCATTCTGTGCGATCATGTGATCCTACTTTCTCATAATACATGACCATGATCCTGCATCTCATAGTGCCTGATTATGTGCTTCCAGTATAACTGCTTTGATGAAAGAAACTTTCAGGTAGTAAGCACTGTACATGTTAAAGTTATGTGCAGGTCATTGGAATTCTCATCTGGCTATCAAAGAACTTACCATTATCTACGCTAAAAATCATTTTCCACCCTCAGCCCCAGAAAACAAGCTAAGTTACATAGAATCACAGTTTTGTTTCACTTTTGAGGGATATTTGAAGTTGTTTTCCATTCTCACAAACTTATTTTATTTCCTGTCCACAACAACACATTAAGAATATATCATTTAATTAGAAATGATGGTGTGTGAGGAATAGGTGCAAACTCTGCTCTCTTCTTGGAGTAGTTTTTAAACTATACTTTTACTTTATCAAAACATGAACCTTCTTAGGAATTGTCTGTAAAAACCATGTCCCATTCCCTCCTGACCACTTCTCAGACCACACCGGCTTCTCCACCACCGAACCTGCATTGTTAGGGTTGGCACTGACCTCCATGTGTTTAAAACCAATGATCATTGTCAATCCTAAGTGGACATATGTGTAACACAAGCACACTCAATTACTCTCTCTTCTTTGATACATTTTCGTTTCCCAAGAGCTAATTATTGAACTTTATTATTACTTCAGAGATGACTGCCTCTCTCCTCTTAGTTCATCTTTGCCATGCATTTTTATAACTATAGTATACCATAGTTGGGTTTTGATATTATTATTCAGTTTATATTTATTTTCTTAGAATTAGTGTGTTTCATGATCTGTGTATGTGTGTGTGTGTGTGTGTGTGTGTGTGTGTGTGTGTGATGTGAAGGAGATAAATATAAGTATGCCTATACACATACCATACACATGTAACAACCAGACCAAAATGGCAGTTAACCTTCCTCTATCAATGCCCTGCTGCTTCGAGTTGGAATATCACCATTTGTGGGGCTGTGGCTGCACTGAGCAATCAACACTCACCTGTCTCCATCCCTCAATGCTGGGGTTACACATGTGTGCAACCACACTCAGCTTTTTATACTCAAACCCCCAAGCTTACACAGAATGTTCTCTTAACCAAATGCCGTCTAACCAGCTTCATATTTCACCATTTTAAGCATAATTTAATTTATAAATCAATAAATTTCCAACTTATAACAAAATTGAAAAATTGATTATCAGACCCTAAATTTATTGCTTCTTTTATAAGTGGTACAAAACATTAGTTGGGAATTAATATTCATAAACAAATACAATAAATTGTAAACAGTTGTCCTTATTGAGACAGGATTTTGATTTTCAATATTAAAGAGATTAAGGATAACGGACAGCTTTCACCAGTTATGAATATTTAATAGCTATGCTGGAACCTTTTTTTAAATAATGATATTGTGGCTAGAGCCATGGGCATAGGTTTCTTTTAAGGAAAACACATGCTTTACAGAGAAAACAATACACATTATTAAAGATGGTCAAGAAGTAGATGCTGAAGAAGAAGTGAATCCCATTGGAATGTGTTTCCTAGCAGAATCACCACATCCAAGAATGTGACAAAATACTTGACAGGCTTGAAATAGAAAAAATTTAATTAATCAATCTTCTCACAAAATTCATATCCATAGACAGACTATAGAAACTAATGATGAATGTTCAACATATATCCTGGAGTTATACAAAGAAAGATCAGTAATGGTTAGGGGTGATTTGATAGTTTTAAGTAAATATAGGGAAAGAAAAAGTTACTTAAGAATTTTCAGTAGCATAAAGAACAGATATTTTTAAGGTACAATAAATTTGCTTAAATGGAAAGAGGACAAGAAGATGTATTTTTTCCAAAGATTGTTTCATACTTTATCCCAGGTATACACATTATTCTCTTATTTAACTTTGAATCTCCCCTGCAGGAGAAAGAATTTATAAGTCAATTGTAAGATGTGAATTTGTAAGTCAATTCTGAGATATGCTCAGTTAGAAGGACCATGCTCAATTTTTTCCCATGTAACAAAAAATAAGGAACTTGTTTTCATTTTGGCATATGAAAGAATGTTAAATGATTTCCAAATAGCTTATAAATTGCACTGACTTCTCAAAAATTATGAACTGCGTAGTTATCTTTTTTTGTAATAGCTCAGGATTAGAAGAAATTTTAACTTGAATTATCTTGGATTGTGAGAGAAATTATGAAAAAACTGACCAGTTGAGGCGCTGCACTCATAGGCACTTTCCCCCAATAGATATGAAAATTATGGCTAGATTAGGGACAGGGCTAAAGCCAAACTTGCTTGGATCACCAAGGACTTGGGGACTCCTCCATGGACTTGCCATAGGGGTGGCATGCCTTCACCAATATTGCAATTGATGCTGTGTTTTGGACAAAGAATTAAGATACATTAGGAATCAATTTTTCAGATCCTTCACTCTATGAAGAGTAGAAAAAAAGAATACTGATATTGCTATAATTCTGAAAATGTATTTCTTTATGTATAAAGCTTACTCATTGTTTTTAAAATAAGTACTTCTTCCTGACAAAAATTAATCCAAAGCTCTAACTTTAAAGTGTTTCCAGTATTTAAGTTATCTTTGGAAGTAAAGATACAGCTTTCCAGTAGAGCTTTATCAACAAACACAAGCTAACTTTTCCTCCTAATCTTTCTGGCCCCTGTAGAAACATGCACCAAGAGAACAGTAATAACAAAATGATAGGCAAGGATGGGAGAGCAAGGCAGTAAGGAACACAATCTCAAGTAGGTGGGCTATAAGACAAAATGGATCAGTACATCATCAAATAGGTCAGTAAATATGCATGTACCCATAAGCATCTCTCCCAGAGCATGGTGAACATTCTGTGTGACAATCAGTGGCAGGATGATGGGTTGTGTGAGAACACAGCAGATACACAATAATTCTTTTTCATGGCTGCAAAGCCAACTTTATGAACAGCCACATTAAAATTAAGATGGAGAACTGGAGAGGAATGGATGCGAATTTCAGAATCCATCTGCTCAGGAGGTTTGAATTTGTACCTTTCCTATAATAATCTATAATCCAGATTATTCCTTTCATTTCTTGGGGGTTACAATTGCCCCACAAGATATAGTGGACCCAGGAATGAGGCCAGTGTTTAGATATATGTGGAAAATATGTGTATACATACAGTACACTACCATGATAACCATAATGAAGTCTAAGTTCAAGCAGCATCCTAGTATCAAGTAATATCTGAAATATATTCTGTAGGAAGATACATTTCAGTCTACATAGTTGTAATCTGAGTGCAGCTAATCTTGTGTCAAGGTTTCATGTATCTAGACATGATAACCACTCTGTATGGCATCACATTTTAGTTTTATTGTTAATGAGCTCATGCGCAATCGTGATGATTTTCACATTACTCATTTGTTGTTGTTTTAAACGGGGTTTTATATGTAGATAATTTGGCCTCAAGCTTCTTATGTAGCCAAAAAGCTGGATTAAAATATGTCGCAGTGCTCTTGCTTCTACTTTGCTAGTGCTGAGATTCACATCATGTCTAGTTTGTTTTTTATATTTTGCTTTTTTGGCAAATGAATTAACTTTCAAATACAACAGAAACATTGTTCTCTGTCTATGTGGACAATAGAAAATTCTCTTTTCTAGTCTTAAATTCTATTTGAACATGATGCTAAATACATATCTAGTAGCCGTTGGGGAATGTGACTTTCCATATCCTTGCCATCACTTCCAGCCACATTGGACAACTAGGAAAACATGTTATAACATTCAAAGGAAATTACTATGAAGAAAAATAATTCTAAAGCAATGAAGCTAAAACAGAAACCATGTTAAAAGCAGACATTAAAATGATGCACTGTTTTTAAACACACTGTCCACATTTGGTTTTCATTTTATAAATAAACCTGACATAGGACTATAAAGCCACAGCAGAAGCATCTGGGATTGTGGGCAGGTCTGTATCCCAATCCTCCTGTGGGGACATGTGTCTACACAATGAGATGCTAAGAATCCTCTAGAGCTGCACCTTGAAAACAAATGTACATCAACCTGGGAAATTCCCATGGAGGCCTGGAGTCTCCCAGAGTGCATTGCTCAGTGTCCCATCTCTGGCTTGATAACTGTTGTGAATCATACAGAATGTGCGAATGGAGGGAGGCTGGGGAGTGGCTCCACATGGCTTTTTGCTTTTTGTATAGTGCAATTTTTACAACTTCTCCACAGTGGAGATCAATGCTGTAAAGAATAATGCATTTCTGCAATCGACAAATGATCTTGAGTGAGCTTTAAAGCAAGTGCACCTGGAGCCCCAAGGTGCTACTTTCAAATGTGACACTGTTCAAGGACCTCTTACCTGTCTTCACTGTTTGCCAGCCCAGGGAGAAAGGGCTCCGAGCCTGCAGGTTGTAGGAGGAGATGGGGCTGTGGTTGTCAGTTGCTGGACTCCACGAAAGAGTGGCTGTGCTTTCTGTGATCTCCTCCACGATGACAACCCCAGGTGGACCTGGGGGACCTAGAGGGAAGGTAGTGGATACAGCTAAGTACACATCATTACAATCAGTGACAGACATTGTATTTCCAATGATGTGATCATCTTAATGGCATGCATATCTAGTAATGAAAATTGACAGCAGAAACTTGTGGAATACACATTATTTTTTAGAATTTCTGTGGGGAACTTAATTACATATTATATTTTTCTGACACTTTGTTCCTGGAGGCAACTTGCAATTAGTATTATATTTTATAGGAAAAGAAAAAATAATCAGAAGCAGACACTGGGATGTGAATGTCAGTGTGAACTGTGGCTGTTAAAATCAATCACAGCTAACAGGCAGAGGCAGCAACAGGCAGGTGATTCTTCAGGAACAGACATAATACCATTTGTAATAAAAGAGCTATAGGTGGATAGAGCTAATGTTCTAGCTTAGAAACCATACATGAAAGCCATGTAATGTACTATATTGAGCAACTCAGCTTCTGGTCAAGAGGATGCAGAGCATCATGAAATAGCAGTCTCCAAGAGGGCATTATATGTAATCCTCTATTTATATTCAAAGAAGACTGATGTTAGCTTGCTTTAGAATGGGTGATGCAGTGGGGTGGTAGTGAATTAATTATATTTTTATCTTTAAGGCATAGTATGGAACAGAGACAACTGGCCTATCTCCATGTAGCTTTTGTTTTCAAGAAATAACGAGAATATAATTTGTGGAGAGATGTCCCATTAATTAATTATGCCTAAAACATCAATTTTAAGGGCATGAAAATATATACTAATTTCAATTTTAGTGACTAAAGGAAACACCAGTTTTCAAGTTGGCATGCCAATGTTCCACAATGTAGACTATGCAATGCAGAATTGTGTCTATACTGCATGAAGAATATACACCTGGTGATATTTCAAGTCACTAATCTATGAATTGATATGTATATGGAAAATTACTTTCTGGATTTGATGATCAGGATATCTAATAACTAAAGAAAGGAACAGTGAGTTGGGGAATTTTAAAGCCTTGACAAGCTTTAGGAGATAGGAAACTTTTAGGAGATAGGAAACAAGCTTTTAAATTTTTTTCCACTTAGTTGATCATCTACAGCTAAGGCTTGGAAGTTAGAGCCCATCCTATCATGAAGGTTATAGAGTTGGGGTTTTGATCAAAGGAGGCAGAGGAAAGCATTGAGAAGTGGCAATTTTCCTCTAAGTGAAGTGATGGAAGAAACAGTGAAATAAGAAAGCACAGAATGACTTTGAAATAACAAGGGGAGAAAGTACAAAAGCTCCTTCTAGAAGGCAATCATTGTATTTCTTCACAGAGGAATCTAAGTCCTCCAAAGGGAGGGTGGCAGTGTCTGATATTGAGCTCACAGGCATCAGTGAAGGGTCTAGGAAGACATGTAATGGAAGGATGCGAGAGGAAATACAAATAACAAGATTTGTTTCCAGGATTAGTTGGAATATGTCATTGTAAGGAAGAAACTGAACAATGAAGCATGCTTTGAACAGCTAGGACCAGGCCTAGGAAAGAAGTCAGAGGACGGGTTCAGGGTAAGGGCTTTGGATGGTAAGAGCTTTGAATGTGTCACTGCTCCTCACCAAAGATCCAGAGAATGTGGGTGACTGTGGGTCTCAGGTGAAGTCAGAAATGTGCTAGTGACTTACAGTAAAGTGGGGAAACTGCCCTAATACAGGAATAAGACCCAAGAGTGGGGTTTGTGTTGTGAAGGACAACTGGCAGAATTTGTGACATTCTTTTTTCAAAGTGAGATAGTTCTAAGTAAAAATATAGTGTTCTAGGTTAAAGTGAAGAATATGATTATTAGTATGGATAATCCCAGGACTAAGTAAGAGTATATTAATGCACCAGCAATATCTATGTTCAAGTCATTATGGTAGCTAAGGAGATGGTAAGGAAAAGAAAAGAGACGCAGATGTTGAAGAATGCATCTAGGAAGATGTCAGACTGTAATGACAGGAGCACAGGGAAACATCTGTAAGAACAATATAATTATGTTAAGACTTTGATTGTAATGTTATTACTACAGTAATAGAAATAGTTACCATGCTCTCAGTATCTCACGATACCTCAAAGCGACACACTATATGTTTCCTTGACTTTAATTGTTAGTTTACTATTTCAGAGGTGATGCAGGAACTCTAAAGAGACTATTCATTTGATAATTATTCAGTCTATATGTTTGGAGTTGTTTTAGGCACTGGTAATCTGAGCATTCGTTCTAATGAAAGGAAACTACTTGCCACAGTCACTGTACTAATGGATAGCTCACCTGAGGTTTAAATATGGATCTGATGACAAAATTTGATTTAAGAAAATAGCAAGGGATACACAGACCTTTCTTTAACTATAATGTGGGAAATAGTTTCCAATAAAGAAAGGAAAGAGAAAGTGTGTTAAAGAAAAATTCAGGTGAAGTATGCAGCAGATAGGTGCCAGATGAACAGCTATTGAAGTTCATGCGTAGGGTAATTGACATCATTTCCTTCCTTCTCTCTAAATGTGATTCATTCCTTTATTGAATAGCTGAACAGCCTTTCCCTCTTTGAACATGAGCTGTCCCATGGCCATTGGACATTACCCATGAGGCCATTGGACAGTACCCATGAAGCCATTAGAAGCTTTTGATATTCTTCCATCCTTCTTCAGTGCTGGTTAGGGTTAAAGCTAGTGGGTAGTTTTGAAGTCAAATTATACTGAGGATACCATTCTTTCAAAAATGGTATAGCCATTTTGACAGAGGCATGGAAAGAAATATTGAAATTGTTTCCAACTCTCCCATGTGACCCCGTCCAGATGCCAGACATAGGGAGACAGTCTTCAAAGATCTCCAGCTTCTGCAGGCAAATGTGTAAGAAATCTTTAAGATGACTTGGCTGTTCCTTTTATCTGCTCAAGTCCTGAGAGCAGGTGATACAGGTATCTATAAACCGACTAAATGTGAGAACAAGGATGGCTAATAGGACTAGGCTTAAAAATAGTTTCTCTTTGTGGGTTTGTTTATAGGGAACTCTGAGGTAGGGATTCTCAAACACTTTAAAAACAGCTACAGTTGAGAAGTTTTGATGATATGTTTATATAAGAAATTGTGGCCAAGATTTGTTTCTTTATCTCTTCCATAGTAAACCATTTATTCTGTTGTATTTTAACATACTACTTATTTGTCTCTTTAAGTGACATTTGTTTAAAACTACAATCATGAAAGCTCGAAGTAATATGGAGAAATAAGTATGTATTAAAGCAAGTGATTTTCCCTTCTGAATACTAAAATTCTATGAAGAACTTCATCATATCTTGAGACTACAGATAATAATTACTCAATATTTTCTAATGCTTAAGCTGGAAAAATACTCATTATTCAAACTTTATACCATGATAAATCTTTACAAATATTCAACTTTTCTCTGTTTGTGTCTACTTCCCAAAGTATGTTTTATAACAAAATAGTCAGTAACAATGATATATGCACCCAATGTACTGTCTGTGCTGATCACTCATTCATCATTGCAAATGATTATAAACAACTGACTGTTTAATAATCATGCAATATTTAAATTATATATTCTTGTGATAAAATGTTTGACAGCCATTAAACCAATATGAAAGTTTATTTAACAACACAGTCTTCATGGAGCTGAATAAAGCACATGGTAAAATTATATGTAAATACAAATGAGTCAATAGTAATTTGTCAAATATGTAGAAGAAAATGCTAGAAATAAATGCATTGACTTATTGCTTGCAGTGAGGAAGCAGCTTATTTGAGCTTTATTCTTTATGCAAATTTCTGTTTTTAAAACAATTTATTTTTGTTTTATGAATATGAGTGTTCACTTACATGTATGTAGGGTGATCAACAACCTACATGTTGTTGGGTGATCAGAGAAGGCACTGGGTCTCTTGGAACTGGAGTTACATATGGTTGTTAGCCACTATGTGAGTTCAGGGAACTGAACCTGGTCCTATGGAAGAGCAGCTAGTGCCCCTAAGCACTAAGACAGCTCTCCACTTCTTTTCTGTCCTTATAAGCAAGCGCTACTTCTAAAATGACTTTCAAGCTAGTCTTTAAAGCACTGGTTCTTAACCTGTGGGTCATGACCCCTTAAAGAACCCTTTCACAGCAGTCACCTGATACCATCAGAACACAGACATTTATGTTGTTTATAACAGTAGCAAAATTACAGATACAAAGTAGCAACAAAATAATTTTATGGATGGGAGTCAGCACAACATGAGGAACTATATTAAAAGGGTCACAGCATTCAGAAGGTTGAGAACCACTGCTCTAGGGGAGGGTACTATATTCTACTGTAAGGATAACTTACGTAACAAAGAAAATCTGCTGATATTTTGGTGTACTTGGTATATTTTGTGGGAAAGACAGGATTAATCTTCAGCACTCAGTGTGTTAAAATGAAGTGACAGAGGCAAACTCTTCACACAAGGACATACCAGGCAGTGACCACCACTTTCAGGTGCTTGGGGAATGTATCTGATAACACTTGGTTGTAACTGTTTCACTGAAATTTGTGCTCACATGAATATCCAAACCCATACTTGACATCCATTAGGCCCTCAGTAAATATTTATGAAAGAAAAGATGAAAGACAGAAAGATGGACAAATGCTAAAAGAATGTAAGGTTAGAGGAAGCTATATTCTGAGTTTGCAATGCTGTACAAAGAAGTGAAAGAATGTTTTAAAGCATGATCATTATGTTGCACAGGGAACTCATGTAATGGTTTCTTTTTAAAAGCATATTTGCATTAATGATTTTTTAGTCATGTTTGGAATGGCAATAAAAATGACAGACTAGCTACCAAATGAGGGAGAAAGTGATTTCATAGTTATCCATGCTAGAAACTTTGAGCATTGTAACCTATGCAAAAATGATTTTTTTCTAAATCCTTATAAATATGAAAGATTGCTTATGAATAGATTACAGCAATTCTACTCTAAAAAATCTGCTGGTGTAATTTCCTTTTAAAGAGAAATTAACCATAATTTTCAGCTATAATAAAGGTGAAAACAATTTTTAGTATTGGCTTATCAATGCTTTATTCACAAAGAAAATATTTTTAGACAATATATGCTAACTGCTGGCTCAATTAGCTTCCTCTTTATGTTTAGAGAGTGAATTCATTAGCATACTAATGTATCAACTGTCTTTGTTTTTAAATTTTGTTTCTAATGGCCCTGTTTTCTTCTGTTTCTTATTTTTTAAAATCAAAGCTGGTAGAAAACACTTTTTTTCTGAAAAGGCTTTTGCAGCTATTTACAGAAAGCATCTTTGGAAATAGATTATTGGAAGAAAAATGCCTCAGTGCCAATGGATTTGTGACAATAGCTGGTGTCTGCATATAAGAAAGCCACCACTCATTCTGTAGGAAGGTCAGGGTATTTTATAAGGAACTGGAAGGATGGATGCCCAGAAATCAGAACCTCACTCACCCCCCCCCACCCCGGATGAGGAACAATGCAGGTGTGTTGAATAGGAAAACTAACTAAATACATTGTTGTTAAATGGGAACACAAGCATGGGCATGTCTTGTCTAAGCAAGAATTTAGAATGGCAGGCACTTTCGGTTATGTGTCCCCATGTTGAGGACTCTTCAGCAAGCCAAAAGCAGAAGCCACATGCTTCTAGCCTGAGTGCTCCCATCAAGGTTCCTGAAAAACATCCTCATCCCATAGTTCACTGAAGTTTCCCTCCCTTCCTTCTTTTCTTAATTGAAAAAAAAAAATAGTGTTTTCTTACAATGTATTTTGGTCATGCTTCAGAGAGGGTGGCTGTACTCTCAGGCCTTCATAGATTCAACCGAGGGCTAAGAGAGGGATGTTGTCCTGAGCTTCAACCCCAAGAAGCTACCTGAAGTTGGTACCTTCTAGCAAAAGAAAAATCTTTTCTGGAGGAGCCCAGGAATGGATCTGTCTCCTCTTCACCACAAAAGCCTGTTATTATTCTGCTAATGACTCAAAGCAAGGATCCACTACTTCAGACACTAATTAAATAGCATTTCAGAGCCTGGGAACTTTTAAATAACCCGGAGTCACCCAGTTCAATTCAATTATTTTCTTATCAGCAAGTTATACCTGAAATGGGAATTTTTTTTCCCATTCCTTTCACCCCAAAATGATGTTACAGAATTCCACTGTTCTTTTAGGGGTGTGGTGTAAGAATGAAGGCAGGGATAAGCTTTAGTTGACAGCCAACCAGATGGCTTAGACTGATACCCTGTGGTGTTCTTACCCACCTTCCCACCAGTCTTGGACAGAAGCTGTAAGGCAGGCTATAGTGCTTCCTTTCTGTCCATGCCTTCACATAGCTGACTGCAGGGGACTCAAGGGAAAAGATGACACAATGGCAAGTAGAACTTTCCACCTGACGAATTCCAAGTTCTTTCTGATTCTAAGACTTATCCCACTGTAAAGCATTAGTTTTCATAATAAAGTAATTTACGTTATTTTCATTTATTTTGTATGTGGCAGGGTTATCCTTGTCTTTATCCCACACAGAGAAATTTTAAGAGGAAAAACTAAGTTTCTGGTACTTCAAATAGTAAATACATCTTGTTTTTAAATTCTTTAAAATCTGAAGTGAAAATTTGATACAAATATGCCATGCTGTTCCCTATGACTTGTTTTGTTTACATTTTCACTTGTGTATATAACGCGCTTTCATCATGTCACCCTCCAGACTAGAACTCTGCTCTCACTTCCCATGATTCTATGTTCAATTATTTTAAATATTGGATGAAGAAGGTCACATCTACTGAGCACACACAGCTACACTGTAGATGAAAGGAAGTGGGTATGGCCATCCTCACAGAAATGAAGTCATATTTTCTTCAAACACAGAAGAAAGAGCAGACTCATCTGCTGCCTGTGCATTAGGTTAGTATGGATAAATGACCCCAAGAACTCTACAGGCAACTTCTTTTATCTTTATCATGTAACTTACACATCTACAAAGAACCATCACTACAAAGGACCACTTTCTCTAGGCTCAACTGAAAATAAACAATAATAAAACATTTCAACAAAGATGTGCGTGTGTGTGTGTGTGTGTGTGTGTGTGTGTGTGTGTGTGTGTGTGTCTGGTACTATTACTGTACCTCAGACTGGCCTGGAACTCACTATTGTAATTCAGATTGGCCTGGAACTCACAGGAGTCCTCTGGCCTCCACCTTCTCCGTGTTGGTATTACAGGTATGAACTATCATGTCTAGGATCAAAAATAATATATAATCAATAATATGGCTGATTTTGGCAGCACACTATGTATTAATACATATTAATGGATGTCAATAAGTGATTGTTGAGTGTGTCATCTTTACAGGAACAAAGGAAAGGAGTATATATTTACTCAGAAAGCTTGTCGTTGATAGCCTGTTTATTCCTATACAGGAAAGTATGTCCTGATAATGCTCTGGACTTTCTGAGCTAGCCAAGTTTAGCCTTGTGCTGAGCCTTCTTGTGTCTTAATTAGATGCTTAGTGTCATTAATGCCTCTCTGAAAGAATGGAGGATGTCTTACATTGTTTACTACTCACTAAAGGCTAATTTAATTGAGCCTTTTCTAAAGTGTTCAGTCCCATGAGAGTAACCAACTGATTTTAGAAAGATAGTCAATAATGGAAAGGAGGAATTAATAGTTATAATGAATTTTTAAAAAGTAATTTTGGTCAATCTCATTATTCATTAGTATCTATTAATTGACAATCTTCCAATATCCATCTATCTATCATGTATTGGTCTATTTATATCAGTCATCTATCATCACTATCCATCTACCTATCTGTCCTCTATTATCTGTCATTATCAATCAATCTATGTATCAATCTGTCATCTATCAATCTATATATTATTTATCAATCTATCATCTATATTTATTTAAGTTCTCATCTTGACCCATCTATCTATTTATCTATGCTCTCATGCATAATACCCTCTTCATCTGTTTAAAATTGTTGTCTCTCCCCAATCTGCCTTTTTAATGGCTGCATAGATTTTATGACCAGTACTCGGTTCATGTTTCATCTCCTCAAAGGCTTCCCTGACTGCCCTGTGTTGGTATAGTACTGTGTTCTTATGCCCTTTTCATTCAGAGTTGAAATCACTAATAGAAACAAGCAAAACCTTGGTTATTTTCCTAATGGTTTCTTCCCTCTTTGGAGTTTACATACAAGATATTGAGACTGAAAACACATATGTGATATTTTTATATTGTATTGCCAGTGCTTAGAATACTATTTAAAACAGTATATTACTATGTATGTTTATAATAAATGCATGCATGATATTTAATAGCAAACAATTTTAGAATAGCTTTTGACTTAATGTTTGAACACGTTCCCTTTTGACCAATCAACAAATGAAAAAATAATATTCTTTACAAAACTCATCATGGCAGTATTCTGAAAAAAAAAACTATGTACATTTTTAAAAATAGAAATCATACTATATCACTTTCTTATTCTTTTGGTTGTGAGCCTAGCCTTTAATGGCTGGGCCATCTCTCCAGCCCTCATTTTCTTATTCTTATTTAATAATACTGATTAGATACTCACCTGTCAATGGTATATTTCTAGTCAATTGGAGAGAGGCTATTTAGTGTGCTTCAAATTAGGATGAACAGTGAAATTTGTGGTACCTCTGTAAAGGCAGTATAAATTTTTGAGATTTTCCTAAGCCGCGGAATTTCCGGTTTGTAATTAGAGTTTTAGAATTTACATTTTGCAGAATACACCTACAAAAGTCTTAGATATTCTGTATTTCTACAAAAAAAATGAGTCAAATGAGGAATCAGAAGATCATATTCAGGGCCTAACATTTTCTTGGGAAAGTTTGGGGACCCAGGCAAATTACTGAGCCTTGAAATCTATTAGTCTCTTGATATTATATAGCACAGTGGCAATTTTGGTGTGGTCACGAATATTATATTGGATTACCATTAAATAGATAAGTAGATACAGTAGCGATGATTGGACCCTTTACTTAGTAACTTAGACAATTGTCTTCATTTCACAATATATCTTGCTATTGAAAATAATCCACACTTTTGTTAACTAGAAAATTCTTGCAGACTGAAACATTCTATCCAGTAAAGAGGGATCTCGTAAGTCATCCCCTTACCTATACTTTAGAGTAACTAAAGTAAACTCTACAAACCCATTGATTTGCCGAGTGGGACTTAGGTCTCATAGTTACTTTGGTTGAATCATTATGTCTATCCTTGGTTTTCTGTCTGGGAAGAGTTAATGTCTGTGTTACATCTATAGAGAAAAAAATCTTAACAGAAGCATATGAAGAATCATACTAAAACTACTTTGAAAAATAAGAATATGTACCATTAACAGCAGATTCTATAATATCTTGTAAGATACTTACAGTTTTACAGTGGATCATCACCATCACTATCACTATCACCCTTATTATTGTAACTGAATAGGTGTTGTATGCCTACTTATAAAGTAGAAGGTCACTGATTGTCTCTCTAATCTTTATCAGTAAATTTTGTACTGATAATACCTATTACAAATGAAACACTCAGCTTCAGAAAGTAGAGGTAACAGCCAAGCTTTTGGCCTTCCCAAATCACATCTGCAGTTTGATTTGGATGCTTATCTGCAGATGTTATCCTAGCTTCAATTGTGTATTATCCATAACAGTATAGCATACTCTACATGATTCTCCATTGACAGGACATCCATACCTTAAGAGATTTTTTAAAATGTTATGGCGGAGCAATGAGGAGCAGACAGTTTTGTTTTTGTCAGTGGAGAGAGTGTTTAGAGATTAAGAATACTTTATGCTTGCTTCCTTGGCAGTTACTCTACCTGTCTCAGTGTGGTGCAGAGAAGGTGTTCTTCCCCTCCCTTCTCTTTACATGAGATGTCTCCACATCTTGAAAAACTAATCTGCCTCTGGTAGTAATAGATTCAAGAGCCCATGGATAAGTCAATCTGATAATGGCAATTTATAGTGATAGATACCAGATTAATAGAGAAAACCTGCCCCACACTGATTTACTTAGATATGTGGATAGACAAGTATATACTCAACTTGGGAATTGTGTCTGATTTCTTCTTTATTTGTACAACAAAGGATTTAGTCTCTGTCATTCCTGGAAGTCAATTGATAGCCTTAGGAATCAGCCTCACAAGAAAGCTAACAAAATAGTTGACAAAGTCGAGATGTGAAAACAATATGGGTCCTTGCAGAAAAAGCTGAGATACTAGATGCGACAATTAAAAATCTGCTTAACATCCTGTCCTCAGAGCCAATAGGTTTTATATCTTTTAAGGCAACAGTTGGAATTAGGTTTATATTGCTTGCCGGGCAGTATCCCTTCATATACAGAATATCTGAACACTCCCCTTTTTAATGAAGGATAAAACTTAGAATAATTCCTCATCTTTGTGAAGGCTGGTTACTCAAACACAAACAACCTGAAAAGAGAATCTCCAAAAATATCTAATTACCACAAATAAACTTTTCAGAATTGAAAAATGACAAACCAATTGGGAAAACTGACAGAACAGCTGGCCAAATAGAAGTAAACAGCCATTTAGAGGAAAGCAAAATGCAATAAAGTTATCAAAATGGTTTAAAAATATATCACTTTTGGAGAGAGACTACACACTTTCTAAATAGATAATGATATATTCAATGTAGTTTTATGGCCACAAATTTCAACAAACTATTGAAAATGTATTTTTATAATAAATATAAGACAGAAGTATGTCACAATCTCTTAACTCAATAATGGGTTTCTCATCAGAAAACAGACCCTATAAAATTTGGAGAAATTATCACATAAAGGTTAAGATAAAATGCCATCTCTGACATTTTTGAAAGGAGAAGGCCTAGTCAACATGTTAGATTGAGGCTGTTGGCCATGCCCTACCTTTTCCCAGCAATAAACCCACGAGTAAATTTACCATCAATGAGTAAAGAAAGGAGCCTGGATTCTATAGAGTTAAAATAAGTAGATTGGACTTGAAGAACTCGACTGCAGGGGCAACACATTTGTACTTAATTACTCTGGTAATGGAGAAATAGTAAAGTCTCCTGGACAGGAGGTAACTGGACACGGCAGAACTTGTTAGGAAAAATAAGAGAAAAAGGATCCATTCTAAAATTTCATGATTGGAAACTCTGGAATAACAATTGTAGAACCAAAAAGCAATTTGGGAGGGGATTGTAGAAGGGTCTTATTTCTCTTTCCATTCCATGCATCTTTAACTCAAACTCTAATTTGCTGCTGATTCTGAAGTGGACACAGCGTAAGATGGAAGTCTAGAGCCAGTGGAGGCTCGAGAAGCTTGAGGACAGAAATTGTGAAGGACTGTGGCAGGGATCAATCTGGAATAGTGACAATGCTGAACATTACTGCGAGCCAAGCAAACAAGGAATGTTTTTCTGGCCCTCACCTGTCCATGAGGTTTTTCTTGACCAGTGCTTTCTTGTGGTGAGAAACAGACATGGTGGAATTTAGCAGTTGAAATAAAACAGGTCAAGGACTTGAGTGTTTTCATTTAGGAATTAAGTTGACATAGCTGGTGCTTATTCACAAAAATGATACTCAAAGATTACTCAGCATGGGAACGCATCTAGTTTGGTAGATTAAACACATTGTCTAAGGTATCATGTCTCTGGTATGAGGTCAGTACTTGGTAAATAGGGGCCAGCATAGGATCCCTGTACCTGAAATGAGAACAGGATAATGAGTTGCTGGCAGCTAGCTATCTGTGATATCAGGTCAGTTATTCCTCACTTGGACACACAATCTCAGAGCGCATGAAGCTTTTACTTTGCTTCCATGTTAAGGGTCTTTCATATATAGTTCATATAGCCAGCCTGGAAAGCTTTCTTTGCTGTTTGGATTTGGTCTCTACTATTGCATCAGTATTTCCTGAGAGAATGCACTAAAAAGATGGGAAACTATGAGAGGTGGGACAGAGCAAAGAGAGAAAATCCCAAGAGAATCACAGAAACGCAAGTGCTGGGCTTCAAATGGAATTGCTAAAGCTTTTTGCCACCACACCCAAGATTTTATTGTGCTGTATCTCTGCTTTAGTGACAGGTTCTAGGACATAGTGACCTATTATTAAAAGCCCATGATAATTATTTGTTCAATTTCTGTCATATCCTGTCCATTCTTCTCTATCTGGACTTTACGAATTTAATGTCTAGGGAAGAGGATATCATTACTTATTCATTTAGACATTGAGGGATTGGTAAGCAATTTTGAGAAGTCCCAGTGTTCTGGACTCTGGGGATAAGATAGTAGAAGAAAATACTTCATATCCTTTCCTGCTTTACTTTCTGGAAAGGAAAAGAATGCCAAGAAGAGAATGAGTGAAGTAGATTCAGATAGCAATAAATGCAATGAGGGGAAAAAGAAAAGAAGAAAAAACGTGCAACAACAAAAATCATGTGAAGAAATGAACAACACTAGTTTGGGAACTCAGCAATAAATCATGAAGTCAGCCAGCTATGCCAGTTCTGCAAGCAAGAGTGTTTGAGTTGATACCACCTACAGGTGTTGTGCTGAAGTGTTAGTGAGCCTGTCAGCTGCAGAAGCAGAAGGCTCCTGTGGTTGGGTGGGGAGGGGAGGTAATAACATTGGGAAGGCCATCGGGGACAAAAGCAGAAGGATCAGAAGGGCATAAGAAGGCTTTCACGTTTTCTCTTGAGCATGACTTGAAAGATCATATGTGAGAAAAGTCAAAGGAGAGAACCAGAAAATCCTAGGGCTGAGACTTTGAAAGGAGTCCTCTGAGGATACAGGAAACTGTTTTGGGGTGAGGCTCTGTATATATTACTAAAACACATGGATTGTTTTGCCATAGGCTTTGGTAACAAATATTAATTTTGAGGATTAACAAATGGCTCTACAAATGCCCTTGTTGCTCAGCATATGCTGATATGGTGTCCATGCTGTGACTGTCTCCAGGGGACTGTTGCTAACTGCTCTTCTGCAATCCTTTTCCAGGATGGGAAGGGAAAACAAAGATGAACTCACCCACCCCCACACTAGTGTTACCCAGCTAGAATTCAGTAGCATTTATCCTAAGCTTAACTTTGAATATGTGACTATGAGTCAGGCTCGGCAGACACATGTGAGCCATTTGTGTATGGGCCCTTAATCTCCTTTGAAGGTGCTCTATAGCATTCTTTACAGTTCCATTCTGTAGTTGTTTTGCTTCTTCTTTTTTTAATAGACGTTTTCTGCCAATTATCACAAACTTCAAGTGGAAGCAAAATTAATCAACCATTTCAAGCCATGGAGTATGAATAAATATTTAATGTAGTTTTACATGAAATTGAGTCATACACAACTTTTACACATGCTGACATAAAAGTATCAGTCCATCCATCAAAGGTGAAGGTGATCTTCCTGAAATGGAAAATAGATATATCAGGGTCTATTGTATACACTGTCAAGAATAATTAAAAATATTGAACTTGCTTGTTTAAAATTCCAAGCAACCCAGATGCTCTCTGAAAATTCATTCATTAAGCCAGTATTGCATAAATTTTGTGAACAGATGAGGTCAAAAAAATCCTGTAGGAAAATACCATATGAGGTGCTAAAATATGCAGGAAACCATGTTTGTGCACAACTTTCTATAAATCTAGTGCCACTGAGCTGTCACTGCTCATTACGATTCTGCAATACAGATCCAGATAAAAAATAATATATAGCTATATGGTCTCTTAACTTTGTCCAATCTCACTGTTCATTTATGAATAATTTATATATACCTCTGTGATCTATTTTACACAAACATACCATGAGGAGAATTTGGAATTATTTCAAATTACAAAGGCGAGTTGCATATAAAGCTGTATCTTTAAAATGACTTCATCTTTGACAAACTGTAGACTAAACTGTGGGGAGATGTCTGTGGTATATTTTGTTTGAGAAGGTGAGCATGATGGCTCATCCCTATAATCCTAGCATTTTGGAAGTAGAAGCTATAGGATCAAGAATTCAAAGTCATCCTCTTGGGTAATCTGAGACAAGAAATACTATCTCAAAAGCAAAACAGAAAAGAACAAAGAATGATCCATGTGCATGTTTAATGTACTGTGGGTACAATTGTTGCATTGATTCTGATAGTGTTTCTGGAAATCAAGGTGTTCTATAAGATAGATGCCCAAACTGTGGACATGTTTCTTGAATAGAAGTTGATAAAAATGCATCTAGAGTTCATCATTCCCTGTACTTTCCTCCTCAGGCAATGTCTTAGTTATGGTAGAGAAGGTACCATCTTTGTGGTTCCCTGACAACATAGCCAGTGAGTATTTTGCCATGCAACTCTAAGATTCCATACTGTGTGATTTTCTTTTAGGATTCACCACACTGAAAGATGACTGCTATCATACATGATGGCAAACCTGGTATAATTTTGATGCCACCATGTGACTCACCAGCAGAGATGGAGATGATAGGCTCCTGCATAAGCACTTAGATAGAGCAGACTATTGCTGGTTAATTTGTAGCAGGTGTTTCCTTTAAGAATGGATAGCACAGAGCATGTAATGTGAACTGCGTTGTTCAGTGGGGGTGTGATGGATGCTGCTTATTAGCTTGACTTTACATTCTGTGATCCAAGTCTTGAGACAAATACCCAAGTTTTGATTTACTGATCCATGCAGATCCAGTGATTAAATGCCTTTGCAAGAATGATTAGATATTTTAAATGAAGTTTAGTAATAACAGTCTTATTTCTTGAGCTGGCATAAAAGAAATAATTATAGGAAGCAATAACCTCCTGAATGAAACCTGTAATTAAACCAGACTTGTTCCCTGCCATAGTTTTCTGTGATTAATGAATACATAACCAAATCAGAATGCTGACAGGTAAGCAAGCTGACACTTGGATAGAAATGATTAACTTGGGTGATTTACAAAAACCTTCCTTCCATCAATATTGTGTGCTTTTAACCTAGACTGTTTTAAAATTTAAGACATAGTGTTTGGGGAGTTGAAATAATTCATACTACTTGGTTTCAGTTTTTTTTTTTAAAAAAAAAACTATTTTATCTGATTATTTTATTTCACAATGATTTTAAAGCCTTTTAGTGTTCTTGGCACTGATTTGAAATGGTTCCTACTCTTCTGTTTGTTTTGCTTTTCAGGACAGGATCTTGGTAAGTAGCCAGGCTGTCTTTGATATCAAAATATTCCTGCCTCAGCCTCCATAGAGCTGGGTTAATGATGAGTGTCATCACCATTGCTCACTAAGCTGGAGGCATAGTCATATATAGCCATGTGAACATCTATGGAACCAATATTTATATTTAACAAATATTGAGTAGTATGATTTAAGTCAGTCCCATGCTAGATGTAGATACTCATTTTAAATTCACTTCTGGATGAAAACAGTGATGATTTACAGCAAGATAAAGGCTATGCTGCTAGAGTTATAACCTTTAATTAGTTTTCTTGTCCTCTCATCTAATGCTATCTAAAATCTAACTTATACATTTGTACTTTCCTTACTCAGCCCTATCTTCAGCTTTAAAAATATCTGTTTTTATGTGGCGTGTTTGTCTATTGAGTGAGTGCAAGTGTTTCTGGAGGTGAGATATGATTGCAGATTCCCTAGACTTGCAGTTATGGTCTGCTGTAAGCTGAAGAATTGTTTAACCAGACTTGGGTCCTTCATAAGAGGAGCAAACACTCTTCACGAAGGAGCCATTTCACCAGCTCATCCTTGATGGGCTTTTGTGAGTGACCGACCTTTAAGTGCTTTAGTGAGGACAGAATGCGGTCAAATGCTCTAACCACTTTCTGAGAGCAGCATCACACTGTCATTGAGCTTGCAGAAGAAAGCTGTTGATATTACTGGGTATTTCAGTCAGTGTAAATTGAACTAGGATCATCTGGTGAGGGAATGTAGACCACGGTTATGATTATATACATCATGAATATCAGTGGTTCTCCTTGACCTTGAAGATGACTTGAAGTACTTCCATTTTCTTTAAGGCTAAATAGTAGTCATTGAGAATCATGTTTCCATCTGAAATTTCATCTCATGCTTATCTACACTAAGAAATATTTTCAAATCCCTTTTAAAAAAATGTTTATTGGTGTGTATGTGGTGGGTTGAGGGACTAGGGGTTATTTAGGAAAGTCTAATCTCTTCTTCAGGATGGTACCCCGGCCAACAGTCTTCAGTGACAAGTGCTATCACCCACAGAGCTATCTTACCAGCCTCCCTCCTTTTCCACTCTTCTTCCCCCTCCTCGTATTTTTTTGTAAATGAAGAAACTTCAGTCCCAAAGAGGTAACCGGACTTCCTTGTGTCAGGACTGTCCACATTATTGCACAATGAGATGGAATATTGGTCTGTGTCTTTTCCTAATGATATTGTATCAGTTGGGTCAAAGAGTTGCTGTCATAGGAGTTTTACAACACTTGGGGGAATTTCAAGATCAGTGATGTCTCAAGCTAAGTTCTGACCTGAGTTTAGGGCTGAAGCTGACATGACTCCTTCTTTTCTCAGGTGTACAAACACAGCATGCATTTTCTCTGCAGTGGTTTTCTGGCAACACTTAACATGAGAAGCAGTCTTCCCTAATTCAGTTTAGGAGTGCTTTTCTCTGTGAATCAAGGGCAAGTTATTCTTTATATTACAATGAACTCTGTGTGTGTGTGTGTGTGTGTGTGTGTGTGTGTGTGTGTGTGTGTGTGTGTTTTAAGCTGGGTGATAATTTTCTACATTGCTTTTAGTTTTAAAGCAGTAGAGCCAATTTCTAACTATAAAGGTGACACTCTACTCAGCCAATAATAGGAGAGAAACCTATGCACTCAGCAAGAAACTGGAAAGTTAGTGTCTCCCAGTTCACATAAAGCAATAATCCATACATTGTTTAGTATTAAAACAATAAAAAAATCTTTGTAAAGTACTTTTACTAAGAATGAGTGTGCTATAATTTTTGTCTCTTGCAGACATCATTTGTTGTTATGATTTTTTTCTGCACTGCTGTTGTCACCTCCCTTGCTCTAACCCATTAGAGAGCTAATTGTCTTTGTAATTCCTAATTAAAGATTACTTAGTGAGACAGAGACATTACCTCTGCCAGGTGTTTGGGAGGGCAAAATCCAATCAGCAGTTAAGTTTTGTCCCATCCCTCCAGTTCCTTGCTCTGTTAGGTCTGCATGGCTTTTGGATTGTTCAGTGAAGATTCAGTTAGACACAATAATGCTACCCAAAAACAAGTTAATTAAGAATCCAGTTCCTGAGCACATAAGATAAATTAAGCAGGAATTTTGAACAGAGTCTCTGTGAACTTACCAATGTTCCTTTGTCTTCTTTGGATCTATGAACAGACAATGGGTTGGCATCCAGAACTTCTTCCAGTCTGGGTACTTTCTGGCTGTATTCGGTTATTGACGCTGGGCAGTAGAGTGCATGTGCAAGCATGTTTCAAACATTCCCACTCAGTACACTAAGGACCTGCTCAAACAATCTCAATGAGAGACGCAGGAATCTTATTGAGAAAAACAGAAGGGCTCGATGTGAAATGGGAATAGCAGCTAGCTTAAGCTCTGTCTGTAGAATCCTTTTCAATGGGACAGAAGAGGATCACTTTTGAAAACAGCTCACACAGATGATTAAAAAGACAGGAAGTCCTATTGATGGCTTGATTAAGGGTGTGCTGGTCAAGATCACCCTTCCTGGTATTAAAGGCCATGCTGTTTTGCTTCTGTTCTGTTGGTACCAGTAACCACAAGCAGGCAGGAAAGATATAGCAAATGGTTAGAAGAACTTAGCAATTACACTGGAATTTTTTCCAAAGCATTTGGGCGCTTTGTTTTTGTCTTACTAGAGAGGAGATTGCAAGCATATTGAAAGAGAGAACAGAGGGAGAGCTACCATTTACTGGAGCTTAACATTCCTGGAACCATAGAACAGATAGAATCTGTTCATTGACCTGAAGCTCATTGATTCAACAATACTGGTTGGCCTGGAAGCTAAGGGATCAGCCTGTCTCTACCTCCAGCACGAGAATAGGATGTGTGTTTTATCGAACAGGCTTTTCAATGTATGTTCTGGAACTCAAGCCCAGATTCCCATGCTCACACAGATGTCATTAAACTATCTTTAGGCCAGTGGTCCCTGTTTGGCAAGTTCTTGGCTCTCTCACTAACTTACTCTCTCCCAAAAGTTTCTCCTGTCTTTTTCCCATGACCTGATTTATATGAATTTTCCTGCTGATAGATGTCTTTGACAGATTCTTTGCAATTTCCATGGCAAATCCCCTCTTCTAGATTTCCTCTCCATTGGCTTTAGTATGTTGTTAGTGCTCAGGCTAGTATATCCACTCCAATGTTGCTTTCATAACATTTGTGACTAAAAGATTGTTTGCTTTCTGCATGTTTGTATTGGAATCCTGATCTTAAATGGATGTGTTCCAAAATGATCATGACTGCATAATTAATTTTCTTAGCTGGAGATACATAGCTTATGATCTATATTTGGCCAAGTTTGAAAGTGAAGATGGATCGTGATGAGTAGCCCTGTGGCAATCAGAATATAGACATGGCCACTTTCACACTGAGATCAAAATTCACATTTGCTTTGTCTTTCCTGGTTTTTATAGTCAGAGAATCACAGTACCATGTAGATTCAGTCCCCCTGGTTGTCTGGGTCTCTATTTCCCTTCTTATTTTTCCTTCTCCACTATTCCCTATTCTTCTCATTGGGACTGCAGCTGTAGTGTTCTGTGGCTCTATAAACAAAACATTGGCCTCACTCATCTATGACACTTTCTGAAGTTCTCTCTCAGTGCATACCTATATCTTTTGTACACTGGCTCTTCTCTGTACACCTTTACCACAAAATGTTGAGTTCCTTTTCATGGGATAAGGAAGCCCTTTACTCAGCACTCATAATTGCCTTGGTACACTGTACAGGCCCTGTCACAAAGGAATGAAAAAGTCTTTACAATGTAACTTCTTATATTAAGTATTCATCTTCACCCCTTTTGTGTAAATGTGTGATGATATGTTTACATTAGGATGCCTGTATAGGAAAGATGGGAACAGAAATGGAATGGGGTTCTCATTCAGTTTCTGCTGGAGAATATCTATGATGTGAAACACAACGATTAGAATGTTCTTAAAAGTGAGATAGAGATGTCAGAGTTTTGTTCTTGGATAGTGGCACTTTTCCATCAAGTGACCTGAGGAGGTGTGTGTGTGCTAGTGAAAATGTCAAAGTCTGAGGGAAAGCTTGAATTACAGAAGGAATTCCATCTTTGCTGAATGAGCAACATGCCAATGAGACTCAGACTTCTGCAGCTGGACATCTTTGTGTACTGACACTATACTTGATTTTTTCAGTTTTATTTTCTGATGTGTATGCCCATGAGTGCAAGCTACGGAAGTAATTTTAGCTTTGCTGGCCTTGTCACTTGTGACTTTCATAAACCAAATCAATAGTGTTACAGAGAAGCCAAATACTTTATTAACAAAAGAAATATAACTTTTGTAGTTTGAAAGTTCTGCTGATTAGCAAATAACTCTCTGAATAGTGTAAGAGGAAAGAAACTTACTTCTAAAAAAAATCTAGTCTGAAACACAGATGCTGGTATCAATTTAAAATCAATGTTGATACTATGGGTGACTCTGTGAGGAGTGAAGAGCACATTAAGTCTGATTTATTTCCAAATTTCCAAGTCAATTGACAAAAATCTTAGGTTGTTTCCTCTGAGCTTGGGAAGTAACGGTGCAGGCAACTTTCCAAAAAAAAAAAATGTAGAAATTTTCCCAGACATTTTCTATTGCTATTGAGACTCACTTCAGAACTTGGAGTAAATGTGGACAGTGTTTAATCAAAGGATATCAAACTGTTTCCTATTCAAGAAGAAACTGGTATCATTATGTTATTTTTCAACAATCTTAAAAATATACACATAGACAAAAATTTAAAGCTAACTAAAAAAGTTGTCTCTTTAAAGTTGTCTGGAAAGAAATTGTCTGGTTTGGTAGCATCATCTATCTTATGATAAAAAACTGCTTTTTTTTAATTAAAAGATAACGATTGAGTTAACCATGGCTCTGCAGGTAACAATACTGACCAACAGGCCTGGTGAGCTGAGTTCAGTTCCCGGGGCTTATATGATGAAAAGAAAGAAGTAACACCCACAAGTTGCCCTCTGACCTCAACATGGGTGCTAACATGCACACACACACACACATACACACACACACACACACACACACACACACACACACACACACACACACAAGTGCATACCTCACAGAGAACAATAAAAATAAATGTCAGAAAGGGGATGGGACAGGGTTGGTGGGAGAACAGGGGAGGGTGGGAGGGTGCAAGAACTGGGATCGACATGTAAAACAAGCTTGTTTCAAACTTAAATAAAAAATATAAAAATAAAACAACAACAACAAAAAAGAAATATTCATAAAACTCACTTCAGACCAATATGCAAACTTTCAAAATACAAAATCTGTGGAGTAAAATAACAGATTATTTTTGTTAAAAAATAAAACTTGTATGGAGGCTCTCACTATCTAATTTTATGAACTAATTTTTAAATAATCTATTCCATTCTCTTTCTTTGGTTGGCTACAGTTGTACATCATTTGACAATTACACATGTTGGCTTCAAATGTGTGTAACTTGTTCTCTTCCAGAGCCCTGAGCCTAAGGGAGCCCTGTGAATAGAGCCATGTCTCACCATCACTCTTTTGGAGTTCTAAATAACCTTGACTGAGGCATCTATTATCTCTGTCTCTTCTATGAGGTCCCTCACATTGTGCATTTGGGACCACCACTATCCTTACACTGTTCTTCCTAGTCCCTCCCACTTCTCTTGCAAGGTCAAAGGTTACCAAAGGATGCTCCCACAAATGTAACATAAGTGGAACCTCTGGTGGCGTGAGGCCTCAGCGTCATCTTTTCATTCTGCGTGCTGACCACACCTCAGCTACCACAGGATAGGGCAGGAAATGCACAGCAAGTTATAAACAAGTGTCTGGTGACTTATCTCATAGAGCAAGTGCTGATTTGGTGGCATTGGTTTGCTGCGGAAAAATACTAGGAAAGATTAAATTATTGAAGTTTAAAAATTGGAAAGAATAGATGGAACCAAGTTGATAAGAAAAGTCAAGGACTTTGAACTGAATATGAGTTTAATTATCAGGGGAAGATGTAGTGGTGTGGGACAAGAGGCATGCCTGAAAGCAGTTAATGTGCCCAAACCTGTTAGACCTTCAATGGGCCCATTCATCTCAAAATTGTTTAAGGACATGCTAGCTGTGTCTATAAGAGGCTACACAGATTTCAGGGAACAGTATGTATTAGAAGGAAGAAGATGGTTAGTTTTCTGATTGTTATTATTATTTTTTTTTACTATTCTCTTAATTTCTTTCATTTTCTTTGAAACAGTCTTATAGCCAAGGCTGACCTTGAGATCTTGATTCTCCTATTCTACCATGTAAGTGGAACAAGAGAATTAGTAAGGTCGCAGATGTACACTAACCCTCTTTACTGTTTAAGTGCTGAGGTCACAGACATACACTGTCCCTCTCTACCAGTATACAGATATCCCTCTTGACTCAGACTTCCCCAAATTATTTTTGTTCATTAAGAAAACAGTTGAATGAAATGTGATTTTCTTAATTGCTTCCTCTACCTGTGAGCAGAATAAAAGTAACCCGGGCTCATGTTCCCATTCCCATGTAGCTAGTTGAGCTAAGCTTGTCTTATTTAAACCATGGAACTTTCCTACTGTGCTATGTACTGTGAGAAATTTATATGATATTAATTTGTGAATCATCAAATAACAAAATAATTCTTCTATCTGGAGTTGTGTCTACTATAATAGACTGCCTCTTATATTCCCTGAGCATGTTGGGTCCTTCTGAGGAGTGTGTTTCTTTCCATGAGCTTCTGTCCCAAAGGTTTATATCTCTATTTCCGGAAAATAGAATAGGCTTCCGTCCTTCTTTTATGTGTTCGTACAGTATGGCATCCTCTTGCTTTCTCTATTGCCTTTGTATATACTTCTCAAAAGTAAAGAAAATGGTGTCCAGATGTCTGGGCATCAGTTTAGTTTCTGTTTATATTAATATTCTAGCACAATAATTTCTTTTATGATATTCATGGTTGCTGGGGATATCCTTTTTCTGCAGATTACATATATGGTACCATCATAATGCTGGTTCAGTGAAATCAAAATTAGAACAGGTGATTGATTTTATGCTGCATATAACTATTTATAGAATATTGAAATTTTGAATGATGATAGTGGTGGAAAGGAAATGAGAAATAGCATTAACAGTTACAGCCAAAATTATAAGCAAAAGTAAAAATGAATTTTTTTTTGTGGGGACATGATAGCCCTTCAGACACAAAGTGAGAGGGGCAGGGAGATGGAGTCTGAAACATTCTGATTCTAAATGAGTGTGGGGTAAACCCTGGACTCAGCTTAGAGGACATATTTAGATGCACAAAGAAATTTTATAGACCATCTTTAACATAAACTTAGGCAATAAGAGCAGCTGTAAAAGTAAAGACTCTTTTCCTAAGTCAACATCAGAGCATTATCTTAACATATCCCTTGCGTGATCAAGATTGGAAAAAGTGTACTACCCAATCGAAGGTTTTTGCAAGTGGAATGCTCTTCACTGATCCCACACACATTTTGGTAGCATAAAATAGTAGTAACCTTGCCACTTGAGTTTTGATAGTCTTTAGAAAAACTTACTCTAGAGTTGTCAGCTTTGGCCTTGCTGTCTGGAATGGAAGACCATTCTTCCTTTACAGAGAATGGAGGGATTGGGTCACGAGACATGGAGAGTAAATCCACCCTTACAAGTCAACACTAAAACAAGCAACATTCCAGCATGCAAAGTACCACCGATGGCCAGAATGTGCTCATTTTCATCATAAAAATGATGATAGATGAAGCATAATCCTTGGTTTATTTTTAAAATCTCTCTAAGACTAGCTGGGAGGGAGAAGCAAATTATTTTCCCTAATTTCTGAAATCTAATGTGAGTACATAATCAAAACTTGGTGGCTGGATTGAACTCACTTCAAGGGAAAGCTTGAGCTCACTGATACATAAATATTCAGACACTAGCAACCTGTTTGAAATTGCTATTGGGTGCAATTCCAAAATTAATGCATTTAATCATCTCCTAGGCATAAAGCCAAAGGCTAAAAGAGCAGAACATGAAAACGCTGGTCTTGAATTATGTTCTGAACCCTGTTGAGTTTAATTTTACTTACAAAGCAGGATATGTAGTTTGCCACTTAAATTTGTCCCTTAGAGTCCTGAAAAAAAAATTTACCTGGTTTCTTGTTATCAGTGTCTAAATTGTAGTATTCACCTGGAGAGTTCTAATTTTAGGAGGATCAATCTAAATTACTAGTCAAGTGTACCAAGTAAATACACATAACCAAGACAGACAACAACAAGAGAAGAAAGCAATTTTCTACCTATTTGACTGTGGGGTGTAGTGTGCAGTTACAGGAAACTTGCACATTCAGAAGGTACAAAGAAATTTTCAGCTACACAGAATGTTATGTATTGAAAGAAGAACACTTTAAATTTTTTTTGTTTTACAATAAGATGATATAACATAGATTCATAACACAAAATTTGGAGACAAGATGAGCAGTCTTTATGTAGAAACAAGCATACGGGACACCACTAAGTTTATTCCCAATGAAACAAATCTTTAATATCATCTCATTAAAGCAATGGTGGGTGCACTACCACATATCAATAAACAGTTGAAGACAGAGCCAACTGAGAGGTTGTCCTTCACCTTTATTTTTACTGTGTGAAATTCTTAAAAGCATCATCTCTTAAAATGATAATTGAAAAACACTTCAAATGGTTAAAGACCACTGTTTTAAAATATGATCTGTTGCTATGGACTATGAAAGAGTTTATTTGTGTATACTGCGCAAGATTTGGAAGCATGCAACACACATCTCTCTCTAAGATTGAGGGAAAGGAAAGGACACTGGGTAGGGTCTTGGTGATTACTTTTTTCTTCTTGTGGCTTTGCACAATTCAAGAATTTTGGGAACTGTATATGGGTATACTATACATACTATGGGCACAAAAAGAATTACAATTTGAAGATAATAAGGAGTGGAAAAAGATGGAAGACAAAAAAAAAAAGAAGGACAAAACATGCTAGGATGTATATTCATCATCTTGAGAAATAATACTGTAAAGACAATTCATGCTATAGACACATACTTAATTGAAATGAGACAAAAATTCATAGGGTTGCAATTTTGGGAGAGTGGCTCATAATTTGAAAACACTTAGTTGTCATTTTTGTATAGACAGGATGTAGGTTGACATTTTCAAGCTTAGAAAAAATATCCCTGTCATTTAACAATTGTGTAACTCATATATGTGAAGTTTTCTTTGTTTTGAAAGCTGGGAAAGTAGGGAAAGGAGAAAAATAGAATGCCTGAAGGTTCTCCTGGCTTTGTACTTGAAAGCTGTATGTACACACATATGTATTTTAAAGCTGTATGCATACATACAGCTTTCATACACACACATACACATACAGAGCATCCTTGACTCTGTGACCCATGTGTCACAAAAGCAGCTATGCTTTTGACTTTGGGATTAAGTTGGTTTGCCACTGAGCAGCTACTCATTACTGCAAGTGGTTAGGAGATAGCTTTTAGCTTTTGTCTGTTCCTAAGGAGACGTTTCCTACATCATCATCTCAAAGGCAAAAAAAAAAAAAGGTTAAACAAAAACGACAGAGATCGTGAAATTGAGAGTGAACAGCACAGTGCTGTAGCGCCCCAAGTCCATGCATTTCAGTCCCTTCATAGGGAATTTATAGTGATCGAGTCTGCAATCTGAGCTATTAGCATACTCACCCCTAACAAGAAGTTCTGCCTCATCTGACACACTGTCTGCTGTGGTCTGTACCCTGCAGCCATATCTCCCAGCATGCATCAGAAGGATGTTCCTGATCATTAAATCTGCAGAGGATGCTTGCTGAAAGAGGGATGAAGTGCCAGTTTAACATGTTGCAAATCTGCCTGATTCAAGGTGGTTAAGGGGGAACTTTGCATATTCAAAGGGACTATCTTTGGCCTTACAGTTCATATGACAACAATGCAGGAATCAAACATGCCCTGTCTGAAGGAATACACAAAGTTACACTTTTCACAATCACTCAAAGAGTTTCAACATTGAATATCGCATAAAATGATTTAGCAGCAATAAAGAAATATTTAAATATGTATGTCACTCACAGATTTAAAAATATAGGAAAATCAATAAAATTTACTGCTTTGCTATAGAAAGGCAGGTCTATTTTTTGTGACAATAAAACTGTGTTGAAAGAAATTGCAACTAGTTGCAGCTGTTGGAAGATTATCTTATGAGGATTTATTGAATATTTCCTTTTGTAAGTATTCTGTGGGCCACAGAATGTGGTAGCACTTAGAGAGAGGTAGCTGGTCCCCAGCCATGTATCTTTATGTAACAAAGATAGAATCTTCCCATAACCACCATCATTGGGGATGAAGGTCAGCCAAAACCTGTGTTAACAAAGTCCTAAAACAAAAAGGCCTCTCAAAACACTGAACTTTTGTTGGGAATAGGATGAGGAGAGCCTAGTTCAATAGCTGCTGTTAGGTGATCAATAAGTCCCAGGGAGAAAAATCTTTTGATGTATTGTTTATAGGATCTTATGGGAATCGGGGATGGCCATGACAAACCAATATAAACCCTTTCTTACCTAGCACTGTCCTTCAATTACTTTGTCAAAACTGATGGCTTCTTCACTATGATAACGTAAAGATCATGGTTTCATTATGTATGGGCTGGGCTGGAATTCAATAGTCAGTTCATGATGAACTCGCAGCAATCTTGATCTTTCTGCTTCTGCCTACTGATTGATGGGATTGCAACATGTGCCAGAGTACCTTCATCCCCCCACCCCAAGGTAAAATGAAAGAAAGATCTCAATATCTCCCTGTTTACATGCTGCAAAAGAGGAGAGGTCATCTTGAATTTGCACCACTTGAAATAACATCCTTCAAGAATTCATGTATAAACTGAACACTTAAAAGAATGCTTGATAAATTATCCCAGAGATGAACCCCAATTCAAGGAATTTTGATATGGGTGGAATGGAGGCAAGTTCCTTTTAAAAACAATGTGTTTGTCCTTACAAGGTAAAACACACTAATAATTATTTAAGAATTTAATTATTTGCTTTTGTTTTGAAATTAATGAGTTTGTCATGTCATGAAAAACAAGCTCATGTCTACGAGTCCCTGTTTTTTATCCTCTGTGATTGTGGAGATGGTGTGTTGTGAGCTTTGAAGGTTTTCATCACATGGGAGTTCTCTTCTTTCAATGAATTACGTTGTTATACCCCGTGTTTTGGACTTTTTTTTCTCTCTGCTAGTTATTTTTCCTTCCAGCTGATTCAACAATTGGAGCATCTAAGGGTTCTGAATTATTTTTCTTATTAAATAATTTGTTGAGACACAGTCTGATTGATTCATATAAGAAACTGCTTCATAGCAAGAATTAAGATATACTAAAATGTCACAGCAATTATTTTTAGAATGGATATACATGTCCTTCAAATGTCTTAATGATGACTTCCCATGTGGCTGCTTTCTGGTGGAACGAAGAGACATGACCCACCTCCTCAGTTTTCCTACACCCAGTGCTGAGATCTTTCACATAAAAAAATGGAAACCTGAAAATACTCTGACCTTTCATTTTAGTGGTCAGACAAAAGACAATTAAACATCATAAGCGGTTGCTCAGATTCTAGTCAAGATCATTTATGAGAAATAAAATATTGGCGACCAGTAGTTTGGGTCCACCCTAGCCCACATGCTACAGGTCTCTGGGGCGCATTCACTCAGACACTTCGTTCAGGAGCCGGAATTTACTGCATAAATTATGGAGCAAGAATGGAACAGCTGTCTGATGAGAAAGCAGAGGAGAAGCCACAGAAAACATATATGACTTTTCTTTCTAGAAATAACTCCACTTGTAAGAGTGGCTTTTATTTCTCATTCTTGGTTCTGTTACTTATTTGTTATTTATTTACTTGTTTATTTATTTTTGAGACAAAGTTCTCAATAGGGTATCAAGGCTAGCCTCAAACTCATAATCCTCCTTTGACAGCCACCCAGTTGCTGGATGACAGGTGTGGCAGTCACCTCAGCTTTGTTCTGGGCTCTAAGCATCCCACCACCAAATAAATTTGGAGCAGTTTCAAAACAGGAAGGGTCAGGCTTTCGGCTTTGAAAGTCAGTTTTTAGCAGTACACTCCCATAATTAAATAATTCACATTTCATTTTACAGATATTTTCTTCCCAAATAATTTATTTTTTTTTTTTTGAATCTGAACTACAGTTTTTAGCCCCTTTACTTTCTGAGGAGTTGAGAGTTAACATTGATGGAAAGATGGACAGAGTATTTAGTGTCATGAAAACATGCAAATAATTCAGGGTTTACCAAAATCATTTCTCTTTCTCTGTGTGTGTGGCTCCAGAGATTACAACTCCATTATTATCTCTTGGTCCAAATGTCTGCAGCCTGTTGTATAGGCCTGGGTTCCAGGCCTATTAGAGGAGTGGAAATTGGCTCATTTGGGGCTGATCTCTTTTCTTTTGGTTTATACGCGCATCATATTTGTAAACTCTTAAACAGAGGTGCTTATAAGCAAAGTGAATGGACTGTGAACAGTAAACCTAAATTACTCTTTCTGTAGATTTAAAGCTCTTTCAAGAGGAGTAATGAGGAGAATTCACACGGGAACCCATTATCCTTAATCTGAGCCCACAATGTGCAGCTCCTGTGAGAAACTCTGCAATTCCTGCAACTTTAATGAAATGTTTACTTACATGGAGCTTTGCTTTCTTCAATGGAAACTTTGCTTCCACACCTTGTCTCTCAGGAGGCACTCTCTTCTCTGACTCTCATTTTACTTCCTCTCCTTCCTTTCTTTCTTTAGTTTTGTTTTGGTTTTGGTTTTATAATCAAATGCTGTTCCTGTTGCTTCAAATGAACCTCCCCAAAACCCGTGCTTAACCTGGTGCTCCAACACAGCAAGCAGCCAAGTGGGCACTGAAGTCCCATGTCGGTGCACTAGGGATGCGGGACTAAATGAAGCCTTGTTAGGAGGGGCAGTTCGATCCCTATCTGCCTGGGGGGAACAGTGGGGATTGGCTGTTCACTTTTCCTGTTTACATGATGTCGTTAGAGAACTTTTAAATAAAATAGGAAAATGGAGGCTATCTTTCCTCCTAAGTTCAGTTTTTTGTTTTTGTTTTTGTTTTGGTTTTTAGAGACATGGTTTCTCTGTATTGCTTTGGAACCTGTCATGGAACTAGCTCACCAGGCTATCCTTGAACTCACAGAGAACCACCTGCCTCAGCCTCTGGAGTTCTGGGATTAAAGGCATGCGCCGCCAACACCCAGCCTAAGTCCAGTTTTTTTTTTTAAATGGCCTACCTATCTACTTACCAACCTACCTACTCACCCACCTTATAAAACTAACACATGTGAGAAAAGGGCTTCCTCTCTAGCCCAGGCTGATATCAGACTCTGATATCAGTACATAGCTCAGACTGGTTTGGAACTATATCCTGCTGCCTCAGTTCCATCCTTTTGATGGTCAATGACAGATGCGAGCCTCTACACCCGGAAGTAGCTGTTGTTAATTAGACTTCATTCTAAGAACCTTGAGCAGCCCTGACCCCAGAACACTGACAATTGTTTTCCTAAGAAATGGGAACTCAATGGATCTGTTGCTTAATGTCTGTGGGTTCTGTCTGAAGTCCACCTACTTTATGTCAACAGTGAAGGCTTTTTAGAGACACATTCCACCTGCCTCTCCAGCAGTTGAATACTGTCATCCAGGTCAGCCTGGATGTGCATCCTTGGAATTTCCCCCACTCTCCCTATTTAAAAAGGCTTTGTTGTGGGGCAGATGTTCTTTTCCTGCTTAGTTGAGTTCAGATCTAGTCTTCCCTTAGCTCACAGCTCTGAACTTAACCCTTTCTGTCCTGGAAGTTTCCCCCAGTGTCCACTGCGAGCATTTCCAGAGCTGAGCAAGGGCAGAGGTGCAGGGGATGAACTAATGCTGTGAGAAAATTAAAGAAGGAATGCACCTAAGGCTTCCTTTCTCCTCCCTTATTTGCAGCTGACAGGGCCTCCCCTCTATCCTCACTGCATTTCCTAGAAGACATTAGGAAAGAACATTTGAAAAGACAGCCAGGAAGGCTGGTTAGGAGTGTTGGTGTATGAATGCAAGCTCTCCTTCCTGCAGACTGAATAAAATGGGAAGAGGATTCAATGGCTCAAGTAGTCTCCCAGGCTTTTGTGAAGATGCCCAGAGATACCCACAGCAGGATGTCAGAGACAGGTTAAAATGTGACACATACTATTGTCAAAGGGCCTAACTTCACTTCAGCCAAGAGAGTCTTCAGGATTCACTTTCTCTCCAACCTGGATATCAATGGTTTCAGCTGCTATAGAAAGGTTTTCTTTCTTTTTTCCCTAATAAATATTTGACTTTATTCTAGACACAAATAATTCCTGTATCCTTTCTTCCACTTTTGTATTGTAGTAAACCTCCATTGGGCATAGACATAGTTGCTTGAATTCTGTCATTGGTGCAGCACCTTCTGAGTAACCCCACATTCTGGAGAAGTCAGAATGTATATGAATAGATAAGCTCTCTAGCTCTCTTCTTCTTCTTCTTCTTCTTCTTCTTCTTCTTCTTCTTCTTCTTCTTCTTCTTCTTCTTCTTCTTCTTCTTCTCCTCCTCCTCCTCCTCCTCCTCCTCCTCGTCCTACTTCTCTCTCCTCTGTCTATCTGTCTCTGAGCATAGTGGGAATATCAAGTGAAGCACTGTGTATGAGTGAAATAATTGGGCGATTCTTCACAAGAATAAAGTGCTAAGTAGCATTCTAAGAGTAGGTTAAAGCAGAAATCTATGCACACACTACCATAGTAACCACAAAGATGATGTTTGAGAAAATCAGTCATTGAATTCCAAGATCGTTTAAACCAAATTCAGTAGATCAGGCTGGCCTTGAACTCATAGAAATCCACATGCCTCTGCCTCCCTGACTCTGCCTCCCGAGTGCTGGGATTAAAGGCATGTGCTACCACCACTTGTCATTCAAGTTCCATTCTCAGTGAATCTCAATACTGTTGTGGATGGCAGTGTCGGTTTTGGTTTATGGTGTATTTCGCTTTCTTCAGGAAAGTTTATGTAGCCTACCATGCCCAGCTCTGATTCCCTCACGCCTATAAAAAAATCATTCATTGTAAAGTAAAATGAGATTATATAATTTATATAGGCTATAATTTAATAAAATTTACCTAATATAAATCCTGGGCATTATCTCTGAGGCATAAATTATGAGATACCTTTAATGTCATAAAAATCAAGTCTTAGATATTGAATGTTTTCTTAGTAATAGTGTTTTATTTCCCCAGGTGATAATTTGTTTAAGCTATGCTATCATCATATAGAAGTTATACATATATTATCTTTACAATAAGTTTTCCCTTAGGCCCTAATAGAAAAAGGTCTAGATTAATGCTGATATAGGTTTTAATATCATTTCTAAAAATAGTTGATGCTGATTATTTTTTGTGGTTAAATGAAAGTATACATTCTTTGAAATAGAAATATTAATTGCTACAAATAAGGAAAATAGACAAAGTACTTCTTAGCAAAATATATTTCTATCAGGGTTAAATATTAAAATACTTTAATACACTCAATATTCAAACTGTTTCTTGGTGTTTAACTTCCAAAATAATGTTCTCATGAAGATTTCCATGCACTAAGAGCAACAGTTTTACAGGGTGAGAAAAATTACAGAGGAAAATTAAACTGTGAATTATTGGTTGAGTTTAAGGTAGCAGATCCAGTGATGTAGACACTGAGTCAGGAGTTAATGGTGTCAGTCCGTTAGCCTGGTTAAGTGAAGACAGCTTTACAAATACATTTAAAGCAGACAAACACTAGGTCACTTACAATTCTAAGACAATTAATTTTAAAGTCAAGAGAATAAACCTTTTCTACTACTTAGATGATAAGCATAGATACAAAGAGTGCCAAGAATGGTTGATACACTTCTCCATGTACCCCATGTGTCCTTCTGTCTCAAGTACAAATACAAGGCAAGAGAGAGCAGTACTCAGCTAGTTGGTGGATGTGGAGTTGCATTGTGTTATGTTCATTCTTTAAGAGTGTCTCCTTTCCCCATGATGATATCTGTGAGTTTGCCTATCTAGATGGATGTAAATGACACAGAAAAGGATTTCAGATGTGTGCAGTACCATATGCTCATCACTGAGCTCTTCTGGAATACTTTTCTGACTTCATGTTTTCTTGAACTTAACTCTTCACTCTTTTCTGTGGACAGAAGTTTACTGTCTATGATTTCTGGGACTACTTGTCTCACCCTTGCTTCATTATTTATGCAGTATATTATTAATCAATTTACCATGTACTTATTTCTGCTATGTTAAACTTGAGGTATGGGGATATAGACTGCACTGAACAAGTGTCCCTTTAATCTACCTTCAAGAGAAGAAATGCAGGGACGAAACATGGACTAGGTTTTTCATACCTGCATGTGGGCTTTGAGAGCTGTTGAGGGAAGCGGACCTCTTTCTCCTGCTAGAACACTACAGGTTGAATCCAGAGAAATAGAATTTCTTTCAGCATTTCTAATGGAGTTTAACAATAATTTCTTTATTAACAATAATTAGGAGTACTGACTCCTAATATTTCATGTTTTTTGTTGACAAGGTCATACTATGTTGTAGTGAGATATTCACCTTATCCGCACCAGTGGCATAGACCACGCCCATTGGGTAAGAGTAGGGTAAGACAGCCTTTTTACCTCCCTGCTTGTGCTTTGGTCTGTCAAGTACTCTAGGCCTTAGGCAAAACTGTCTGTACCAACATTGCTGTGAGACTTTGGGTGACTGTCCAGGTAGCATGCTGTTGCTGTCCTTGCTGCAGCTTTTGGAAGTTGCCCATCCACACTTCCTGCCTACCCTAGTATTGTTTTTTTCCTTCTCAGGTCTTTGATGAGGTTGAAGATTAAATTATCACAACTATTATTCTCTCTTCCTAGTTAGATATATTAGGTACTAGACTTAAGCTTTCCAGCTTAAAACAACTCCATTGTAAACTTCATTATGCCTTCACCCTAGGACTAGATATATAGGTCTTAATTTTGTATGTTCTTGATTTTCCTTTTCTTAGAACACACTTGTTATTCACTGTTTTGTATATAGTTTTTGTATCTAGCCCAAATCTTTTCTTTAGACTAAAAGGGGAATTGCAGTGAGATATTCACCTTGTCCGCACCTGTGGCATAGACCACGCTCATTATGGTGGAGACAGGACAGAAGTGACCTGGGGGAACTAAGTCTGAGGAGGGGGTTCAGAGAGCTCTCTTGCTTGCAGCATGGGGACAGGAGTACATCCAGAGGCATCCATGGGACCAGGAAACTGCTAGTGTTCATCTGTCTATGTTGTAAGTTATTTCTCCTTGAGTAAACATCTATTTGGCTTATTTGTTTCTCCTGATCCTTATTAAACATCAATAATATGTGACTTAGTCTAGCTTCATACTTGCAACCTTCCTGGCCTAGCCTCCAGAATGTTGACACTACAGGGCTCTGCCACCATCCCCAGTTTTCTAAGTAACCAACACATTATGTCATGTTAGTTTTCTCCTTCTCATTTCTAACATCTACCCCATGGGTATGCAACTATAAGGCTGGCCCTTCAGACTGACTTTGCTGACCTTGTCAACCAGCTTCAGTGGCTGCTGTTTAAGATGCCCCCACTGCAATCTGTATCATGATTAGACACACTTGATTTCCCTTAGTTGGTCACTTGATCCTGTAGAAGTGGATCTTCTGATTCTTTTTACAAGTATTTTCTCCATTGGCCCGCTAGAGTATACAAAGTGCCTTATGTTAACATTTGCTCAAATCTTAGCTCCTTGAGAATGGCTCCCCTGATATCCAGGAATATCTGTATATTTTGTGAGCTCCAGTACAAAGTGAGAGGCAAGATCTTTCCTTGAAAAACTAAAACTTTTCAAATGGCAACACATAAAATATTATCTTTCCCATCAGACCTTTGTCATCATGAGGCCGGATGACACTGTACAAGTCACATTGTCAGGAACCAGTTTTTCTGTTGAATCCAACCCACCTTGGTCACCTTGATATTACTTGTGTTCTCCTGCAACACTAATGGCCGTTGGAGGACATGGTGCTATGTGAGGTACAACCTCTTTGTAAATGAAACACCTCTCTAAGTGCTTGCAATTCTCTACTTAATTTGAACTTGTTTCTCAATGTGGGCTGATGTGAACAAACAGACCACACTTACATTTTATCCTAGAATAATATAGGAACACACTTTACTTTTCATTCTGAATGTCTAGCATGTGCTTTTCTTATATGACTGTATTTATGTGTTCTGCATTCTTTTCCAGATATTCTTCACAACTTATTCTTGATCTTACAACACAAACAACACATTGACACACCTATTTCAGGCTTGCCTAACAGCAGGCTTGTTGGTGACCGAGAAAGGCCATCTTACACTGGAAAGAACAGTGGTAGGTACATTACACCTCACAACCCTAGAGCTATAAGGCTCACAGAGGGATTTTCTTTCTCACTTAGGACCTGGAACTCTTCGAAATGCAGTGACACAGTGCTTCTCTTTAAGTAAATTCGCCACAGGAGATTTAAACTCACATCATTAAAACTAGAAGTTCCTCTTTGTGCTCTGCCTGATGGATCAACCTACTCCAGTGATGCTATCCTAACTAATGCCCACCCATAGGTTAGCTCAATGAGGCAGTGCTGAGAGTAACAAGATCTTAGCAGTCACTGCAGGCAATAAACATTTTTGCTTCGACTGAATTCTTCCACTATAGACTCATGATAGAATGACAGTATAATCACACTGTCTTCCCGTAGGTCTGTGCTCCCCGAGTTCTCTCTGTCTATGAAGTTACTCAAAGAAATTAGTAGGTAAAGACCTTGGTTCATTCATGAATGAGCTTTGTGATTTGTTAGCAGCTAGCAATGGCATGTCCTCTAGGAGAGCTCCAGAATAATACTTTGTAGTACCTTCCCATTTCCCTTTGTGATTGAAGAGGAAGGGAAATCATTTGCCAGGTATTTCTTAGGGTTTCTTCTCATATAGGCAGGAAGTGGCACATTTTTTTGACATCCTGGGAACTGATTCCTCTTCTTTCACAAGGCTGTGACCTAGCTACAGTCTGTCCATGCTACAGTACTTTAATGGAAAGAGAAGACACATATACTACTGGATAGGGTAACATATACCTTTTAGAAATTTAAATGCAATCTGAATAGGTAACTAGTCATAGCACAATGAGCTAAAACACCAAATAGTACAAAAGCCACAGCGAAGAGTGATTTTAGTATAAATAAAGAAATAAAAACTAATCCACAACTAATAATTTCTTACAGCAGAGAGTAAAATTGAAGGGCAGATTATAGGAGACTTGACTAAGAGGATAGTCAATGTATAGGTGGGAAAGCTCTCAGCACCCAACTCTTGGGTTATAGCTTTGAAGTTCAGTTATGCCCCCTATAGAATAACACATTGTTCTGATTCTACCTACAGGTAATTTATTACATAAGTTAAAGCAAGCTTTGTTAAATGTATCAAAATAAATAGGCATTTTGAATAATAGTGACTATGAAACTGTTAGTAGAAGCCAGTTTTCTTGTCACTATTTTTAGTGCTGTTCTTCAAGCTCCATTGTGACTGGTTTTGATGAGCCACATCTGGACATAGAACGTACTACCTCCCTTTGAAAAACCAAATTAGTATTCTAACATCATAAAAACTACAACTTCATTTCCCCATTTACTTATGAACCTTTCCTGTGATTGTGGACTGGTCTTGAGAAAACCCTCTACATGTGACATATAACTAACATGTCCTCATGTAGCTATATGAAGTATATTGTGGTCCAGTATTTGCTGAATAATTATTTGGATTTGAATCCATTACCTAATTTTATAATTTACATGGACCTATTTGACTGACATATCCAGTTTCCATTCTCTCAATGCATCTTTTCATATGTCCAATGTCTTTCAAGAGGAACAATACTAGCTTATTATATCACAATATATTGTATATTGAGATTAAATGACATTTATCCATGTTTTTACAAGAATGGTGTCTGCACAAGAATCTAATTTCTTCCTGGCTGTGTGGATGAATACACAGACCCTTTGCCAGAGGGTGTTTGTTCCTTTACACCAGTAGAGCCTAAACAGGAAGAATAGAGCAATTCTATCTCATTCATCAGGCCCCAAATTGACCTGGCATTGTGAGGCAGAGTAGGTCTTGGCAATGAGCAGCAGGTCCTTGTGTTTCTTTGATCTTTTTCTGGTACTAGATTTTGGAACTGGCTGTGTGTAATAATAGTTGAACTGTACACACACCCATATATGTGGTGCTCCATACCAAACCTTGTTCTTGACTTTTGTAGAGGACTTTTGAATTAGCCTAGTATAAGTCCAGTATGTCTCATTTATGTTTGAATCTTAAGGACATAATCCTTAAATTAAACCCTTAAATTAAGAACATAAATAATCTATAAATAATACAACTATTTTACCTGGCATTATAGGAAAGGGAAGCTAATCTTTTATCCTATAGAATGAGAAGATACATATCGAGTTCTGGTTTATTCCTTCTCTCATGGTGTCATATTCAATTTCCATAGGATCTTGCCCATTGTTCCTTTCAGAACATTGTATGTTGCCTTACTTGTGGTCCATGGTGTCTGCAGATACTTCTGCCAATTATTAGCCCCAGCTTCAATAAGTTAAATTCAGTGTTCCTGATTTACATTTCCGCCTTGCTCACATTTACACTTTCCTATTATTATACATTATCCTTCTCAATACATTGACCAAGTGATGGGAGATGTTATTCTGTATATATGTTTCTCATACTGTTAATAAAGCCCTGTGGCCAATAGAAAACTAGATAGGTGGGGCTAGGAGACTAGGAGGAGGAAGAGGAAGTAGTAGGTGGAGTCAAGATGTAGCCCGGGAAGGAGCAGGAAGCCTGCCGCGCGGCTCCCCATAAGACGACCACGTGGAAATACTTAGATAAGTAAAAATGGGTTAATAATTAAGACAGAGCTAGCCCATAAACAATAATGGTAACTGGCCAACAGGATTGTATCAAATACAGAGTCTCTGAGTGTTATTTGGGGCTGGCGCTGCTATGGGCCCTGGCTGGCGGGCTGGCGGGCTGCCGGAAAACAACATGCTACAAATGGCGCCCAACGTGGCTATAAGAACTTTCACTTAAAACTAATAAGAGCTTAAGAAATGTTTAGAAACAAAGGAACAGAGACTAGCAGACTTCTTAGTAGCAGCATTTTCTTGATTGGATTTGTTTTGCTGTAGACAGAGATTTGCGGATCCTTTAAGGGAGGTTTCCAAAATTAGCATAAGCGGCAAAAACCGCCTGGCTTTTAAAGAGCTCTGCTAACAATTCATTGGTGTGTAGGAGAGCTGCAATGAAGGTTTACACTGTGTTTTAAAAAATACGCTGGCTTGGGAGAGAAAAAGAAACAGGATACAATGGTTTAAAAAAGAAAAAAGGAAATGAAATGGATGGGTATGATGGCGCAGGCCATTAATCCCAACACTCCACAGACAGAGGCAAGCAGATCTCTGTGATTTCAGGGCAAACCTGGTAAGCGGTGAAATCCAGGGCAGATAAAAGTTACACAGAGAAACCCTGTCTCAAAATATGTAAAAATAGAAGTAGAATAAATAGAATAATAAAAAAAGCCACGTAAAGATGGAAAACACAGAGAAATTTTGGATATTATATGCGCTTCTGTTGTCTTTAAATTATTTGATTGCTGAGAAAATAACTACTGATAAAAGAAAAGCTGCTGGATTAATTCAATTTATATATTTTAAAAATGCTTTGACTCAAAAATTTAAGCCTAAGGACAAGCGACTGGGGGAAAAAGATTTCTATTTTTGTTTCCACAGAAAATGAAAAGCTATGGATTCTTTCCAGACTTATATGGTTTGATCAAGCCAGACCCCCTGAAACAGCTCCCCAGATGAGCCAGCATTCAAAGCAGTTGAGACAAAGCCTTGCAGACTACTGCCAAGATTTCTGCATCTTCTTTGGACCCCCATGACAGCGCCCTCTACCAGCAGGAAGTAGTTTGGAAAGAACGACGCCCAAATTCCCAAATATTGTTTATAAATGTTTGTTTTCATTTATATGGGCTTAGTTATAAATGGTTAATGACACAAGCAATCCTTGTAAAGGTAAAAAAGGGAATTAAGGTATAGATATGAATACTTTGCTTTGGAATGGATTTTCTTTTATTGATACAATTTAAGGTCAATTTTGTGATATGTATATTTCTCCTCTTGTTTAGGTATTGTGTTTATATAGCTCATTAGAAAATGTAATGTAATAATTTAGTACAGATTATAGAGAGTTACCTATGGGAGTTAAGTTAGTTTGGATTTCTAGATATATAGAGATGTATTTGAGATGGATAGGCATTCTTCAAACCTTTCAAAGACCTACAGAATATGGCATTTAAAATGGTTTAGGGTTTTTCTTGACTGTGAGGCACAACTGCTCCTGGTAACACCACCTACAGAAGAAAGGAAGATGGACATCGAAGAAACACATTATGGAGTTTGCTTCTAATATGGCAAGACTAGCCATTTGGGCAAGGTACTGCTCTTCTGAACTGTTTGACTTTATGTTGTAGAAACTGGACATGCAGGACCCACAAAAAGGTAACTGCTGATGCAAGATGGACATTGCTACAGGATTCCTGTTTCATGGAAGAGGCTGCCAGACAGCCAGATAGTCTACAGGACACAGAGAAAAGTTTCCTGCCTTATTGAGGAGTCTGGACACACATTATGGCCTATGGGCTGAAGATGGAACATTACAGAAGAACTTCGGGTGACTGACCAGGCAATGCATTGTCTCTGTCATTTCTAGAGTTTATATATTATCCTTCTGTGGTCTTTGATGGAGTTGAAGACAGGTAGTTATGACTATAGTTTTCCTTAGTTAGGATTAAAGATAAGTTACATATAGGACTTTGGACTCACAAAGATAGGATAGATGATATTTTCTTTAAGTCTTACAAAATGTTAATGGACTAAATATTGTTAACTGTGATTCTTATTTGATAACTGTTGTATGGTATATTTTGCTATGTTAAGGTTAAACCCCTTCTTTTACTTTAGACAGAAAAGAGGAGATGATGGGAGATGTTATTCTGTATATATGTTTCTTATACCGGTTAATAAAGCACTGTGGCCAATAGAAAACTAGATAGGCAGGGCTAGGAGACTAGGAGGAAGAAAGAGGAAGTAGAAGATGGAGTCAAGATGTAGCCCGGGAAGGAGCAGGAAGCCTGCCGCGCGGCTCGCTGATAAGACGACCACGTGGAAATACTTAGATAAGTAGAAATGGGTTAATAATTAAGGCAGAGCTAGCCCATTAACAATAATGGTAACTGGCCAACAGGATTGTATCAAATACAGAGTCTCCTGAGTGTTATTTGGGGCTGGCGCGGCTGTGGGCCCACATGGCAGTTACAACACTTTGAATCAAGCTTAGAGACTTGTGAGGAAATAAATCACTTATAACTCCAGTGGTATCAGCATGAAGACCCTGATAATTCAGCCAATACTCAGAACTGAGGACAGTATAGTTGCACCTAAGGCACCATCCTATTTCCTGATGCTGGACAGAACAGAAACTTATGCCTACAGAAAATGCTTTTATTTTCATGAGCTTTTATAAAAACAACTGAAAAGAAGGGAACATCCGTATTATCACTGGATAATATTACCTGGAGGTATTCTTCCCTGTAATTTGCTTTTGTGGGTATCAATGATTTTGTATTTCCTTTTTCATGAATAGTAAACCATATTTGTACCTAATGCTCATTAGTTTGAGTCACACAGAAACTTCTTCACATTTGTTCTTCATATGTGGTATGATATGAGTAAGTATATTGGTAGATATTTAAGAGAAACAATAAACAAGGATAAGTGAAGGCATTTTTACACTCAGGCTTAAAGAAACAACAAACAAACAAACAAAAAACCCACAGAAGCTCTAGTGGAATCATTTATCTTACACTAGTTGGTCTTCAGAGGATATTCCAGTTAAGTATGTATCTCTTTCAGGTTTGTCAAAATCTTGATTTATGAGGCGCTCAGATTTTTTAAAGAAACATAGCTATTATATTAATAAACACAGAGCTTAACAAGTAACATTGTTTCAGATCTTTGCTTCAACCTCAAGTACTGAAAGTGCATTTGCTAAGCCCACTCAGAATCATCTCTTGCGCAGATCCACCTCTGAAATGAAACACACCTCATTACAAAGGAAGGAAATCCCAGTTACCAAATCTGGTCCTCTTTTCCACCACTAGGAAGAGTCTAGTCAACCTTGAACATATTTAAAATAGAGGCAACCAAAACATATTTATATGAGAAAAGACCCTTCTACCTCTTCATAGATGGCACACTGTGATACCCCAGCCACCACCCAATGAAGACCAGGGCAGAAGACATTTGGTAAAAAGAAAGATGAGAGGAATATGTCAATCAAATCAACTATGAGAAACAAGGTCAAGCTCGATTCTGAAGACACATTCACAAGAGGTGGATGTGACCTGTGGAAATGACATTTGCCACTTTTTTGCTATTCTGTTTTGAGGGTTTTATACAAAATGCCCTTGCTTCTTAATGTTATGAGGGTTTCACAATTTCCTTATGCTTTCTTAGCTTTCAGTCTTTGCACTTAATAATCTTTAATCCATTTGAATTTTTTTTTGTAACTATGGTCACTGTAGGGGTATGTCTTGCTTTCATTGTTTTACATGTGCATATACAAATTTCTCGGCATCATGTCTTAGAAAATCCTTGTTTATAGCACCTTTATTTGAAAAGAAAAAAAAAACCAGTAACAAGAAACCTCGTTGGCTGTGGATACATGGGTTTATTCTTAGGTTTTCTATTTTTTTTTTCTGTTACTTTCCTCTCTCCACTGTTTGTCCTTTACCTTCACTTTCAACATAGGATCTTTCTACGTATTCCAAGCTAAATTCCAGCTTTCTGTCTTCCTGTCTGGTCCTCCATTGCTGGAATTAGATATTAAACTGCCACACCAATCCTCAGTTACATGTTTTAGTATACTTTGAAATTAGATAGGGTGATGCCTCCTGCTTTGCTCCTTCTAGATTTGTTTGTTTTGCTTTTGACAGCTTTGGCTATTCATCTTTTGGTTGTTTTCTGGTGACTGAATACAAATGTTTTGGATGGTTTTCCATTTTTAAAAGGAGTTCCAAAGGTATTCTAGTAAAGATCACACTGATGTTGTAGAACACTTGGATGGACATCTTGGCTATGTTGATTTTTCTAATCTGTGAACTGAAGGTATCTTTCAGGTATTTTTTTTTTTTTGTAATGTGTTTTCTTCAGTGCTTAATAATTTTCCTTATAGAGATTTCTTACCTCTTTTGTTAAGTTTATGTCTTAGTATTTTTATAGCGATAGAAAATGGGATTATTTTTACTTCTATTTCAAACAATTAATTATTAGAGAATAGTAATGTAACTTGTTTGTTCTTTTCCATATGTGAGATCCTGTCATCTGGGAATGGTGACAGTATGTATTCTTTCTAATTGGCATGCTATTTATATTCTTTACTGATAGATCTAAAACTTGCAGTGTCATGTTGAATATAAGTAGTGAAAAATGGACATGTGGATCATAGGTCTTGTATATGCTAAGCATTAATATTCTGTCACTGAGTAACAACTGTAACTCTATTGTTTTACACACACACACACACACACACACACACACACACACACACACTATTCCATGCATTACAAGTATAAAACAAAGGGATTTTTAATTTTATCAACTGTATTTTTACTTGTGTTGAGATGGGGATCATGTGAATCTGTTATATTGCTTAATTTGTACATGTAGACATACTCTTAATTTCCTGGGATGGTTCCCTCTTAACCATAGTAATATAGTAATATCTTTATTTTTTTCTTATTTTACGTATTGATCCCAGTTCCCTTTCTCTCCCTCCCTCCCTCTTTCCCTCCCTCTTTCCCTGACCACCCTCCCATCCACAGAGAGGGTAATGCCTTCCAGGAGGGAACAACAAAATCTGTCAATTCATTTGGTGTAGGGACTAGGCCCTCCCCCCTGCCTCTAGGTTAAGGGAGTATCCCTCCATGAGGAATGTGCTTCCAAAGTCCTTTCATGTACCAGGGATACATCCTGGTTCCACTGTCAAAGGTCCCTTAGACTGCCCAGGCCTTCTAGCTGAGACCCATGTTCAGGGGTCTGAGTTGGTCCAATGCTGATTTCCCAGCTATCAGTCTGGGGGCCCATTAGCTCTACCTTGTTCAGGTCAGCTGTCTCTGTGGGTTTCTGTAGCCTAGTCTTGTTCTCCCTCTCTGTATCTGGATTCCAGTTCGGCTCAGTGTTTAACTGTGGGTGTCTGCTTCTGTTTCTATCAGCTACTAGATGAGGGCTCATTATCAGGGAAGGGCATTTATGGTAGCCTTTCCATTGTTGCTCAAATTGTTAGTTGGGATCAGTCTTGTAGGTCTCTGAACATCTCTCTAGATAGAGTCAATCTTCTCTGCAAACTTTTAATGGCTCCCTCGTTTATGCGCTCTCTCTCTCTCTCTCTCTCTCTCTCTCTCTCTCTCTCTCTCTCTCTCTCTCTCTCCTCTCACCTATTCCTCCCTGAATCAATCTTCCTGGTCCCACATGCTTTCCTCTCCTTCCCTTCTCTTTCTCCTAGCTCCCTCTCCACTCACTGCCCCCCCCAACTCCCAATATGCTCAGACGATCTTGTTCCTTTTCCCTTCTGTGAGGGACCTTGTATGAATCTCTTAGATTCCTCCTTGTATCCTAGTTTCTCTGGCGGTGTGAACTATAGGCTGGTGATCCTTTGCTTTGTGTCTAAATCCCATATATGAGTGAGTACATACCATGTTCCTCTTTTTGTGCCACCATAATAATTTCTAACATGTTGTCAGAATTGGTTCACAGGTTTTTGTTGTTGTTGTTGTTTTGTTTTGTTTTTGGTAATTGTTGCTATTGTATGCTATGCATGCTTACATGTGTAAGGGTGCTTAACAGTGTGTGGCATACATGCATATGTGTGCAAGTATGCAGAGGCCTGAGTTGATATCTAGTATCTTTCTCAGTTATTCTCCACCTTAGATATTGAGACATCATGTCTCACTGAACTCCACACTCACTCAGAAGATTTCGTGTCTTTGTCTCATAAACACTGAGCTTACATGGGTTCTGTAGATCCCACTCTGGTCCCCAGGCTTTCATGACAAGTGCTTTCCCTGCTCAGCCATCTCATTGATGTCTTTGTTTTACATTTGCGAAAAGTGCCAGGAACATTTGGCTATGGTTTTCTCTCTTGGTTGCATGACATCCTTGTCTGGTTTTTGGTATCTGGGTACCATGACTCTGTGGAATGTATTTGTAAGCATTAGTGTCTTGTCAATTTCTTGAAATGTAGGATGAATTGGTGTTCACCCTTTGAATATTTGGTAGAATTTAGAAATGCGTCCATCTGTTACTGAGGTCTTCTTTGGTAGACTGTTTAATTACCAGTTCAATCTCTCTACTCTCATGGTCTGGTTTTCCATTTCTTCACAATTCCTGACTGACAGATATATGATGACAGGAACTTGTTTGCTTCTTCTGTGCAGTTAGTTGTTAATCAAACTTGTTTCCATGAATCTCTAAAGACGCTCCGAGTTCCTGCCCTGTTAGATGCAATGTCTTCTTCATCTCTAACTATTTACTGCCTCTTCTTTTTCTTGCTTGGTCTAGTATAGTGTATCCTTTACACGTTTATCAATGAACCAACCTTTTTCTGGTTGGTCTTTGTATTTTCATCTTTATTTGATTTTTCTGCCAGATGTTTATTATTTCTTTTTTTCTATTAAACCTGCAGTCTTGTTTCTCTGGTTTCTTGGGATGCATTATTAGGCAGTTTGCCTGAGATATGGCGTAGATTGCAACAAATTTTCCCTAAATAATATGAAAATGGAACTTGACATCCAACAGTTTTTGGCATGTTGTTTCCATTTTCATTTGTTTCATACATTTTAAATTTCCTTTTAAAAATTTCATTCATAACCCCTTGGTGGCTCAAAAGCAGCCCAATTTCCATATGTTTGCATATTTTCCAAAAGATTATTGAGGGCTTCTAGTTTTACTGCCTTGTGTTCAGAAAGAACACATGGTGTGGTTTCAGGTTTTAAGTTTTCTGAGTTCTTTCACGTTTCATGATATGTCATATGGGATATCTCAAGAATGTCCCGTGTGCCAGTGTGAAGAATGTACATTCTGCAGCAGTAAGATAGTATGTTCTGTAAATGTCTGCCAGGCTGCTTGTGGACTGAATCCAGGTCCACTCTAGCTTCAACCTTTATTTCTTTTCTGGGTATCCATCCATTGGTGGACATGGGGTATAAAATTCTCCAGGTATTATCTCATTGGTGTTTGCATTTTCCTCTAGGGTTATTGATGTTTGCCTTACTTATAGGGTGATGTTAAGTGCGTAGGAACTTATATTTGCTGAGACAGTCTCTTTATCCTTATACAACAGCCTTCCTCTTCTATTTCTTGTTCCTAATTTAAGATCTACTTTCTGAGATTAATAGAGCTATACATGGTTTCTTTGAATGTGGTTTCTGGAGTGTCTTACTTTTTTTTTCCAGTTTCATGCCTTATATACCCTGGAGTTATAATAAATGTCTTATGAGCAAAATGTAGTTGAATATTTATATTATTATTTAATCTATTTATTTCTTCCATATATTCTAATTAGAGAACTGAATTCATTTCCATACAATTATTGATGGTAAGGCTGTTATTATAGTCATTCTAAAGTTTGTTGTCTGTTTCTATTTTAGTTTCTCAGTTGTCTTATATAGTTTAGTGCTTTACTAGTACATATTAATTTTTTGTTTATCATTTTTTGCTTATTATAGAATTTTGCTTTATGATTACATGAGACTTACAAAAATGTCTTTTGATTGTATCAAGATGTTTTGTAAAGACTTCAAATTAGTGTGACATAAAGATAATAAAAGAAGAGAGGAAAACACGTGTGACTAGATAGATTGGGTCAGGCTGTGAGAGAGGGGGGGCTACATAAAAGAGGGAGCCATTATTGGTTTGAAGAGAAAACTGAACCTAAAGAAAGGTCTAGAGAACTACAAGACTGACTCCAACTAACAATTCGAGCAACCATGGAAAGGCTACCATAAATGCCCTTCCCTGATAGTGAGATCATCAACTAAATTATCTTCCATCATGGAGCCTTCATCTAGTACCTGTTGGAAACAGAAGCAAACACCCATAACCAAACACTGAGTCAAACTAGAATCCAGATGCAGAGAGAGGGGACAAGACCGATTGCAGAAACACACAAAGACAGCTGACCTGAACAAGAAGGAGCTAATGCCCCCCATCCAGACTGATAGCTGGGAATCCAGCATGGGACTGACTCAGACCCCTGAATATGGGTCTCAGCTAGAAGGACTGAGCGTCTGGGGGACCTCAGACAGTAGAAACAGAATCTTTTCCTGGTGCACAAAAGGACCTTGTGGACACATCCCCCATGGAGGGATACCCCCTTAACCTAGAGACAGGAGAGAAGTTATAGTCTCTACTTCAAATGACTTGACAGATTTACATGACCCAACCTGGATAGCATAGCCCTACAAGTGGAATGGGGATGGGGAGGTGGGAGGGGAGGGTGGCCAAGTTGCATGCCATAGAGGAAAGAGGGTAAGGGGGAGGGAGGGTTGGAGGAAGGAAGGGAGAGGAAACTGGGATCCACATGTAAAATTTTTAAATTATAATATTAATAAAAAAAACAAAACCAAAAAACATAATAAAAGAAAACATCAATAAATAACAATTAATAAATTTTACTTCTACAGACTGTTGCATTTGTGGTGGCTCAGTTAGTGTCTGTAGTATTTATTGCCTATCATTAGTAAATCATTACTTCTTTAAATAATTGTGTTTGTGGAAGTCTTATACTGAAGATATTGTTTACCTATGAATTTTGCTATATTAAATGAGGCTGACTTTCACTCATTCCAATGCTTCTTTTTTTCCTACTCAGTTCTCTTAGCTTACAGAACCCCTAGAAGCATTTCTGAAAGACAGACCTCTGGAGATAGTCCGTCATAATTTGCCTGGTGATGTTGTTGTAGTATTTTCTAAGGGATTTTATTAAGTGTAGTATTCTTGATTGGAAGATCCCTTAATACTCTAAAAGCCTCATAATATCACCTTCTATCTGTTGCTAATGTGTTGTTCAGTGAATTGGGAGACCCCCATATATGATTTGCTTCTTCTCTTTCTGCCTTAATATCTTCTAGCTAGTATTATCATATGATCACCTATCTTTGAGAACTCAATTGAAAAGATCTGGCTGTAGACTTGGTTAAGTTTATCTGATGATCGTTGACCTTCATGTACTGATCTTGGGTTAGGTTTGATTTACCTTCACTTATAACCCTTTGAATTAGGTTATAGTCCCTTGGACTTTCTGAAGTTGATATTGGACCCCAGCAATCCAAGTAGTTGCTCTTTTTTCTCATATTACTGAAAACTCCCTGTCTGCTTCATTGTTTCTTTTCTATTTTCTGTCTCTTTGCATTCAGACAGACTGCCTTTGAGCTTACTATTTTTTTTTCTTTTGACCAATTTTGTTGATGATGTCTTCTATTAACTTTTAATTTCACTTGGTTCTGTTTTCATATAAATGATTTCTGTTTCATTTTAATGTCGTGTTTCCATTTTGGGTTAAATCCTCCACTGAAGAGTCAAACCATTTCCACATGTTCTTTTGAGAGTTACTGAGATTTCATAGAATAGCTGTTTTAGATTATTTTTTTGATGAATTTCACCCATCCTAACGATGATGTGGTCAATTTCCAGCATAATATTTTAACCTCAAGTTGAAGTTAGTTTTCCTGACAACTTGGTCTATGTTGGCATACATTATATTTTGGTATTGAAGGACTATTTATTTATTACATTTACTGAGACTGAATGGTTATGGCTGTCTTTCCAGCAATTCTGAGCAAGGTATTTCCTTTTAAAAATATTTATTTATTTAACGTGTATGAAAGTTTTATCTCTCTCTCTCTTTCTCTCTCTCTTTCTCTCTCTCTCTTTCTCTGTCTCTCTCTCTCTCTCTCTCTTTCTCTCTCTCTCTTTCTGTGTGTGTGTGTGTGTGTGTGTGTGTGTGCCAAGTCAGAAGAAGGTGTTGACTCCCATGGAACTTTGGTTGCAAGTGGTTGTGAGCTACCATGTGGGCATAGGGAATTGAAATGAACTTTTCTACAAGAACAGCCAATGTTCTGAACTACTCAGGCAATCTCTCCAGCCCCTGGGGTTTCCTTTTAAACTGTAATATCTGCTATTTCGGTCCTAAGTGAGACACCAAGTCTAGGTTTGCCATATACACATGATGACTCTTTCAACACTAGAGGGAGATGCACGCTCAGGCTTCCTTACATCCATGGCAGGTATGTGCTTGAGGAGAAATCAAGACAGAATATATTTCATTAAAATCTCTCCATGTCACTAGGGCAGACACAGATACTTCATCTGTATTCACAGGTCTGATCTCAAGCCTTGTGGATTTTGGAAGCTCTAGTCAGGGTCACTATGGAGAGTTGAGCCATATAATCCTACAGCACTCATGTGGCTGTCAGTACCATAAAAAGTGTCATACCTTAAGCCTACATTCTGCCATGATGAGGTGGCACTGAGGTGAAGCCTGGTCTCACTGCTGGCAACAGTCTGCTCATGAAGTAGACTTGTGGTTCATGACTACCTGAATAAGCCACAGTTAACGTTGCTTACTACTTTAAATTCAATAGATCAGGGATATATTTACCTGTCATTGTGGTCCTTGAGATACTGAAGCAGCCTAGGGGCCAATAGGATCTGCCCATGGTTAAGTTTTACCAGTCCAGAACCCAAGTACTGTGCCAAGTTCCTTGGACAACAGAGAGAATGTTGTCCTACTTCATTCTGTGCTGCCCCAGGATGGGTTACTGTTGTGAAAGGTAGTTCCCTAATTTGCCACCAATTTGGGTGATAAGCAGAGTTGTCCCTAGTCTCACCTGTGCAGAGCTTGCATGGTCTCTGGTAGGCTCATGCAGTGATGCAGGGCCCAACCTAGGGACAAAGTGCTCAGAGTAGAGGCCTGTGCTACCACTACTGACTTTTCTTCAAGTGTTCACATTCACAGAATGTTCAATTAGGGTGATGTGCATATTTGACCTAGAAATTCACTGTGACAGGGACTCAATGCTTGTATTTGAATTTTTAGGTACTGGCAACATAAAATAAGGGATGCTAGGAGATGCTAATCTCTTGCCTAAAGAAAAGCATGTATTTTGTTTTTTTTTTTTAATTCTATAAACATTCTGTTGCTTTTAGGAAACATCTTAACTTTAGAGAAATCATTTACCATTTTACCAGGATCTTACATATTCAAATCCTTCTTTAGCTAAAGGGAGGAATTCTGATTTTTAGATATTTTCCCCAATTTTGAACTCCTTCTGCATTGAACATTTCATAATTCTAAAAGCACCATGAGGTATTTTTTAATTTTAATTAGGAACAATCTTATTTTACATATCAATCCCAGTTCTTTTTCCCTCTCAACCTCCCTTATTTCTCACTGACCCCCCCCAAATCCCATTCCCCTTTTGCTCCCCAGGGAGGGTGTGGCCTTCCATGAGGGTTTTTAAACATATTCCATGCAGTAAGGGTTCTTGCTGTATTGGGTGAAAAAGGTGTGACTTGGGACTATTGGTGACTACTTTTGAGAATTGTTTGGTGTTGACTGAAATGTTTGATGTTATTACCAGTGTTCCTTAGATGTTCATTTTTGCACATAAAACAGAAGGTCATTGAACTTTAGGATTAGGTTAGGGACATTTAGAATCTTTAGTTAAACCTACCCTTTAAAGAAGAGCCTGTGGCAGATGGCAAGGATCATGCATGGGCCTGAAGCTAAGGAGGGGCGAAGTCAGGACCACAATAGACTCATCTCTCTGCTGATCTCTTAGTGTGTAATTCTATAACCCCATAGTGAAAATTCTTGCTACAGAGCTTCCACAAAAGCTATGGTGGCTTCTATTACTTTGATACTTTTGGATTTTGGAGGGAGGGTCTCCTTCAGTCTGTCTTTGAAATTGAAATCTACATTTTGGACTCTAACCTATAAAAAGGAGGTTGTAAATGCACAGGAATACATATGTTTACAGATGTTTTCTGTTCCTAAGTATCTCAATATAGGAAATCAATTAAAATTCTAATAAGAAAATATCTTATTAAATTGGGGTATAAAAAAGCATGCAATATTTTGAATCTATTGAAAAGAATGAATTAGTATTTCTCCCATGTAACCCTGAGGAGTTTTCAAGATTATTACTGAATGAGAGTAATGGTAATTAGGGAAAATAGTAGCTAGGTGCAATTTTTGTAAAACAACACTTAAGAACCCCTTGTTGGTGAGAAATCTCCTCTGGTAAAAATAAGAATGGAAAACCGGAAGCATATTTTTCAACATTAAGACGCTGGTCCTGGTGTGTTAGATGTTGTCATGCATTTGTGGGCAGGTAGAGATGGCAAAAGGCAAGTTCCTAGAAGTAGCGTGTACTATGATTTCTCCCATATATGTGCCTGTGTAGGATTGAGGAGACCAGAAAATCATGGTTAAAAATGTGAGTGTTGACTGTGTTATGGTCTTTAAAAATTGTTATTCTCTCTAGGTTTTGCTGCAGGTTCAAATGCTCTATGGAAAGGTTGACCTATACATATGTGTATTTATATGAGCAATCCACCTTTGTCTTGGTGAAAACTAGAAAACTGATTTTGATTCCATAATTAGGGACTCATATTTTAGTACAGAAAGAAAATAAGCTAAGTGTTCCCAATAACTGCAGATATTATAAATTAACCTGATTTCTTGGCTGAAGTGGTCCACAGCTGACCATCAGTTTTGTTTGTTTGTAAACTTTGATCAAGTAAAGACTCTTGTGCTTATACAAGGGTTACTTAGAACTCAGGCTCTTTATGGCTCTGCCTCTAGAACTCAGCATCTTCCCCAAACATCTGTTTAGAGTATGTTCATATTTCTTATGATTTAGTATCAGACCCATCTAAGACTACATATATTTTGCAGCCATCTATAGTTGTTTTGGTTGGTTTTCCATTGACCCTGCCTTGTACGTTATTTCAAAGTTTCTTGGCAAAGTTTCAATTTTAGTTTATCTTGTGGAAGGTGTTAGGATGTTGTTACCTATTCTTACTTTTCAATCCTGCAAAACTACATTTCAGGACTTAAAAAATCATTTGCCTTGCTTGTAGCATTGGTGACACAATTAACAAATGATGCTACAGCAGAACTTTGAGGCTGATACAGAACTTCTAGATACACAAATGGCATTTCTAAGTCCTGGGGTCTTCAGATTTCACTAGAGTCTCATGGTCTCAATGTGCATCATTGACTTACAACCATCTGCTAAGCATTGTATCTACACTTTTATCGGGAAATACTACATAGCGGGTATTATGTCTGTTGCAAAAGAGTCCTTTTTAGTTTTAAAAGTTATATATTAGAAACTAGCCTTCAGGTCTTCTTAGCAAAGGGGAGCAGTGTTTTAGTCCAGCAATTGAAGCATTAATTATTCAAGAATGTTTTGTTATTAGAATGTATTTTAGTCTATTGACCGGGGTTTAGTGTCAGGGAGGCAGATTTCTGTATAGCTGCCAAGATTTCATAGCCAGTTCATATTCTGTTTTGTAACTTTTAGATGTTCATAGCAACTTATTCTAAAATCTTTGAAGCCCTAATAGAGTTTGTCCTTCTAAAGTCTTCTCATTTCTGATTGCATTAAAAATACCAGGAAACTTAATAAAACATGAGTGTAGCAGGAATTCAAAGACTTCATCTTTCCTTTGGGCTTAATCACAAATGGTACACTGTCTTGACTGTCTAGGAATATTAAGTTGTAGAACTTTATATGGGAATTTTATGTAGAGAAATATATAGTCAAAACTTATTTTTTTTATTTATCTCATGATACAGTTATCTGGATGTTACAGTCTTCATGATGTTCTTTGGTGCTATTTGTTGAAAGGTTATATCAGAGAAAATTAATTTCTTGTCATTGTGTTCACATAAAGACATTTTGACTTCAAGCCCAAGCAATTCAATCAATGTGCATGCAAGGTCCATACAGACAGACAGGAAGTGAGATGGCTGGGTGGAGAGAGGAAGTGAGAACATTGGGCAGAGAGAGACTATAAGCAGGAAGAAACAAAAACTCACTCTCTTTTCCACTGGAAAGCCAATGAGGTAAAAGTGGCTGTGGCTTGCTTCTTCTCTCTAATCTCAGCATTTTCCTCTACATCTGACTCCAGACTTTTATTAAGAATTCTATCTACATGTGTATTTGCTATAAGATATTCTATAAGTTTCAAGTCTCAAGTTTCTACATTATGATACATTAGTCATCTGTGTTTTGATCTTTAAATGTGTTTAAATATTTAAACATATCTTTAATTATTATGTCTAATATTTACTTGATGACTCTTTACACTCTATACATTCATACCATGTTAAAACCATAGTCATAAGAATAGTATAATGAATGAGTGACTTAGGAAGTGGAGAATTACATGATTCTATCCTGGCTTGTTTTGGATGGAAGGGCAGGTTGGGCTTTTTTATTCCTCTTTGCTACTTTCCTTAGATAAACTTGTGTTATCACAGCTTTATAAAATAAATGAGTAATTAATTCTGGAGTCTGATCAATTTTGTAAAGTCTTTGTTTTCATGTTTCAAGCTTATGTATAGTTGGCAATAGAGATAATACCATATCCATTTACCAGTTAAAAACCATGAGAGCATGAATAAAAGATGCTATTAGTTCAGTTTTGTAATGGGCAATACAATATCTTTCAACTTTAGACATGCTTATATTTTTATAGTTATTCATTAATAAAATATACCTGATTTTTCCTAGAATAATAGAATCCAAGTATGAAAACCACTGAACAATTCTATAGAAATATTTGACCTGGCTTATTAATGAGCGATGGGATTTTTGTTTTGTTACTTTGCTGGGAAAGTGATATATAGACTGTGTTTTAAAATCACATCAGCATAATATGGCTGGGTTAGCTAACCAGACAGGGTAGCAAAAGTATTTAAGCTTTTTTTTGATAAAATATTGATTAGTCAGTTAACTTTACATTAAAATTAATTTTCTTATAATATAATATTTCTTATAATACATATTTCTCATAATATAAAATTAATTTTCTGCTAATTTCTTATAAACATTTCTAATTTACTGTTAACAAATAAGCTGATTAAAACTTTCTGAACATTCTAAAGGAGAATCCAAACCACATGACATGGGCAAAGGGCTCTCTAACCAGATCAAATACTTTGGCTTAAAGAGATAGTAGCTGGCTAATTAGTCTGAGCAGCTGACTTATTTTTTACTGATAATTGCAGCATGTGGTTTCGTTAGATTTGTGGAAGTATTTATTTTTCCAGAAACTCACTTCCCTTGCATACCACAGCAGTTATATAATCTAGGTACTAGTTTAGTCTTACGAATCATAATTAAACAAAACTGACAGTGATACTAACTATGTGTTTCTCCATGTTTCCTTGGACCCAGAGCCTTGGGCAACTTCCCACAGTGGCTCTGAGTGACTTCTATATTTCAGAAGAACATATTGATGTTTGTTGTGGGTGTACTTTGCAAATTATTATTTTGGAACCCCATGCCAGCTCTGTGGCGTAACTTGAGCTTGAGTTCTGCACAGGGGACAAACAATATAGAGCCAGCTATCAAAGTTGCCACTTTTCTTAAACAGCTCCTGGGACACTGGAGAGTTGACTGCAATTAGCATTAATGTGTCCAAATGAAGCCAGATTCAAAACCACCTAACTGAATCCAGCTAAAAGGATTGAGTCACCAGTCAGTATTTGCATTTCATTGGCATCAGAAGGTACCTGAAACCTAAGTTTGTAGCTAAGACTAAAGCTTTGGTGATCCTGTCACAGGGATTGATGTTGAAAATGATAGAAATTGTGGCCCACTGACAGCTGATCAGCTGGCAACAGATAACACAAATAACCACAATACTTAGCAGTTCCTTCTGTGAGGAGGTAGAGTTTATCATTTGAGTTACTAATGACTTCTTTTAACCAATAAACTGTGGCAGACATGACATTGAACAGTTTCCAATCCAAACTCTTTGGGCTTCACACTTCTGCTTTTGAGTTTCACGTTCTTGAGGGATTCATGCAAAGAATGTTGAGCTAGGCTGGTTGCAGATGAGACCCTGGTAGCCACCTGCACATGTGCGCTCCTCATATCCAGCGGACTCCACACATTAGTGCATTGAAGCTGATTGACAGCTGACTGCTGTGTTTTGATGATAAGAAACATGAATTCTAAGTAAGTCAAGCCCACAGAATCATCAACTAAATAAACACTTGTTTGAAGCCACGAGGGTTTTGCTTGGAAAGCTGGATTCAGACTGCTTAATACTAATTTCAGCTTGGTTACCATAACTACTTAGTTTCTTTTGTACAATTTATATTTATACCACATTTCTTATAAGAGACATATACATCATTAACATGCATTTAAACATTAAATTTTCTCCTTTCCAAAGACATTTAAATCTACATTCCTCAAAGTAAAAACGAGAGAGCAGTTGATTAGTTTGGGTGATATTCTTATGAGCTAAAATGTGGATGTAACAGCAACATACTCAAAAAAGTTTGATAAATAAAACCCTAAAACGTTCTTCACCCCATCTGTCTTTTTCTCTGAATATGCCCCAGCCTGTAACAGCCAAAGGTTGATCTACTCCTGTATTATTGGTCAGTTTGTGTTACACAGTAGGCTAGGCTGAGTAGCCAATGAGCCTTGGGATGCATCTGTCTTTACCTCTCAAGTCCTCAAGTACAAAGAGCAGCTTCCCAGCTTTTGACACGAATGCCAGGGATGAAGCTCACATACCTGTTTTTGGGATGCCTCCAGTTGGTGTCTGAGCTATCTCCCCAGAACTTGGTTGTTCTTTAAAAAGTGTATATGAACGAACACTCTTACTGAAAGTGCACTTATCTACCACTTAAAAAAATAATATAACCATGAGAAACACCAGAGCAGGTGATTCAAAATGAGCAGCATGTGTGGGACACAATAAACAAAGCGTCTGACTTTCACATCAGAGAAACAGAGAAATAGTAAGGAGTTTCCTGATTGGCACATTAGAAAAATCCACCAGAATATATGCTCTGAGGACACTTCAGCATCTTATAGCCATATTTAATAACACCCTATAACAGACTTTGCAAAGATGCTATTATTAATAATGAAGAATTTGATAGGTTTCTTGGTACACCATTCTCACAGTGTTAAACACAATGTTGTACCTTCATAGTAAAAGCAGTCTAAATGACTTTAGCTTGTTTGCCTTCAAAATTAGAAACTCTTTGGGTTTTGTGAAACGTTTAAGATATACAATAAGAAACAGTTGATTTTAAAGTAATTAAAAACTATTAATCACTGTATTTCTTACCTTCTGCTATCTGATTCAGCAGGCTTTAGTAATGAGCTTTGTTGAATATAACTGATCATTAACTTTAAAAATAAATGTTTCAGCTAATGAATGATGTGGCTGTTTAATACTTTGAATTTCCCTCCTACAGTTTATTTCAATGGTACTCTATCTCAGCTCTATGAAGATTATCTTACTGAGTAGTTTTTAAATCTACTTGTGTACTTGAGAGTTTTGAAAGGATAGATCATGCCTTATCCAATAATTCATACTCTTTTTTGATTAGTGTTCTTCAAATTACAGTTAATCATTAGGTGTCTGTAAAGTGAACAGACATTTCCCCTTCTGACATTGGCATATCCACATTTTTGTGGCAACAGTTTACCAGTTATTTGTGTGTACTAAAATCCACTTTTATATGATTGAGTTATTAGTTGGTTTTACATATGTATATAACATATCAAACATATCTGCCAGGCATGGTACTAGGTGCTGGCAGCAGAGAGCACAATAATGTTGGTATTTCAAAAAATGTATAGTATGTGAAGTAATAAGTGTGACAGAAAGCAGACATGTTGACTTTAGTATCTTTTTTTTTCCATGGCTGTGTTTCACCCTCAGAACTGTATTAGATTGAGAAGCAGACTCTATAAAATGGGCATACAACACTCAGAAAATTGTTATCTCCACTGCCTTGAACATTTAATCTTAATGTTGTGACAGCTACTTTCTAGTTCATATATTACACAGAAAAGTTCAAGAAACATGTAAATGCCCATGAAATACATGTAACTATGCTATGTAATACACAGATTACCTATGGCTTTAAATGGAAAATCTTTCAAAACATTAATTGTTTTGGCTATCCAGAGTCTTTTATTTTTCCATATAAACTTGAGTATTAACTTTTCAAGGTCAGTGAAGAATTGTGCTGGGATTTTAATAAGGATTGCATTGAATCTGTAGATTGCCTTTGGCAAGATTGCCATTTTTATTATGTTTATCCTACCTATCCAAGAACATGGGAGATCTTTCCATTTTCTGGGATCTTCTTAAATTTATTTCTTTAAAGACACAAAGTTGTTGCTATATAGGTCATTTACTTGTTTGGTAAGCATTACCCCAAGATACTTTATTTTGTTTGTGGCTACTGTAAAGGATGATGTTTCTCTGATTTCTTTCTCAGCCTCTTTATCGTCTGTGTATAGTAGGGATCCTGCTAATTTGCTTAAGGTGTTTATCAGCTGTAGGAGTTCCCTGGTAGAGTTTTTTCAGTCACTTATGTAAATTATCATATCATCTGCAAATAGTGACAGCTTGACTTCTTCCTTTCCAATTTGTATCCCCTTGATCTCCTTTGGTTGTCTGATTGCTTTAGCTAGAAATTCAAGTACAATATAGAAGAGATATGGAGAGAGTGGGCAGCCTTGTCTTGTTCCTGATTTTAGAGGAATCACCTTAAGCTTCTTTCTATTTAGATTGATGTTGCCTGTTGGCTTACTGTAAACTCCTTCTGTTATGTTTAGGTATATTATTGTTATTCCTGATCTCTCCAAGACCTTTATCATGAAAGGGTATTGGATTTTGTTAAAGGATTTATCAGCATCTAGTGAGATGAAGGAACTTCAGGAGGCATCACCATCCCCAGCTTCAAGTTCTACTACAGAGCTATAGTCCTGAAAACAGCTTGGTATTGGCACAAAAATAGACAAATGGAATTGATCAAAAATCCTGATATTAACCCACACACCTATGAACACCTAATTTTTGACAAAACAGCTAAAAGTATACAATGGAAGGAGAAAAGCATCTTCAACAAATGGTGCTGGCATAACTGGAAGATGGCTTCCCGAACACAGGAACACCAGGAGCACAGACAATGAGATTGACAATTAATAAATGGTACCTCCTGAAACTAAGAAGCTTCTGTAAGGCAAAGGATACAGTCAATAAGACCAAATGGCAACCCACAGAACAGGAAAAGATTTTCACCAACCCCACATCTGACAGAGGGCTGATCTCCAAAATATACAAAGAACTCAAGAAACCAGTCAACAAAACACCAAATAATTCCATTAAAAAGCAGATTACAGAACTGAATAGAGAATTCTCAATAGAGAAGTCCAAAATGGCTGAAAGACACTTAAGAAAGTGCTCAACAACTTAGCCATAAGAGAAATGCAAATCAAAATAACTCTGAGATACCATCTTACTCCTGTCAGAATGGCTAAAATTAGCCATAGCTTATGCTGGAGAGGATGTGGAGAAAGGGGAACACTGCTTCACTGCTGGTGGGGGTACAAACCATTTTGGAAATCAATATAGCAGTTCCTGAGGAAAATGGAAATCTGTCTACCACAGGACCCAGCCATCTCATTCTTAGACATATACCCAAATGATCCACACCCATGCAACAAAGACATCTGTTCAACTATGTTCATAGTAGCATTATTTGTAATAGCAAGAAGTTGGAAGCAACCTAGATGCCCCTCAACCGAAGAATGGATAAAAAAGATGTGGTACATTTACACAATGGAATACTACTCTGAAGAAAAAAAAAAACAATGAAATCTTGAAATTCACAGACAAATGGATGGAACTTGAAGAAACCATCCTGAATGAGGTAACCTAGTCACAAAAAGAGGAATATGGTATGCTCTCAGTAATATATGGATTTTAGACATAGAGCAAAGGATCACCCGCCTGTAATTCACCCTGCCAGAGAAACTAGGATACAAGGAGAAACCTAAGAGATTCATACAAGGTTTCTCAGAGAAGTGGAAAGGAACAAGATCTCCTGAGCATTTTTGAAACTAAGAAAACCCACAGGCATTTATGTCTAACAGGTGAAGTGGAAATCCGTCTTTAAGATAGAATCACACAGTACTATGTTGACTTTTACATGCATTGTGAGGGGGTAGGTTTCTTGGGGTGTTTTTATTTAGGGCCTCAGTTTTTTCTTTGTGCCTTTCTCCTTAATTTTCTGCTCTCCTTGTCATTGTTTTGCCTACATAATCCTTTATTAATTTTTCAGAAAAGACTCAGGTATTGTTTGACTTCATAGTCTGCTCTGCTTGAATAGGTTGATGAAGGTGTTACTTTGAGACCTTGAAAGCATTACACCCACTCTTCTTGCTACCCTGGAAGATTTTATGCTTCTGAAATGCAGCCCGCATCTTAGCTGTATTCATAGGTCTCCCATGGGATGCTTGCTATTAATTAGCACAGAATCCTCCCTTCCTGGACCACTGCCTATTGGATAGGTTCTAATTAATCTTGTGGAATGCAGATAAATGTGTAAGTCCTATGTTGTACTCTGATAAACACTCTTCTGGCCATCAATTAGTCATTAACAGTGATGGTACCTGACATAGGAGCTGTGACTAAATGAAGAGAAAGCAAGCTCCTGGAAACCTGAGACAATTTGAGTCTGCCATAGTGGGGGTGTGATGTCAATTTTCAAGTATACCACTGGGTTTAATATGTGTGAAATACTTTTTTTTTTGTATGTACTGAATTCTCTAAGGTGTCCTTCTCTGCTTTCTTTATGTAAGGATATAAGATGAAGGAAAGGAATAATGCAGTTCAATAGTTATTTCTAAACTTTCCTATTCTCCCTCTTCCGAGGGAGAAAACATCTTTAAGATGCTGCCTGCTGAGCTATTAAAGCTAGACTTACATTGTAATATGATAACAAGTGGCTCATGAAAGAAACTGGGGGATTTTGAAAAGCTAAAAGCAAAATACATCATAACACTTAGGCATCCTTTAGAATTCAACACAAAATAGATGTAGAAAATGACACTGTGAAATAAAGGCAGGATTACAAAGATATCTTGGGGATAATGGCTTCTCAAAAGTCTAACTCTTTGAAAGATACTGTGAGAAACAATGTAATAGTCATTCTAAAATGTAGTGCTTACATAGCAATAGCATTCCAACTTTTAAAATTAAGTCATGCTCATTTATAAAATTCTAAACTTTCTGTAGGATACAATAATGGGACAATATTGTGCTTATTAAGGTTTTCAAAGTTACTAAAAATATCTAGTATACTCTTCTCTACCAAGTAAAATTCTCTACTAATGTTAACAGTCCTATTATATTATACATTTCTTAGCCTACTAGTTAAATTATATCTCAATTCATAGGTAGATGATCTGCATTCACTGAAAGCAACACAAAACCAACATAACCTATCAGCATTTCATCAACATAATTAACTGACATATTTATCACTTTCATAAAGAATGCCCATGAATTCACCATTAAAGGTGGTGGGACACACATTTAATCCCAGCACTGGGGAAGTACAGTGAGTACTTTGTGAGTACAAGGCCAGCTTTGTCTACATAGCTAGTTCCAGGACAGGCTCCAAAGCAATGCAGAGAAACCCTGTCTCAAAAAACAAAGCAAAGCAACCCCCACTAAAAACCAAAAAAGATGCCCATGATCATGATTTAAAGATTTATAGAGAAAATACCTCCATCATAATATTAGTAATACTTTAGTTTTATGATGAATCTAAGTGAATAAAAATCACTGATATCTCCTATTAAGTAGAATAGAAATTAGTTACTTGGTCTGTTTACCATATAAAAAAAGTGGCTATTATAATCAATATTAGTTTCCTGGTGGCCTAAGTAGTTAGATTTTAGTCTGTCCACTGCCTTTTCAACTGCAGAGATATACATATTTACTTAAAGTTTAATGTGCATTTGCATTGCTAAGTTTATAAAATAAGCATACTTCTACCTTCTAGAATTATAAAGTATAAAAGGGTCAAGCAAAGAATGGTTGTTTGAGTTCAATACTTGCCATGTGTAAGAATACAAAGCTATTGGATACACCAGATAGAGGTGCTAGCCCGTCATGAGGGCAACAGAGGGGTTTTCACAGCTTCAAATCAGGGAAGTGTTATGGTAATAGACCATCTTGTCAAACATGGTATTTTAAGAGGATTAATATGTTTTATTGTCAATTAAGTGCAAAGGGAAATGATAGCAATTGATGAAATATGAAAGGTAGGCTGGCGTTAGATCTAAAGGTGTATGTGTGTATGTACAGCATTCAGGAGCCTTCATGTACATGCAAATGTGAGCATGACAATTTATTTGCATTTGTATATGAATATATTTTTTTGTGTGTGTACATTGTTGATGTTAGTGGAATTGGGAAGGCATGTTGTGATAACATTGCCCTGTTAAGAACAGCATGATGCAGTTTTAGCACAGAAGTATTTTCATTATCTTTTGCTAAGGTAAGTTCTGTAGCAAATCACATCTCATATCCAATGACTGCACAGTGTTGTTCTCAAAAATGGTTTACTTGGTGCAGAATGCACCAGTGAAAGCATCAAGAATAGTGAGCTTTGGCTAACAGAAGGCACTCTTCAGAACACTAGGAAAGTATAGTATTTTACGATGTTTGGCCGTGAGTTCTCAGGAACCTACATAAATGTTTAAGGAGTTTGGTGCTTCTACTTGACAGGACATGATTTTAATATTTTGATAGCTATTAAGGAAGTTTTGTCAACACAGTCTTCTCTGTCAGCTAAACAGCTGAAGTGCCATGGCAGAACTATGACAGGTACTCAGAAGCCTCAGTGAACAATAATGCTCAGTTGTGGTTTTTTCCTTTTTAAACTTTGAAACAGAAAATCAGATTCAAATACCTACCATGAGAGCATCATGATGTCAGACTCAAAGAAACCTAAGTAATAAAATATGTCTTTGATGTAATCTGCTTGCTCTCAGTGTTATAGGCATCAAACAAGTGGCATAAAGTAGAAAAGATGGGTTAAAAATTCCCTGATATAAACTTCTACTCATATGTTTCAGCTTAGGCCTTGCTAAATGAAACTTTGCTCCTGGACACCAGTCAGAGCAGCTGGTTTTCAGACAATCACAGAGAACTATTCCATTATGGCATATGGCTATCTCTGGTCAACCAGGTGATTGATCCTTGTAGTATCCAAGGAGGAGTTTGTTTCCGTCTCAGCTAGGTGGAGCTCATTACATTTTTCTTCATTCTGAATACTGTGTGACTGACACCATCTCGTGATCACATAAAATCTGCTAAATTTAGTTTGTGTAAACTTTCTTTTAATAGTCTGAACCATATAAGGGAAGTCTTTTAAATTTATTGTGACAATTAGGCTGTTAAGAGTCTGATCTGTAGGACTGCTCTCTCTCTCTCTCTCTCTCTCTCTCTCTCTCTCTCTCTCTCTCTCTCTCTCTCTCTCTCTGCTTGTGTGTGTGTGTGTGTGTTATTGTGTGTGTGTTATTGTGTGTGTGTCTATTTATTTACCTTTGTGTATGTACAAATGTAAGGTCCTGAGATTGCTCCAAATGATCAGAAGACACCTGATATAAAATTATAGAAAACCCAGCATAATGGAGATCATCCCAAATGGCTTTGGCCCCAGGGGAGGGTAAGGCAGCCCCTTTTAGATCTGCTTAGGGGAATTCCAGCTGTGGTTAAGTGTACTTTTTGAAGTGATTGGGTATAGACCCTTACTTTTACAGGAAACAATTTACGATGGCACATGACATCTGGTCAGCAAGTGGTTGTGGTGTCAGGGGTGTTTGCTGTGTTAGGATTATCTGACTGAAAATAGCATGAACAACTCTTGCTTGTGGCCAGATAAGACACTGATTGATGATTGGCTACCAGACTGGATGTCCGTCCTGAGGGTCTGGTTTAAGCCAGACATGAGTCAACATAAGGATTGTGGGATAATATGGGGCAGAGGTCTTAGCAAACTATCCCTGGGGGAAAGTAACAATTGGTCCTTCTTCCTTCACAAACATTCCCTTTCTCTCTCTCTCTCTCTCTCTCTCTCTCTCTCTCTCTCTCTCTCTCTCTCTCTACACACACACACACACACACACACACACACACACAGAGAGAGAGAGAGAGAGAAAGAGAGAGAGAGGATCAGAAAGTTGTTTTTGATAGTAGAATATAACAGTATCAAAAAATTAAAACTGAGAAGCATACATGGCAGTGCATTCCTGTAATTCAAGCACTCAGCAAGCACTCAGTGGGTTGAGCCAAGACAATCAGAGGCCCAAGGTTATCCTGCAGTACACAAGGAATGTGATACAGTCTAAAGGAAAACTCAATGTGAATATAACTGTATAATCACACTAACATCTTTGCAAGTGTTTTGAAGGAGAATAATTGATGAACTTGTTTAAAGTGTTATCAGGAATGAACTGCAGGAAGGACATTGTAAGATGATTTATTTTAATGCTCTACTTGTTGATTATATAGTAAAGTTAAAATATAATCTTACTAAACAGTTTTAGATATGTTCTAGGTTTGGTAAAATATAAGGTTTGGGTTGATTCCTAGTTTGAGTATAAATTTGGTGCACAGAAATTATTCATATGTAGTAAAGTTATTTATCTTTATGAGCTCTGTTTTTTCTCCATCAAAATTTCCTATATCACATGACAGACTATCTATAGTAAGAATGTAAGATGACATTTCCAAAGTCTAACACATTGTGAAGTTTCTCATAAATTCTCGGTATGACAGAGTATTTTTAGTCAGTGATTCTTCTACCTATTTTCAGGGTTGGGGCAGGTTGTCTGCTCTCATTTTTGTTTTTAGTGATGGCATTTGTAACTATGTGTATCTCAGTACAGGAACTGGAGAAGAGTAACTGCCATGGAGATTCCTTTGCAAGTTCTATGCAAATTAATACTTGTGGAGTATTGATGAGAAAAGAATTGGACAGAGAGGAGGTTCAAGTGTAGTGTGATCACACCAGTCTCCATCAATCCCAGAGAGAGAGCACTGGGTCTCAAACAAGCCTCCAGAACTTTCCTCAGTACTGCAGAAGACACACCTTCACAATAGCCTTCCATACTCTTCATTCCTAGACACTACTCACAGGTTAGGGAGTGGAGCATGTGTGGGACTACTCTTCAAAATGAAGGCAATTCCCAGAGTGGGACACAGTCAAATGCCAGTCACTAATCAAAGTTGCTAGGTGCCAGAATCCCTGGGTAATGGAGGTCCTCAGGACTGAAAGTGGGACCTGGCTCGCCACAGAGTTCACTACCCTGGTTAAATAATGCTCTCAGTGGAAATACATTTGGTCATGTTTTCCAAGAGGATTCATTTGAATAAGCTCACAGGCACATGGAGAACAAAGACATGTTTAAAAATTACTGATTTGTAAATTAAACCTCAGCGATTTCTTGCTGCTTTCTTTCTTTGGTGCAACTTGAGAAGATGGGAGGATAAGAGTGTAGGCTATGACAGTGATGTGGGTCCTAATTTCAACATGAAATATTCCACCTAGGTAGAGACTGGTAATTTTATAAGAAGCCCATTAACGACCTTGAGTATTTCTTTGGTTATTCATTCTAAATAATAGCACATACATTATATATACAGAGTTTACTGTCTTGGGAAGGTAACTCTTTGTTGGGCTGTGGAGGGGAAGATGTTCAAGAATCAAAATGTGACACATTTCAAGGTACAACCACAGGAAAATTCATTAAAAGTTAAGTTAGAAGTTTGCCATGGATTTGGAAATAAATAATTGTCTAATTATTTTATTGAGAAAAATGACAGGCTATGTGAGAATGAGAAAAACTATAACAATGAATGTATGTATAAACTCATGTCAAAACTAGCAGACACACCAGCAATGGCTTCAACATTTACCTGGGGCTCCTTCAAGTTACATTTTCAAAGATATAAACCTTCCAGAGAAATTTACCCTTTGGTCACACTGAAAGCAGCCAAACCAGGAACACTACAGAATTACAGATATTTAGCTTGAGCTTTAGATTAAAAAAAAAGAAAACAATTAGTAAAGGATGAAACTTTGGGAGGCACAGATCTGTATTCTATCTATATATCTACCTACCTACCTACCTACCTTCCTACTTATCTGCATTGTCTATACCAGGTCATCTTTATCTATGTAAATAAATTTCTGGACTTAGAAATTAGAGGATATTAAATGTCTGGAGTTTACATTCTATGAGAGTAACACTATATTGAAGAGGAAGGAGAGATTCCATTTCTCACTCTCTACAACCCTTAACTAATGAACTAAAATAACCCATGGATCAAGTCTGTGAAATGAGGTGCTTTATTTCCCTCAGAGGCCACAGAAACAAGGCCAGCAAGGTGCACAATTAAGATGTTCTTTCCCTTTAGGGAGTTTGATTGCTGTTCTGTACCGGAACTAAGCAGCAAACAAAACTAAAAACAAAACATTGCAGATCTACCAGTAAGTGTTCACATTCTACAAAGTGCTGTTCCAACAATAAACCACAGTGGCAAAGTCACCAGAAATGATACCTCTAAATTAACAAACATGCTGACTATAGTACCAGGGGCTTATTTTGGTGGGCTATGTTTATTATGTGTGTGGATGTGACTATACAGTCTCTGTGTGTACACATGTGTGTGCTGGCTCATGTGCCTGCTTGTGGATGCCAGGGGAGAACATTACATGTCCTCCTCTACCACACCTAGTCTTGCTGCCTTTAGACAGAGTCTTTTCTGAAACTGGAGCTGGCCATTTGTTAGCTAAGAAAGTGGCAATCCTCTTTTGGGACTCCTCCACCGCTGAGATTTTAGGTGTGAGCAGCCATGCCTATATTTTGTTTGTTTGTTTTTGTTTTGTTGTGATGTAGGTGTTGGATGTCTGTGCTAAGGCACTCATGTTTGAACAGATGTTTTCTCTCTGCCCAAGGTGGGCTGTAGATAAATGAACAAAATGTGTGTGTGTGTGTGTGTGTGTGTGTGTGTGTGTGTGTTTAACATTGGATGCCTAAACCAATCTTGTCCTATATGATGAATTTATCATCAGATTTTATCAAATTTGAAAACATTTAAAAATACTGAGTCACAGACTATCTGCCTTGTTGAATATTTTGCACCATCAGCATGGTGCTATGGTCTTACTGTGCTCCTGGCTGTATTGCTGTCAGCAAATCATACACTGAGAACCAAGAAAGGTGTTCCAATTAGAGAGTCTCTTGGAGGTGAATCTTTTATTTAACTCCAAACTGTGTTAAGGGGAAAGATTTATTTTTTGCTTCTTACTCAAATTAGTTAAGGAGAAAAAAATGAAAAAGAAATTAACTATTCTCTGTGGAAGCATGTTTCAATACAAAGTATTTATTTTTAGTAGTAATGACATTAGAACCTCTGAAACAATAGACAAGTGAAACAGATAAAATAACTTAGACCTTTTTTGTGCTTTACACAACCAGCACTGATGGAGTGGCTAGTCTGTGGGCATCTTTTGTGCAAAGTGATACAAAAGTGATAAAGCATTGTATTAGACTCCACTTTTATGATCTAGAGTTCAAGATGATTTAATTGTAGGACCATAGATTAAAGTGGCCTATGCTAATATATGATCACATTAAATATTCATTCACACTTAAAGAGATGGACATTTTTACCTACACATTGACTGATACCTCCTCTGACAAGGTACTTTTCCTTAATACACATAAGGTGGGAAAAATAGGCCCCCCCCGCCCCCTTCTGGCTCATCTGAAAACTCTGAGCACTTTGAAAAGAGTTCCTTTCCATGACAACTTCCTAGAGATTTGGTTGGTGGTTATTTTATGTTGTGTCCCATTTAAACACTTTGTAGGGTATTGAGGAAAAGCTGACATGAAAAAAATATGTAGCATTCAAGAGGCTGTTGGAGAGAACAGAAAGTTGGTAACCTCCCAGGTTTCCAGGATTCAGATCTAGACAAAGAGCCAAGAGCAGATGCTACACTGATAGGAAGGCTGAGTTCTAAACCACACTGTTGGAGGAGAGGAGATGGTCCAGAGGCCCAGATTAACTTGTAAGTGTGAGCATTACTAATGGTCAGAAGGAGCCAGAGAAAATGTGTGCCATGAACTGATATGCTCCAACTCATCAGTGCACTGATTAGTGATGCTGAATAGATGAAGAGGCTACAGCAGAAACCTTGAGTTTTTCCTAATACCCTGCTGTCCTAAACAGCATGTCTGAGGAGCTCATTGACTTTTACTCTCATTACACTTCTCGGAAATGGAATGGTCCAATCAGAAAGTCACTCTGTTCTGAAATGTGCACTCCTCAGTAAAGATACTTATCCCCCAAAGACAGACTAAGAGCAGAAGCATCTGTAACAGGGAAACAGATGTGCTAAGAACTTCTCATCTGAGGCAAAATCCTCTAGGTATTAAAGGTTTTATATTCTGATTTTTTTATTCACCCACAACTCTGCAAAACCCAAGGATATAAATTAGGCATGCTTACGATTCTCAGACTTGGAAAATGGGTTATTAAATCATCATCCCAGTACCACTCCTAGCTAAGGAGCTATTGGCAATATGTCGCTGTAGGAGAGGGAGTCGAGTACACTTCAGAGCAAGCCCACACACTTATGAATATGCAGGTATCACTGGCTAGAGTTAATATTAAAAAATAAAAAGAGAAACAATAGAGGATGCACAATTGGCTATGGGGAAAGGGTGGATCTAGGAGGAATCAGGAGAGGAAATTAATGTGGTCAAAATATGCTGTATGAAATTCTCAAAGGACTATCTTTTAAACTGAGAGAAAAAAAAAATAAAGGCAAAATCCCATCAAGTTTTCTGACAGTCTGGTCTGTCTTGTAATTGAATCGGCTCTTTGGAAGTATATGGATTCCTTATTGGTGAGGGTCATGCACAGGTTAAACCTAGACAATAGCCAGTTACCACTTGGGTCAAGTGAAGTCATCTCTTAGTCCTTGCTCAGCACTGAGATGCAGTATCCTTTCTCCAGCCTTAATTTCCTCTCTTGACTTTGCCTGTCCTAATGCTAACTTATAAAGACTACATCATGTAGAATGGACAGCATGATTCATCAAATAACATGAATTAATACTGTGGTTCTGAGAATCAATAGTGTGTGTATATCTTAGCTATTGGTCAACAATAGTAAATTTTCTTGTTTATTTATACAAGAACAAAAGATCTTTTTGTCTTGTTTCCACCAGCATTTGAGTATGATAAAAAAATTAGCAATTAACTTTCCTTCAGTACTTCAAATAACATCTTATTACATGGTGGAGGTGGGTCTATAATTTATAATCATCCAGCCCCAACTCATGAGTTGGTATTATTGCACCTGCCCCCACCCCTAGACATAGTTTATTTATTTTGTTTTTCTTTCTCTATTTTGTTTATGACCATGTTATTCTTGAGTTACTTAATGACCTGCACAATCATTATCTTTGCTAAAGACTGGGTCAAAGTTTCTGGTTTTCCTTCTGGTGGGTATTAGACAAGGTTTAAACACATTCTGCAGCCAAAGAATACAGTGAGGGTAAACTTTGTAAGGTATATAGTAAGCATACTATAGTTTTTAAGTCTACAGCTTTTAAACTTGTTACCCCAATTTAAAACTCATTTATGTAGCCTAGAAAAGTGTGACTCCTCAGTACTTTATTCAAAAATAAAAGTAGAATGAAGTCTAAACCCTGCCTCCCTGTATTTTATGATCTGTGATTGATGTCTGCAAAGAAGCAGGAAGAGGACGAATCACGCTAACAAGGTGTTCACTTTGTCTTGACCATACATTTAGTTTCAATTTAGGAAGTGATATTGGAGAGTCCACAATGGAAATGGGAGCTCTCTGGTCAACTATACCAATGGCAAATGTGTAACAATCTCTCATTTCTTCAAATTATCAGTAGCCAATTACAATTCATAAAGTTACAGGTTGCTGTGATGGTCAGTGTTATATTTACTTATACCTTAAAAGGACTGATGTTTGTTAGGGTCCCTAATGAAGCTGAAATTTTTAAGTGTCCAGGAAAGTATGTCTTTCATACACTCCTCCATGGAGCCTGAGACTCTGGGATCATATGGCAATGCCAGGTGCTGTTCCAACAGCCTGACAGTAGATATTTTTGGAGTCACTGTTAATGGGAACAATGTCCCAAAAACTGTTAATGCTTTTGTTTGTCAGGAGCATGGTGATTTGTAGATAGTTCTATGATGCCTGTGTCTGCCTTGTAACGTTTACTTGGCCAGTCTGAATTGAATATAAATTTATTAAATAGTGAGTCACTGCCCTGTACTGGTGTTAGGCTTATCATCTGTCAGCAACATTCAAAATACAACTCCAATTATTAGAGTTCAAGAATCAATGTCTTGTACAATATTGCCTCTGCTACTTTTTCTTGAAGTTACTCATTGCGTATTGACTTCTTGTCTACTAGGAACCCTCACTGAGTTGGGAAGACCACTGGTTCTTCTTAGCTCCTAAGACATGCTATAATCCATTTTGCCTTTCAGCTGCTGCTTGACTTTTCACTCTTTGAAGTGATGCAGTTTTTTTGTAGGCACCTGGTGAAATTTTGCTCACCCAACATCTTTTCAGATGCTTAAATTGCCATGTTACAACACACCTGTTCTCTACTTACTTAGATTGTTCTCTCTTAGGGGTGAAGGGCTGTATCTTAATTCTAGGTTTCCGACATCACTTAGCTTACAACACTGAATCAGTTTTTAAAGAATAAATTCGTTCATTTGCTTCATTCAATATACTCATATCATTGGCCCAAAGGGATTGGGTAGAATTGGATGAAATATTTATGGATAGATTGTTTGGCCCCTTCTAGTGATGGCTTTGATTACAGACTCACTGCAAATCAGCCAGTTTGCCAGGTTTGTAAAACAAGGCCTCAGGAAAGAGGGCAAGCAAAACAGAAACAATCCATTGTTGTCAGAGCAATCCTGTTGTTTGTAATGGACTTATACCAATCCCCCCATTTTCTACTTATTCCTTTAAATGCAGTCCCAAAGCCACTGTCTGTGTATGAGATAACAAATCACAATATATGCAGATATTTTTCAAAAGCCCTACACATGGATTTAGCTAGTTACATCTACAAACCAATTTAAAAATACAGAGCTCATAAATAAACTAGTTTTAGAGTTAAGGATCCTATGATGAACTTCTGTGCCTGTTGAGATGCTGAGTATTATCATTGAGATCTCCCCACCTTTCAGCCTTGAGGTTTGGCTGGCTCATTTAATCTTTTAGAGTGGTAATTATATGAAGTCACACTTCTCTTCTTTTCTACCTCACTGCCTTCAGCCCTGCCCTTGTGTCACCCATTGGCAGTATCAGCAGTCCCATTGCAGGTAGCAACATCCAGAGCTTCAGACTGGGACTTGCTCTATGCTCTCCCTGGTTGGTCACACTTGGCTTTCCCAAGGATACTTAATGTTCCATTTCCATATCATCTCTGTGCTTAGGCTTTGGCATTCAGAACAGACCTAGTAACCATAACCACCTTCCTGCACCCTGACTTCCAGGGTCTTCCCTCAGTCTTTCTGGTAGAGGGCTGCAGCAGCTCATAGGGCCTCTCAAATCTCCCTTCCTGATAGCAGCCCCATTTCTCACTCTAAAGCACCATTACTGTCCAGATATGAATCTGAGAAGAAGAAGTGGCAGAGGGGACCCTCATGTGCCTATATCCCTGACACAAGCCAGGGTTTGAAATACTTGAGAGATTTGTGATGAGAAAATCCTTTGACACTTCATAGTTTTGATGCTATAAAATATCTTAAGTACACACATTTCTAGTACTAATTTCAAATATGTTAAAACACAAGTCTTACATTGCTTTAAAACTAAAGACTTTTTACTCCCATGATTAATTGTAATGTGGCTTGTAACTGTGCATAAGGTTGGCATAGAGCAGTAGGCTGGCTTTGCATCTCTTAAGGAAAAGATAGCATACATGCAGGAGGGTAGATCAGTTATTCATAAAAAACACCAAAGGTATTAATTTATAAAAATGATATAATCCAAATTTGCTCACACCTAAGAGGCAACACCTCTTAGGTTACCTTTTAACTTTTTAAAGCCCATCAATTAATCTATTGCTATTTTAAAATGTAGGGCATACTTTTATATAGAAAGCCATTGATCATTTCAGATATATTTTACTTTATATCTCTTATTGTTCAAAATGTATATGTATAGCTATCATCAGAAGATATACCTTATCAGTTTATTTTTGTCTACGTAATAGTTTGGGTTCACTTAATTATTTGATTGAAAAAACTTATGGTTGTAAAACTAAGTCAAATTAGAGGAAGAAAAACCCTCCCACATTGTAAAAAATTAATTTGATGCAATCTAAATATTGGATACACAACTTAGCCAATCATAACTGGTTTACCAATGGGGCAATTCAGTTAGAAAGTGCTTCTAACAAATCTTCTCCCCTTTTAGTTGCAAAGCAAATGAATACTTTGGATGAAAGTGTTTACTTTGTGTTATATTTACAAATGCAATAGAGTCCATTTTCCCCTTCTAAATGAAAGGATTTGACTGGAATCTAAGTTGAGAAGGATCTCAGAAATTATCTGGTTCAAATTTTACTCCAACTTACAAATAACAGGCTCAAGGAAATACCTGTGGCTGACAAGGGATGGATGTGGACTCCATTCAAAAAGTTACTACCTGTAAGTCTAAGACTATTCCTTTTTTATGGTATCACAGAGTATTTAAGCCAATTCCAATGCAAAGTAAGTTTCACCATTTGGATTCATTGTCTCATTATAGCATTCTGATGTTTCTCACATTATTCTTAGGGGAAAACTCTGATTACTAACAGTAACACTTTATATTAAGTTCTTAGGCAGAAATGTAGTAGGGCCAAACTTGTCAGTCAATACAGAAAGAAAATTCTGGCCCATGTCACTGTCCTCATGATTTCTTCCATGACCTTTCTCCCTCTCTCTCTGAGTTACTCTGTCATGTTGCATTGGTTCTTGGAGCAATGGCCTTCCCTTGCTTCTTCATGGGGTTCAGAAACTGAAGTGGTCTCTGTTATGCAGTACACACGACTTCTCACTACTTGGTTGATTACTATCACATACATAATATTCAATGTTACTAAGATACAAAGATTGGGCAGACAAGAAACATACATATCCATGAATGTTTATTGGAAGCTAGTGAACATGTATGACTATGCGTTGTGGATTTAACCTTCATAGCTTAAGAGAAACTGGTAAGCCACGAGAATTTTTAATATTCTGGAGTAGGGGATAATAAAGATTCATTTATTATATAATATAATTACAGCTAAAAATTTTTTAAATAGTAGAGTAGCCACTTTATATGGCAATACAAGTTCTAGAAACAACATGGAAACATTTCTGCTATCAATCAACTAATTTCCCAAATACAAAGAAACCAGACTCACATACTAATGGATTGCAAGGTTCTCTATGTTCATTTGGGCCTTTCATAGTTGAAACATTTTTACATTTGAGTCAAAACACATAAAATTACTACTCAAGAAGAAAAAAAGTAGAAAAACTTACAGCCCTGATGCTTTCAAAATGTCCACCTTCTTTCTCAAACTCAATAGGTTGTCCTTTTAGTGTCCAGTAGAACGTGACATCCAAACTGGAGTCGTGGATGGCTTTGCAGTTGAGGACAATGCTCTCTCCAACAGTTAACTCTGTTCTTTTAGGAGTGAGCTCTATCCTTGTGGGTTCTATGGGGATAAAACACATGCATTAGTAGAAACACCTCCCTACACCTTAAACATGGAACACATACAGCTGCTTCAGATACATGCACAGATTTTGATTTGTATTTTCAACTATATCATCAAGAACTGAAAGACTAGGGTTTTTGGGAGCTACACTCACTCCAAATGACTCTCTTGATGGAGCTAAAAATGTAAACCCACAGCACTGGACTCGCTTTGTGCTGGACAAAACCCTGTATGAATTGGGAGGAGGCATAGAAAAGAGACTGCCTAATTATGAAATATAATTTTGATACTTTGTGGTTGATTTAACTATATAAAACCTCTAAAGATCTGGGTGATTATGGTTTTATTGCTGCGAAAATATTCTAACTGCTAACAACTGAATTTCAAAATTGACATTTTAAATATTATTTTATGTACTTATAGGAACATTGAACCAATAAAACTGCATCAGCCATGCACCCAATGATTAAAGTTAAATGACTGTGATGTGATGTGTCATGAATAAAGTAGGGAGGCGACAGAGACAGGGTTTTGCTTTCTCCCTCCTCATTAGAGTCCCAAGTGCAGACAGGGGAAGAAGACAGGCATGGGGCTTAGTGCAAACTTCGTTTCCTTGTATACTCTGTCACCTGTGAGTGGATCCTCCCACAAGAAAATACCATTCCTAGCTGACTATGGGATCTTCTCATACCTAACGCCCTTCAGAGCAGTTCTGGGGAAAACACAAGCTGAGGGCACAAACGATACTTTAAAGATGGACTCTTGGGTTACATCGTGTTTGGTAGTCTGAGTCACGGCTTCAGAGACAGCATAGTGAACTATGTGTGTTCTGCTACGGTGTGCTGTAGTGGAAGGTTTGTGGGGATGAGGTTTTAGGCAGCCATGGCTGTGAAACACAGGCATGTTACCTGTTATCTTACCTTTCACAAACAAGGAAGCTATAATCTCTGCAGAACCGAAGATGTTCTCTCCTTGGCAAATGTACTTTCCCTCATCTGCTTTAGAAGCATTTAGAATCCTCAGGCTTCCGTCTGGAAGAATAGCTATTCTGAAATGTATTAAAAAGGTTTGTTCCTGTTTCATTGCAAAATAAATGCAACCGCTTCCAACGGAGCCCAAACTTCCTCTAAGGTCATAATAAGTAAGATGAAGGAACTATGTTGAAAATACATAGTGGTAGATAACTTCTCTTCAAGAATCGAGGCAATAAACCCACTTAATATCTTCTTGTATCCAAAAGATGAAGTTACTTTTCCTGTGATAGGTTTTGACAGCTAATTTTAAAAGTGATAAAGTGACCCCGAATTTAGCTAGTATAGCTTGATGCTCTAATATTGTTTAGCCATATTTTACTATCAAGCTTAAGTATTTTACCTTATACCAAAAGTGACCTCAAAAATCATATAGAAAAAGAAACAGCATTAAAAAAAATAAGAACAACTACAGACATGAAATTAACTGCACACAGCTGAGAGGTGATTAGTAGCTTTCCAGCAACATGCCGGGTTAGCAGGCGTGGAAATGTGTCCTGCTAACCAGGCTGCTCACCCTACATTCTGAATCACAACATTGTGATGTTCCAGCCTGCAAAGGGGCTCTTGCCTGACCTTTGGTAACAGTGGACCTTCAGTTTTCTATAAAAGTGAAAAACTAAAGCATTATTAAATATTTTAGAAGTTCAGTGCAAATGAGGTTGACATTTGGAATTACCACATTCTCCTATGTATTTATCATTCCAGGAATTTATGAACTTCAGATTTAATTAGCACTTAGGTCATTTTCTCCCTTCCATGTTTGTGCAGTGTAACCATTATTTCACCAGCACCACAATCCACACAAGACACTTGAAAAGCAGAAGCAAGATTTGTACTTTAGGTGATGCTGAATCTAAAAGCCCAAAATTAAACCCCGAGGGTTCTGACAACAGCTTACTCCATGACATTATCATACTAACCTGGGAAATTAAAGAACAATGCCTAAATTTGGTTTAGCTGAATTACTTCATCTTACTTTAGGAGGTTTGTTCAGTATTGATTATCACCCAGGGCTTTTTAGAGTTTTGAACACCATTACAATTGATAAACAATTCTAGGCTGCTTAAAAGAAACTGTCTATAATTAACTTACACATTGCCATGAATAAAGATACCAGTTTAAAAACATCATATGGTTGTCACTATAGTGCAGTCTTGATTTGCAAGATGTAAGAAAGGAAGATCAAGTCAGAATCAAGACAGACTAAGAATGGAAATTTTTTTCTTCTAGTTCATCTAGACTGATGCTACTTGAGCTCCATGGAAATTACAGGATCTATAAAACCTTTGTAGTCTGTGGTCAGAGTGATAGCTTAGTAGTTAAAAATGCTTGTTGCCATGCAGAGGAACTGAGTTCAGTTCCCAGAACCTGTGTCAGAGAGATCATAACTGCCTGTAACCCTAGCTTCAGGAGAAATGACACCTTCTTCTGGTCTCCATGGCTACACACACACACACACACACACACACACACACACACACTTAAAAATGAAATAAATCTCTTATTAAAATGTACATAAACTAGGTGTTGGTGGTGCATGCATTTAATGCCAGCACTTGGGAGGCAAAGACAGGCACACCTCTGTCAGTTGGAGTGCACCCTGGTCTACAGAGCAGGTTCTAGGGTATCCAGAGCTACACAAAGAAACCCATAAACACACAACAAACAACAGCAACAAAAGTTATCTAATCCCTCAGCATAGAGAACATTAATTCTGTTTATTATTTGGGAAGTGCTCATTTATTATCAATCAAGAAGATGGTAACATATAATACAAACCACATATTTGAAAGAAAAAATCATACTTTGTATACAAAACTCAGAATTTCTTGCACAAATTATAGACTGTTGAAAGTTTTCTAAATTACTATAATTTCCACAGATTGTTAATATCTTGAAAATATTTAGGTTTTAGCAACCCAAATAAAACTTACTATAACAGGAGAGAAGTTTGAATTTTTTGAAGAAATAAACTTAGCTACTGTTAGTATTTAAGCTGTTGATTTAAAATGAATGCAAACTCTGTGATAAAAGATACCCTAGTTTTCTTTCTGACACAGCCATATCTGATGGGAACAACAAAAGTCATAAGGCCAGCACAGCTGTTTGACAAAGGTCCAGCAAAGCTAAGCCACATGATGTTTTTCACCTCTACCTGTTGCACACTTGAGTGACTTTAAATATATTTACAATTTGGGGATATTAGATTGATGGAAATTTTCTCATGGATCATTTATGCCTTCCCCAGGAATGCTGCTTCTAAGCTCCCCCAGCAATGTCCTAAATGGTCTACCTATCCTGCTTTTAGGGAGACATCCTTATCTACTTGAAGGTCTTCCTTGTGCCTTGGAGGTTGTGACACACATAAAGAAGCCAGAGGTCTCTTTATGAGGGTATGAGACACACTTGAAACATCTCTCCCTGTACTTACCCAGGAACAAGTTATTCAAAACAAAGTTAACTCAAAAAGGTCAACAAGATTCGGTGGCCTAAAGAAGTTGGCCACAATTCAGATTGCAAGCCTCTTCCCACTGTACACTCGGGTAATTACATGACATGTACAGTAACAAAGTTAGATTAGCTGAAGTCACCTCTGCCCTACATAGAGACTCATTGCTGGGCAAAGAATGATGCAGAAAGATGCAGAAAGCATGTGCAGAGCCACTATGGTGTCATATGAACAGGGAACAACACAATGCCAGGATTAGACATATAGACAAATTCCATAAAGAGAGGGAATGCAAAAGTAAAAATAAATAAATAAATTTAATAATAAAAAAGAATATACATGTTAAAGAAAGATATAAGATGTGAACATTGTATTATATCAGAATTTGAATAAACTATACAAGCTTTGGCTTGATGACTTTTCTTGGGCTCTAGAATGATTAGGAGTTAATAATACACTGCTTTGGACATGGCTGTGTGCCTGGTATCTCTTAAAGATTGTTTTGGTCTAGTGTCCTTGTACCCACAAAAGCTACTAGCCTGAGAACAGGCTGTCATATGTCTCTTAAAAATTGGGTTATGGGGTTAATGAGTAAGAATGATTACAAAAGATAATTGTTTATCAATGATGTCAAAACTTAAAGGAAAATTATTAGAAATGATAATTCTGTTTTGTTTTAGTTTATTTATGATGACTAAAAGATGAGCATAAGGAAGTGAAACACATGTTCAAAACCAAAATGATATTATCTTTTGTTTTGGAACAATATAAATGTAGACAGAATTGCTATGGCTTATGCCTGGCAACTCACTCTCTTTGTTCCTCTTCCCAGAATTCTCCTCATCTGGTAGCCCAGCCTATAAAGTTTTCCTCTACCAAAAAGAGCCCACCTGAAAAAATTCTGTTCTTTTGTTTTCAGAACCCTTTTTAAGCTTTTGTCAGGTTTTATGTGGAAATTATTTCTGAACATTTGGGGCAAATTCTGTATCAATAAATAAGCACTCCAACACAAACTGTCCTCAGTTAGAGTGCTTTCCTGGTACATGAGTTACTTTGTTAGAGCCTGCTCCCCATGGTGGTTGTTATAGTCAGCCTTAAAGCATGGGGAGAGGGGCCTGGCTCTGCCCCAATCTATTGTGCCAGACTATGCTAACTTCTCATGGGAACCCTTATTTGTGAGGAGGAGTGGACTGGGAGTGGGCTAGAGGGGAGTTGAGAGGTGGTGGGAAGAAGTGAGGGGGATGGGAGAAGGGGTGGGAAGGAGAACTATGGTTGGAATATAAAATGAAATAAAAAATCAAATATAAAAAATAAAAAAAAACAATTAATAAAAGGAAGCACTCTGGCTGCTAGTCAATCAGGCTGGGAGATTCTCCAGATCACTATTGCCTAGCTCACTCTCTGCCTTGCATACTCTTTACATCCCCTGATGGGACCTGTCCACTGCCAGGGATAGCTCCTCATCTTTCTTTTGTTTAGATAAATTACCTAGACAAAAAAACAGGTAATAGGAAAAAAATGTATATTTTAGCTCACAATTCTAGGTCATAATCTATCAGCAGGGAAGTTAAGTCAGGAGCTCAAAGCAGGTAGTTCTATCCATCCACACCCAAGGGTAGAGAGAGGATGAATGCATGCATGCTTCTCAGTATGCACCTTGCATTCAACACTTGCACAGTCCAGCATCCCTTGCCTAGGCCACAGAGCTACTCACAGGTGACTGAATCTTTCCACACAAATTAACATAATCAAATAATCTCGAAAGACATGTCCACAGTATAACTTGATCTAGACAATTATTTATTGAAATGCTGTTTTTTTAAGGTGATGCTAGATTATGTCAAGTTGATTTTGAAAATCAACCATCATATTAAGTAAGAGATCTTTCTTTCAAAAAATGATATATGAACATTCCTATACTTTGAACCACTAGTTTGCTAGTGAGGATGATGATTTTGAATGCTTTGTTATTCATCTATTAAATAGAAATATCATTTAACCAAAAATTTGGACTTAAAATGTAAATCTTCATATTTTCTTTTTAACTTGGAAAACACAAAGCAGGTAATGAATGAGATTTACATCACAATGTCCGGGTACCACACTCATAATTACTCAGATAATTGAAGACTAAATTAATATTTCCAGACTCATTATCTTCTCCCCACTTTTGTTGCTATTTCACTGCACATTTTTGGGTGTTCAGACTTGGGGACTAACTCCTTTTAAGACTTATTGAACTTGGAATTGGGTAGTAAAGGAACAGGGGAGGGTTTCAGGGGGTGGGAAGTAATTTGAGAACTGCAAACCAGCGCATTATTACTTGATATTAAGTGCTACAAATTCTGATCTCTAGATTCCATGAGGATTATTTGCTCTCACCTACAACCAGCGCCTGGGTCATTGTTAATCTGTCCAAAGCCCGAGACTATCACCAAGCTCCCTTACTCATAGGGCATCTTGTTAACACTGTGATGTGTATGTTTATGTCCAAACATCATGGCCAGTTTCATTTTCATCTTGGTTCTCCTGTTGCACATCCTCAGTTAGTGTAGACCTTTCCAAATAGACTGCTTGTCTCAAAATATGATCTACATTGATGCTGCCATATTTCGTGTGTGTGTGTGTGTTTGTGTGTGTGTGTGTGTGTGTGTGTGTGTGTGTGTGTGTGTGTGTGTGTGTGTGTGTGTGAATCACTTTCTGGTGTAATGACAGGACCTGAGAGAGTCCACTTAAAAGGAAGACAACTTAAGTGGTTCACTGTCAGAGTTTTTCCTCCATATTAGACTGGCTCCATTGCTTTGAGCATGAGGAAAGGCAGAAGATCATGGAGGTACATATCAAGTAGAAAACCCAATCATCTCACGGCATCCAGCAAGCAGGGAGGAAAGGATGGCCTAGGGACAAACAAGATATGCCCTCACAGAGCACACCCAGAATGACCTGCTTCCTCAAACCTCTGCACTGCCTGAGAGTTTTTCCCACACCCAATAAATAGTGCAGTAATACTACTATTAAATAAGAAATGCATCCATCCAATGATGACACAGGCATTTTCATGGTGCAATAACCTCTCGGTAGTGTCAACAGTTAAACTAGTGCTTTGGAGATGACTGATATCTGACCTCTGAGGGTAATTAGGCTTTCACTGTTAAAACTTGATCTACCTTCCCTGTAGTGTACCCTTCCCATTTCCCTTTCCATCCCATTTCTTCCCCTTCTCATTCTTTTCTTTTTTTTATGCTTTTAAAAATCATGTTTTTTTTTCATTTTAGCAAATTGCGTTCTTCTTTTTCCTATTTTTTGTTTATTGAAAATGGACTTTTTCATGCAAGGCATCCTGATTGCAGTATCCCTTCTGTTATCCTCCCCACATCTCCTCTCATCTGAATCTACAACCTTTCATTCTCTTATTCAAAATCAAACAGACATCTAAAGAATAAAAACAAAATACGATGAAACAAAAACAAACAGAAGGAAATTTGTCAACTGTATCTATGCATGGAAGTGAGAGAAAGAGGAGCGATAAGGGTGTCTTTCAGTTCTTATAAAGTCACAGATAGAATGTATTTGGACACTATCCTTAAGACTTCTTAAATCTAATTATCCCATAAAAGGTCATAGCTCAAACATACACATGACATGTAGTTTTTTTGAGTACATTATTGTATTTTCAGAACTTCCCCTGCTCCCTCATTTTTCTCATTTAAATTTGTTTCTCTTTTCCTCTTTAGCAAATAATATCCTTGTGGAAGTGAGGACATAATGCCACAAGCACCTCTCTCCATCACCCCAATCTCCTGATACTGTCTCTCTTCCCACCCCATTTCTGGGAAGAAGGAAACATACCAGTGAGGTTCATAGGGACCAGCTTCCTGGACCAAAGCATAGATGGGAGGAGAGTATATCTACAGAGAAAGAGGGACACATGGGCAATATATGCACAGATGGTAAAATGCAATCTTGTGACACAGGATTTTAGAATAGAATGTAACTAGGCTTGTCAAGCCTCATTTTACAGATCAAAAAACTGTAAGCCAAAGAAATAAAACTCGTGTGTTTGAGCCCATCAGTTATTAAAAAGAAGAAAGAGCTATCAATAATTTCTATGTCCTGTTCAGTAGAAAGGACTTGTGACACGTTTCTTCTGCTCCATGATTCATGATCACAAACTTGAAAGCAGAAATACCTTTGGTTACACCTTTTCTTATTTGTAAGAAGAAAGATAGATGGCCTACATGGATTTGTTGCTTAAAATGTCCCAAATGCTTAGGGAAATCCAGGCATGACAGAGTAGGGTTGTATCTGCATGCTATGGAGACCTGCTTTCCAGGCCCATTCCTGTTCTGAGAAGAATTCACAACTATCAATGCTGCTGTTTCCTTGCTAGCTTTTAGCTGACTGCTGTTCTTAACATTACAGAAGCTTCATGAAGTCATTGGCTTCTCCACAGATTATATCATGTTACATACTATATCAGAGAGTATACCATTACTTGGAAGCCGTAGTGATTTATTATTAGTATAAGCTTTCCAGCCAGAAAAGCATTGGGTGCAATTTGCTTCCATACATAGGTGTCTTCCATGTTTGATTTCAATCAGCTATTGAATCTCTTTAACTGTAAGACTGGTGCAATAAAACCCAACTAGTTTTTTGGATGTGTTACCTAGATAATATATGTTACTTATTATTTTTCATTTGACATTAGTGTGTGAGAACAGAGGGGCAGTCACTAAGGTCTTGAGGTCATAATGGCTATAAAGTCTTGAAGAACCAAGTGGCCAGTTCTAAGATGGCAGTAAAAAGGGCACAAGATGGGGGCAGATGAGTCAGAAAATCATATAGATATTGGAATAGTGTTATTACAACCTGGTTCCTCAAAACAACGCAGAACTGTCAGTTGTTTCAATAGCTTTATTGCCTTTATCAAGTTATGAAAGGCATACCAGAAGCTTGTATATTTAACACATACTGGGGACATTTTTCATGTAGATGGAAGGTCATGCCAATGATTAGAGAGTAAACACAATCATCACCCTGAAGGTTTCCTGTGTGCCTCTCAGTGTGACTTTCCATTTCTTTCTATACCATCATTTACCATATACCTTATTTTTTTCCACTTTATTTTGCATTTTTCTACACTTGAAATACATAGAACCATGTAGTGCATGCATGTGTGTGCGCGTGAGTGTGTGTATGGTGTTTTACCAAGATTTGAGCTCAGGACCTCATGCATGCTAGGCAAGAAATTGTTCTCTGAGCCACACACCAGGTCAAAACATTCACTTTTGTGTAGTTTTATTCACTCAGTAAAGCCAACATTTATCTATGCTGCTGTAAGAGTCAATAATGAATTCCTATATAGTTGCATTTTTGTTTAGTGTGCACAGATACTGTAATTTGACCCTCCATTCTTGTGTGGATCCATGTTGAGGTTTCTTTCAGTTTGGGGCTTGTTTCAAATGAAGTGATCATGAATGTTAGTGAATATGTCTAGGCGAATAGATTTCCTGGTGAGAAAATGCTAAGTTCTGTGATGAGCGGAACATTTTTAAAGAATCTTGGGCACTTTTTGGTGATGTTTCAGTTCCTGTTCTTTGAAGCAGTGTATGGGGAGTCTTCTTGTGTTCAGGCAATCTTTTTATTTTTAATCTCAGCTGTGATAGTAGGTAGTCAAAAGGCTTTCTGTAGGTTGAATTGGAATTCCCTCCCAGAGTACACTGGCTCTTTGTGTGCTTACTTCCTGTCTCTGTCTTCTTTGGTCAAGTGATTATTATGATACCTAAGGACTGTTTGTCGGATATTGACATTTCAGAGTACTTTACAGTCTAGAAATACCCAATCCATGATAATACACTGAACGTGCAAATATGAGATACAGAAGTTTCAATATTGATGGACTTTTAATTTTATTTCATACCTTGTACTTTTGTCCTATTAAGAAATCATGCCACAATGTATGCAATAAAATTAGGATCCAGAAGACACAGTTCCATCTAGTTCTCTCTGATCTCTGATTCTTATAATCTTTTGGCCTGCTCTTCCATGGTGGTCCTGAGCCTTGCGAGTAGGGTGACATAGATGTTCCCATTGTAGCTGAGTAGTCCATGGTCAATTATCCTCTGTGCTTTGATCAGGTGTCTATGACAATAACCATTCATTGCATAAAGAAATTTCTCTGTTGATGTGTGGAAGCTGCACTGAACTATGGGTACAGATTCACAAATTTAGAAGGCATTTTGAAATGATGTGTATTTAGTATAATAATTGCAGAAAAGTAACCTTTGGGTCTAGAATCCGAAGGTGGTTGGTTATTACCACAATTCCATACACTGTTGCACACATGGATATGTCTTTCCATGCTGGTCATTGTTATTGTTCACAGGATTCAAGGCTGGGCAGGACCACTGATTATCAACTTTGTCCCAAGGGTTCTTTAGTACCTTTCTGTACTATGAAAGATAGCCAGAATGGTACTTATTCTGGGAGTATAAATTATATGATGTGACTAAGATGGTAAATCTTGTCAAAATGTTAATTTCTAAGAGAAATGCTCAACTGCTTTGTGATGACAAGATGTGTCTCTGATTTACAATATCCTGGAAGTGAGAATAAATTCTTTTGCTTAGACATTTCTATGTCTTTTTTGCCATGTGTCTGTTTAGGTCATTTGCCCATTTTAAAATCATACTTTTTTTCACATTCAACTTTTTGAGTTCCTTATACATTCCAGATGTTAACAACTTTTGATAAATGCCCTGTAAATGTCTCCTCTTAGGTTCATTTTTTTTGTGCTAAGGCTTTTTATTTTTATACAACCCTTCCTTTCTTTCTTTTTTTTTTTTTTTTTTTTTTTTTTTTTGATTGATACAGGTGGCTTTGGAAACTGTCCTGGAACTAGCTCTTGTAGACCAGGCTGGCCTCAAACTTACAAAGATTTTCCTGCCTCTGCCTTCTGAGTGCTGGAATTAAAGGTGTGTGCCACCACCGCCTGTCTTATACAACCCTTTCAAGGATTTAAATTTCTGTTGTTTCACCGTGGAAAACACCAGTTTCCACCAACATTTTGAAGTGACTCCCCACGTTTTCTTGTAGGAAATTCACAGTTTCAAGTTTCATATTTTTAACCATATTTTTGTTAGATTTTTATGTGCATAAAGAAAAAATTATTTGGGTTTCATCTTCTCCATCCATACATAGGATTTGGAGGCATTATTTACTAAAATAGAAAACAAATCCTAAAATTATAGGGAATTGAAAAGGTTCAGGTTGAAACCCTGAGAGGAAGCAAAACAGCAGAAACAGGCTTCAGTTATCACAACACCCAGACTCCTCACACACTTAAAAACTGTTTTACTTGGAGGGTGGCATGGACATATAGACCACAGGAAAAGAGAAGGGGACCCAGATTTCAGTTTGCATTTATATGGTCAGCTGGCTTTCACAAAAGTCTCAAGAGCACACTCTGGAGCAGGCTTATTTGTTTTTTAAATGTTTTAGTTAACATGTTTGCTTTAGTTTTGATACAATGTACCATTGATGAAATGTTGAGATGGTCCTTTCTGTCATGGCAAAGGTGACCAATCACTTTTACCATGCAAGACATCATACCAATTTTCCTCGGTGCTTCACTTCCTGCAATACTTTTATCCCCACTATGAGCTGCTTTCTGGTGAGAAAGTTCTGCTTTGTTATTATTTATTACCTGAGTTATTCATGAACGTTCTTCACGTGGAAGAGACCTGATTCCAGAAAGACTCTTTGATTTGTTGTTTGTTTGACTGTCAGCTTTTCTGTCAAATTTATAGCATGCTTCCCTTGTCTTCATTAACAACTCAATAACAGACATTTAATTTAGTGTTTGTCAAGTATTAGGTAGTCAATGGATGCAGCCTGAAGAAAATGCTAGGCTGTATTTGAACCATCTCATTTGTAGATGAAACAAAATGAGTACCACAACATCTATAAGGCCTTTAAAGAATACAGTGGTGTTCTCTGATAGCATTTATTAAGATTTGCTTGTAATAAACTTTAGACAGTGATTTTCTATGTTAACATACTTGGTCATGCTCAAGATGGAACCCAAGGCATTGCACATTCAAGGCAGCCACCTGACCACTGAGATCCATCACTAACCCCTACATTAGCTTATTTTATTCCTTACAAAAACTCCGAAGCAAATCATTTTGCTCATTTGGTGTGGAATAAGAAGGTAATGTCTAGCAAAGAGACTAAAACACCTGAATAGGATTTTAAAATGTGCCTGCTGCTTTGAGAAATTTGTACTTCAGGCAATTCTTTGCTGACCTGAAGAAAATTTCCAAAGAAAGCTTTACATAACCTCACATATCATCTGATAGCTCAGACAGACCATGGAGCTCACAGAGCAGAGCAGAGACTGCAAGGGCAATGAGATAAGACACATGCAAAATGCCAACGGTGATGCTAATACAACAGATGGGAAAGAGAATTTCAGGCATTGAAGATAATTTGGAGGAAATGGATTCATCAGTCAAAGAATATTTTAAATCCAACAAATCCTTAACACAAGACATGCAGGAAATCTGGGACACCATGAAAAGACCAAACCTAAGAATAATATGGATAGAAGAAGAAGTCAAATTCAAAGGCACACAAAATATATTCAACAAAGTCATAGAAGAAAACTTGTCTAACCAAAAGAAGGACATGCCTTCCAAAATACAAGAGGTTATAAAACATCAAATAGACTGAATTTAAAAAAGTCACCTCACAACATAATAAACAAAACAATAAATATACAGAACAAAGAAAGCTTATTAAGAGCTACAAAGGAGAAAGGTCAGATAACATATGAAGGCAAACCTATCAGAATTACACCTGGTTTCTCAACAGAAACAATTAAAGCCAGAAGGTCCTGGTTAGATGTTATACAAATACTAAGAGGCCATGAATGCCAGCCCAGACTACTTTGCCCAGAGAAGCTTTCAATAATCATAAATGGAGAAAACAAAATATTCCATGATAAAACCAAATCTATCCACAAACTCATTCCTACACAAAGTACTATAAGGAAAATGCCAACCCAGGGAAATCACCTATGTTCACAAAACACAGGAAATATATGAGCTTAAAGCAGTTAACCCCAAAGAAGGGAATTGAACACAAAATGCCATCACCACCAACAAAAATAAAAAACAACAGGAACTAGCAATGACAGGTCATTAATATCCATTAATATATATGGTCTCAATTCACCTATAAAAAGGCTAGCAGATTGGATATGAAAACAGAATCCATCCTTCTACTGCATACAAGAAACACACCTCAAATTACAGGCAGACATTACCTCAAAGTAAATGGTTGGGAAAAATTTCCAATCAAATGATCCCAAGAAACAAGCTATCCTAATACCTAACAAACTAGATTACAATCTAAAATCAATCAAAAATGGCATTTCATATTTATCACAGGAAAAATCTATCAAGAGGAAATCTAGATAAGTACTGCATGCCAAAATTAAATCAAGAGTTATCAATAGTCTCCCAACCAAAAATAGGCCAGGCCCAGATGGATCCAGTACAGAATTCTACCAGATGTTGAAAGAAGATCTAATATCAATAGCCATCAAATTATAGAAACAGAGGGGACATTGCCAAACTCTTTTTATGAGGCTACAGTTACTTTGCTACCAAGTTTCACAATCACACAAAGACACAACTAAGAAAGAGAACTAAAGATCAATTTTCCTGATGAACATAGATGTAAAAATCTTCAATAAAATACTGGCAAAACCCCCATGGCCAGGCCTCTGCTGGAGGTGAGTCTGGGACCAGTTCAGGTAGAATCTCCCCTAGATCCTTCCCCAGGAACTCCATGAATCTTACTCCCCCTTATATCCTGTCCACAGTGAGAACACTTGTAGTACTCTGATCCACAACCCCACCAACCCAGAACCTGCCCTACCCCCACCCTGTGCCCTACCTAGCCCACTGCCCCATTGCTCTGGTTGAGTACTGGACCAGAGGGCAGGTCCAACAATCTCACTCCTGGATCTGCTCTGAGAATACTAGACCCTCCTATCCACATGGGACCACCCTCAGTCACTGCCTGCATGATCTTTGACCCCCATAGCTGGGCCTCACCTTAGGAGAAACATCCAAGAGTTTGGACAACACAGAGCTACAGACATCAAACTAATGACCCACCTAAGCCCACCAGTGGAGTAGCGTAGGGAGAGAGAGAGACACCACCTGCACCCACTGGAAGAAGCAATGGGAAGACGGCAATACAAGAAAACACCTAACAATAGAAAGACAAGCAAGATACCACCAGAATCTAGGGATTCTATACCAACAAGACCCGAACACACCAAAGCAGATGAAGCAGAAGAGAAGGACTTTAAAATTATCTTCATAAAAATGATAGAGACACTCAAAGACAATGCGCAAAAACCCCTTAAATAAATGGAAGAAAAAAAAAAAACAAACAAAAACTTGGAAGAAATGAATAAATCTCTTAATGAAAGTAAGGAATTAAGGAATGCCAAGAAAAAACATGATCAAACGGGTGAAGGAAACTGTTCAAGGCTTGAAACCTGAAATAGAGACAATAAAGAAAACACAAGCTGAAGAAAAACTGAAAATAGAAAAACTGGACAAATGATTAAAAACTAAAGACACAAGAATAACCAACAGAATACAAAAGGTGGAAGAGAGAATCTCAGGCACTGAAGATAAACTAGAGGAAATAGATTAATTGATCAAAGAAAATCTTAAATCCAACAAATCCTTAACATAAAACATCCAGGAAATATGGGACACCTTGATAAGGCCAAACCTAAGAATAATAGGCATAGAAGAAGGCGAAAAAGCCCAGCTCAAAAGTGCGGAAAACATATTCAACAAATTCACTGAAGAAAACTTGCGCAACCTAAAGAAGAACATGCCCATAAAAGTACAAGAAGCATACCGAGCACCAAATAGACTAGACCAAAGAAAAAAGACCCCTAACATTTAAAAATCAAAACACCTAACATAAAGAATAAAAAAAGAATATTAAGAGCATTGAAGGAAAAAGGCCAGGTAACATATAAAGGCAGACCTATCAAAACTACACCTGACTTCTCCATGGAGACTCTCAAGGCCAGAAGGTCCTGCGTAGATGTTCTATAAGTACTAAGAGTCTGCGGATACCAGCCCAGGCTACTATCCCCAGCAAATCTCTCAATCGCTATAGACAGAAAAAGCAAGATATTTAATGACAAAGCCAGATTTTCACAATATATATCTTTAAATCCAGCCCTACAGAAATTTCTGGAAGGGCAACTCCAACCCAAGGAAGTTAACTATGCTCACAAAGACATAGGCAATAGATAATCCTAATTCACCAGATCCCAAAGGTAAAGCAGGGCAAATATATTCACAATACCACTGCCAACAACAAATCTAAAACAAACAAGCATTAAAAATCAATGATCCTTAATTTCCTCCAACATTAATGGTCTTAACTTGCATATAAAAAGACACAGATTAACAGAATGGATACGAAGACATTATCAATCCTTCTGCTGCATACAAGAAAAACATCTTAGCATCAAAGACAGACATTATCTCAGGGTGAAGGGTTAGGAAAAATCATCTAATCAAATGGACCCAAGAAGAAAGCAGGTGTAGCTATCCTAATATCTAAGAAGTTACACTTCAAACCAAAATCAATCAAAAGAGATGAAGATGATCATTTCATGTTTATCACAGGAGAAATCCATCAGCACAAAATTTCAATCCTGAACATCTATGCCCCAAATACAAAGGCACCCACGTTTGTAAAAGAAATGCTACTGAAACTCAAAGCTCACATAAAACCTCACACACTCATAGTGGGAGACTGCAGCACCACACTCTCACCACTAGACAGGAAAACCAGACAGAAAATTAAAAAAGAAACAAAAGAACTAATTGAAGTTATGTCTCAATTGGGTTTAACAGATATCTATAGAACACTCCAAGCAAACACAAAAGAATATACCTTCTTCTCTGCTCCACATGGAACCTTCTCTAAAATCAACCACATACTCAGCAACATAACAAACCTCAACAGATACAAATAAAAACAAATAAACCACCATACTTTAAAGATGGAATTCAACAACAACACAAATTGCAAAAACCATGCAAACTCATGGAAACTGAACAACATGCAAAAATGAAATAAAGAAATTAAGAACTTCCTACAATTCTATGAGAATAAGGACACAAAATACTGGAACTTATGAGATACCTTGAAAGCAGTACTATGAGGGAATTTCATTGCACTAAATGCCCATATAAAGATAATGGAGGATAGTCACATTAGAGAATTAATGACACAACTGAAAGCTTTAGAACAAAAGAAGCAAACTCACCCTGGAAGAGTGGACTCCAGGAAATAATCTATTTGAGGGCTAAAATCATGAAAGTAGAAACAAGAAAAAACAATAGAAAAAAATCAATGCAACAAAGAGTTGGTTTTCTGAGAAAATCAACAAGATAAATAAACCTTTATCCAAACTAACCCAAAAGCAGAGAAAGAACATGCAAATTAACAAAATCATAATCAAAGGGGGACATAACAACAGACACTGAGGAAATCCAGACAATTTTCAGGTCATAATTTGAAAACCTGTACTTCAAAAAATTTGAAAATTCAAAGGGAATGAACAAATTTTTGGATAACTATCACTTACCAAAATTAAATCAAGAACAGATAAGCAACTTAAATAGACCTATAACCCATAATGAAATAGAGGAAGTCATAAAAAGCCTCCCCCACAAAAAAGCACAGTGCCAAATGGCTTCAGTGCACAATCACAGATTTCTACCAGAAATTCAAAGAAGAGCTAATATCAATACTCCTCAAATTGTTCCACACAATAGATGCAGAAGGTTCATTACCAAACTCTTTGTACGTGACCACAATTACTTTGGTATACAAGCCACAAAAATACAAAGCCAAAAAAAAGAACTACAGGCCAATATCCCTCCTGAATATTGATGCAAAAACACTCAATAAAATACTGGCAATTTGAATCCAAGAACACATCAGAGAAACCATCCACCATGAACAAGTACACTTCATCCCTGGCTTGCAAGGATGGCCCAAAATACAAAAAAATCTATCAATGTGATCTACCATATAAACAAACTGAATTAGAAAAACCACATGATCATCTCACTAAATGCAGAAAAAGCCTTTGACAAAATTCAACACCCTTTCATGATAATGGTCTTCAAGAGATCAGGGATAACGGGAACATACCTAAACATAATAAAAGCAATATACAGTAAACCAACAGCCAACATTAAACTGGAGAGAAGCTTAAGGCAATTCCTCTAAAATCAGGAAAAAGACAAGGCTGCCCTCTCTCTTCATATCTCTTCAATATTGTACTTGAAATTCTAGCTAAAGCTATAAGACAACAAAAGGAGATCAAGGGAATCCAAATTAGAAAGGAAGAAGTCAAACTGTCACTATTTGCAGATGATTTGATAGTTTACATAAGCAACCCAAAAATTTCTACCAGGGAACTCCTAGAGATGATAAACACCTTCAGCAAAGTAGCAGGATACAAGATAAACTTAAAAAAATCAGTAGCCCTACTATATACAGACAACCAAGGGGCTGAGAAAGAAATCAGAGAAATATTACCCTTTACAATAGCCACAAAGTATCTTGAAGTAACACTTTCCAAACAAGTGAAAGACCTATACAATAAGAATTTTGTGCCATTAAAGAAAGAAGTTAAAGAAGATACCATGCTCTTGGGTAGGTAGGATAAACATAGTAAAAATGGCAATCTTTCCAAAAGCAATCTACAGATTCAATGCAATCCCAATCAAAATACTAGCACAATTCTTCACTGATCTTGAAAGGATAATAATCAACTTTACATGGAAAAACAGAAGACCCAGGATAGCCAAAACAACCCTGTACAATAAAGGAACTTCAGGAGGCATCATCATCCCCATCTTCAAGCTCTACTATAGAGCTATAGTCTTGGAAACAGCCTGGTATTGGAACAAAAATACACAGGTAGACCAATGAATCAAATGGAAAATCCTGATATTAACCCACACACCTATGAACACCTGAATAACTAAAATTATAGGGTGGAAGGGGGAAAGCATCTTCAACAAATGGTGCTGGCACAACTGGATGATGGTGTGTAGAAGACTGCAGATAGACCCATGTCTATCGCCATGCACAAAACTCAAGTCCAAATGGATCAAGGACCTCAACTAAAGCCAGGCACACTGAACCTCTTTGAAGAGAAAGTGGAAGGAACCCTTGAACAAATTGGTATAGGAGACCGCTTCCTGAACATAACTTCAGTAGCACAGACACTGACATCAACAATTAATAAATGGGACTTACTCAAACTGAAACGATTATGTAAGGCAAAGGACACAGTGGACAAGACCAAACAGTAGCCCACAGACTTGGAAAATATTTTTACCAACCCTACATGTGACAAAGGGCTGATCTCCAAAATATACAAAGAACTCAAGAAACTAGTCAACAAAACACCAAATATCCCTATTTAAAAAATGGGGTACAGAATTGATGAAAGAATTCTCAATCAAGGAAATAACAAAAACTGAAAGACACTTTAAAAAGTGCTCAACATCCTTAGCTATCAGGGAAATGCAAATCAAAACAATTTTGAGATACCATCTTACTCTTGCCAGGATGGCTAAATTTAGAAACACCAATGACAACTTATGCTGGAGAAGATGTGGAGAAAGGGGAACACTCCTCCACTGCTGGTAGGAATACAAACTTGTATAGCCATGTTGGAGATCAGTATGTTAGTTCCTCAGGATAATGGGAATTAGTTTACCACAGGACCCAGCAATTCCCCTCTTAGTTATATACCCAAATGATCCACATCCATGTAACAAAGACATGTGCTGAACTATGTTCATAGCAACATTATTTGTAATAGCAAGAACCTAGAAGCAACCTACATGCCCCTCAACTGAAAAATGGATAAAGAAGATGTGGCACATCTACACAATGGAATACTACTCTGCAGAAAAAATAATGGAATCTTGAAATTCGCAGGCAAGGGGATGGAACTTGAAGAAACCATCCTGAATGAGGTAACCTAGTCACAAAAAGAACATGGTATGCATTTTCTCATATATGGATTTTAGACCTAGAGCAAAGGATCACCAGCCTATAACTCACACTCCCATAAGAACTAGGATACAAGGGGTATTCTAAGAAATTCATATATGGTCCCTCACAAATAGGGGAATGAACAAGTCCCCCTAGAGCACATGGGAAGTGGGGGGCAGTGAATGGAGAGAGAACTAGGAGAAAGAGAAGGGGAGGAGAAGAAATCACATGCAACTAGGAAGATTGGTTCAAGGTAGGAATAGAAGACAGATGAGAGCGAGAGAGACAGAGAGACAGAGAGAACAGAGAGAGAGAGAGAACATAAAAGAAGGAGCCATTGTTGGTTTGAAGAGAAAACTGAACCTAAAGAAAGGTCTAGAGACCTACAAGACCGACTCCAACTAACAATTCGAGCAACCGTGGAAAGGCTACCATAAATGCCCTTCCCTGATAGTGAGATCATCAACTAAATTATCCACCATCATGGAACCCTCATCTAGGACCTGTTGGAAACAGAAGCAAATACACATAACTAAACACTGAGTTGAATTAGAATCCAGATTCAGAGCAAGAGGACAAGACCATGTTGCAGAAACACACAAAGACAGCTGACCTGAACAAGGAGGAGCTAATTGCCCCCCCCCCCGACTAATAGCTGGGAATCCAGCATGGAACTGACTCAGACCCCTTAATTTGGGTCTCAGCTAGAAGGACTGAGCAGTTTAAGGGTCCTCAGACAGTAGAAACAGGATGTATTCCTGGTGCACAAAAGAACCTTGCAGACACATCCCCCATGGGGGATACTCCCTTAAGCTAGAGACAGGAGAGAAGTCCTTGTTCCTATTTCAAATGATTTGACTGATTTACATGCCCCCACCTGGATAGCATAGCCCTATATGTGGAATTGGAGTGGGGGAATGGGAGGGGAGGGTGGCCAGGGTGCATGTGAGGGGAGAAAGTGGATAAGAAGGAGGGAGGGAGGAAGGATGAGGAAACTGGGATAGATATGTAAAATTTTTAAATTATATTATTAATTTTAAAAAGTCTGCCAAAAAATAAGTCTTCACCAACCTCACAACTGACAGAGGGCTGAGTTCCAAAATATACAAAGAAGTCAAGAAACTAGTCACCAAAACACCAAATAATCCCATTAAAAAATGGGATACAGAACTGAAGAGAGAATTCTCAATAGAGGAAATCAAAAAGGCTAAAAGACACTTATGAAACTGCTCAACATTCTTAGTGTCGGGGAAATTCAAATCAAAACAACTCTGAGATAGCATCTTATTCCTGCCAGAATGGCTAAAATTAGGAATACCAATGACAACTTATGCAACTTATGCTGGAGAGGCTATGGAGAAAGGGGAATACTCTTCCACTATTGGTGGGAGTACAAACTTGCACAGGCATGTTGGAAATCAGTATGGTGGTTCCTCAGGAAAATGGGAATCAGTCTTTTACAAGTCCCTGCAATCCCACTCTTAGGCATATACCCAAATGATCCATATCCATGCAACAAAGACATCTGTTCAGCTATGTTCATAGCAGCATTATTTGTAATAGCAAGAACCTGGAAGCAACCTAGATGCCCCTCAACTGAAGAATGGATAAGGAAGATGTGGCACATTTACACAATAGCATACCACTCAGCGGGAAAAGAACAACTGAATCTTGAAATTCACAGGCAAATGTATGGAACTTGAAGAAACCATCCTGAATGAAGTAGCCCAGTCTTAAAAATAGGAACATGGTATGTACTCATATATGGATTTTAGAAATTGAGCAAAGGATCACCAGCCTATAATTCTCACTGCCAGAGAAACTAGGATATAAGGAGGATTCTAAGACATTCATACAAGGTTCCTCAAAGAAGAGGAAAAAACAAGATTTCCTGTGCATATTAGGAGTGGGTGGGCAATGTGTGGGGAGGGGGCTAGGAGAAAGAGAATGGGAGGAGAGGAAAGCTAGTGGGACTATGAAGATTGAGTCAGGAGAGGAATAGTTGAGAGAAGGGAGAGAGAGAGAGAGGAAGAGAGAGCAGAGACCTACAAGACTGACCCTACCTAACAATCTGAGCAACAGTGGAAAGCCTACCAGAAATGCCCTTCCCTGTTACTTACATTGATGACTAACTTATCCACCATCATAGAGTCCTCATGTGGTAGCTGAAGGAAAGAGAAACAGACAGCTATAGCTAAACACTGAGCCTAACTGGAATCCAGATGCAGAGAGGGAGGACAAGACTAAGCTACAGAAACCCACAGAGACAGATGACCTGAACAAGGAGGAGCTAATGGGCCCCCACACCGTTAGCTGGGAATACAGTATTAGACCGATTCAGAACCCCTGAACATGGGTCTCAGAAGGCCTGGGAAGTCTAAGGGACCTCTGATAGTTAAATAAAATAAAATAAAAAATACTGATAAACTGAATTCAGAACACATCAGGAAAATCTTCCACCATGACCAAATAGGATTCATTCCAGAGATGAATGGTTGGGATGGTTCAGCACACAAAAATCCATCAATGTGATCCACTATATACTCAAACTGAAAGAAAGAAAAAAATCACTATCATTTCACTAGATGCTGAACCTTCAACAAAATTCAACACACCTTTATGATAATGGTCTTGGAGTGAATAGGGATACAAGGAATATACCTAAACATAATAAAGGCAGTATTCAGTAACCCAACAGCCAACATCAAAGGAAAAGCATCTCAAAGCCATCCCACTGAAATCAGGAACAACACAAGGCAGTCGACTCTCTCCATATCTATTCAACACAGACTTTGAAGTTCCAACTATAGAAATAAGACAGCAAAAGGAGGTGAAATGGATGAAAATTGGAAAAGAAGTCAAACTCATTATTTGCTGATGATTCGATAGTATACATAAGTGACCAAAATTCTACCAGAGAACTCCTACAACTGATAAACACAAATATGTAGCTACAAATATGTAGCAGGATACCAGATTAACTCAAAATAATCAGCAGCCCTATACATCTATATACAGATGGCAAATGGTCTGAGAAAGAAGTCAGAGAAATAGCACCTTTCACAATAGCCAGAAACAATATAAATATCTTTGGGTAACTCTAACCAAACAAGTGAAAGACTGGTATAACAAGAACTTCAAGGCTTTAAAGAAAGAAACTAAAGAAGATATCAGAAAATGGAAGATTCCCCAGGCTCTTGGATAGATAGAATCAACGTATTAAAAATGGTAAACCCTCCAAAAATAATCTTCTGTAAGATCAGCAAGAGGGTGGTCCCTCGTGCTCCCACTCAGGAAGGGCACAACCCCAAATCACTCACGAGAAGCAGTCTTGATGCAAATGCATAAGGTCCTTTATATTCCAGTATACTGGGGCCATCAGCCATACACCATGCAGAGTAGAGGGCTGAGCGAGCCCCAGTACAGAATTGAGACAGCTTTTATAGGGTTACAACAAAGCCCATGCATCGTGATCCAAGCACCTCGTAGCATCCAGTACGGACCAATTAATTTAAACTATCCAAGCCCGCTTAGCCCAGGAAGTCTGCTTTCACAAAGGCTTCTGGGTGTGGCAACAAGGCTCATTTCCTGTGTTCATTTACTCACAGGCTGTCATAAACATTAAAGTAGGTGATCGTCAGCTTGGGATTTAAGACTCCCAGCTTCCTAGGTTCACTGGAGAATTAGGCTAAATTTTTCCATCCTAACAGTTCAATTCAATCTGCATCAAAATTACAGCACAAGTTTTCACAGACCTGGAAAGAACAATACTCAACTTCATATGGAAAAACAAAAACCAAAAATAGCCAAAACAGTCTTGTACAACACATGATCAAGCTCCAAAATAGAGCTATATAAAAACAGCTTGGTATTGGCATAAAAACAGACAAGCAGGCCAATGACATTGAATTGAAGACCCCAATATCAACTCACACCTATGAACACCTAATTTTTGACAAAGAAGCCAAAAACATAAAATGGAAAAAGCAAAAATATTCAACAAATGGTGCTGGTATAAATGGTTGTCACCATGTAGAATAAAGCAGATAGATCCATATCTATTGCCATGCACTAAGCTGAAATCCAAATGGATCAAAAACCTCAATATAAGTCCATCCACACTGAACCTCACAGAAAAGAAAGAGGGAAATATATGTGAATGCATAGGCCCAGGAGAGCACTTCCTAACTAGAACACCAGTAGCACAGACACTGAGAGCAACAATCAATAAATGAGATCTCCTGAAATTGAGAAGCTTCTGTGTAGCAAGGAACATAGTCACCATCTTCACCAACCCCACATCTGACATAGGGCTGATCTCCAAAATATACAAAGAACTTAAAACTAGCAATCAAACTACCAAATAGCCAATTAAAAAGTGGGATACAAATCTAAATAGAGAATTCCCAACAGAACAATCACAAACGGTGGAAAGACATTTAAGGAAATGTTCAACATCCTTAGTCATCAGGGAAATGCAAATCAAAACTACTCTGAGATTACATCTTATACCAATAAGAATGGTAAAGATGAAAAACACCAATGACAGCTTATGCTGGAGAGGATGTGGAGAAAGGGGAACACTCCTCCATTGGTAATGTAAGTGTAAACTTGTACAGCCACTATGGAAATCAGTATGGCGGTTCCTCAGAAAATTAGGGATCAATTTACCTCAAGATCCTGCAATACCGCTGCTGGGCATATACCCAGAGGAGGCACATTCACACTACAAGGACATTTACTCAGCTATGTTCCTAGCAATATTATTTGTAATAGCCAGATCTTAGAAACAGCCTAGATGTCCCTCAACTGAAAAATGGAAAAAGAAAATGTATATTTTACACAATGGAGTACTATTCAGAAGTAAGAAACAATGACATCCTAAAATTCACAGGCAAATGAACAGAAGTAGAAAACAAAAAACACATCCTGAGTGAGGTAACCCAAAACCACAAATGGGCCAAGCTCCTAAAGTACAATCAAAGTGAGGGAGAAGTGATAATATGAACAAAGAAGTCAAGACCATGATGGGGAAACCCATAGAATCAGCTGACCCAAGCTAGTGAGAGACCACTGACTCAGGTCTGATAAATGTGGAACTTATATGAGACCAAACTAGACTCCCTTAATATAGGTGACAATGGTGTGACTGGGAAAATAATTGTGGCCACTGTCAGTGGGTCCAAGATCTAACCCTAATGCACAAACTGACTTAGTGGAGCACATTCCATATGGAGAGATACCTTGCCAAGCCCAGACACAGGTGTGTGGTGGTGCCTCGAGGAGATGATGGGACAGACTTAGTAGACTTCCCGGAGGGGGGGGGGCGTTGCTTATGCTTTCTGAGGCACACATGGGAGAAGTGGGAGGAAAGGCAGGAAGGGGATTAGAATGTGAAAAGTAAATTACAAAAGAAAAGATGAGTCTCCAAAGGTGGTTGCAGGGAACTGAATTCTGAACCTCTGCAATAGCCGCAAATGCTTTTAATTACTGAACTATCTTTCTGGCCTCTGTTTAATTTTTCATACCCTATTAACTATTGGAATGACCCTAGCTTTTAAATAATTCTGAGTTCATAATAGGTGAAGCACATATCTAATTTCTTGCTTTTTTTTCTGATCTCAGAACATTTCTTCCCAAGTCCTTCCATCCCCTGGGACACTCAGATTACCTTGCCTTTCTAAACGATGGAGGGGTAAGGCTTATTAGTATTTCTTTCTCATTGCTTTTTCTGCTGCTCTATGCCTTCCTAATTTTATTCTCCTTTGGTCAACATAATGCCAGAACTAAGACATTCTTTAATAAAAAATGTGATACAAGTTACCTAATATCTGTGAATTAGTACTTGGAACCACCTGTTGTTAAGATTTGGAGGTAGGAAGTGTAAGAAGGTCCTTACAGACCTGCCAAGCTAAAGCATGCAAAGGATGTCTTCTCTCTCTCCAACATAGTCTATAATAAAAGACGAGGAGAGGAGGGTAGCCTGGTGGCCAGGACAATGGTGATAGGGTCTGAACCTTAATGAGCAGAACTGCTTTAGTGACCTGGTTCAGGAAGGAACTATCTGGATGTGTTTTTTCTGCCTCTCAACCATTCGGGAGTCTCGTGCTTGTCACTAGATCCCACTTACATCTTAATTGAGCTCAGAATCCATCTGTATTTTTTGCCTTTATCTGAACTATCCCAGTCACAGTGTGGAATATGTTAGCAATGTTTTTTATGAAGCAACTGTACCACACTGTGTGTGGCTTTCTTCTTATCCAAGAGCATGGGAGATTTTCTGGTAATTTCTCTCTATAAAGACACAAAGTTCTTGCTATATAGCTCTTTCACTTGTTAGGTAAGCATTACCCCAAGATACTTTATGTTGTTTGTGGCTATTGTAAAGGGTGTTGTTTCTCTGATGTCTTTCTCAGGCCCTTTATCATCTGTATATAGTAGGGATACTGGTATTTTTGCATTAATCTTGTGATCTGCCACTTTGCTGAAGGTGTTTATCAGCTGTAGAATTTCCCTGGTACAGTTTTTCCAGTCACTTAAGTAAACTATCATGTCACCTGCAAATAGTGAAAGTTTGACTTCTAGATAGTCTTAACCTCTTCCTTTCCAGTCACATCTTCCCAGCTGTATTTTTTTTTCTGTATAGCCACACCTTCCTTGTCTTGCATTCATAATAGACTATTTGATCTCTGAGCCATCTCATTTGTATCCCCATGAGTCTTTTCAATAGAATCTGTCTTGTTTTGCAAAGCTCTTCCTGATTACTACTTTAATGACTGGTAGAGTGTTTTTCATTCTGTGGTTTTTGTTGTTTCTCATATCATGCCTGAGTAATGCTCCCTGCAGCTCACTCACTATCTTTTTACCACATAATTACTATTCCTCTATATTGATGAATTCCTGCAGTCAGTAATGTATTGGTATAAATGTTATCCTTAGATTGATAGTTGGTTAAGAAAGAAAGCGATCATCATAATAGCACACTAAGTGATCAATCATTATTTTTAATCATTCTACATTCTCATTGAGATTCTGAGTTAATGAGTCTATTTTAATGTAAATTTGTATTTTCCATGAGGTTTGTGATGGGAATTCTGGGCATCTAACCACTTGGAAAGTAGAGAGTGATAGCAGTCACAGGTAAAGTACAAATGCATAGCGGGTAGGAATGAGTGCACTGGATTGCAACTCCTGCCTTTATTTTCATTGATATACTATTCATGATTTTTTTAAAAGTGATTTTCTTTAGTTGCTGAACTGTCATGAAAGAGAAATGGTATCACAATATATAATGTTAAGTTTAAACAATGTTAATCAAGTGTTACAATGTGATCTGGATGTTTATTGGGCAAAATGTATTAAAATAGCATAGTTTCAAAGAAAAAAGTGAATTAGCGTCATATCATACAAGTGTGGTACATCTATTGACACAAAAAACTATTTATCTTTGATATTACAGTCACTGAGAACTTAATAAATGTTCTTCCTTTGAACTCCCCCCACCCCGCTTTCTAGCTAGCTATGACCCTGTGTGTGTTATGTTTCTATGTTTTATGCTGAAGTAATTTTCCCCTTCTAGGTTCTTGAAGGTTTGATAAAGCCTTTCTCAACTAATACATGTTTCTTCATTTTTCCCTGCAAGCTTGTGGCTTAGCACTAATGAGAAATCGACCTCTCAAAGAGGAAGAAATTAAAACCAAACACAATGAAGGTAGGAGATGCTTTCACGGTGATTTTGCCTAGGATTCCAGACTTTTTCACTGAGAAATTCCTAAAACCAAAAGAGAACTCAATATGGCCACAGATGGGATGGGAAGTAAAAACAGCAACAGAAAACGCCCCCAAACAGTTGAGGTGGTGTTGAATCATCACCCTGTAGCTTTTCCCATGGGTTTAAAGGGAACAATTCATTTGGCATTAACTTGAGAAGTGAAACCTGCTTCCATTACCTGATGTAGAATAAGACACTATTTAGAAAGAATGGCAATGTTCATTACTCCTTGACAAAGATCAATACAGATTCACTATGTTTATTGCTTCCTGGAACTGTGTGAGCTTTTTGCACCTATGTTATCTTTTCGGACTGTTGTCCCTACAAATACCTACATTTCACAGGGTTCAGGAGTAAATTATTGCTCTGTTGAAACATGCAAGGTCACAGAGATTGAAATTCAGGCAAAATTATGAATTTTTGATATTCGAGCCTGAAATGATTTTTAGTCTGTTTTAAATTATGCTGACCTAATTAGAAAGCTTGACCATGGCTAAGCTGTTTAATATTGAAAGATTGCGTTTTATTTTTGTAGCATGCTCCTAGAGCATAGCCATGCCACTGAGGCACTCACTGGAGTCATATTTCCAATAGCATTAACTCAATGTCACCTTGTAGTGGAGAGTGAGGTGATGTACTCAGCATGGGCAGTACATAAACCACCTTTGCTCCTATGTGTTTAATTGTCTTTGTTTGAATTTTCTGCTTTCATCTTTCTCGTTTACCCAATGAAAAGAGTTACTAAGATTTGCATGATTTGCTCTCCTATGTAGCTGTAGAGCTGAGGTGTTTTTCTTAGTCTGGGTGGCCTTCCATGGATTCCTTTCTATTTTACAGTAATGGTGTGCTTTAGGGAATGTCTGCTTTTTAATGTTGTTTTGTTTTGATTTGGATTTGTGCTTTCTCATCAAGCTTGTCTCAGAACAAGAGAGGCTTCCAGTTTCCAGCTTCTACTTGGGCCTCATAACAGGCAGCAGAGCACTGTCTCCTGGGCAGGTAGCATGTGAGAATGCTGAATATTGCTCAGGGCACTGGAGACCACACTGACCCCCTTCTGACAAGCATCTATGATCTAATTTATGTGAAGTTTTTGAAAAAAAAGTTTCAGAATTGCCATGTGTGAGAGGAAGTCACAGGTGAGGTTGGATTTTGGCTGAGTTAAGCATGAACAAAGATTCTGAAAACTGTGAGGGATTTGCCCGCTTACCTAAACCAGGACTTTGTTCTATCTTCATTTGACTTTTAGGAGTTAGTATATTGTCCATGGTTTTGAGTTCTTTAATCTTAACTCACACTGTGTGAAAATTTGATCCAGAGGCTCTTGGCCGAGATAGTCTTTTATGTGTGGACTAATTGACATTGCACATACAGTTTAGTTTCTGAAACAATCTGTTTTGTAAAACGAGAAATGGTGCTAATCTGGAAGTAATGAGAACTGAAAAAGGATGAGATACTCGTCATTGTGTAGGGGCTAATAGAAAGCTCTCAGTTACTTAACAGTAAACATAATTGCTACTCTTCATGTCCTGCTTTTGATGAGACAGGCCATGTGCCAGATTCTTTTACCCAAAAAGTTTCTATAGCAACAATAAGCTAAGGACCAATGAAACAGAAAGAAGCAGTCATTCCAAATGCTGAGTATATTTTTGTCAACGGGAGTAGCAGGTGCACAGATCTGAATGTAGGGAAAGAAAATGCTATATAGGCAGGGTATTATCTAGGGGAGATGGGAAGGTAAATCGAGATGCTGGGAGATAATTAAAGCAAATTAGCCATACAATTTAATTTACTGTGAGAAAAGAATAGAATATTAACGGTTTTCTTTGGCTGAGAATAATCTGAGTAGCACCAATACCAGGTGAAAGACAGAATTGAGGTTGTCTCATAGAATACAAAATTGATTAGTGAGAAGTGAAAATTCATGGTCCTAGTCAAGTTGGTCTACACCACCAAAGAACAGCCTCAGCCTCAGCCTCAGCATACTGCAGGCGAGGTAGGTTAGCATTTCTTTGTTTTGAGGGCAAACATGACATCTCTGGAGTCAGAGGCTTAGCTTCCAAGTGAATTTGAATTTTACACTAACCAGAACTCTGCATTCTCCTAAAAACGTGTTGAGCACAGCTCACACAACTCCTGTTGTTTCATGACTTCCTCCACAGGAAGGGGAAATAATTCATCTAGATGCCAAGTTTTCAATCGTGTCCTTTAGTTGTCTGGAGTGCTCAGGGCCTATGCTGGTGCTCTTCCTTGGACAGTAACCTGACTACCACACTTGGTACGTGTGCATAAAACCTGATTTCTTTTCTGCAGGAAGGAAGTTAACTTTTGAAAACGAGTATGCTAGAGTTAATTTATGATGTCTGTTTGAGTATGGCTTGCCAGCTGTATTCCAGGCTTTATGAAGACAGTCTTGGTTGTACTCCATGCTCTTTATTTTTGTCCTTAACTCTAGCAAGGCATCGAGCATTACATGTCAACAGAGTGTGTGAAATCATGAATGTAGTTGTGACTAAATTTTCTTTAGACAATATATTGCTTTAAATGTGTTGTATCCTTTTTTTTATGTCTTGTCTATGGAAAGTTTAGGTATCAAAAGAGTAGTCTTCAGATGAAAAGCATTGTATCTTAATCACTCAAGATAAATTAGCAAGAGATGACAGCTACTTTAACACTTTCTTTTGATTAATAAATTTACTTTCCTTGGTGCAGTGTTTTAATTAAGACACTTTGGAATCACAAGCTGAGGCTATGTCTAAAAATGGCACTTTGATAGTATTGAAAATGACATGAATTTACATGGTAGCACAATTAGGAAATTGTTCATGGAACCACAAAACAAAGAGCTGTGGAATTAAGACACTTAGGGGTCTAAGTACTGTCCTGCCCCATTGGCTGTGAGCCGTTAAGCAAGTCATTTCACTGCAAAGTAGTTCCTTTCATCTATTAAATTAGGACATTAGTCTAGCAGGCTTCTAATGTCTACTTCAATTATTATTACAGTCTCCTACAACTCCAGGGAGAAGAAAGGTTTTTTTTTTCCTAATCTAAGTATCTGATCAAACATGAACAGATCAGGTAAGCCTGATAGTTTTCTAGTCAGAACCTCAGTGCATAGGAACTGAAATGAACACAAAGCTAGTTAGTGCCTTTATTGTAATGCATTTTAACATCTATAATGGTTTAGTTGTGACAAACTCAACAATGGGAGAACATGTTTTTTTTTCACACATTTAAAAAATTGTTATGTTTGTTTAGCTGATCTCTGAAGAGAGCATGAGTTAAATTTAATGAGTGTTCTTGGCATAATTTCATCACATGATGAGTGATGGCCTGTGTAAGAACTTACTTATTTGGAAACCAGATATAGATGGGGTTAGGACAATTATATAAACAGTATGAAATAAAAAAGGAACCCTTTATCCCCATTGTAAGGAATAACATATTGTCTTAAAGTGAGATCCCTTTAAAACTTAAATTTATAATTATATTTGATAGAATATGTTCATATACTTCAGCAACAATTTATTAAAATATTGTTGTAAAGGTTGTGATAAATGCTGGTATAGAATTCGTAGTTCATTCTTAGGCTCTATCAGTGATGTCACAACATTAAATCCTGCTTTCACTAGTGTTTATTGATATCATCAAACCATAGCTAGTATTTGATAAATAAATAAAAGGAGTAAGCAACACAGAAATAGTACTTTTGATTGGGCCTGACTAATTGATTACTAGGAACTGAATCAAGTCTTTTGGTAGATAAAAAGAAATAAAGGTGGCGATTTCATGGTCTGTGATTGCCATGGTAACAAGTGGTTCATGAGATGATGTAATATGTTGACACACACTTCAGTGTTAAGGACTGGGGATTCTGTAATCTTCTTCCCCTAATTACTTCCTAGATTTGATGCAGGGCATGTTCCTGCATGACTGAAGCTTCCACTTTCTGGAATAATATCTGACAGAATAATACAGGATAATAATCTGTAATATTATCCATCTATATCAAGGACTTAGTAACCAATAAGATTCTAGAATCTCAAAATTTCATGGATATAGTTTTTCAGTCAGTCTTAGCCACATGCACTCTGGCAGATACTTCACAGAGTCAAGGGCAAAGGGGTGTGATGCTCACTTTAGAATAAAGATAGGAATTCTGTTACCATAGTCACCATCCTCCAATTCTGGGATACTTCAACCTTAATACTATTGTGTGGATCAGTCCCTAGTATGTGAATGGACTTTGGGAGCCCATCTCACATAGAGGGTTACTACCTCAGCTTAGACACATAAGGGAGGGCCTAGGGCCTACTCCAAATATTAAGACAGATTTTGATGATCTCCCATGGAAGGCCTCACCCTCCCTGGGGAGCAGAAAGGGGATGGGATGGGGTTGGGAGGGGGACAGGAGAGGGTGAGGGAACTGGGATTGACATGTAAAACAAGCTTGTTGCAAGTTAAAAAAAATATCAAAAAAATACTATGTGCACTTTTAACCATCGAGATTCAAACTTCAGATTCACTAACAGGGGATCTTCCTGTTACAAACAAAGAGCTGCCATGCATTCATGTCCTTGCACTCCCACTGTTCCTCCCCTGAGTGACTGGAGCCCGTGAATAAGAAACAGATTCAATGGGGACTTTGTGAGAACGTAAAATTGAATGTTTACACATAGTTCTAAATTTTGGCAGCTTACTTTCATGTATAAGAGCTCACTTGATTCTTAAACTGCGCCAGGTTAGGGGTTATCAACTGCCTTACAAATTACTGAGAAATGTAGTATAGCTTCAATAAGTTAGCAATTAAAAACCCAGCCAGGACTCTTTTGACTAAATTCAATGTTCCTGCCACTATTAAATGTTGACCTCAAAAAAGAAACCAACTCACCATTTGCTCAGTAACTTTTAACCAACAGTTTTATCAATTTTATTTAGTATTTTTTTCTTATATGACTAAAGCATAAATTATTAGTGTTATCTTTTGTGACATCAAAAACTATAAAAAATAGGGATAGGAAAATCACTGTTTCAGACTGATTAAAGAGAGCTTTCTCTGCTTATTATCTTATGAGATATTCTTTGTGTTATACCTATAACTTAAAAGTGGATTTTGTTTAATTCCATTTAGCTGTCTGGGCACTCATAAGTATAATAAGATCTGTGGATATTAAATAGAAGAAGTCACAGTTACCATCTGATTAAAATTGCACTTTGTTTAGAGGACACATAGCAAATGGCAATCAGAAAGGCTCACTAAAAGACAAATACTGAGTAACAAGTACAGGGTCATTGTGAACTACATCATATTAAGTAGTGACGTTGTTGTGGGCTTCTCAGATTCCTCTTTCAGATTCTTTCCTTTTGTGCACATCATTGACACATAGGGAGAGAGAACCATGGCAAAGGCATTGCTCAAGCCCCTGCTTTAAAGAGAAGGAGAAAGGATTGAAGGAGCCAGAAGGATCAAGGACATCACAAAAAAACCCATAGAAACAACTAACCTGGCTCCTAGGGACTCACAGAGTCTGAACCAAATCAGGGAACCTGCATGGATCCAGCCTAGGCCCTCTATATATCAGTGACAGTTGTGTGCCTTGGTCTATTTGTGAGACATTTAACAATGGGAATAGGAACTGTCCCTACACTTTGGCAGGCCTTTGGGAACCTATTCCTCATACTGGATTGCCTTGACCATCTTTAAAACAAGAAGTGCTTCATCTTACTGTACCTTGATATGTCATGCTTGGTAGATACTCATAGAAGGGCTGCCTCTTTCTGAACAGAAGCAGAGGAGGCGTGGATTTCTGGGCAGGAGAGTGGGGAGAGACTAGGATGAGAGGAGGGAGGGAAACTGGGGTCAGCATGTAAAATAAATAAATTACTTAAATTAAGAAAAGTTGAATCAAGGTCAATGGCCAAGCAAGAGAATTAGGAGAAAGTCTTGGAAGGTAAGCTCACACTACATAGAGATGCTTCTGAACTCTGTTTTTCTTATGGTTTCTAACTTGACACTAATGGTTATATATGTGTGTGTGGTGGGAATGTGTGTGTGTGTGTGTGTGTGTACATATGGAATAACAAAACCTAAAGCATATACAAGGCCTTTGAAATGTTAGTGGAAAGTTCTAGATTCTGAGATTGTGACTGCTCAGTTACAAAAGTCCCAAGAGAGAGTGGGAGGTCATAGTAGTGAGGCCAGCTCTTCCAAAGAAAGAAGAGGAATCTGAGGAAGTAGAATAGTGACTGAACAGGGCAGAAGGTTCTTAGGTTAGACTATAAGGAAATCAACTGTGAAAAAGAACAAAGCCAGGAAAGAGGAAAAAGATTTGCAAGATGCTAGGAGAAATGCAGAAGTACTCCTATTAAAGGTATATTCCAATAGAAAACACCAAGAATGGTCAATTGTACTCGTTTACTTTGAATATATAATTACTTATTCAGAGTCAACAGTAATGATGCTCACGGAAATGCACTTTCCAAGAAATGCTTTCATAAGTCTATGTAGATGACCTCTTCTGTGTAAATGTCCCTGCCTTGCTATTTAAAAATACTTATGACCTGTGTCTATGTATATGTCCCTACCTTGTTATTTACAAAATACTAATGAACTATGTCTGGGTACATGTCCTTTCCTGCCTTACTGTTTCAAAATACCTATGATCTGTGTCTGTGTACATGTCCCTGCCTTGCTATTTACAAAACACCGATGACTTTCATTTGTGTACATGTCCCCAGTCTTGCTATTTAAAAATACTTAATACCTGGGTTTGTGTACATGTCCTTGCCTTGCTTTTTACAAAACAATGATGACTTGTGTTTGTGTACTTGTCCCAGCCTTGCTATTTATAGAACACTGTGTATGTGTCTCCTGCCTTGGTATTTACAAAATACTGATATAGACCACAGGATATACAATGAGTGTAGGCAATACTAAGAAGTCTAACATAAACAATTACAATTTTGAGAACAAATAATCTTTGAGAGTTGTATTTCATCTTTTTATTGGTAATTAGCTCCGTAATGTTCTTCAAGCTCATTGTAACAAAGACTGTGTCTATCTACCTCTAAGATAGAAATACATTTATGGTTTCCAACTTATTAAAACAACTTAGCACAGAAATTTGGGGCTGTATATTTTACCACATTCTCTACAATGTTTTCTTTTTACGCTTTCAATTTTAAAATTTTTAAGAGAAAAAGAAGAGAGAAATGATTTAATTTAAAAAATCCAAGAAAACTTTAGCATGGTATTATACAATGATGACATTTTCATACCTTTTAACTCTTTCACTTTGTTCTGATGTCCTATCCCACTCCCCTCCCCCACTGTCTTGTCCCTCTTGCTGATGCTGCAGCTACCTTTACGCCCATTTTCTTTTTACTTTTAAATATATATTTAATTTTTTTTCTTTATTCTTTTACTTCGGCCATTTAAACCACCTCCTTAAGATCCTTGCCTGCTTTCACACATTCAAATCCATTTATTGAGGCAGGAGAAGGTGTGAATACAATTGAATGCGGTGGGGAGGAGCTTATTTGCATGGCTTTGGCTACTTTAAGTAACACTAAAGCCTTGCTTAATATTCTAGAAAAGAGCTGAGTTCTCAAGCACTCTGATATGCAAAGCCAGTTAAGTACCATTTGTATTTTTCTCTGATGAAAAGTGAAAAGTACCTGGCAGCCCAGGTGAGACAGCTGGAAGATGTATATCCTACCCAGCTATTATGTCACTATCAGTAAGAATGGGGAGAAAGCTCTTGCCCATAGTGGACATTACATATAACAACATGTAGTTCCTCTGTTCTCTATCTGCTTTTGGTTATGCATTTCCCTGAGAAACGACAATAAGGCTAGACAGAAATGATAGCATTAGTGGATGTTTAATATTAGACAATGTCTTAGATCTAAGGGCAATGCATCCAAATCAATGCTTTGTTTCTTATTAAAGAATAGTTATGTCTGTAAGTGAATATTTGAAACTTAATATGCATTATAACAAGGGGAATCAGATGCAATAATTGAACAATGCTAGTTTTTACTGTTTAATGAGTAGAAAAATGTCACGAGACTAATGAGAGGCTGGTTACTTCATCACTGAGTGGACAGAATAACAGGTTATTTACCACACATAGTGTTAGAGCACAGCAGGCTGATTCCATCACTGTGTCCTTAGAGTTAAGAGCTCATCTGACCTACAGATTCACTGTTGTGGTGATACAGATGAGAAGACTAAGGGGCATGGAGTTGGAGGTGGCCAGAATAGGGAGTCTGGCTCCAGGGCCTGAGTTTTTGTTCATAGACACAGATGGTGACTCCGCTTAGCTTTGCCATTCCTCTTGCCTATGATTAAATTTTTTTCATCATAGATGATGACTTCTTTAAAGAAGGTCAAGGGAATTTGGCAGGTCTAGGCATACAAAGCATTTGGGAGGTATTCCTCAGAAGCCACAGTGTTAAATCTGTGGATGTACCAATTTAAAACCCACAGATCTCTTTTTCTGTTATCTCCAATGTCATCATCTGCTACAACTATATCTTTAATACTTATTGTTTCATTTTCTTTACAACATTTCATATATTTGTTTTTGATGTGCAAAGTGTTCCCTTCTTGGTATAAATGGAAAAATATTAGTCTGTGACAGAGTGAGGACTCAAAACTCTGTTCTTTGAGTCTAGCCTGAGGTTTTTCACACTGAATGTTCAATCAGTCTAGATTAATTAATCAGTCAGATTAAGATGTATTCCCTGATCATTTAGCTACAGACACAATTTCTTAGTTGCACATAAAATGTCTCCTAACATAGTATGTTTACAAAAGGTAAAATGTATTTAAATGAATTTTGTATAAGACTGAATACCAACCCAGCACTTAATGTATATGGGCTAGTGGTGAGTTTTAAAAATCCAGTTTCCTAGAAAGATTCCTGAGATTCCTGATTCTTCTCAGCCTCATTCAGAATGTGTTCAACTCTAAAGGCATGTTGACAAACCCACAACCAGTCCATTTAGAGAACACTACTTGCTATAGCATCTTTTATGAAGAACTATGACAATACATACTAAATAAAATTGAATGATGTTCTTTTCAATCTTGTTTAACAATAAAAATTGCCTTTATGGAATATCTGATAATTTTTTACAAACAGTGATTTGCAAGGACTGCATGAACTATAGCGCCCTTCTTGTTTTAATAGACATTTATCAGATGGTAAGGAATTATAATATGGAGATGAAATTTTGATCACTGTTTAAATCGTCATTTCTGAAGCAAGATGGATCTGGACTGTCCCATCTGGTCATGTGACCTTGTCAGTTTGTCATACAATAATGTCAGTTAATCTCTGTTTCTCAGTTTCCTGTTGGTCTAATCAAATATGAATCCTTAGGAGAATTCAAATACCTTGATTGTTAGGGGATGACAGGAAAAGTGAAATAATCCACACTTGGTGAGCAGCATGGATCCTGTTGTATCTTTTCTTTAAGCTTTAAATGTTTCCCATTTAATGTACAATAGGTGACTTTGACCCCAGTAGACAGAACGTGAGTGTGTCTAATACAGCTGTTCTTTGCTTTTTCAAAGTAGAGTTTCTACTTTGGATTCATTACATTCAGCCTCTCATCTTTCTGTGCCCATTTGGAATAATTGTGACAACATGAATGCATAACAGAATACTTTAAATGGAGTGATAGTGCTTCATGGTACTGTCCATCACTCTAGATTATGTCTTTGGAGAGGACGTTTGCATGACAAAAATATTGCCAATATTGAGCAAGCATTGAGATAACCAATGCCTGGTTTGCACTTCTCTGTCTGCTGTCTTTGGAGAGCCAAATGAGCCTTTCACAATACTAAAACAAAAACTGCTACCTACAACATAATGGGAACAGAATGCAGAAAGTCATAGTTAGAAGGGGAGCAAGAAAATGGTTCAGCAAATTAAGGTGAGTCCTTTTACAGCCAAGCTGAGCATACACCAAAATATGTCCATGAAAGTTGAAGAAATCAAGTAAGAAACCACAGAACTCATTTCTCATTTTTAGTAGACTAAAAAAAAAAGACATGTAGGAGAAGGTTTGAAGGGAATCTCTCATTCATCTCTCCTGAAAATAGCTCTCCACGAAGAATCCAGTCAAGACTTTAGATTTGGTAGAAATTTAAATCTAGGCAGTTAGATTTGAAACCTAGAACCAGGCCCAACATAGTTGGCTAATCTCTACGTCCCACTGTCAAGCCACTTTGTGGACAGAGTTGATAAAGCATCAGTACAGGGAATTGGCAGTACCCCCAACCTTGGAAGCAGCACAAGAAGCAAAACTCCAGTTGCTTCAGAGCACTGCACAAAGCTAGGAGAGGTTTTGATTTGACACTCAGGTCCAGGTCCATGAAGAAAGACCCAGCACAAACTGAAAGTAAATAGGTCACCATCACAGATGATAGCTTCAGGCCAGTACCCTCCAGGCCTATGCCTCCAAGGCATGGCCTTAACACACATCCGAGACTGTGCAGCTTCTTACAGCTGTGAAATATAGGCCTGACCAAACTTAACATGCCCTAACTGGCAAAAATGATCATAACTCAACATTTTGACATGATATAAATGCTATTTCCTGGAATTAGAACATGATGGTAAGCATGGACAGCCCTAGTACATAGTTGTAGGCTAGTGATAGTGTATTTCTATTCTAGTTAACATTGATGTAGCTGATTGCTATGGCCTTGGAACATTATTCTAGCTCGGTAGCAAATAGGACCTGGTCATATTCCATTGTAGTACAAGCATTGGCTGACTGAGTGTTCAGGTTATGCACATTGAGGAACTTACCATAAACATAAGTGTGCCATATAATCTGGGACAGATTCATACACAAGGACTCTAGTAAGAGTAGGATAGATTTTTCAGTGCCCAACACATGTTAATAACCATGGGCAAGATATCTGGACCTACCTGGAACAAAGGATAAGCTTTAGGAGACATTCAGGTCTCTCTTCTCCCTGAATAACAGACTACATATGATACAGGCTGAGTTTTGAATTTTCCTGTGTACAGAAACAGAAACAACAAACTTCCAGTACACCTGGGCACCATTAAGAGCTAACATAGCAAACACAGACTTAGAATTTCTGAAAATATAGGCATAAACAAAGCCAAATTCAACATTAAGAATGCATTATTAATCCTTCAATGCATACATGGTTTTCAGACTGACAAAAAATGAGTTTTTTAAAAACCATGTCATTGCCCAGTACAATAGTGCATACTAAGCTGCCAGAAAGTGACCAGGTTGTAACTGATCTGGAAAAATCTCCCCCAAAGAACAGAAAAGCTGCTCCACAGAAAATCTGAGAGCTTCAAGAAAACGCTGGGATATACTTCAGTATTCTAACCAAAGAAAATTAAAAGAGACCAGACAAATTCTTCAGCTGAAGAACATACTCAAGAAAATTAAAAACATATTAAGCGATACCAAACAGACTAAACACAAATGAACTGAAGAAAACAGTTTGGAGATAAGAGAAGGATGAAGAAAGCTCAATGGCATGAGGACATTGAGAAAAGAGCACATGTTCAAAATTCAAGAAAGACTGAGAATGCCAACGTATACACAACTCATTTTGAGAAATGATAACCAAAATCTCACCAAACCCCACTCACAACATTAGTCATCAACAATGAGAGAAGAAACAATCAGCACAGTGGTGTCCAATTTACACAACCAGCAGAGTTTTCAGCAACCTCACAGGCTTAAGGTCTGTTTAGCTTTAACTTTTAACTGGACCCATCCTATTCATATGAGCAGGAAATCTTAAGTGAGGGATTGTCCAAACCAGAATGGTCTGTGAGCATCTTTGTGTAGCTCTGTCTTGTGCTTTGAGACTAATGTGATTTTGGGACTAGGCTGGTGGGAAAGTGCTCATAAAAAAAATGGAGCCTGCAACGTGGGTACTAAGAACTTCCATTTAAAACTTAACAAACTTATAAAGCTTATAAACTTAACAAAAGCTTATAAAGAGATTTTAGAAACAAAAAAAAAAAAATAGAGACAAGCAAGGCTTCTTGGTAGCAGCATTTTTCTCGGGTGGGCTCTCTTTCTCTCTCTTTTGCTAGAGACAAGCAGAGACTTGGGTGGGTCTCTTCAAGGAAGTCTTCCTGAATTGGCATAAACAGCAAAAACAAAACAAAAAAACAAGAGTCCACATGGCACTTTTAACAATTCAATGGTATATACCAGCAGCTGGTAGTGGCAGTGACCACATCTCCAAGCCAGCAGCATGCTGCTTGATGGCAGCATAGACCAAGGTAGTGAGCACAGCTTTTACTGCTGGCGGTAAACATAGCCATGCCGTATTGGAAAGCAATGTTGCTGTTTAGCAGATCAAGACTCGTGGACAGAAAAAGGTAAAGATTTACAGAAAAGACAATTTAATATAAAGAAAAAACTCTTAAGGCTTAGTGTGTTTTAAAATATACATAGGCTTGAGAGACAAAAAGAAACAGGATAAAGTGGTTTAAAAAAATAGCAAGAAAGAGAGTAGCTGGGTGTGGAGGCACGCACCTTTAATTCCTGTACTCTGGAGGCAGAGGCAAGCAAATCTCTGTGATTTCAAAGTGAACCTGGTGTACAGAGTGAATTACATGGGCAACCAAAATTACACAGAGAAACTCTGTCTCAATAATCAAAAATATAGAAGTAAAAAAAATAGAGTAATAATACAAAAGCTACGTTGAAAAAAAAAGGTAAATACACGAAGAATCTGGATACTGTAAGCTATTGTGTTGTTTTTGAATTGATCAATTGCTAAGGAAGAAACAATAACCACTAAAATACACTTGATTACCAATGCTGAATTAATCCAATTTATATAGTTTAAAAGTGCTTTGATTTTAAAATTTAAGTCTAAGGACAGGTTGCTGGGAAAAAGAGTTTCTATTTTTGTTTCCACAGAAAATGAAAAGTGATGGATTCCTTCAAGACTAACATGGTTTAATCAAGCAAGAATCCCCTGAAGCAGTGTCCCAGGTGATCTACCATTTAAAACATCTGGGACAAGGCAGCCTAGCATACCACTACAGCAAGAATTTCTGTGTCCTCTTAGGATCCCCAAGACATCACCCCCTACCAGCAGGAATCCCTTTGAAAGGAATGGCACCCAAATTCCCAAATAATGTTTATAGATGTTTGTTTTCATTTAAATAGGCTTAGTTATAAATGGTTAATAATCACAACCAATCTGATTTTAAAGGTAAAAGGGGGGGTTATAGTATAGAAATATATAATTTGTTTTGGAATGAATTTCCATTTATTGATACAATTTAAGGTCAATTTTGTGATATGTATAGTTCACCTCTTGTTTAGGTATTATGTTTATATAGCTCATTTAAAAATGTAATGTATAATTTAGTACAGATTATAGAAAGTGACAATAATCAAAACTTATAGTTATGTTAGTTAGGATTTTTAGATATGCAGAGATATATTTGAGATGAATATTTTTCAAACCTTTCAAAGACCTACAGAATATGGCATTTAAAATGATTTAGGGTTTTTCTTGATAATGAGACATAACTTCTCCTGGAAACACCACCTGTGCCAGAAAGGAAGATGGACATCGAAGAAACTCATTATGGAGTTTGCTTCTAATATGACAAGTCTAGCCATTTGGGTAAGATACTGCTCTTTTGTAGACTGTTTAACTATATGCCTTATAAAGTAGATGCGCAGGACCCACAGAAAAGTTATTACTGATACAAGATGGACATTGCTACAGGATTTCTGTTTCATGAAAGAGTCTCCCAGACATTCTACAGGACACAGAGAAAAGTGACTGACACACTGCCAATACAGGTGGACAGTTTAAAGTTTCCTGCTTTTCTGAGGAGTCTGCCAGATACCCTATGGCCTATAGGCTGAAATGAAACATGACAGAATAGTTTCAGGTGATTGAACAGGCAGAAAGTTGTCTCTGTTATTTCTAGAGTTTATATATTATCTTTCTGTGGTCTTTGATGGAGTTGAAGACAGATAGTTATGGTTATATTTTTCCTTAGTTAGGAATAAAGATAAGTTACATATAAGACCTCAGACTCACAAAGATAGAATAGATGATGGAATATTTTCTTAAATCTTGCTAAATGTTAATAAGCTAAATATTGTTGAATATAGTTCTTATTTGATAACTGTTTTGTTATATGTACTTTTACTATGTTAAAGTTAAAACTCTTTATATAATCAGAAAAGAGGAGATGATGGGGAATGTCAATCTGTAAATGTTTCTCTTATTGGTTAATGAATGAATCCCTGTTGGCCTATAGGAAAGCAGGACAGGCAAGACTAAGAGACGAGGATAACTCTGGGAGAAGTATTAGAGAGTAGTCAAAATGTAGGACCAAGAGGAGTAAGAGGTGTGAACTCTTTCTCCAGTGATATAAGACCACGTGGAAATACTTACATTGATAGAAATTGGTTAATATTTAAGATAGAGCTAGCCAATAAGAAACACTAGTAACATGCCAACACTTTTATAATTAATACAGTGTCTCTGTGTGTTATTTGGGGCTAATGTGACTATGGGACCAGGCTGGCAGAAAACTGCTCATAATAAGGGCCTACCTCACTGTTGGTGGCAACATTGCATAGGCTGGTAGACCTGAATTGAATAGTAAGGCTAGCTAATTATGAGACTATGAAGGAGTGAGCAACCAGCATTCTCCCAAGGATTCTAATTTATGTGCTTTCATGAGTTTGTGTCCTGACATCCCTCTGGGAAGTGCTGTGACCTGAAAGCTGAAATAACCTTTTTCTTCCTCTTAGTTTTTCTTGCTTATTGTGTCTCTCACAGAAATAGAATGGAACTGCAATACCTGGATGGAGTGGGATAAGATTATTTTCAGTATTAATGGGATGATGGGAACAGAGGGCAAACGAAGCCATAAGAGCTGAAGGAGAGATGAGCACACCCAATACAAACAAAAGAAGTGAGACTGTATCTCTGCTGGACCTATCTATAGGAAATGTTGAAGAGAATTTTTCAAAATCAAAGACATGAGCATTAGTGAGTAATGAGAAAACACAGAAGAGCATAGAACTCACTAATAAATAATTACATGATCATTACAGGATTTTTCACTATTGTAAACACAATGAAAAAATCATTCCTGTGTTTAGAATGAAGACTGAGAACAAGAAAAATAACTATGTTAACATCATGAAAGAGAAATAAATGAAATCTTCAACATTCAAACTGTGGGGAGAAATGGCTATAAGTGTAGAGGTCTTCAGGGCATTTTCTTTTGTTCTTACAAATTGATTTTTGCCTTATCTTTTTACTCATGTCAAGCTGTTTTCACTCCAGAATAGCTTGTTATATGTAAAAGATTACATGAGCCTCAAAGCAAAATCTGTATGAGACAAACCTAAAATAAACAAGTTGGTAAAACACTGCTCAAGTGAATCACCTGGCTACTGGGAAGAATATAAGAGAAAAAAATTAAAACAGCAAGCATAGCAAACCAGAAAAGAAGCTATGTGAGGTCTGAGTATAACTTAACAATTTGTAAATATGATATATATTAATATATAATGTAAATTATATATACTATATAATTGATTGATTACCCAACTAGAAGACAGAGTGACTCAATGCATTAAAAAAATAAAAAGTATGATTCACAAAATTCACTTTGGAAGGCACACAGAGACCTGAAATGTGAGGATGCAGTCAAATATTTCATGCAAATGGGATCTAAATCTTCATGAGCATATCCAGATTTATTATGGATAAAGTAGAATTTAAATAAAAATATACGACAAGTATCACTGAAGGTCAAATATAATGACACAGAGGTCAATTCAGTGAATGGAAGTAACATTTCAATGAATATATGCATGCAATATCTGAATATCTTGTGTATCAGACATATTAACAGGCCAAAAGAAATAGACTTGGCTATGAGTGGGACATTTCTCACTATACCCCTCACTATAGGTTAAAGATATGATCGATCCTTAACTAGTGACCTGATTGTAAGACCACAGTGGGATTTTTGGGAGGCATGGTCTATAGAAAAAAGTTATGATACTGGATGGGTGGCTTGGAAAGTCATTTTGTATTCTAGGATTTACTCATCTTTTTTATTCTGTAGCTACCATAAAGTTTTTTTAATACATACACTGAAGCTATTATAATGCTTTCTAGAGGCCCAGAAGCAGTAAACATCCATCCAAATCTCCAAAGCAAGAAACTAAAGTGTTCAGTTAGAAATGAAAATGGAGACATTAAAATTGATACTACAGGGCTGGAGTGATGGCGCAGTCATTAAAGGCTAGGCTCAACACCAAAAATTGATACTAGAGAAATTCAAAGGATCATTAGCTAGTATCATGAATCAGTATTTGCTCTATATGCTACCCTAAAGGAAACAGACAAATTTGTAGATATATTCACTTTATCAAGACTAAATCAACAATATGTAGAAGATAGAAAATTCCAATCACTGATAAAAGAAAAAGAAAACCTCAGGATATTGGTTTCATATGTGACATCTACCAAAATGGAAGAATAAATAATTTTAAACACATTCTATTAGTACAGTATTCATCTATGTATTGCAAGGCTCAATATATGCATCACAATATTCAGAGAGAAATTTGGTAAAATTCAACTTTCTCTCTTCATACAAATGCTAAGAATTTGATCTAGAAAGAACAAACTTCAGCACTATGAAGGCTGCTTGTAATAGGCCAGCAGCTAACATACTACGTGCATAAAAGACCTGGAAGACAGACAGATGCTGGATTTCACTGTTTATTTAACCCAGTACTAAAATCCTAGTCAAGGAAGTCAGGTAAGAGGAAAATAATGGCATTCCAACGGAAAAGGATGTCATCAAACACTCACGGTTTTCATGTGATATGATTTGATCTATATAGAACCCCAAACACCACACAGATATGGCTATTTGTTAAAACCAGTATATAAATTCAGCAAAGTTCCAGGATACAAACTCAATATACAAAACTCAATAGCATCTCTATAAGCCAATAGTGAACTACATAAAATGGAAATCAAGAAGGCAGTCTTACTGATAATAACTTTAAATAACAAAATACATGGGAAGAAAATTAGCTGAAGAGGAGAAGGGCCTATACAATGAATGGCATTTAAAATTAATGAGAGTTAAAGAATAAACCAAAGTGGGAAAACATTTTATGTTCCAAAACTGGAAAATACGTAGTTGAAATGGCCATAATATTTTTTGTTATTTATAGGTGCAATACAATCAACCTTTGTAGGCTACTTCTATAATGAATTTTATAGTGATTTTAGAATTTATATGTAACCATCAAAACTTGCTAATAGCCACGGGCACCTTATACAATAAATCACATTTTAGAAAATATATAAAGACATAATAAATTAAAATGATGTCATTTTTATAAAAACATACCTAGAAAATATCAGTGAGGGACTATAGTAAAAATGTTTTACTCAGCCAAACTAAGAGAAAGAGAGAACATATAATTAGTAAAATTATTGAATAAAAGGTGAAATTGCAACAGATACCAATAAAATACAGAAAAACACTTGAATACACCTTAAAGACTTCTGTTCCATTCACTTCTAAATCTAAAAGAAACTGATTAAATTCCAGACATATGTGACCTACCAAAATTAAACTAAGACATAAACAGCTAACCAGATCTAAAACAAATACAATCAACTAGAGTGAAACTGAGATAAACAAACAACAACAACAAACAACAAAACTACCAACCACAATTCCAGGCCTAAAGTTCCTTACGAACTTTAAAGCAAGGCGAACACCTACAAATCACAAAGGTATTTATAAAATAGAAAAGGTGCTACCAGACTCTTCTTACACTGATTCTAAAACCAGATGAAGATACCGTGAATATTGTATCACCCCCTTTAAGAAAATAAATTCAAAATTCTCAAAAATATTTGCCACCAAATTTCAAGCATTTAAAAATTAATCATTCATCATGGTCACGTTGGCTTCATTCCAGAAATGTTTCAGCGTACACTAATCACTAAATATATTGTGGCACAAATGTACTCAATCAGTAAAGAAATAATATGATCATTTCAAAAGACATAGAAGGAGGCATGGACCAGTTCCTACAGCACTTCATGATGAAAGCCCTGAAGAAACTAGGGTTAGCAGGAACACATCTCACACAGTAAAGCCACCTTTCTGATCCTGCTTTGGGGAAAGCAATCCTCTTCACTTCCATTTGATGGTGATACAGCACACATATATTTTGTACCTGACATTTTGTTTAACATGTTATCTCCAGTTCTATCAATGTTGTCCCAAATGACAATACTTGATTCTTTTCTTTTCATGGCTTAGTTGTGTTTCCTTGTACATACTGTCACATTTTTTTTTATTATCCATTTATCACTTTTGAACTCTTAGGATGTTTCCATTTTATGATTATTGTGAATAGTTCATCAGTGAACATGGAAATAAATACAACTCTATCTTCAGCATGCTGATATAATATATATATATATATATATATATATATATATACATATATACATATATATATTATTTAATTTGGGCATCTTTTTCAAAGATTCAATCTAACTTTTTATTATTTGATGTATATTTGGACTGATCATAAGCAGAATTTGCAATGCTTGATGAATGTAAACATAATTTGTAACTGTAATATTTTTAAATTCCAAATGCATAATAGTATAGTTTTGAATTTTGAAAAAACAGGACATTGATAAAGACTCTACATAATAGCTGTGTGTTGGTGGCACATGCCTTTAATCCCAGCACTTGGGAGGCAGAGGCAGGCGGATCTCTGTGAGTTGGAGGCTAGCCTGGGCTACGGAGCTAGTTCCAAGACAGGCTCCAAAGCAATACAGAAGTACAGAAAAACCCTGTTTCTAAAAACAAACAAACAAACAAACTAACAAAAAGACTCTATATGATCTCCTACTCAAAAACAAAGTATTTGATTTGTTATTCAAGAGAAGATGGTGAAGAGGTCATGAGGATCTAGTCCTTAGGAAATGAGTCTTTTGAAAATGATGCAGATTTACTGCCCGGTAATGAAATGCCTAGGTAATGTGACAACAAATGTGTCATACTTACGAATATCATACAATGCTTCTGCCAACTCCAGTCTGATCATAAGGTCTTCCAGCTGGACTTTAGTTTCAGAGTGTTTGCTTAGTGGCCCTGGCTTCTAGTAAATGAGATGGAATAAGAAGATTTTTTAAAAGGTCTTTTTGTTCTGAGTTTTGTGAGAATGTTTTGTGTTAAGCCCATTAAAAAGCACAATGGCCTCTTTACAGCCCTGCTTTTTATTTTGTAATGTGTAAAACTTTGTGCATATTGTGTGTGTGTGTGTGTGTGTTTTAAATTTGAGGAAAATCACGAGCAATGATGAGCCATTTTTCCTTTTAATCAATAGATATGCAATATACTAGGAACATTTAGAAGTACTCCACAGCCTACTCAGGCTCCTATCACATCTCTGTATAGTTAAGTGTGTCTTCAGCAAGGTGTGTGTGTGTGTGTGTGTGTATGTGTGTGTGTGTGTGTGTGTGTGTGCGTGTGTGTGCATATGTGTGCATATGTGCTTATGTGTGTGTGTGTATGCATGCATGTGTGCTTGTGTGTGTGTGTGTGTGTGTGTGTTCTCAGCAATAAGTGAACTGGGAAACGATTTGAACAGGGAGTCAGGGACCTGGATTCCAAGGTGGGATCAGATCATCTAGTAATTGTCCATACAGCTTGAAGTCAATCATATACACCTGAGTCAGAGATTTGAATGATGCTTTCTGTTAACTTCAGAAAATACAATGAGCCTTAGGGACATGCTACCTTACCAAAAAAAAAAACAAAAAAACAAAAAAACAAAACAAAACAAAACAAAAAAAACAGTGCCTAGTGAAAGCAGCCTCCTCCAGTTAAGCAGGAGACAAACGAGAAACTGGAGAAGTCACAATGATTCAGGCAAGCAGCCAAGTCCCCACCGGGACAGAGGGTGGGAGAAGCCTGAGTGGTGATTTCACTTAGAGGGTCAAGGTTAAAGACTGTTCATTTCCTTCAGGAATAAAATTGTGGCTAAGGACTTGTGGTTAAGAGTATCACAAAAAAGTAGCAGATAGGGGCAGAGAGATTTCTGACTGAAAGGTATTATTACACAGAACAGAGGCCAGATGATTGGCTTAGCCACTTGCCAGGAGCTGTCAGTAAATTAGTAGAGATGTTATAGCCTGAAAACTGAGAGACCCAAAGCTACTATAATGTGGCTGAAGACATTTCAAAATACTTCAAGTGCAGAGGCAGAGAGAATGAGAAAGAGAGAGAGACTACAAACATGTGCATGTCCACAGACAGGATTTACAGAAAGAAACAATACTAATGTAGCTTTGAACTGAGGAAAATTATAACCATCTAAATTATATAAGCAATTAATAAAATCTAAGATTCAAGCATATACAAAGAAGAACATCATTTGAAAAATAGCAATCACGCTAAGCGGGCTGAAATTTCTGCAAATACATGTATCTGAAGCAAAATGGACTAGGTTGATGAGTATGGTAAAAGACAGCTCATACTGGGGTTTGTATGCAGGAACAGGCTCTTTACAGTAATAACAAGCTGGAGGACATTGGCCCTGTGACCTCAATTTGAAACACACCATCCTGTGACCAGTTTCCTATGTTTGAATTTATTGCCTTAAAATCTTCTATTTTTGGCACAGACACTGCAATTTATGAATTCTAAGATATATTCACTGTGCTTGACAACTCCTTTATTTCTATCCTATCCCAAGTTCAATCTTATGGCCAAGCATTAAAAAAACACTCTTTGAAGGGTGTGTCTAAAAGAATTACAGCATTTAGAATTATAAACTATAATGATTTGCATAATTACCAGGGTATGAATTATCAAGTTCCATGAAGGAATGGCAATGAACTACCAATGCTTGCTTTGCCTTCCAAATGGAACATGTCTGGAGTAAGACACTAACTAGTATGTGCCCACCCTCATACTCTTTCACTGTAAATGATTTCTTAAAGCTGCTTGGTCCCTACTTTTATAAATCCTTAATTTTGAACTTAGGGCTGAGAAAATGGCTCAGTGGATAAAGGTTCCTGTTTGTGCAAGCATGAAGACCAGAATTCCAATCTCCATCCTCCTTATAAAGCTGTGTAAGGTGTGAAATCCAGATTTATCTTCTCGTGAAACAAGAGGATCACCACAAAATCATGAGACAGATAGCCTGGCTTATTCATCAGCAAACAAGGGACAAGTCTCAAACAAAGTGGAAGACTGATTCTCGATGTTGTCCTCAGATTTCCAGGTATGTGTTGCAGCACAGGAGTGTACATACATACATACACAATTATTTACACAAATATTTACAAAATGACAACCTCAAAATTCTTCATATTCCAGCCTCAGCTTTACTTGATGACTTGAACTCTATCATCTTTCCTTTGTGTAGGTTACCTGTCTTTCTGTTTCATCGCTGAGCTGTCTCTATTCCTAGTAAAGGTGAACTTCATACTCTCAGCAGTTCCAGGACGGGACATGTGAATTGCTTCTCTTTTTGTTATTAAAAAACAGACTTATTATAGATCCATAAATATATTCTTTCTCATTTACAAACCTGAAATAATGCATCCTTCTCTTGTCCACTCCAATGACTACAGCCTCTCCACATCTTTCGACATAACACAATCTCTCTCAGAGATTTAGATTCTACTGTTTGCTCTGTTGGTTCTCTGCTCCCAGATAGACATATAACTCCAAACCCTACCTCTTTCAAGTCTTTTCAGTGGTCTCCTTTCCTGTAACACTTCCAAAGACTTTTCTGTCCCACAGTCTGAGTCTTCAACCATGCTCCTTAACCCCACTCCATTTTATGTTCCCCTAAATTTCTTATCATAAGTTATTCTTTCTGTGTAATTTTGTTCTGGTAATGGTACCTCTCTTAACCACATACAGACATTAGACTGAAAACTCAGTGCCCATAAATAATTTTTTCTTTAAAACAGTGTGATGACATTTGCATATCATAGTACAATCGCATCCAATAACTATACTAATTTAAAGTATCTAAGCTACGGTTGGCAAAATATCCAAGTGAATGACCTCATCAAGACATGCTTATTTCTCATAATTCTGGAAATCCAAGACCAAGACATGAGGGCTGAAGCATCTCTTCTGGGTGAACTGATGGAAGTTGTCTCTGTGTACAATGTGGCACATGGAGAAGTCTAACTCCTATTATAACATGAATCTTATCACTGTGGTCCCAACCCAGCAACATTAAACCTTCTTTTCTCCCAAAATCCCTGCACCAAGTATCGTCACAGGTTCAGATAGTTAGGACTCCAATCAATAATTTTTGTGAACACAAATATTTAGTTTATAACAACATGGTTTTGTTGTTAATAGAGTTTCTTCACAAAATAAAGATTGATGAAAGCTTTGGTCAAATACAGCTTAAATTTAGCAAAACTAGATATACACACAAACTGCAAAAGATAGGACTGAATTTAAAATGGCATTCACAGTGGTGTCACATAGTTCATCTTTAATAGAATAGGTCACTGTGTGCTAAATATTGATTCTATGGTTGGGATAAAGTATACTCCTTGTTTAAGTAAGCTCTATTAATATCAAATCTTGATCATATTGTTATATAAAGTGATGTCAGTTAGCCACTCACAAGGTTACCTTCTGAGAATGGAGACGATATGAAAGAGCTATTGTTGTTTGTTCTTGCAGAAGAAAATCTGGCATAGAAACCAGGAGAAGTAGTCTAGAAGAGTAGGCATTTATCTAAATGAAAAGTGATGCCCCAGAGAGTGATATGCAAATTCACTTGAGGTAGCTCAGACTTCTTGTTAAATATCAAATATTACGTACAATTTATGTTTACCAACTTTCTTCCTGATCAAAATACAGTACTTAATATTTCCATTAAAACTATTTTATATTTATAAATTATTATAAATAATAAGAATAAAGATGCTATAAGTAAATATTATATTATATATGTAAATATGTATAAACATATATTTTTAGGCTGTCATGCATCACTGTTGTGATCTGTCACAGTTTTGGGTCCCATTACTAAATTAAAAATGATCTAATGTAGATTCATGTTATCAAATAAGCACAAAACACCCTTACAAACATTGGCACCATGTCTGTTTTCTACAATGTGAGTGGCTGGCCTCCGTTTCTACATGGTGGGGTCATATGAGCTTTAATTTTCTAGCTTTCCAAGTCTGTCATCAATGGCCTTAGGATATCATGTATTGTTTAACACATTGACCACAAGTGGCTAGTGGAGGTAAGTGTGCTCAAAATGTCTCAGGATATCACTTGAGACCAAAAGTTAGTTGGTAGACACATTCTTGGAAATACAAACCCACCTGTACTGACATTTTGGGGGGGTGCAGAAAACTTTGCTCTGTTATCAGTGAGAATCTTGGATTCTAGTTCTAAGGGGACCTGCTGATGCCCAGAAAGACAAGAGGCAGAGAAAGATGCTAATGATATTTGTATCTCATCTTTAAACACAAAGCACAAATAGTTCATGATACATGTGTTGACCACAACCCAAGTAAGATGAAAGCATAACTCTTAACTCTCAGAGTGGCTCTGGGGGAATTGTATTATATGTTATCTCCATTCCTTGATGGAGATTTTGGGGCTCCCAGACAGTAAATCACATTCAAGTGCAGGGAAGTGGCAAACTCAGAGAGTAGAAAAGATACAATGTGGAGTTTTATTAAAACTAAAGAGATGAGAGCTACTAAAACCTAAAAGCCAGAGCCTATGAATGGATTACAAAAATCACTAAAGCTGGCTAAACCTTCTAGAAGAGATTACATAAGAGATGAAGATTTTCAAATTACCCTTTCAAAATTCATTCTTGGCAAGACATCGATTTAAGAATGCCAATGAACCCTTTGAGGCACTAAACACATAACCTCCTCCTTCTAAGTTTTAAGCAACTGAGAACTACATTTTGAAGAAAAAGATGTCCCGATGTTAGCAATCAGTTTTTTTTGTAATTTTTTAATGAAGTTATTTATTTAAATTAAGAACAATATTATTTTACATACCAATCTCGGTTCCCTCTCCATCCTGTCCTCCCATTCTTCTCACCATCTTCCCATCTGAACCCCCATCCATACCTTAGAGCCCATTACCTATGGAGGGATACTCTCAGCCTAGATACAGGGCTGAGAGTCTCTGTCCTAGCCCAGATGATGTGACAAACTTTGATGATCCCCCATAGCAAACAGCTTTATTTCAAACTTATTTGTGATCTTAACAGTGTTTCTTATCTTTCACCACAGACTGAAAGATGTGCCTAGTCTCTAGAAAGTTCTGGAACTTCATAAGTTTGGGATTTGCTTTTGTATCCAAAGCCTATCATGCAGTCTTTCTTCCATATGACTCAAGCTTCCCTGGTAGAGCTGGGGCAGGGAATGTGATGGAGCTGGAAGTACCAGGAAGGCTTTCTGCACAGAGCTGGACCAGCTGCATTAGAGCTCAGGCACTGTTCTGTCTTCTTATCTCCTGAGGAGAGAAGACAAGGTGATATGGAGGGAAGACTTCTTTCCCTGATGTGCGTGCCAGTCACAGGAAGTGAACTCTTGCAAGCTGGCTGCAGCAAGATGTGGTTATTCCTATAATACTAAAAGAGCTCAACCCCTTTTGCCTTATTCTAAGATAGTCTTGAGATGAGTTGGTAAAAGTGGATAAAAGATGGCTCCAGGTCAGAAAGAATATTGTTTTCAATGTTAAAGATTTTAGATGGTCCAGTGCTGAGGAATGAATGAAGACACATTTGGAGATAACACCTACCCTGAGACATAGTTGGATGCTAGAAGAAAGAACATTGGGGTTACAGACACAAGTGCTAAGGCCTTGGTGAAAAGTGGTAATGAGAATGAAATCTTCCATGGTACTTCTAGCATTCAGTGAAGCATGTTACACAATTATGTTTCTATTATATTTACTTTAACAAGTTCATATGTTGATCACACCACTTAAAAACTCATTTTTCTATCCTTCATGAAAGATGACCAAACAGAAGAAACTTCTAATTGCACCATTTTTTCAACTTTGTATATGATCCTGTGGGTGGCATTTACACATCTCATGGATTAATTAGTGTCCACTGCAAAATTCATTATAAATTGTCCCAGTTATTATTAATTTTGCCAGTAATTTAATATTTTCTTCTTTAAGAATTCCATAGCATATTTTGATCCTATCTATTCCCCCTCCTCTTTACTACTACTCCAAGGTTCACCAACTTCTCACTCTTCCAAACTTTATGCCCTGTCTTTTTTTTTTTCCTTGTAGTCACCTGCTGAGTCCAATTTTCACTGAGCACATACTTATGAGTGTGAGGACATCCACAAAAGCATTGCCACTGTCCTGGTTATTTTTTCTGTCAACTTGACATAAGTTAGAAAAGGAACTCTCAATTGGGAAATGCCCCATAAGATTGGCCTCTAGGCAAGTCTGCCTAGCACCTTCTTATTAACAAGCAATGTGGTAGTCTCAGCATGTTGTGGTGGTACAACCCCAGTGCAGCATCCTTCATAGCCTCTGCTTCAGTTCCTGCCTCCGGGTTCCAGTCTTGAGTCCCCCCCCCCCCACTCCACACACATACCACAACATTCCTTGATGAAGCATTGTGATGTGGAAGATTAATCCGATATAAACCCTTCCGTCATCTCTGCTTTTGGTCATGGTGCTTTATCTCAGCAATAGAAAGCAAAACAAAGACAGTCACTTTACCAGGGAATACATCATTAAAGTAAATTAACTATCCCTCTTTAAAAAAAATCATCAGTTATGAAAAACTCCTCAGTTAGTGGCTGAGCTCATGGTCCACCCCTACATGGTAGAGGCAACCACAGATACCATGGGCAGGTATCTGATTTCAATACTGGCACTGGCCCATTAATGAGCAAATCTTAGCTAGCCACGGATTTTATTCATGGAGTGGCATGGAACAAGCACAGACTATAAACTCCTTTAGAGAGCTCTTTTGGCTTTTCAAAGCTTGTATTCAGTGTGCTTTGTTTTGTAATTTGTTGTAGTTTCCGGTTCTTGAATGTGTCTAAGAAGCAAGCTAAGCCTTGCTTTTGCCTAGAGCTTCAAGATTCCTGAGCCTAAATTTCAGGCACTATAGTCAAAGCCAGACAAGAAGGCTCCCTCAAGAAGACAGCAAGGACAAAATGGCATTTCACAAATACAAGCTCCCAATTGACTCAGTAGTCAAGGCTGGTAAGTAAAGATCTCTCTCTAGAGGGTCTGGTGAACCAGCACTTTCCAACTAAATACAAACTGCATGCGTTTCACATGGGTAAACCTTTTCTCCAACCCAATCAAAATCACACCAGAAATTTAAACAATTCAGCATTGACTGAGGTAAGATGTGTGAACCCTGAGAAAAGGTTTCCATCTAATCACACCACCTCAGTTCAACCCAAATGCCAAGTGTGACTCTCATTCCAAACACTGGAAACCATGAGCCAGGAAAACGTGTTCAGTTGGCCCCAATGATATTTTACTGTAGATGTGATTACATTAAGTTCATAGGCACAAAAACAAAGGCATAAGCCAAGGCATTCACCAAACACATTGGCAAGAAGAGCAGGTAGATAGGTAGGTCTCTGGAAGGAGAAAACAAAACCTCTGTTGTAGGTCTTAGATGATGAGGATAGTCTTAGTTTTTGTCCTTGTGAATGGAGTGCTCCTCTGTGTTAATACATTCCAAAGGATTTACATGCTAGTTAAAGGGGTCTTGGGATCTGGCACAGAGGTGAGTGGTGGGGATGTCTTCTGTACATATGTTTGTCTTATTGGTTAATGAATGAAGCACTGGTTTCACTGGTGGACAGGCAGGAGGGATAGGCAAGGCTACCAGATGAGGAGGATTCTAGGAAGTATAGAGAGAAGAGAGTCATCAGGGGAGCCCTGGGAAGACAGGACTCCAGTCAGGTTTTCTCTGGTAAGATAAGACCATGAAGTTATGGGTAAATAATTAAGACAGAGCCAGCAAATAAGAAACCCAAGCCATTGGCCTACAGTTTCATAATAAATGTAATTCTTTGAGTCTTCATTTGGGGCAAGGTGGCTGCGGGACCAGGCTGGCAGGAAGAACCATACATAGCAGTGGGCCATTAAGTAGACACTAAGGGGCATAAATAGAGCTAATAATTTGGAGCCTTTATGAACAACATTCCAGCTTTCCATGAGCATGTCCCTCTGATGCTCTGACCAACCAGCCAGCCTGTAGGATCTTCAGCATAGGTGTGTGGCTTTTTCAGAGAAGGTCAGTTCACAAAGCACATGGCTTGGGGACATAATGAGCCTTCTGCCAACATAACACTTGGTCATAACACTGAAAAGAATTTTCTTGTTACATTAAGAAATGATTTGGTAAGTGTCTCACAGGTGCAACTTTGTTTATTTTCATTAAAGTTCCATGTAAGTGGATGGTATTATCACTTTTCATAGAAGTTGTTAGTTTCCCATGAACACACAACCAGTCATCAGAATATAATGACTAAATGTAAATAGACCATACACACACACACACACACACACACACACACACACACACACACACAAAGCTACACTGGAACATACATGTAGACATAATCATACACAAGAGATACATACACAAGAGAGACAGAAAGAAACACAGACCAGAAACAGTTACATACATAGACAGACATACACAGAGACAAACCTACAGACACACACAGTCACACAGATGGAGAAGGATACACAGACACACAGATGTACAAGGATATACTGATTCATAGATGGATATAGATATACACTACAATACAGTCAATGAGTCTAGAGAATCATCAGACAGAATAATGTAGAAAAAAGCCACTGTCCTTTATGAGGCCAACATGAGGTATGCAGGGTATGCATTCAAAGGAGATTGGTTTTATCGTTAGGCCTTTAGGGGTGTTCTCAGGCTGAGACTCTGGACTCAAACCACTCAAGTCCTCCCTTCTGCTATTGTTGGTTTATCTGCCACTGGCAAGTTTAAGTCCCTGGCCAAGCATGGCCACATAAATTCCCCTAAATCTTTGTACCACAGTGGAGAGAAGAAATGTGAAAATTAATCAAAATAGAAATGCAAAGACAGTAGGTACTGGTGTAGACAAGGCCTAAATGCTGAATTCTGGGGTACAGCCTCTGCTTCCCCAGGATGGGTGTTTTATTCCAGGAATATACCAGATTCCCATTGCTATTCTGTACAATATGGAGAGCAGACCTGCACAGATAGAGTCTTTAAAATCTAATTTAAGAGACAGAGACATCTATTCTCTTCTATAACTCAATTTTGGCCAATGTATTCTTTTTCTCTTTCTTTTTCCTTTTTTTCTTTTTCTTGTGTCATGTTCATTATTGTCAGTGGCAGGAGTTGGCCATAAGAAAGACTCAAGCACCAGCATTTAGAGGGATTTTTTTTTACCTTGCTCCAATAATCTGAATATTACTCACATGTTATCATAGCTTACTAATAACAGGGAAGAGGCATCACTTTCCTATTGTTGTCAAAGAAACATAAAGATGGTATCTTCAATTTTGTTGAAAAAGAATTCAAATCTATGATGGAATAATTCATAGATTATGTCATCTAGATGTGTTTAGTATTCTTTAGCATATCCTAAGGAACATTTAAGGACTTTTTAAGGATATACTGATATTATTATCTTTAATTATGTCTGTGTGTGGATCTTTGGATGCTAATGCAGTGGCTGAGGAGGTAAAAATCAGGCTTTGAATTGCCCTGGAGTCAGTGTTAGAGGTGTGTGTGAGTTGCCTGATGTGGGTGATGGAAACTGAACTCAGCTCCTCTAGAAGCATCACCTTTCTCTTAACCATAGCCGTCTACTTCTCCAGACCTAACATTCATTATTTAACTCAGTCATTTAAACACCATGTGAGGTCAGTATTTCTTCTTCAGTTCTATTTGTTGTACAATACATTTTTTTTTTAAAATTTGCATCAGACCATGCCATGCATTTTGAAAAACACTGGGAATACAAAGTAACAGCATTATTATGAAAACACCTGCTTTCAAGATGCTCACACTTCAAATGAGGAGAGACACAAGTATGATTAAATACCTGCAGGTCCAAACAAAGCCACATAGTCCCTATTTTCAGGACCGTGACAAAAGTTCCCACCTGTGCAATCCATCTATTAGCAGGGTCCAAGCAATATTCTAAATCCTGGTTACTCCCCCTTCTGCCAATGCTGAAACAGAGGTCAAGCTCGCACATCTGTATGTTCCCCACAGTTATGCCAACCCACCTGCTGTTGTACTCTGCAGCCCTTGCGATCAGGAACATCTCATTCCCCCTCCTTTTGATCCTTAATCATGACAGTAATGAGGGATTTCCACAATTTCTCTTATCCCACATGTCTCTCTGCTTCACCTTCTCTGGCCTTCAACTCTAATCTTTCCAGTTGGTACAAGGATGCCATGTGCCATACAGCTTTGATTTTTCCTTTATTGTATTTTATGCCACTAACAAATGATCCAAACACACATGGGCTTGAAGAAAATGGTAATTATTGGATGCAAAAATTGTTTTACTCGCTATTGGGTTCACAGCAGCAGGAAAGCATACACACACACTAGACATGGGACCCTTTATTAAATCAATGAAGGAAAGTCGAAGTACTTATTATCAGTTTGACCTCCTCCATAGTACCAGAGCTTTATTAGTCTGTAACAAACACCTAGTAGGATATTCTAAAAGTCCCATGAATCACATTTTGCTCATTTTTGTTTCCTGTTTCTCTTTTTTTCCCTTCCCTTCCCTTCCCTTCCCTTCCCTTCCCTTCCCTTCCCTTCCCTTCCCTTCCCTTCCCTTCCCCTCCCCTCCCCTCCCCTCCCCTCCCCTCCCCTCCCTCCCCTCCCTTCCCTTCCCTTCCCTTCCCTTCCCCTCCCTCCCCTCCCCTCCCCTCCCTCCCCTCCCTTCCCTTCCCTTCCCTTCCCTTCCCTTCCCTTCCCTTCCCTTCCCTTCCCTTCCCTTTCCTTCTCACCTGCCCCCTCTTGTCTTGGTTTTAAGAAGCCTTGGTATAGTCTAAAGATCTCTTTGGCTTCATTTTTCTTTCCCTCTATCAAATTCTGTTAATTCTGCCTCTGCCATACCCTGCAAGTCGGCCTGTAATTCTTCATGCTTCCTGACATTGCTGTTATTTAAAGATTCATGATTTCCACCTAGATATTAGAACAACATTTTCCTGCCTTCCCTGGCTCTCTTCCTAGCTCTCTAGTCTTCACAGGCTTGCCAGCACAACTGTTAACAATGTAGGTGATGCTCCCACCACTATGTTCTCATCACACCCTTCACAAAATTTTGGAAAAAAACACACAAAAATAATGCTTTCAGAGAGTGTTTCACTCATTGTTTTCTAATTGTATTTTCTTCAATCTGATAATTCCCTATAGCTCCCCAGAAACTCACCATAGCTCACAGAGATAAAGGGGCCTATATGCTTTCTCAGAAAATGACCAGAGTATACAAAAGTCATACACATCCATTCTGCCAGATGAGCTTATATAGCAGTACATGGCTAATTTTAGACAGTCATTTAAGCAGGAAGACCTAACCTTTCTATGTAATTATTAGAGTTTTTAAACTTACAACCCATTCATAATCTAATTATTCACTTTCTTTCTATTAGTGTTCTGGTATTTATTCACAGGTGCATAGTTACTGCTCAGTAAATATACATATTTACCTACAAAAACGTGTATAACTGCATGACTAATTTCTTCTATGTTTATAATTTGAAATAAAATTCATATTTGAAACTATGAATTGTGGTCTGCAATTATGATTTCTTATTATAAGCCTCAGATATTAAGTAAAATAGTCTAAATATTCAAAGGGATATTTGAATTTATACATTGGAATAGTGTTTTACATGGAAAATAGGAAAATGTAATTTGATACAACTATGTAGAAACACACACAGTTTCTCTATGTACCTGAAATCATTCATGTGCAAATATTTTTCTGCATGTTTATGTTAAGAACTGGGTATGTAATGTATATTTTCAATTAAAATTGTAAATGACAATTACACCAAAATTTCTAGCCTCACTGTTCCCCATCCCTCTAGAGTACAGATTTGCAGCCATGTTGACAAAGATATCTCATGGTGCCCAATATAAATAATGAGGGAAAGCAGAAAAAAAATTTGTGTCATTTTTTACTCCAAGTGTTTAAATTTTGTGAGTTACTCTGTTTTTCTTTGGTGGTGGTGGCGGTTTTTTGTTTTGTTTTGTTTTGGTTTTTTTTGTTTTTAGTTTTTTTTGTTCTTTGTTTTTTGTTTCCTATGTTTAGAAAACAAAGTATAAGGTATATTTTAACTTTTTATCTAACCAAAAATACTACAATAATTTCTATTTAAAACGAAAGACCACTGCTCAGAGCCTCCTGGGGAGCCTGGCAGACCAGCCCATCCAGAGTTTGCCTGCATCCTAGTCCCACCTCCACCCACAGGAGGGAGTAAACATGGGCCCCCCCATTTCTGGTCAACCTTCTGGGGACCTGCTTGGAGCCTCCTGAGTCCTGGGGACTGCATAAGCTTGGGGGAACCTTTTTCGGTGGATCAGACTATCCAGAGTCTGCCAGCATCCTGGTTCTGCCTCCACTCACAGGAGGCGCCCCCATTCAGGTGCCCTACTGAAAGACTCCCTAGGACTGGGCATTGTGCACAGGGTAACTCCTCTCAGTAGACCAGCCCATTCAGAGTCTGCCTATGCCCTAGTCCTGCTACCACCCATTAGAAAAGGAGATCCATTGGCGTATTGAATCTGCTTGCACCAACAGGAAGAGAACCTTGGTCCTGTACCCAACAGGAGATGAAGAGACACCAACAGTACATACTGGAAAAGGGCATGGGTAGACTACAGTATAACATCTGAGTCAACAACAGAAAGATCAATATGGCATCACCAGAGTCTAGGGACTCCACACCAGCAAAATCTGAACTTCCCAACACAGAAAAAGCAGAAGAGAATGACCCTAAAAACAAACATCATGATGATGGAGACCCTCAAAGAGGCAATGAGAAAATCCCATAGGAAAACAAAAGAGAAAACAAACAAAAAATCCAAGAAATGGAGGAAAAGACAAACCAAAAATTGCAAGAAACAATTCAAACAGTGCACAAGTTAAAAGCTGAAATAGAGACCAAAAGACAAAACACAGTCTGAGAGAATGCTGGAAATAGAAAAGTTGGGTAAATGATCAGGAATTAGGGATGTAACCATAATGAACAGAAGACAAGAGATGGAAGAGAGAATCTCAGGCATTGAATGTACACTAGGAGAAATAGATTCATCTTCATCGACCAAAGAAATTCTTAAGTCCAGTAAATCCCTAACACAAAATATCCAGGGAATATGGGACACCATGAAAAGGCCAAACATAAGAATAATAGGTATAAAAGAAGGTGAAGAAACCCAACTCAAAGGTGCAGAAAATATATTCAACAAAATCATTAAAGAAAACTTTCCCAACCTAAAGGAAGACATTCCAATGAAAGTGCAAGAAACATACAGAACCCCAAATAGAATGGACTACAAATATAATTCCCTTGCCACATAATAATCAAAACACCAAACATATGGAATAAAGAAAGAATATTAAGAGTAGCAAAGAAAAAATGCCAAGTAACATATAAAGACAAACCTATCAGAATTATATCTGACTTCCCCATGGAAACTCTGAAGGCCAAAAGTCATGGATAGATATTCTACCAACACTAAGAGACCACAGATGCCAGACCACACTATTATACCCAGCAAAGTTTTCAATCACTATAGATGGAGAAACCAAGATATTCCATGACAAAACCACATTTAAACAATACATATCATCCAATTCAGCCCTACAGAAAGTTCTGGAAGGAAAACTACAACCCAAGGAAGTCAATACACCCACAAATACATAGGCATTAGATAATCCCACTTTACCAACAGCCAAAAGAAAAATGGAGGGAAATCCACACACAATACCACCACCACCACCAAACCCAAAACAAACAAGTATTAACAATTGATGGTCATTTATATCCCTCATTATTAATGGTCTTAACTTGCCTATAAATGACACAGGCTAACAGAATGCATACAACGAGAGAAAATCCATCCTTCTATTGCAGACAAGAAATACACATAAACTTCTAAGACAGATATTACCTTAAGGTAAAGGGTTGGGAAAAGATTTTCCAATCAAATGGAGCCAAGAAACAAGCAGTTGTAGCAATCCTAATATCTAACAAATTAGACTTTAAACTAAAATCAATCAGAAGAGATGAAGAAGGTCATGTCTGATTCATCACAGAAGAAATCCATCAAAATGAAGTCTCAGTTTTGAACATCTAAAGCCCAAATACAAAGACACCCACATTCATTTAAAATAATTACTAAAATTCAAATCACTCATAAAACTTCATACACTTATAGTGGGAGATTTCAACACCCTACTCTTAACACTAGATATGTCCACTAGAAAAAAACTTAACAAAGAAACAAAGGAACCAATAGAAGTTATGACCCAATTGGGTTTAATAGACATCTATAGAACATTCCATCCAAACACAAAAGAATAGAATATACCTTCTTCTTAGCACCACATGGAACCTTGTCTAAAATCAACAACATATTCGGCAATATAGCAAAACTCAATAGGAACAAAAATTGGAATATCCCCCTGTATCTTATCAGAAAACCATGCTTTAAAGTTAGAATTCAACAACAACAGAAATTGCAGAAACCCTACAAACTCATGGAAATTGAATAGTGTGCAATTTCACCTTTCCTGCGTCACAGAAGAATTAAAGAAAGTAATTAAAGATGTCTTAGAATTCAATTAAGAATGAAGACACAACATTTCCAAACATACGGGACACATTGAACGCAGCACTAAGGGGAAAGTTCATAGTGCTAAGGGTCCACATGAAGAAATTGAAGAACAGTCATACAGCTGAAAGCCCTAGAACAAAATGAAGCAAACTCACCCCAGAGGAGTAGACACCAGGAAATAATCAATTTGAGGTCTCAAATGAATAAGGCAGAAACTAGGAAAACAATACAAAGAATCAATGTAACAAAGAGTTGGTTCATTGAGAAAAATCAACAAGCTAGACAAACCTTTATCCAAATGAACCAAAGACCAAGAGAGGACATGCAAATTAACAAAATCAGAAATGAAAAAGGGAACATAATCCAAGACACTAAGGAAATCCAGATAATTGTCATGTCACATTTTGAAAACCTATACACCACAAAATTTGAAAATTTAAAGGAAATACACAATTTTTGTATAGATAGATAACACCAAAATTAAATCAAGAACAGATAAGCAATTTAAATAGTCCTATATCTCTAAAGAAATAGAAGCACTTATCAAAGATCTCCCAAACAAAATATACAAAGAACTCAAGAAATTCTCAATTGAGGAATCTGAAATGGCTATAAGACACTTAAGAAAGTACTCAACATCCTTAGCAATCAGGGAAATGCAAATCAAAACTACTCTGAGATACCATCTTACTCCCATCAGAATGGCTAAAATACGCAAGATTGAGTCAGGGAAGGAATAGATGAAAGGAGAGAGAGGGGGAGAGATAGAGAGGGGGAAAGAGAGAGAGAGACAGAGACAGAGCTAGAGAGAGAAATAACGATAATTAGGGAGCCATTATAGGTTTGAAGAGAAAACTGACTCTAGAGAAATGCCCATAGACCTACAAGACTGAGTCTAACTAACAATTTGAGCAACAACAGAAAGGCTACCATAAATGTTTTTCCCTGATTATGAGATTCATGACTAGCTTATCCACCATCATAGAGCCCTCATCTGCTTCTGATGGAAACAGAAGCAGACACCCACAGCTAAACACTGAGCAGAACTGAAATCCAGATGCAGAACGGGAGGACAAGACCAGGCTGTAGAAACACACAGAGACAGCTGACCTGAACAAGAAGGAGCTAATGGGCCCCCAGACTGATAGCTGGGAAACCAGCATTTGACCTACTCAGACCCACTGAACATGGGCCTCAGTTAGAAGGCCTGAACAGTCTAAGGGACCTCTGGCAGTAGGACCAGGATGTATCCCTGGTGCAAGAAAGGACTTTGGGAGCACATTTCCCATGGAGGGATAATCCCTTAACCTAGAGGCAGGAGGGAGGGCCTAGTCCCTACTCCACATGGCTTGACAGATTCTGTTTATCTCTCCTGGAAGGCATTACCCTCCCTATGGAGTGGGTGGGTGGGATGGGAGATTGGTGGAGGGTACATGGGAGGAAGATGGAACTGGGATTGATATGTAAAATAATAAATAAATAAATAAATAAATAAATAAATAATAAAACATGAAAGACTGTTTATGCTGGAGAGGATGTGGAGAAAGGGGAACACTCCTCCACTTCTGGTGGGAGTACAAACTCATACAGACACTTTGGAAATCAGTATAGAGGTTCCTCAGGAAAATGGGACTCAGTCTACCACAAGATTCACTAATTCTACTCTTAGGTACATACCCAAAAGATGCACATTCATACAACAAGGACATGTGTTCCATTATATTCATAGCAGCTTTATTTGTAATAGCCAGAACCTGGAAGCAACCTGAATGCTCCTCCACTGAAGAATGGATGGAGAAAATGTAGTACATTTACACAATGAAGTACTACTCAGAGGGGAAAATAAAAAACAAAAAACAACAGAATCTTGAAATTCATTGGCAAATGGATAGAACTAGAAGAAACCATCCTGAATGTAGTAACCTATACACAAACAGACAAACATGGTATGTACTCACTCACATATGGAGTTTAGACGTAGAGTAAAGGTTACCAGTCTACAAACCACACCACCAGAAAAGCTAGGAAATCATGAGGACTCTAAGAGAGACATACATGTTCCATAAGAGAGGGGGAAAGGGACAAGATTTACTGAGCAAATTGGGATCAGGATGGAGGGGAGAGGGAGTTAGGAAAAAGAGAAGGGGAAAAGAGGAGCAGAGAGGAGGACATGAGGGATCAAGAAGATTGTGACAGGGAAAGAATATAGGAGAATAAGAAAAGAGGTACCATAATAGAGGAAGCCGTTATAGGTAAAAGAGAAATTTTGCACTAGGAAAATGTTCAGAGATCTACTAGTATGACCCCAACTAACAATCTAAGAAATAGTGGAGAGGCTACCTTAAATGCCCTTCCCTGATAATGAGACTGATGACTACCTTATATGCCATCCTATGGCCTCATCTAGTTCTGCTGGAAGCAGAAGCAGACAACAACAGCTAAACACTGAGCTGAACTCCTGGAATACAGTTGCAGAGAAGAAGAAGTGATAAGCAAAGTGGTCAAGACTGTGCTGTGGAAACCCATAAACCAGCTGAACTAAACAAGGGGGATCTCATGGACCCCAGTCTGATAGCTGGAAAACCAGCATAGGACTGACCTGACCTCCTAAACATGGGTGTTAGTTAGGAAAACTGGGCAGTGTATGGGTCTTCTCATAGTGGATTAGTATTTAATCCTAGTATACAAATGGACTTTGGGTACCCATTCTACATAGACTGGTACTCTCTCAGCCTAGACACATGGGAAGAGCCTAGGCCCTGCTCCAAATGATATGACAGACTTTGAAGATCTTCCATGGAAGGCCTCACCCTCCCTGAGAAGCAGAAAGGGGATGGGATAGAGGTAGGTAGGGGTACAGGGGAAGAGAGGAGAGTGAAGAAACTGGAATTGACATTTAAAATAAGCTTGTTTCAAATTTAAATAGAATATCAAAAAAAATATCATAGCTAATAAAATGAAAATCAATTTTTACAAAAGACCACATATTTATATAAATATACATCTATACATGCAAACTTTCACATCAGTGTTAAACAGCGATCATTCTGCTATCTTGTGAAGAATTTTGGGAGAAGATGGTGTCTGAGAACATCTCATAGCAAAAAGATCTTAACTTACTAATTTCTATATAATTATTTCATTTACCTAATGACAAGTGTTTCAAAAAAAACTGAGAAGACTAAGTCAGGCCCTTAAGTGAATTCAATTCCCTCCATAACTGAAGATTGAATTAATTCTTCAAAGTATTAGAATGTAGTTCATTTTATTTTTTCAAATTAAATTAAACAAAAGAACAACTGTAAATCAGACTTCTGAAGGCTTTAAATCTAAATATAGATGGAAAAGATGACAAACTACTACTATAGATAGAATAATAGGTAAAAACCATTATTTCCATGCATTTTTAACAGAATGGTTGAGATGGCATGTCTTATGTACAGATTCCAACACTAAGTATCTGAAAACCCCCAGCAGGTATTGTCATGACCTCTGTTATTTTGTACCTGACTTTAACAATCTAGGTTTTATCTGATCTTCATTGATAATTTATCCACATCCATTTTCCTAATTCTACAAAGTAGCATTCCTAATGAGTAGCAAAGTAGAAAGGAAAGCCCAACCAGAGAACAGCAGAGAGATGCTACCAAAGCAGATAACAGACCACAATGGAGAAAATATATGTGATGACTGTAACTAATTGAAAACAAGACACCAAACTAAATAATGGATGAAGAAAAATTAATGAAATGACATCAGTGCCTACACCAACACCAACAGTCACTCTTATTAGTCAGATGAGCAAAGTGAAACTGAAATAGCTGCCTGAAAGAACAACATAGTTGTTTTATGCTGTCTTCATGACAAGGAACTATATTGTTGTATAGTAAGCAATAGATGCTCAATGCATGTTCACCATTATTTCGGTAAAAAGATTAGAGATGGATGTAAGGAGAGTTTTTCATTCGACCCCCCCCCCCCGCTTTTTCTTTAGAAGGAGATTGGCTGTCATCATTAGCCATCTATAATCAATCCCATATAAATGAAGACAAACATTTATAAACAATTTTTGGGATTTTGGGCGTCATTCTCTTCAACTTGCTTCCTGTTGGTAGAGGGCTTGTGAAAAAAGCCCTTTTTATGAGAAAACAGAAACCTGGCAAGATCTTGGTTCTAGTTGTCTGAAGCTGCATTGTCCCAGGTGTTTTCAATGTTGGATAGCTAGCTAGGGCTTGAGGGGTTCTGCTTCATCAAACCATAGTAGTCTGAAAGGAATCCACAGCTTTTCATTTTTTTTGTGGAAACACACACACACAAATTTCTTTTCTAAAGTAACATATTCTTATACTTAAATTTTGAAGTCAAGGCATTTTTAAAATATATAAGTTTGATTAATCCAGAAGCATTTCTTTTATTAGTTGTTGCTATTTCCTCAGCAGTCAATTTAAAGAAAACACAATAGCATACAGTATCCAGACTCTATTTTTCATCTTTACATTTTTTTATTACTCTATTTTTTTACCTGTATTTTTTTTATTCTTTGAGACAGGGTTTCTCTGTGTAATTTTGGCTTCCCTTGAACTCACTCTGTACAACAAGTTGGCCTTGAAATCACAGATATCTCCTTGCCTCTGCCTCAAAAATGCTGGGATTGAAGGTATGTACCACTACACCCAGCTACTCTATTTCTGTTTTCTTTTTTACTTTATCCTGTTTCTTTTCTCTCACAAGCCTATGTACATTTTAAATACATTTTAAACATCTTTTAGATTTTACTTCATCTAAGTCTTTTATCTACTAAACAACATTGTTAAAATTAAAGCCACAGCTGTTTTAGCTGCTGCCTTTCCAAAATGGCGAGTACGTTTACCACCAGCACTGAGAGCTGTACTCACCACCTTGGTCTATGCTGCCATCAAGCATCGTGCTGCCGGCTTGGAGATATGGTCACTGCCACTGCCACCTGCACACCATTCAGTTGTTAGCAGGACCTCTGTTTATGCTGAGTTTGAAACCTCCCTCAAAGGAGCTGCATGAGCCTCTGCATGTCTATGGTGAAACAGAGCCCACCTGAGAAAAATGCTGCAACAAAGAAGTCATGTTTGTCTCTGTTCTTTTGTTTCTAAAATCCCTTTTAAGCTTTTGTCATTCTACATGAAAATTAAAGCCGCATGTTGCTGGAACCATTTTGTAACGCAAGTTTTCTGGCCACCGCTTCAGCAGACTCTATATTAATTATGAAACTGTTGGCCAACAACTAGCATTTCTTATTGGCTAGCTCTGCCTTAAATATTAACTCATTTCTATCAATCTAAGTGTTTCCATGTGGTCTTAGTTTACTGGGCATGCCAGACATGTAACTTCTTTGTCTGCTACATCTCTGCAGAGACTATAAGAGAGTGATTTCTTATTTGTCCCTGCTTATATTCTGATTCTTCCCAGCTACACCACTTCCTGCCGGTTTGTACAGACCTATAGACCTAGGTCTAGGTAGTGGCAATTTCTGCCCAGCTATGTCACTTCCTGTCTGGCCAATCAATCAATCAATCAATCAATCAATCAATCAATCAATCAGTGTTTCATTCATTAGCCAATAGGAGAAACATATACAGAAGAACATTTCCCATCAGATGAAAGGGAATTGAAAGAATGATCTGACCCAGTACTAACAAATTTATAGTTAAAATGTGAATCACATTTTACTGATCTGACATATTTAAGTATAGTTTTCTTGTGTGTTGTTGCAGGGATTAAACACAAGGCCCATGGCATTCTAGGTAAGTTCTCTACCAACTCGATTTACTCCAGTCCTCTATTTATTTATTTATTTATTTATTTATTTATTTATTTATTTATTTATTTATTTTTATTTTGAGACAAGATCTCATTAAATAATTCTGGCTGGCTTTATACTTACTCTGTAACTCAGGCAGGTTTTGTGCCTATGAGATATTACCTCACTCAGGAGAGCATCCAGGTACTGTGCCACATGGTCTGACTATAATTCTTTTAATATGTTATATAAAACATAGTAGGAAAAGTTTTATCCCACATGGAGCAGGACATGACTGACTATTTCTCACTACCATTAGGTCTTTGGTATATCTAGAGGAAATAATTTCCTTTCATAACATCAAGAAATAATCAATGAGCCAATGCCAATTACCTAAAACAGTTTACTAAGAATTGTCCTTGTATAGGCAATGTAGAAGAAGAACACACAACAATGTCCTCCTGTTTGGAGTGGGAGAGGCCAGATATCATCCCCCACAGACAGATGAGGCACTCACTTCATTGTGTTGGACAAACATCAGCCTGAAGGGAACCGTCTTGAAGCAATGGTTATCACAGCTAGGTCCTGAAAACCCAGATTAGGCATATCAGCTCAGGCACATAAAGATGAGGATGGTAGAGAATTAGAAGATTTAGTTTTGATGTTCAATTGTTTTCTCCGTAGTTATGCCATGTCACCATATAAAGGAAATGAGAACCTGAGGATCCTGACTCATAGATCTTCCTGGAATAGAGGAAGTGCACAACAAAGCTTTGATAAGATAATGAAACTATAATGTGAGCTTTATGAAGTAGAGACCTTGTGCTTGACAATGTGGTGGCAATTCACCTTTGTCCCTACCCCCAGATCTCTGCAGCCTACTTCACAATGTGAGAAACTGAGTTGGAAGAGTTACTGCTGTCATGGACAAAGAATTAGGAGCACATAGTGCTTGGATTTCACCAGAGAAGCCAGGCTTTGAGCAACTCTCCGTTAGCTTGCCCTTCCAAGTCTATAGTTCATTTATTTTCGTCAAAACCAAATTGAAAAGGAAAGTCAGCCTTGGGAAGTTCATTTTTGAGTGTAAATGGATTACTGGAAGCCACTATGAGCTCAATTCAAGCCAGCATGGAATGACACATTTTCTTTATCTTTATTTGCTGGCAGACTTAGGGCTGTAAAAGTATCTGTTTGTATCTTTAGCAACTTCTATTTCATTTTTCTATTTGGCTTTTCCGATTTCAATCCCGGCAGCTTTACTGTTTCTGACAGACACCTTACCCAATGGACTGTTTTTTTGCTTTTATTAATTCTCTCAACTAAAAATCTGTCTTTGGCACCACTAAAAAACATTGAAATCAAATAAAATTATAAATTGAATTTGTGGGAGAACCATCAATAAAATTAGATACAGTGCTGTATTGTTCAATTTTTAATGCCCATTTCCAGTAAACAAGGATGACGAGATCTGCTTGGCTCTTTCCCAATGGAACTAAAGTCTCTTTCCTGTCCCGTGATGCAGGAAGGGGAGAGAGCATGATGTTGAGAAAAAAGACCTTAATAATTCAATGTGGTGAGTAAGCCAAGGTGAGTGCGTAAATGTATGTCATGTTTACTGTGTTATATCAGGATTAAATGATTGATCCTATGTCTGAAGAGTCCTTATAAACACATCATTTGAACTGTGGTTAGTTTTCTTTGTGGAGATAAAAAGGTTGTCTAAAGCACTCTAATTGTTATTGCACCATTTACTTTGAGGTAATGTTTCCAGGATCCCTACAAAATTTTATGTTTCAAGGAGAAAAATTTTGTATGCTAGGCTGAATCTTACAAACATGAATCCCAGTAGTCAACTGGACCTCCTAAGGAGAGCAGTTATGCTGGCAATTTTTTTCCATATCTGTGGGTAACAGATATGTGTGAAGATATGTTTCCATATCTGTGTGAAGAGAGGCTGCTTAAACAGTTATTTGTCTATCATTAAGTTCACTGAAGAGCCTGTGCATGAAGCTCAGTATTTATAATTCCTTTATGAGAACATTACATTTAGGAATACAGAGGATTTCAAATATCATTCACTTATATTGTTTATTTTGTAATAAAACAAAATTGCCAGTGGTATACAGACACCTGTTATAATGTCTTATACACTTTATAATATTCTACACTTTTGTACTATTTACTTTAGTGGAGAAATTAACAAAATTCAAACTGTGGCTGGCTTCTCTATTTAAAAATCATTTTAAAAACCCACCAATTTTACCCTTTTTGAAACTAAAATTGAAATGTTCACAAACATTAGGTTTATACAGACAGGTTTTGCTCAAAGACATTATTTACATGGCTGTATTCATCTGTCTTCAGACCCTTTATTGTATCAACAGTACCTTGTTTGTGTGGTAAAATGAACATATGAAAAATTGGAAGACTTCATGGTTTATTCAAATTGAATGCACTGTCATATTCTCAAGTTCCTGCAAATCTCTAAAATGTCTTTCATATCACTTAATGCCCATCTATGTAAGAAATTGCTAAAGAAAGCCGAGCAAACACTGAGCTTGGCATTCAGAGAGCTCAGCCTAATAACTAAACCAGTCTATGCAGGACAGATGGAACATGGGCAGACAGTAATGAAGAGCACTCTGTAGGACCTGGCTTTCTCTTTCTTCAATGTCTTTGAGTGTTCAGTGTTTTGCTGAAGACCTCAATTGGAAATGAATCTGAAACAATGTAGAGTTTCTGCCTCTCAAAGTAGAGTCTGTGCACATAAGAGATCCTTGTATGATCCCTTGGTATTAAACCTTCCTCTTTGCCAAAGTGCCAGCCTTGCCAGTATTGAATAAAGACTCTTCTAAGGTCACCAGACTGCTCTGGCAATATTTACATAATGGTGCTGCCACACTGAAAGAACTCTTGTCTAAATCACACTTCTCAAAATCCCCCTTATCTGCACTCTGAGAAAATTATGCTGTTGAAGTACTTATATGCTTGCTTAATGGTGGAATATCCTTCTGTATGCCGTGAATATATGTTTCTATTATTGGTTGATAAATAAAACTGTTTTGGCCAAAGGACAGACAGGATTTACCCAGGCAGGAAATACAAACACGAATAGAAAAAGGTCATAGGTGAAATCATGGAGATGCCATGTAGCAGCCCAGGAAGTTACCGGCCCAGGCATCATGGGTAAACCAAGACTATATGGAGATTAATCCACAAATTAATAGGAATATGTTATTAATTAAGAGACAGCTATCCCATAAAAAGCCTGGGCAATAGGATGATGAATTCATAATTAATATAATCCTTTTTGTGTTTATTAGGGACTCAACAGCTGTAGGACTAGGCAGGACAGAAACTTCCTTCTACATGTGGCACCCAAATATTTGGAAAAAGTTTCCTTGTAAAACAAGACAAAAGCTTTAAAAGGGATTCTGAACACAAAATAACAGAATCAAGCATGGTGTCCTGGTAGTAGAATTTTCACAAGTGGGCTCTTTTTACTAGAGGCAAGCAAAGGCATGACTCTTTTAAGAGAAGCTTTTTGATTCAGTGTTAGTGGCAAAAATCACAGTTATTTTAAGAGGTTATGCGGCCAAACACTTAAAGGGTGTTTATGCTTCTTGGTCATGGCATGGACTGAGAAACTCTGCAGAGTTGTGGCAATAAACATGGCTACCATCAATACCTCTGCCATGAAGCTTCACTTTTTCAAGAAGACAAAGAATGAAGCAGAGCCAGCTTTGATCCTAGCCATCTGCTTAGCAGATTAATGACTCATGTGGTCAGAAAAATAGAGAGATATGCAGTAAAGACAGATTCAATAAGAAAAAGAACCTCTAAACAGTTTACAGTGTGGTAAAGATATACAAAGGCATGTATAAGTTTGGGAGAGCAAAACAAGTTTAGAGAAGTTCTTTAAAAATATAAGAGTAGTTGGGTGTAGTGTCACATGCTTTTAATCCCAGGAGGATCTCTGTGATTTCAAAGCCAGCCTGATGTACAGAGTTAGTTCTAGGACAACCAAAGATACACAGACAAATCCTGTCTCAAAAAAAAAAAATAAGATAAATAAAATTAAAAAATAAAAATAAAAGAAATGAAGTAAAAAAAAATAAGCCAGATGAAAAATGCACACAGAGTCTGGATACTGGATATTATTGTCTTGTGTTTGAGTTGTTTGGCTTTTGAGGAAGGAACAACAGATAAGAAAGGACATTTGAGTATAAATATTGCTGTATTAATCAAAAGTATATATTTTGAAAAATCCTTGACATAAAAATTTAAGTCTAAGGACACATTACTTCAGAGAAGAGGTTCTGCTTATGTTTTCACAGAAGATATAAATCTGTGTATTCCTTTAAGACTAACATGGTTTGATCAAGTAAGACCCCTTGAAGCAGTGGCCCAGGTGGTCCAACATCCACAACAGCTAAATTAATGCCCCTTCATAGACCACTATAGCCAGGATTTTGCCAAGGTTCTGGGTTTTGTCAGGATCCCCATGGGACTGACAGCACCCCCAAACAACAGGAAGCTATTTGGAGAGAACTACAACCAAATTCCCAAATATTGTTTATAAATATTTGTTTTTATTTAAACAGATTTGGTTATAAATGGTTAATGATCATAGTCACTCTCTTTCTAAAGAAAAACAGGAGATATTATGTATAAATATGAATACTTTGCATTGGTATGGATTTTGGTTAATAGAAAAAATTTAAGGTCAGTTTTGTTATTTGTATATTGCTACTCTTGTTTAGACATTGTGTTTATACAGCTCATATAAAAATGTGAAGTGTAATTATATACAGATTATAGCTAGTCACCTATATAGTCAAAACCTATAGTTATGTTAGTTAGGATTTCTAGATATACAGAGATGTATTTTAAATGGATAGGTATTCTTCAAAACCTTTCAAAGACCTACAGAGGGTTTATTAGTTTTTTTTTTCATGACCTTGAGACACAAGTGCTTTTGTCAACACCAATTATGTCAGAGGGGAAGATGAACATAGAAGAAGCTCTTTGTTGAGTTGCCTTTAACATGGCAGGGATAGATACTTGGACAAGAAACTGCTCTTGCCTGGACAACTTGACAGCACCCTGTCCAACCTGGAAAAACAGGCTCCTAAGAAAATTGACTACTGAACTTGTCAAGGGATAGTATGATCTTTCAAGGTTCCTGCTTCATCAAAAAGTCTGTTACACATTCTGGGCCAATAGGGTGAGGAGGGATGCCCCATTGTTACAGAAGAACTTTGGATGACTGTCCAGGCAGTGAGATGTCTCTGTCAATTCTAGAGTTTATATATTATCCTTCTGGGCATTTTGGTGGCATTGAAGACAGGGAGTTATGGTCATGATTTTCCTTAGTTATGATAAAAGATAAGTTACACATAAAACGTTAGACTCACAAAGATAGAATAGATGGTAGAATATTATCTTTAATTTTGTCAAATGCTGGTTGACTAAAATAATTTTTAATTATATAGTTTTTGCTTGATAGCTGTTTTGTTATATACAAGTATACTATATTAAAGTTAAAAACTTTTTTTTTTATAGACAGAAAAGAGAAGATGATTGGGAATGTAGTTGTCTATTCTGTGAATATATGTTTCTCTTACTGGTTGGTGAATAAACTTGTTTTGGCCAATGGAGAGGCAGAATTTAGCCATGTGCAAGAGGAAGCTAGTAAGCAGAGCCAAGGGAAAACCATGTAGCTGCTGAGGAAGCAAGAGGCCTGGGCTTCATCACTTGGGGATACACAGATGAATAGAAATGGGTTAATAAGAGAGCGCTAGACAATAAGAAGCCAAAGCCACTGGCTAAACACATACTTCTAATGTGTTTATTCTTCTAATACTCTATCCTTTGGGCTTCTTTCCAAACACATCTAGTTTTCATTTTTCTTTTTTTTCTGTTTCCATTTTAAGTCTTTGGGTGTTGCTCTCTTATTGTCTGTGGCATAGATAATGTGATTATGAAATGATATATGATAGAGAATATTGCTTCTAATATGATAAGGCATAGATTCTATACCCTCTCAAAAGGCACTCTTTTCTGTGGGTTACCTTTTAACTTTTGTCTACATGGCAAAGGAAAAAAAATGGTTCTTTCTTTCATTTGCTCACACATACAGCTAATTTCAAAGCATATATAACTCAAATTTATATGTTCAAAGTTTAAACAGGACCTTCTGTCTTAGTTTTTATCAGAATTCAGCTTCCCCCATTCCCCATTGATGGGGGATGTCCTTCTATATATATTTTTCTCTTATTGGCTAATGAATAAAACACTCTTTGATGAACAGAGGAAGGAAGATGGGGGCAAGGAGATAAGGAGAATTCTGTGACACGTAGGCAGAGGGAAACTGTGACACAGTTGCCAGGTAAGGATAGTGAAGAAAGGAAGCACCAATTGTACTTTGGTAAAATAAGATCACATGGAAATACATAAATTTATAGAAATGGGTTAATAATTATAAGAGAGGTAGCCAATAAGAAGCCCTAATCATTAGCCAAGAGTTTTATAATTAATATAGCATCCATGTGCTTATTTGGGGCTCAAGGTTGGTGGGACCAAGGCAGGACAAGAAACCCATCCTCAACACCCCATTGCAGTGAACAGCACACCCTGACCCAGTCTTCCGCCCTATATTTTATTTCACATGTATTTTGAGTCCAATTCTTTCTTTCCCATTGACATATGCACCATCAAATGAGGTCTCCTACACCCCCCCTTTGTATCTCACTTCATTTTATAGAGGAGACAAGACAAACTTTGTAAATTCAAAATATGATAAAGTGACTCTCAACTTACTTAGCATTTTAAACTTAGATTTGAGGAAGACCCCTAATATAGTTAGCTATCTGTTCAGTTTCTATCTTCAATTTAATGTTAAAGTACTCAGAATTACACAACTCCACTTACAACCAATGATGTGCCTGTATATAAGTATATACACACACATATAAATATATTTACACACATATAACTACATACAAATAAGAATGTATATATACACATGTACACAAATATATCTGTCTAGCTCCTACATATTCACATACATGCACATACATACACACAAATCTACATATATATATAATGTATAAACACAAATAAGTTTATACACATGTGTATAAATATGTAAGCATATATACACATATTTAAACATATATACTTTATATGAAGAAAGAGACATATAAACATATCTGTAGACACATATACATATATATGTAGTTTCCTAAAGTTTTTCATGAGGCAGTAACTTACTTCCATAGAAGTTCCAGTAAAAACCATTTAAATAGCTCAATTTTATTCTGCTGAAACTAAATTTCCTGTGTACCATGCTTTCTGTCTTCCTGATCTCCAAACAATAATAACCTTCTCTAAGCCTATCCAAACTATTTTTGTCTGCTTTCTACTTTTGACCCATGTCCACTTTCAAATCTTATTTTAAACCACATCTCCTGCAAATATCCATGGAGTTGGCCTATCCTAGCTGCCTTGAGAGACACGTGTCATAGATTTATCATGTTAGAGTTCATAGCTCTTGGGGCTCAATATTCCTTCCAGTTCCTGAGAGTCTCATGTACTCCCTCAGGCAGCAAAGCATTCAGGTAGCTTTGTGCTTTTCTGTATGCTTCTTTAGTAGTTAGAGAAGCATGAATTCCTAACAGGACATTTGGTCTTAAATATTAATCTTGTGTGCCCTGTATAGCTTGCAAACTTTGTTATATTCTGGCAACTACAACTGAATTGATCCTGGCAATTGCCATTATATTCTGTTTCTGGTGAAGCTATAAAATGTCACAATAAAATTGTTACAGCCTCAGTTGTGCTCTAGCCTCTTCAACCCAAGCCTGTTTTCATTTCTAGTGGACATATTAGGTGACAGCTGGGTAAGTAAGCAGGGAACTCATAATCTCTGGAATAATGTGAAATCTAAAAATTACTCAATATCCCCAAACCAAACTGACCCAAAACCTGCCTTTCCATTTGGTCCTCCAGTATCTTCTTCATTTGGTCCTACAATATAGGCTTAGAAGCACCTTAGAGCACTAGATATACCTGCCTTGCAGAGCCTGCCTGTAGGACCAGGTAACTGCCTCATTTGCCACTGGATAATTTGGTATGTGCTCACAATCCTTCATTCTGTACCACCTCAGGGCATCTATAATTAACTATCCCTCTTGCTCAAGATGATGGTGTTCCATCATCATGTTTAAATATGTTCTGTTACAAATCTTTTCTGCAAGGTCTATTGTGTTAGCAGCTGTCAGTCTCAGGTTTACTACATGGCTGTCACTAAAGGAAAAGTACTTAGTAAATATGCAAATGGATGTGAGAAGAAAAAGAAAACATAATAGATTGAGCACAAAACCATAAGCATTTGAATTAGTGAGACTTGCAAGTATTGGGATTTTACAATTTATTTTCAATTATTTCTCAAAGTATAGCCTGCAAATTTCTTTTTGATGGGAGATTTCCAGGCTTAAATCTTATTTTGGCAAGTTTTACTGATCACATAAATTGTAATGTACAGATATATAAACATACTTAATCAATTAAATTTTGAATGTGCGTATTATATACCAACTTCAGGTTTCAGAAATGATCATGAAAATGTGTGAGTCTGAACAGCTCAGGAGTTTCTTGACTAATAAGATCTTCCTGAGGAATGTGCCACAGAATAGATTTTCTTAAATGTGGGGTATATTTAAATGCATGTACATGAAACTGAGTTCTGTGGCTCCCAGGAAAATCAGGAGATATCAAAGTCTATATTTATGTCTCTTGAAAAAGCCTGATGAAAATGAGTGTTAGTCACATGCCTAAGAATTGAAGTTTTATCTGTGATTGCAATCCAATCTTCAGTCTTCGAGGGAATTCTGATGTGACAAGTGGCCAGTCATAAGTGTAAAATGGAAAATAATCACAGGATGGCAAATGGTTCTGATGGATTAGAACTTATGCTGTATTGCTTGTCAGGATTAAGATTAATTTCCTTTGAAAAGTCATCACACAAGTGTTTTTATTGTTTGGCAAATTTCTAAAAATGAATAGAAAAGAGACCACTGAAACTATAGCTATCATAAAATGTGTCCTGAAGTGGCATAATTTTGTACAGACATTTTGTAACTCCATATGTCTAACACCATCTATCTATTTACCCACCCATACACTCATCACCCACCCATCTGTCTAGAATTTATCTTACCACCATCCCCATCTATTTTTCATCTATCCTCTATTTAGACATTCACATACCCACCTATTCCATCATGTATGTGCCCATTCATCCATCCACCCACCATTCCATCCATCCATCCATCCATCCATCCATCCATCCATCCATCCATCTATCCACCCACCCACCCACCCATTCTTCCATGACTCCCCCATCCATCCATTCACCCAGGTATGAAATGCATGATAGGTGATGAAACTCAAATTTGTATTAAGCAAACTCAGGGAAATGATTTCTGGAGCATTAGTGTTTTATAAGAAATCTGTTGTTATGAAAACTGGACAGTAGCTAGCTAAAGGGGTGCTGAAAACTGGGGGATAAAAAGGAAATATTTTAACAGAGGGAGCAGCCTGAAAAATCACTCAAAGGGACGGATTCCTTATCCTCTCAAGATTCTACAAGTTGCCCATTGTCTTGGGTTCATTTTCTGTGACTGTGGAATAATACCCTGAAAAAAGCAATGTGTGGGTGAATGGGTTTATTTTAGCTGAAAGTTCCAGGTTATATTCTAACACAGCAGAAAATTATGGACAGGATAGCTTGAGAGAGCTGGCCTTACCTGTTATTTGGAAAAGAGAATGAATGTGTCCATGAATGAACACAAATTTATCTGTGCCCAGTTATCTCCCTACACTATTACATAGCTCAGAATCAACTGCTGCCTAGGGAACAGTGCAACCCATAGTGGGTGAGTATTTTCCTCTCGTTGTAATCAAGTTAATTCCCCATAGGCATGTCCAATGTCAACCAGGTGTAGACAATCCCTCACTAAGACTCTTCCAGGGGTTCTAGATTATATCACCTGATAATTAAAACTCCCCATAATACATTCTTTGCTTGAGACTCTTGCTCTATGTTCAAAGAAACAATGCTTTATCTTTCTGTGCCTTTTTGTGACATCTTTAAAAGATATATGATGGTCCTGTCTTCTAATCAACATGAATGGAGGGACCTCTTGGTTGAGAATGAGGTTGAGATAATTAGCCTAGGTTAGAGCATATTAAAGTGATAACCAGTCAGGTGGAGTTGTTTAGTAGACCATTGGATATGTGAACTGAAGTTTCAAAAAATTCCTTACTTATGTTCATGGTGTTGAAAATAGGTTAGTTGGTTACTAGTAAGTACTATGCAGAGTTGGATTATTACAAATCCAGACCCTAAATCATCTTTGTGTGTGTGTGTGTGCACGCATGCGTATGTGTGTGACCATCAGGTACAACATTTGGAATACTTTAAATTGACAGACTGCTAGTTTCCATCATTATAGAAGATTAAAATATTAACAGAGATCTTATGAAATCTCAAGCAAAGATTTCTCTGCTTTGCTATGACCTGTCTACCTGCTGCTTGCACCACTGTATCTGAAAAAGAATGATTTTATTTATGACATTCTTTTGTTCTACATCTATGAAAATGTCACACAACTATTCCCAAGCAGGAACACATTATTCAGGACAACACAAACTCATACTCCTGAGCCATGATCATGTATAATAGTCTCAAAAATAAACTAGTTCCTATTTCCTTTGAGAGAAGTAGGGCTGTGTTTTGTGTCAACAGATATTCGGATTTGAAACACAGCATAAATATATATAGACACAAATTTGAAAATATTAATTCACCAATGACATGATGTAATAAAGATGATTTGCAAAGATATTAGTTAAATGAGACTAGACTCCTCTCTGAGTAGATTCCTACATGCAGGTACCTTTAAAGTGTCTTTTCTTGGTTTTGGCTCAAACTTTCTAAGAAAAAGGGAAAAATATGCCAAAGACCCCTATTCACCATTTTAACCACTTGAATATATTCCCTAAGTCCTTGAGTTAAGTATGGTTAGGAATTTAGCTGCCCTCTTTACTTCCCAGACTGTGGCCTTAAGTTGAGCATGCTCAGTTAATGTGCATCTTCAAAAGCATCCCCTATAAGGCATCCTTTCTACAAAGAGCTTTTAGTTGAGGGCTCTACACAGGCTCCCCTAGTTAAAATCCCCACAATTGCTTTGTTCAAAGAGAACACAAATCTTGTAAAATTCCATTGTTCTAATCTGTTGCAGGTGACAAACCTTTCTCATTCTTTCATGTTCTGGCTGTCATCATTGACTTTTCATAAGCCAAGTGGAAAACCCATTGCGTGTAATTATGAGAGGAGATAAAAGCCAGAGTCTTGTACTGAAAGGAGCCATGATTCCTATTGAGTAAAAGTCTATAACTGTTTTCCTTCCCAGAGATCAGAGAAAATTTTTACTCATTTCTTATCAGGCAGGTCTCCCATCACAAACCATCTTTATCTACTTAACTTAATGTTTTCTTTGCAGATTGTTTACCATCTCTCTCTCTCTCTGACTTCTGTGTCAGGATCTATGATGTTTCATATCACTTGTAAGATTTTCCATTACATTATATTGATATTAGATAATACTTATTTAAAAAATAGATAAAAAGGAGACAGTGGTTTTACATTTACTAGTTTTTTAATGTCAAAATTTCGAGAGCATGGGTTGTGGCATTAGAATTTTGGGGGCTCAAATTCTGTTTCTAGAAGTGCTAGTTTAAGCATCATGCCTTGATCTCTACATCTTTTCCATGGAGAAGCAACAATATTATGTTCAGAAGATTTTTGGGAACACACAACAATAAGAAGTGCTTATCTTATTACCTAGAAAATGCCAAACATTAAATAAATTAAACAAATTAATAAAGAAAGTGTGTGGTCTATAAGTCAAGCTGGTATGCTATTAAAAGTGTCCCTTATAGTTGAGATTTTTTACTGCAGATTCAAATTGAGCTGCTGATAGCACAAAACAAGTCAAAATTAGATTTCTGTTATATTACATCATAAGTAAAATTTAAGAGCTTTTTAAGTCTAATGTGGTGTGCAAGTCAATAAATACCAGTTTGTATGTTATTAGTCAATTCTGTTTAGTGATATTTATTTAATATAGTAAGCCTACAACCCATCAAACCCCTTTAATCGCACTCTAGGTTGATGTGTAAAAGCTAGCTCCATTTGCATTCTAAGCATTCATTGTTATTAACTTGGAGCTAATCTCTTTAAACTGGAGACCTTCCTTTGCCTTCCTTTCTGCCTCTGAAAGCATCTTGGGTTGCATAATTTGTTTCAATTCCCATGATAAGGCAGAGTATCAAAGCTGTCTGTATTTGGCTTAACACTTGCCTGAATATTGAGTAAAGGACGAATTTGGAGATGCATCTTTAAATTAATAACAATGACTAATTTGAACATTTAAAATGAAGTATTAATACTTAAATGACATCAAAGTCACTTAAATGACATCAAAGAGTTGGCACTAATGCTCCAAGTGGTATCATACCCAAGACAAAAAATGAGGCCTCTCTATATTCAGATTTATTCCACCTAGGAGTCTGAATGTAATATTTATGAATTTAATTCCCCTTTCGGCTGAAGTATAAAAACCAGATATAGAGATGAATGTAAAGAAAATAGCTGATTTTCATTTACAGTAACAGAAAACCTGGTGGCCAAAAAAATATCATTTCATATTTAAAACCAAAATTTGTGATGGACTGATTAATTGACTCTATTTTTCCAGCTTTGGAGCTGGAGCATTACTTTTCTTAGACTTTTGAAATATGAGAGAAAGATGAAGATATTTTCAGGGAAAAAAGAGCAGGTCAAATACTGGAGTTCCAGTATCTGTAACTCTGCTCTGCTGAAGGTTAGACTTGGTAAGTTACTTGTGGATGCTACAGTGAACATGGTTAGGCAAGGGGGAATAACAGGTTTGGACAGTAAATATAGAAACATATGAGGTCTCATTAACTTTACTAACTCACACAGTAATAAAAAGCGTTTCTAGAAAGTGTCTATTTACTTACTATATCTCCATAAAAGTCCATTGGTATCAGATAGTATATGTTGAAACACACATTTATCCTTTCTTTTGACAGGTAGATTTTTAACCCAGTGAGACAGCACTTGTCTCTATGTGATCTTACAACATAGATTATTCAGCCTTCAGACTAGGAAGGTAGCAAGTGGTGAACATTGAGGAAAAGCAACATTTAAATTCTACCTTCATCCAGCACTGAAAATGGAGGTTGTAGAGAAATACCTAACTTGACAACAGTGGTCTAGGATATGTAGCTAGTTAGATGTTGGAAGGTTTGGAGAATACTGTAATGGAAACTTTCCTTAACAAATGGAAGGTATTAAAAACAATGGAATATTGGGGTTTTAGTTACTGGTCAGAAAAAATGGAACCAGATCCATTTCTCTGGCTCTGGAAAGAGATGTGTCTAGAAGCACATTGATACTTAACTTTCTAAACCTTACCCTAGGAATTCTAAACCTCCTTAAAGTTCAGCAGAGGTTTTCTCTAGTAAAGAACAAGATTATTCCAATCTAACAGACATCACTGAGCTTGCTCATGTAAACAGTTAGTCTACACAGGCCTTCTGGCTACCTGTATAGAACAGGTGGCTTGTAAACCATTTAGACAGCAGTATAATTCAAGGGTGTAGGTTTGGACAAGATTTCTTTTTGGTCTTATCCACTTCTTAAGATAGTGTTCTGTTTGGTTTCATAATAAACTCTGCCTGTTTTCCCCACTGCTATTTCCTCAGCTTCTCTGAGTTCTTTCAAAGGACATCTAAATGACAGCAGGATGCAAACTGTTTATGCCAGTGACAGACTAAGTGTGTGTGTGTGTGTGTGTGTGTGTGTGTGTGTGTGTGTGTGTGTGTGTGTGTGTATCTTTTAGAGAATAAGGCATAAGATGCATTGGAATAGACAATTCATTATAGAAATAGTATATAAAAACATATGAGAGTAAAAGATGAATGCAGAAAATATAATGCTGGTAAGCTCTATGTCGGTTGTCTCTTGGGAACACATTTATTTTTTACACATTCCACTCCCCTCTATCCCCAACTAGTGAATCAGCCCACTTTCTCCTTAATACATATGTAATCTTCCCTGTAAGATGCTGAAATTCCTCTGAACTAATACTCTTCCACCTCCCATTAATCAAGGAAGAAATGTGTAAGGTGCTCTTTTGTTCCTTGTTGTTGCTTTCCTGCCCTTCTGGCTGGCTTCCTGCTTCCTCCTCGTTGCTTCTTCTGTTTACCCCAGCAGCATGGTCCATCCCCTTCTGTAAGTTCTCAGGCACCAAGCACCTGCAGCCTTGGTTCTCTGTACCAGCCTCCCCTCCACAGTGGCTGTGACTCCATATATCACAGTTCACATCACAGTTCAGAGCCTGCTCATTTTTCACATCTCCAAACTTGCCTTCCTGTGAGGCAGTGTGCCTTCATCCTCCACCACTATTCTCTTCGTTTTCCTTATTCTTCTGTTTGTGTTGTGTTTTCAGATGATTTCTGTCTATCTCTTCCCATCAGAATGGATCTCCATGAAAGAAATGCAAACTAAATAAAGATTGCTTTTTTACCATTATATCCCTTAACTGAAGTCACCATCTAACACCGGGAAGTTCAAACATTTTTCAAAAAAAATGGATTATCTGTAGAATTGCACAAGTTTAATAACCACGATTGTAATAAAATAACCACTATTGTAATAAAAGTGATTACAATAAATTATAATAAACTTATTTTATATTACTTTATAAATAATTCAATACAAAATAAAACTGTCACTTTTTCTTTATAAATTTGTATATATTTTGTATGTATGTAGCATAAACCGTACCTTTAAATTGTTTCAAGTATTCTGAAATTTTATTGGGTCGCTTCTAAAATTTTGCCATATGCTTCAGTAAGGAAAAGCTAGAATGAGCTTTGGATCAAATGAGCTGGGATTACTCCATTTAGTAACTGATCGGTTTTTGTCCCCATTCTCTGAGACACACTGATCCACCTTGAACTCTCTGGATTGATTGAAATTCTATGAACCATGGAAATGGGGGAAGATAAAGTGTCACTCTGTAAGGAGACTATTGACACTTTGATCAGTTCAAGTGGAATCAAATAAAACAACAGACATTGTCTTTCTTACACTTCTAATGTTGATGAAAACTGGGCAATTTCCTCGTAGGGTAATTTATCAGTATATCTAAGAATCTATAAATGCAGAGTTTGTAATGTCCAAACTTGGACTCTGAGTGAGTAATTAAATAAGACAATGGTATATTCTTAAACATGTCCCCATTAAAGGGGCATGGTATAGTTATGCTATAGTTTTAAAGCATTCAGATGATTGCATATTAAAATGAGAAGCAACAGTGTTTTCCTAAAAGGGGATATTAGAGAATCATTAAACTTTACTGTGAACATCATTCTATAAAAACTAAGGGGAAAACTACACAGAAAATTTAGAATGCGATTCACTTGTCAATATATGTAAAATTTTAAATAAAAGTACTTTCATTTTTGTTGAAAATTTAAAAGGTGACTGCTGGGCATGATGGTGCAGGCTATGCCAGCCCTTGAGAGGGAGAGGTCAGAGGATCTCTATGCATTGAGGCCAGCCTGGTCTATTTGGTGCGATCCTGTCCCACAATTAAATAAGTAAATGTAAATTTAAAAACTAAAGATCATCAAAGCCTCAACTTAATAATACAACATTTTTTCTTTTTCTTTCTTTCCTTTTTTTCCCTCAGCTCAGGGCCCTTCTGATGATCTATAGGTAAGAACTTAGTGAGGGCCAAGACAATTTTCTGTGACCAGGCCAGGGGTAGCATTTGGAAGTGAATATTTTTAATCTCTGTCCCTGCCCATCAGCCTGAGTACCTTCCACAGTGCTAGTGTCTGTTCTCCCCACTCTGTGGAAATCTTCACAGAACGCATCTCTTCCATATTTTCTAAAGTTTCTTTTTATTGTACAGTTAATGCCTCAGACTCTGGGTGGGACTGCCTTCATATATTAGTCATTCTAAAATTACTTTTCTAAGAACTGCAGATTCTGAAGGATGATTCCTTTAGGAAGTACTGTGTAATTAATCTCGGGTAGTTTAGGAAGAGCTGCTTTGTTGTCTGGCTACTGGGGAAGAGAAAGAGCTGCTGTTTTTTTGCTTTTTGTTTTTTTCTCTTCTTTTCCAAGCAGTAATTTACATGCAAATGGCAATAAGGAGCAGCAACAAGAGCAAGGCACATATTGTGCAGCTGTTTGACTATCATTCGATTCTTAGGGACCCCAAAGAGGAAAGAAGATGAAGGGCCATACATGATGGGTTCCAGTTTCATCCGATTTCCTTTGCCATAGAAATGCTGTGTGTGTTTCCAGCCATCACAGGCGCCAGCTGAGAAGAGGGAGCATAGCCCTGCTTATGAAAAGGACCTCTGGAAAGGTCACCAGAGCTGAGTATTCTGTGCCTTTTGTCTCCCAGGAGTGATTACTCCAGAGACCTTGGGAGTGTTTCTCGTATTTAGATACAAAGAATGTCTGCAATAATTTTCTATGTGTGAACCAAATTTGTGCAAGCAGAGATTAAATCTCACAGAGAGATGTGATTAATTTAGAAAGTTTCTGTGGCTTATGGGGAAGAAATTCAAATTGACAGGCTTTGGATTCATTTTTCTAGTAATCAAAGTAAACAGAAACTCTGTGAATGATGCTTTTAGTTTGTATAAGCTATTCTATTTCATTTGTTCAATTTTAAAATAGAAAGTCTTAACACTTATGAATAAAGAACTAGGTGCATATTTTGAAAAAGAAAAATACTCTACTCACTAAAATAGCTTAATATATTCAAAAGTAGTATTTTATTATTATTAATCTTATGAAAATTGCATGGGCAAGTAATTCCATAAAAGAAAATGACACTAATATAAAAGTGAGTTTTCAAAATGGAAGAGATACAGTAAAAATTCAGTGATTTCAAACCCTCATTTACTTAGCCTGACTGAAGAGATTAGAACAGATTCAATGCTGCCTGGTTTCAGGTAAGTTCCTTATTAGTGGAGAGTTTGCAACCATTGACTCAGAGACACATTTCTATTTAATATCAATGCTTTTTCAAGACTTTGCTATGACCAAATAATAAAATCACTATAATGACTGAGCAGTACTATCTTCTTACTGGATTCCCATGGTCCTTTTATATTGATTAAAGGAAATCCAAAAATCTCTGCTATTATCAGCGCCTTTTACTCTGCTCCAGTGAGCAGAAGGCTAGCCCAATGGAAGTTAAAAACTGTCGAGCCAGAATGAATGGCACATGTTCAGAAATACATAAGTAAACTAATATAGTTATTTTTAAAGTATATGATATACTCAAATTTTAAAGACAATTAAGTATCTCAGGCACATAAGACATTATTTTGAATTTTGACAAAATCCTTAAATTAGGTATTATTGTGCCTGAAACATAAATGGGGTTACCCAGAGGACCAAGAATTTAGATAAGTATTTCCAGATCATAGTAAAATTTCAGAACTTTCTGTTGTCAAGCATAGATCAAAATGAGGTTGTGTTGGTTCCCTCATAGTCCAGTGACACACCATGAAGGTAAATAGTGAAGTCTGTTCAGTTGACCCATCCACTCATTTTTCTAAGTAATATACATTCAGTGGATAACTAATAGAAAATAAATGTACTTGAAGGGTAACACTTGGAACTGTAATCTTAAATTCCATGAAAAAAAAAAAGCCACTGCTTTGTTAAAGTTTCTACAGAGCTGGTAGACCAAAGGGCATGTTGTGATTGTGGAGTGTTTAGAATGGTACAGATCTCAAGCCAAATACTGTGAGCTGTATTTAGTTCCCCAAACAGCTATTCATTGCACACTTCTGTGTCTGACTTGTAGGATTTTACAACATCTGATGGCATCCTTAGCTTTCAGTTTTGTGGAAGCCAGTAGTCTGTCAACCTAATACATCCCCACTGTTTTTCCTGATGAGTCAACAATACCTTATTGTCCTATCAATATATTTTTTTAAATGTCATGATTTAGGACTTATTTTCTTCTGTGATTATTAGAGTTCATGTAACCACATCCATGAAGGGCCTTATTATATGAGGCAACATGAATCCATGTTTCTGGTAAAATATTTTATTACTGTTAATGTGTGAGTTGTGTTTTATACTGATAGTGATCCTAAATGACCTCAACTCTGTGTTTGTATTTTACTAGCCCCCCCCCCCCGTAACCACAGTGGCATCTACTATTCCCATCACTGAGGTGGTAGAGGTTTTTACTATGTGAGATCCTGGAAATGATGCTGGCTGGTGGGGATTAACATTTGTTAGACACAGGCCCTGTGGAAGACATTTTTAGACACAGTAAAACCTCTCAGAAATGCTGCTTGGAGGTGAGGGGCTCAGTGTTATCAGAAAAATCACCACACATGCTTGACACAGTAGTATTTTTCTTTTTCAAGCAAATTCTTATGATGCGAGTTCCTAGAATCATTCTTTGTGTTTGTTTTGTTGTTGCTTGTTTTGGTTTGCTTTGGGTTTGGTTTTTTAAAAGCAAGTTTCTCTGTGTGTAGCCCTGGGTGTTCTGGAGTTCTTTATGTAGACCATGCTGAACTCAAACTCACAGATATATCTCCCAAGTCCTGGGACTAAAGTCATGTACCACCACTGCCAGCTTCTTAGACACAGAAACTGGCATTCCCAGGCAGTCTCCCTTTGAAGTACTAGCTAGGGCTGACCCTGCTTAGCTTCCAGGATCAGATGAAACTGGAGTGTTAAGGCTGGTATGGCTATTGACTGGTGTTGAGATTAAGTGGCATGATTGTAGAGTTCCTACAGCCATAAAAACGAAGCTGAAAGGCCATTATTCATTTTGTGGAGCAAGAACGAAAGTTCAGAGAAGTGAGTCACTCAAGGTCACAAAATATATTGGTGTTTGACCCAGACCCAGATCAATCCAGGTCTTCAAAGCTCAGCTCAAAATGTTTGTGAGTAAGGACCGCCTGTAACTTTAATAAAAATGCAAGGCTGTTGTGGAGAATATACTTTCTTTGCAGAAGAGAAACACAACTCCTCTGAATGAAAATAAACATGTACATACCTGTCTCTGCTTGCTGTTTTTGTTTTTCCTGAATGCAAGCCCAGTCTTGAAAGTATTGCTGGCCCTGTGACTTTGATGGGAACAGTCACTGGCTGGAAGAGAGTCAGGGAAGCTGAGAATTTCTTCACCTGCCACCTGGGATGTACTTTCAAGGCAGACAATTCAATTTGCACCATCCTCTCAAGAGAGCTTCATGGAAAATGCTTTGCTATTTAAATCTTACAGCTTTCCTGTTATCAAAATTCAGACTTTCAAGAAGAAAGTTAAAATATCTCAAGATTTGTTTTCTAAGTTGACATTAGTCAAGAATAACAAATTGAGAACTTTCAAATATAGGTACCCTATTACTATTATGCAGGTCAATATAAAAATGAAAACCATTACACTTTATGCAGGACAATGTAAAAATGAAAAACATTACACTTTCTTCCACATGGGCTCAGAAGCTATTTTCCACATACCTTGAAAAAATTAATAAATAAAGCAAAGTGGATTGATTCTCTTCTTTTACTCTAGTGATCTTATAGGAGTTCATTAAATTATTTTCTTAGAAAGATTAATTCTCTGGGAGGGTACAATGGAAAGAGGAATTGCATAAATGACTTGAAGCAGGAATTTGAAAATAGAGGAGGCTTTAGGGAGGGGAGAGCAATACATACAGAAGAGAAAGAAAGGAAAAATATAAGGAATCATTACAGACAGCTAAAATTACAGATAATAATGTAAGTCTGCACACACATACATATATAGTTTAAATGAAAATTCCCATCTAGGCTGTCAACACTTCTTCTGAGAGCGATAGACCATCTAACAACACTCCCTAACATCAGGCATAAGAATCCCTCTTTTGAGTTGTTCAAGAGACTCCTCAAACAGTGGTAGAAGGTAAGAATTTATTGCTGAATATACCATGCACTTTGAGGATTGGAGGACCCTGAGAACCTGAGCTTGATCTGACCCAAAAGCCTCCTCCCTGATGATTAGCTGTCGTGGAAACAGAATGTGCCTTGCAGTCCTCCAAGGTAGGAAAAGAAGCAATAGCCCTACCCAGACATGACGCCTATGAATAATAATTATCATGATAGGGTAACCTATAGGGTACAATAATTGCATGACTACCTTGATGGTAAAAAAAAAACAAAACAGCTATCTAGTTCCACTTAAGGATACCCAACAAGAGGGAAATCATGACTGGTACCAGAAACCTAGCCAAATATCTGGGGCTAGTGAAGTATGACTCTTAGAGGAGAATTTACAACTACCTCTTTACTAAACTAGCATAATCTCTAACTAAATTCTAAATTCTTATCTTTATACTTACAGATAAGTGTAGTTTTCAACACTCAACAAATAAATTTCTTTTTGCAATAGATAAAGGTCATTACATAAAACAAGAACTAGCCAAAAGACACAGAACAATTGTTTGTGTGGTTCCCAGCCCATCTGATATGTTTCTGGGATCTGGGGTAAATGTGGAAAGATTGTAAGAGCCAAATAGGGAGTTTGCTGGTACACTGTGTCTCAGGAATGTCAGAGAAACTACACTCATGATGTCTAAACATGGCTGGCTAAACAAAACCCGAACAAAGATGATATTACAGATACATACTAACACAGAAGAGGGATAACTTGAGTTGCCTCGATCCTGACAAAGAACTCTAGGCAACAAAAGAATTCTGAGCATGGAAGACATAATCTTTTCCAGGAAAAGGCATAGCAGTTAGTTGCCCGATGTCAAGTAGTTGGCCCTGAAATCATATACATATGAGTAACAGCTAAACTGAGTAGGTTGCACATATTTTTAGGAATACAAATATATGCATATACAACACCAGCAACAATTTAAGAAAAGGAGGCAATGATATTGAGAGAGGGGAAATTTGGAGGTATACAAGATGACTTGTAGGGAGGAAAGACAAGGATGAAAATGATGTAATTATGTTTTCAAACACTTGAAAATGTACAAAATTTTGAAAAAGATATAAAAACTTGAAAATAAAATAATTATGGTAATAAATCTAGAAATATGGGGACATGCTATGTCCACATTCTTCTGAACATGTTTTATAATTATCAAACTTTTAATTATATAGGGCATCTTCCATATTTCATGATGTATTTACAAATTGTGATAGCATTCACAAATGTAAGTGTACTGGCTAGTTTTATGTTTTATATCAACTCAACATAAGCTAGAGTTACCTGAAAGGAGGGAGCCTCAGTTGAGAAAATGCCTTCATAATATGTGGCTGGGAGGCATTTTCTTAATTAGTGTCTAATAGGGGAGCATTGTGGACCATAACATCCTTGGGCTGGTCATCCTTGGTTTTATAAGAAAGCAGTCTGAGTAATCGATAGGGAGCAAGTCAGTATGCAGCTCCCTTCCATCGCCTTTGCTTCAGATACTTCTTCCTAGTTCCTGTCCTGACCTTTTCCAGTAATGGGCTATGGTATGGAAGCCATATAAACACTTTCCTCCTCAGCTTTCTTTTGATCATGTTGTTTCTTTATAGCAATGGTAACCCTGGCCAAGACAGTAGGTTGACACCTTTTTTGTTTTATTAGTTTAGGTTTCAGAGAAGAAAGACATAGGTGCTTTCTAGCTCATAAGATTTGTCACTGCTGTTTTTTGCTGACTGAGCATCCAGAAGGCCTGCCTCTGCTTGTTGCCATGGATAGATCCTATTGTGGCTGTGTTATATAAAAACAGTGAATGTAGAGCCAATTCTGGGCCAGGTGCCTGGGGAGGAGTGGTTGCTGTTCACTAGCTGGAGATGGTCTTGTACCCCAGGAGAACCTAAGTCCAGCCAGAACATATTATCTTCCAAATGCACTAACAGCTCTAGGCATTTCCATCCAACAGTTTATCTTTCACCCCTTCCATAGCCATTGGCCTGAATTTCTCTTAGGCAAACCTCAGTGACCTCCATGAATGTGCTGTTTTGGCTTCTGAGTTCCAAACCCAAAGCTCTCTCATAGTATTATATAAAAATAATGCACAATTAGCTAATATTTTGGAAAAATCTGTTATTTGCCATTAGTTTTACTCAAATATCTCTTCTCCTCTCGCTTCCTTGCCTCATCAACATCTCCCCCTCACCCCTATCAAGACAGATTTATCTTTAATCTTGCAATCTTGCTTCAGTTTCTGTAGTTCTGGGATTACAGCTGCATACTACCTAACTTATCTTCAAATATATGAATCTTTTTTATTTTACAAATTACTGCAACTTCTGGAAATATAAATAATGCAGAGATAGTCTCCCTATGTGTCTTCAATTTCTCTGTTAAAATTGTGTCTTCTGGGCATTTCTAGTTTTGGTTGTGAGCCTAGCCTTTAATGGTTGAGCTATCCCTCCAGCCCAGTATTTCTCAATGTGAGACATAGCATAAGAGTGAATAAACAACCTTCTTCAATACATACTGATCAAATTCTCTATTGGAAATATCTCTTTCAATGTTTTTTATTGCTCTTTGTTAAATAAGTTACATATATGCATGTGTGTGCATATATGTCTTTACCTTGCATGCATAGTCACAACATAAAAATATATCTTGTTCTTGATTGACACTAGTAAATAGCATGTGAATGATTTTATTCCACTTTTAAATTCACTCAATTTGTCAGTGGGAACCCAAAGACCTCTTGAAATAGCTACATATGAAAAGCAGGGCAGAACCAAAAGGCCATTTTGCTAACTAAATAGTCATTACTTCTATATTGGAATCCTCCAGGAACAACCAGGTTTATGTTTTATTAGTGATATCTTTGTTTCTTGTTCTAAGCCTACAGCTGTCTCCACAGTTCACTCTGTTCTACTCTGAGATTTTACCCATGAAGAAGAGGCAACCTACTAAAATGTGACAGAGCTGATCATTTGAGTATTTGAGTGCCAAGTAATAATAGAGCTGTGAGAGCTGGTATCCACAGTGGGCACTAACAGTTCTGGCCCATGATAATCAAACAAGGATGGCTCTTGGAAAGTGAAACAGAATGGTGGGAAGTTCTTATCTGCCTGCTTAAAATCTGTGTGTGTGTGTGTGTGTGTGTGTGTGTGTGTGTGTGTGTGTGTGTCTGTGTGTCTGTGTGAAACAGTGTCCTTGAACTCACTCTGTAGACAAGTCTGTCTTTGAACTCAAGAGATCAGCCTGTCTCTGCCTCCTGTACCACCAGCTCACTGGTATAAATCTGATGGCATTAATATCCATCTCACAGATTCATTGGTGGGGTTCAGTTAACTAATTTACCAAGCACTCAGTATAGAGGCTGGTATAGAGAAAATGTTCAGCATCATCTTGTTGAAGTACTTTGGAACTGACATGTTAAGTCAGTCTAGAGGGGTAGTAGTGGGGTGCTGTCTTACCCCCCAAATTTTAGCAACAGAGCACTGTGAAAGAATTAGCAAGTTCTGGATAAAAGGAAGCTACTGCTCAAAGTAGGAGTGAATAGGGAAGCTGACTTCAGCGTAAAGAAGTCTGATACACTGTACTAATGAGTCTCAGCAATGGGAAGCAGGAAAAAGCCCCTGAAGATTTTAATAATGAGATAATTCACCAGGCATTATTCTGTAAAAGAGGTTAAATAGAAACAAGTGTGATATAGTTCTAAAATATTAAATCATTTATGGTGGGGATTAATTATAATATTTAAAATTTTCCTTGGCACAAACTGTTTTGAGTTTCTTTCTATATTTGCACTTTGTAATACTATCCAAATACAGATGAATGGAACCAGATTGATACTAGACAATTTGTATCAGTGATAAGTAAGATCATTGGCAGCTCATATGTTCAGAATTCATCTCCATGAACTGATGTATTTCACTCAGTTTACACACAAAATTATTCTCAAGAAACATAACTGATTTCAATATTATGTTTACAGTAAAATGTTTGTTTCACAAATACAAGGTTTGTTTTAATCTCACACAATTGAGTACAACCTGAAAATTTCATTTGAATTGTTAAAACATAAAACCTTTTATGCACAGCCAAAGATAAGATATCTGTACCCATGACCCAAGTTTAAATGGGAATAGAAATGCTATTTACAGGGATGCCATTTCAATATTATCAAGAACATATGTATCACAGAGACATGGGAGGGTAGATGTTAAGCCAGAAGGCACCATACTTGGGATGCTGATTTGCTAATACTGTCTTCATGTGATCAAGATGGGAGGGTGGAGCTGGTTAGGAAGAAATGAGTCATTGGGAGGGAGGTGGGAGGGTAGTGAGCATGAATGCAATCATACCTCATGTGTACAAGGATGATATTGTCAACATTTAAAAATAAGTACTTAAAGTCTGAATTAATATTGGTTGGACAAATGCTTTTTCAAATACATTAAAAAGAATTTAATGGCTTCAAAGAATTGAGTTATGTCACTGGTGATGTACTACATCTTGAGTAATGTGTTCAAGATTCTGAGTTTAAGTCCCAGGCAACATTACATAGGGGAGGAGTTATGTAAATTTCAAGGTATAAAGGTATACACAGGAATCTTGTGGTGATAATTTAGACACATGTTGAATGATTAAAATGAAATTAAATTTTTCATAAATGAAGCCTTTTGAACTTGTCTGAAAGCCAACTCTAAGAAACCTATAACTTTTATAGGTGATGTAAAATAATTTAATTCATTGATAATGAAACCTCACATACTAGAAATACTAGTTACATTTGACCAATTCAGGACTAACTATCTCATAATAGAATTGATAATTTGGTTTCTGAGTGTCATTAGGCACAAATCAATTCTCAGTTGTAGCTGTGGTGTTGGACATTATAGGTGTAGAACATTCCTAGAGAGAGGATGTGGCTTGACTTCAAAGGTGAGAGACTAAATAAAGTGAGATGACAAATATGGCTGTCTGTTTTTTTTTTCCATGATGAAGTGGAAAATTTGGTACCAAATGTCTATCACAAAGAGTTTTCCCTGCTTGTGCCAATCTAGACAATACTATTTGATTCTGTGTTCTTTTGTATATAAATATATTGCTTCCCTCCTCATCTTTCAGCCAAGCACTCTTCCCCTCTAGTTATGCAATTGCTTATTGGTTTGTGTTACATCAGAACATCATTTGAAACTTTCTTCATTTCTTTACCATTTCATTTCATCATGTCATTTCATCAATTTAAAAACCAACTCTTCCAAGTAAAAAGAGTGTGTCCTTTCTGCATTCTAGTCATTCCTTAGGAATGAAAATGTGACTGGCTCTGTTTCATCAAGTTCTACAAAGATGCTGTGACAAGTGCTTTACACATTTGTAAATAGGTGTCAGAATAGTACAGTTCCAGCACTGACTGACTTATAATGACCTAAAAGAATGTGGGATGGGGGTGGGGCATGCACAAAGTCTGAGCAGATGTACCATTGATTGTGGCATCAGTTATAGCATTTCAACTGTTGCTAGCATGAGCATCATTAGAAGCATGCAGTACAGTCTGCAAATTTGAAATTGTCACATCAGAGCCCCATAGGTTCTTCAGCCTTTCTTTATCCTGGACAGGGTCAGTGAAGTAGAGTTGAGCACGGTGTATATTAATTGTACACAATGATGGGGAGATGTACCTGTCAGCATTCATGGAAAATGCAATGAAAATAGGGAAAAACAGCCAGAAAAACACACACACACACACACACACACACACACACACACACACACACACACACACACACACGAAGTTGGCCAATCTGTCTTCTTGGCACATGCCAGTGGCTAGTACTTGTTATAGGAGCTCTTCAAATTCAAATCACTAGTGTGAGGGCATTTGATTGTCATCTTCCTACAACCCAGAATCACTTGAGAAGAGAATCTCAGTTGAGAAATTGTCTAGATCAGTTTGTGGATTTCTTGATTATTAATTGAGGTGGGAGGACCACTTGGATGTGAATGTCAACAAAATTATTCCCTGGGCTGAGTCCTAAAATTTATGAGTGAAGAAAATTGGCTGACCATATGAAAGCAGTCACCACAGATGCATGAGTTTCTCTCTGCTCTTGACTGTACATATGATATGACCGACTAGCTCGTTGATTTCTTGCCTCAACTTCTCAATGGTGGGCTGTATCCAGAATTGTAAACCAGATTAACCCCTTTATCCACTAAGATGCTTTTGATCAGTGTGTTTGGTTGCAACAAAAGAAAAGAACCTAGAACAAATGGGAGATGATGTCTCTATATGTGACAAGAATAAGTCTGAGTGTCTATGAACAATCCTGATGACAACTATGGCTGAGGAAATGAAGCCTCTTAGGAAACATATTTCTGTATAACTTGAAATAAATGGAACTGGTGGGCTAAAACTCTAATGCATCTATGGAACACAATATGACAAAGAGTGCATAAGTACCTTGCATGAAGTAGCTAAGTTTCTAAAAATCAGACTGTTGAGTTGTAGTTACCAGGGATTGAGCTAGCAGGAAAATGTCATTCATTGATCAGCAGGCATAAAGTCTCAGTGTAAGTGGTGGAGAGCTGGTACGTAGCAATGTATCCAGGGCCAGTGTTTATAAATTATTCACTTGATGTAACAGGATAAGTTGTTTGTGTACTATCTTTACTACAATAAAATAAAAATAAAAACTAAACATCTTAGTTCTTAAATAGCAGGAAATCAAAGGAGTGAGAGGAGCTGCTGCTGCTACTTTTTCTGTTGCAGATGATACAGATAAGAAGGAAAATGAGGATATTAGGCCCTCTTAAATATACACTGCAGCTTCCAATCTTTGTAGCTTCTTCCAGGCCACTCATGTCTCTTTTATTCTGAATACCAGGTCAGCTTGGTTTTCTGATAGGTGCTTGTAACACTTTTCATCTTTTGATTTAGATATATCATCATGTTCTCTTGGTCTCTCTGCTCATGTAATTTTCTGACTCAAGTGAATTGCTAACTAGATAATATCACCCAAATAGGGAATATTTAAATATTAACCACAAGATCCCCAAGAGTTAGCTAAGTGGAAAAGGATGGAATTAACCTCTTCTCCTTTCATTCTCTAGTATTTGCCTTTGGTTGTCATTTATAGCTGGTTTTAGCATTGACAGACTCCACATTAGTTCTCAAGTATTTGTCTTTCTTGGTCTGCCTTCCCCTGTCCTCTCTTTCCCTCCTCTGCCTCTTCCCCTGAAATTGTGCAAGTATATATACATGCATTCTGTTACAGTGAGGATGAGGGTTACAAATCTACTAGCATACACATTGTTCACATTGACACTTTGTAAAGAAGTCTATCCTGTCAAGAATATGGCTTCAAATGGCCTGTGATACTCAGTGGGCTACAGCATTTGCAGGAGCATATGCACAGATGCTGGAAGCTAATAAAGTGGTACCATTGATGCTATGAAAGTCTAATCATTCTGAAATAAAACATCCCAGACTCAAGTAGCATTAATCGCATGCTTCGCTGTTGTCATAGTAAATGGCTCCCTTGACCTTGTGCTCCTATCAATCTCCGGTTCTGAAGATGCAATCAAATTTGTCATTGGACATTTAATTAAATACAAAGCCCTTCAAGGTACTATTTGCAACAAATATCAGTCACATTTTTCTCCCAGTGTAGAAAATTATAGTCTCTAACATGGACTTCAAATTAGATTGAATACTTTGTTTTGTCTTATTTGGTTTATAAATTGTTCCTTTCCCTTCTCTAGTACATTTTATAACATCTAATGAGAAAACTCATATCCAAGCTTATGTTCTCATTAGGGCCCTGAGGACATGTTGCTTCTAGTAAGTTCAGAGTACAGTTCAAGTATATAGTTTGGGAAATAATCTTCCTGAATTATTGAAAAATATCAAATTGTCTGGAACTTACAATTATATGTAGTTGTGTTCTGTAAACCTATCACACCCACGCCCTTAATGCTCAGAGCAGATTGCTTGTTAGATTTCTAGAGAAAATTCTGTCTGCCTCATGCTCTGCTTTTCTCATTAAGCTGGTAGAGCATGATGTGAAGGAGGTAACTGAAGCAGGTATAGCATAGGTGGGGACTGGGTGACTAAAGCATGTAGATATAAATGAAAGGCAACAGATTTGGAAAATACTTCTCTACATCCCAACTTAGATGGACCTTTATGCCAGTAGTTTATGTTTTGAGTATAGGGGTTTTCATTTACTTTATAAGATACTAAATGTTATTCAAAGAAATTTTTGATGGATATGTTTGTGGTAATATAGAGAAAAAGTTTCAACTCTCCAACAAATATGGCATACTTTTGTTTGGTTTTTTTGTTTGGTTTTATTTAGTCCTTCCCATTGGGTGTTGGTGTAATTCTGCACATCAGATTCCACTTTACTATGACCTAATTTGAGGAACCACTGAGATGTTTAGATTAAAAAAACAACTACTAACTACAATATCTGGAAACGAGCCTTCAGCTCCATAATCCAGTGCATGCTGGGGTTTGTTGGAAAGTCATAATTAGGACATTGCATTATTGTTTATGCCATGAAATTTTCTCATTAAGTCTATTGACCTCATGCTAAGATAGAAAATTATTTTTAATAAATAAGAATTTATCTACTGGTTGTTGGAAACTTTATATTTTACACCAGGGGCTTTCATATTCCTCAGAATCTGCAGGGTACCTGGCATTATGGAAATAAAGGGCTAATTTATGAAGAAGGAGATGAGTTGGGTGGGACTAAAGGAAAAGTGGTCTGGAGAATCTCTTTATTGATTTAAGTTTATTATTAGCCTACTTTGTAAATGTCTAAGTGATGTTTGGAAAGTATGGACTCCACACCCATTCTCTAAGCTAACTTTTGGTGAATTTTTCTTTTGAACCTTTAGTCTTAGGTTTAAAAATAGCTGTAGTATTAGTTTATCTGCTTTCCAAATGCCAAAAAGAAAAGCCATTAAATTGCTTTCAGAGCTGACTGTCCTCTGGAGGTAGCCCAGTGCTACATGTCCTTATATTTAAGACAGAACATATTTGGAGACATTGACAATTGTGTATTTAGCCACATAACATCGAATGAGGTCAAAATTTTATACACAACTGTGGCAACTTAAATATTTTCTTATGACACACACGTAATGGGATATTTACTTGTTTGTTTCTGTGCCACTGACCACACCCATTTGGGGGTGGAGCCCAGGGCCGAAGTGACCCATGGAACTAGGTCTGAGGAGGAGCCAGGGAACTTTCTCTTGCTGGCAGTACGCAGAGAGAAGATCCACTTCAAACCACTGGTGTTCATCTGTCTATGTTGTGAGTTATTTCTCCCTGCATAAATGTCTATTCAGCCTATTTGTTTATCCTGATCCTTATTAAACTGCAATATCTAGTGTCAGAAGTGGGATCAGGATTTTCACGGCATCTGGATTCACCCAGGCAGCAGAAGCCACTGACCCTTCCGCCACCTTCTCTGAATGGGCAGGGTCCCTTGCCTAACCAGGCAGACACACCACAGCATGTGAGACATTTGTGTCTGCCCTAGAACTCCTTTTATCTCCATTGTGGCCCTGAGATAAACTGCTCATCTTCGGCCCATTCCCTGAGATTGCATTCGCACAGAGCCGTGCTGCACCAGCCCTGCTCTTGTGTTGCCGCACAAGGCCGGGACTCTGGGCTTGCCCTGTTTGTGTCTTGCGGCAGGGTGGCGCCAGTTGCAGGTGGCCCTGTTATTCCTGCAGTCTCAGCAATTTGTACAAGGCTCATTTCACTCCTTCATTTAACAAAATTTTGCTTGCCTTAGTTTGTCAAGAGCTATTCTACAGGGACTGGGATCAGAAAGATCGTCTGCTGCTGGAAGCTATTTGGTGATACACTTCTGGACACTATTTGGTGGTGCACTTCTGGGTAGAACAGGGATCAGAAGGATCCTCTGCTGCCGGATGCTCTTTGCTGGTACACCTCCAAGTGTAACTACAACAAGTTGAGATCTACAACTAAAAGCATCAAAGCTTCAGGACAGCGGAATTACACTTAAGGTAATTGTGATATGTTTTGCAACTTAAGCTGATATAATACCTGAGCTCAATTGATCCATACCTATGGCAGATAATTTTACAATGCAGGACTTTAGGAATTTTTTTACTTCTTATCTAGAAGGAATCTTAGCAGAAGAAAAGTATGACTGGATCAATATATACATTTTTTTCATAATAGTAATGGGTTTTATCATTAATATGATATTCTTAAAGAAATGGTTTGAGATTAGCACAAACTTGTACAAACCATAGGAGACTTAGTAACAAGGATTCAAAACATTGAAAATGACAGAACACAAAACATAGAGTGCTTAGGAAAAAAGGTTCAGAATATTGAAGATGGCAACAGAGAGCTGACAGGTAGAATACAAAACATGGAACATAAAAATGACCAAATAAAAAACAAAATTTGTTCCATGTCTGATGTTGCCTCAACAACCAAAACAGAAACAATGCAATGCATTAACACGCTAGCAGAAACAGCTCATTCCTGGTTGGATGAAGCTACTAATAAGGTTAAAAAACGAACATCAGATAAAAAGAGTAGTAGATAAAATCTCTTCCATGTCTGAGGATAATGGCAAACTAGCAGATAGAACATTGTTTCTGGAGGGCAGTTTACATGCCATTCAGATAATATCTAAGGATGAAAATATCAAAAACATGGAATCATTCGTAATTGAAAAAAGTAAAAAATCTGACCGATACAATGAAGGCTCTAAAAAGAGATATGCTATAAGAAGTTCAGACACCCAAAAAGCAATGGTAAATAGACTTCAGGCCTTAGAAGACCTTCAATCTGATACATCAGAAAAAGAGATCCAGGTAACAGGGCATAAAAAAAAACTTAAAATTTTCTATACCATTTAGGGTCAGGGGAACTTTCCCTGTATCTATTAATAAAAAATCAACAACAACAACAACAAAAAAAAACACCCAAAAAGTGTCATATCAGTTTTTGCTTCTATAAACAACATTTTTGTGTTCACATATGGATAGTATTTTCTGTGTATACAAATGTGAAGATGTATGTATATTTGGTTGCACACATAAACAGATGTGTACAAAGGTAGGTCACATGTCAGTGTTGGATGTCTTCTCTTGAAGAACCTGCATCTCATAAAGCTTTACCTTTAAGTGTAATTATTGTCTGTTATGTGGTACTTGGGACAAAGCCTGGAAACATACAAACATGGCTGATGGTGTCTGGATGTAGAGGAAAGGTTGAGAAGTGTGGACAGGGTACCCTGGGTGGTCAGTGCAGGAGGAAAAGAAGCAGAATGAGGTCAAGAAAACTAAGTGGTTCTCAGATAAACACCAAACACAGACTCAGATGAGTGACTGTGCATCTTGCTGTAAGAGACTTCCCTTTCCCCATCAGTCACATGTTCCTATGGATGCTTTGGACCCTCTGCCACCAATCAGAGAGATGCGTTGAGCTATGTTCATGCTGTGTAGGAATGGGATTTGTTCTAAAAGGCAGGCATTCACAAGTCAGGTATCTGGAGGCATGTTTGGGTTTTCCTGACGTTTGCTCTTATTTGCAAAGGAGGTACTCTGACTTTACTTTTTAAAACAAATCTCAGTTTAGACATCTCTTCTAGAAAAACTCCCTAAAACTCAGGTGACCTGCTGTCTGGAATCTTCCTCATTGCAGATATATGACAGCAACAGCCAGCAATTAAAGCCAAGATTACTGCATCCCAATCTTCCCATCTATCTCCCAGCAGCACAGAATCTGGGGAAGCTATCCAAGCCCCTTTAGTTTCAATAACCTACTTCTTTGAATAAATTAATCCCTGAGCATTGGTTATCTGAATTGCATACAAAAAGCAATTTTTCCCTTGTCATAAAAATGGTCTGCCTACACGAAGGCAAGACAGACAGTCCCCTCTTCATTTCAGATCCCCACAAGCGCGCCTGCTTCTGTCCTTGTCAGTATTGTTGCTTTACCTGAGACACAACATGCAGAATCAAGGCGAGCATATCAAAGATACAGTGGAGAACTCCTGACGTGGGCAGAAGGGAAAAAGACATCTCCATGAAGGGTACTGTGGGAATTTCACTGGAAAGAGGAACACCAACAGATTCAGGCAGAAAACTGGTGGAGATGTACAATAGGGTACCAACTGATGTCCCATTTCAGCACATTATGACATCTGGGTTTACATAAAACACCTTGTGCTCTGTTATTATGATTAATGTATTCAATGTCAACTTTTCCCTTTTCTTAAGAATGACTATCTTTATGCCTTACAGTATTTTCTGCACTGAAGTCAGGATTGAATTCTGTAGCATTAGAGATTATCTGATATGATACTTGATTTCTGTGAACAAACATTGAAAATTATTAAGTGTGCCTAGTTTTTTCTATAACATTGTGTTTCTGTGCCAGACTATACCAAGATGTCTGGAAACTGTTCTTGTTAAAAAGCAACATTTCTCTCTTGCCTTCTCAGACTCATTTGTTTACTATTTTTTTTAATTAATGTGTGAAAAACAGATAGTTTACCAATGTAGATGTGTTCAACAAAATAAAATAGAAAACTTTCACCAAGAACACAGTAAAAATGTTTACACCTCCAAATTACCACATAATTTCAAACTCTAAATGTGCCCATAAACTCTTGTAAGCACATTTCAGAACATTAACATTGTTCTTAGTATAGCGAAGTTGCTTTGTGTAAACCAGGCATTGTTCCTGTTACAAAATACCTTACAGAAACTCCCTCTTAACTGCTGTTTCCAATTGCATTGTGATAACTACAGGAACTGCTGGGTAGACTAAGGGTCATTTAAAAAACTTCCTTTCCCAACCCCATACTGTCTGGACCACAGTAGGGATTACAGGATGAAGGCAATTCTTACAGGTGAGTGAGTGAGTGTGTGTGTGTGTGTGTGTGTGTGTGTGTGTGTGTGTGTGTGTGATATTCAAAATGACATTTCACAGAAAAAAAAAGCAGCTTTGTGGAACTTCAGCACATCTAGGCAAGGTGAGTGGTTTAAAATGTGACATTCAGCCCCGTTTTAACACTAATAATGTAATGTGTTCAGATTCCCATTACAAAGATGTCAGAGCAAAATTAGCACATGGTATGCTCCAAGACACAGATTGTTCAGAATTTAGTGATGTGTGAAATCAGAATTAGGCAAAATGCTACCATCAGAAAGAAAGTTGGCAGAGACTCATTTGCAACTACTCAAGTGTCAACAAAAATAGTTAAATTTTTAATGACCTTTCTTTTAAAGTGTACATTAGGAATATGCATGGACAAATGATTTTTATTTATAGATTGTTTAAATTTACTACTATTTAAAATTATTTTCCATTAAAATATAGCATTGGTTTAATTAGTACATAGCATTCATATGCAATCTGACTTGGCTTTATTTTATAATTCCTTTAATTAAGAAGTTAGAGCTAAAAGCTCTACTGTTTCAGAGACAACTGAATTACATAAAATAATTGTGATCAAGACAATGGGACTCACAGATTACTAAACTGTTATTAACACTTCCCATACAGCACTGAGTGGCCAGAGCTAAGACAAGAAGGGGAATTCAGATCTTCTGTCTCTCCCTTCAGAAATGTGAACACACCCGTTTCCTCATTTTCAGGCACTTCTATTCCCCCTGCTTTCCCTGATAGAATATTTTATCTGTTTACTGGGATTTTGTAGTAACTGCTCTATCATAAACCCTAATGCGTGTTCCCCTTCTATTTGCAAGCAACGCTAAGTTTGGTCACATCCCAGCTTTTCTTCACTCACCACCATATTTCTTCAAACCTTCACCCCAGGCCCACACTGTTCATCTGAGTGTCTTCACTGATACAACACTTTATTCATTAGATGCTTCTATTTTCTTCATCTCCTTCCATCAAACCAACTCCTGTTTCTCACTAGAGGATTAGCTGAAACTCACATCTTCCATGGCATCTTTGGTGATGAGTAAAAGTCTGATAAGTGTTGGTACAAACACAGTGATGTGTGGGAGTCATCCACACTCTGAAGTGTCTAAATTGAGGTGGTGTGAATAGGAGAGGCTCAGCTAGCCAGCAGCTGGACATTTCCTTGTTCTGCCAGCCAAGTTTGTAACTATACAAGTTTGCCAAATTGTGGGAAAGACACAGGCCATTCTGAATTTAGAGATCTATTACAAAGTAAACACATGCCAAGGGCAAACATCTTTTTTCTTTATATGACATTTTCCTCTGAAACTTTACTTTGAAATTTAAATTTCTTTTAATTGGTATATAAGAACATAAAAACTATTCATGTGAATAGGATGACACATGTTTTGATACATGTATGTTTGTTTCTGGTTAAATGGTAATCATATTCAACTCCTCAAGCCTTAAATATTTTTACATAATAAACTCTTTCACAGTAATTTCTTCCAGCTCTTGTAAGTGTCTAGTCCATTATTGTTGTCTGCAGTCATTCTACTTATAAGGTTCTCTGGCTGCCTCCCACAAGTTAGGCATAGCAATGGGAACCAAATCAAATCAAGGAATTTATAGAGTAACGAATGGAAAAGATGCTATTAAACATTCTTTGAGAATCAAAAAGAGGTGTTGTCATAATTCAGATTTGAGGACACCTGAATGGATGGCAATTGGTCAGAGAATCTTTCAGAAGGACACGGTGCCTAAGAAATGCACAAAGATGGCAAAATGGAACTGAAAAAGAGGGAGGAAGATTTAGGGGGTAAAGGCAACTTACATATATATTGTGGTAAGCTCCAAGAATAGTGTGTTCATAAGCTAGAGAGGTAGCATAGTTGTTAAGAGAGAAAAATGCATTTGCAGAGGACCTGTGTTTGATTCCCAGCATCAACTTCACACCAGGTAACTCACAAACACCTTAGCTCAAGTCTGCTTTTCTGACCTTTGGGCACTGGCACTTATGTATACACATTCTCACCCTGTAATTGGATTAATGAATACCTCAACTATCGTCATAGAGCTCTCATCCACTAATTGATGGAACCAGATGCAGAGATGCACATCCAAGAATCATGTCTAGCTCCATGTCCACATGAAGGGAGGTGGGAGGGAACATATCATCAACAGATCATAGTGGAGAAATCTGCATAGACAACTGAACCAAGCTCATAGAAACTCATGAACTCTAGGCCTACAAGTATGGAGAGTTCAGGGGACTGAACTAGGTGCTCCACATGTGGGAGGCAGTTGTGAAGTTTGGACTATCTGAGGGGTCCTTGGCAGTAGGACCATGATAAAAACCTGGTACATGAGCTAGTTTGTTGCAGACCATTCCTCATGCTGGGGTGCCATGATTAGTCTTAATACATGGGAGTGGGGCTGGGCCTTACCCAATCTATTGTGCCAGACTATGTTGACTCCTCATGGGAGCACTCACTTGTGAGGAATAGTGAGGGGTGGGCTAAGGGAGGTGAGGAAGAGTAGGAGAAGGCAAAGGAGGTTGAGAGGAGGTGTGTGGAGAACAGTAGTTAGAATGCAAAATGAAATAAAAAAATAAATACACAGAGGAAAAGAGACACACAAAATATTGAGAAAGATAATATAAAATCTTAAAAATTGAAAAAGATGTAGCTATTCTTTCCTTCAACAAAATAATTGCAAAATAAACAATGTGGAAAAAAAGACATCATAAGATGTCATAAGGAGAGGGATCAGAACAGGGTTAAGTCCTGGGAACACATATGTTGAGGAATCATTCATTTAGGAGAAAGCTTCACAGATAAGGGCACTATGGAGTGAAAGATTTTATAAGAAAAGCAAAGGACATTTGCATTGTGCAAAGTGTGCCTGTGTGTTTTCAAATATCAAGGAATACTTCACTCATGTATGTGATTTATATTGTACATATCAGCTAACAAGTAAAAAGGAGAAATTGTAACTTTTTTTTTAGTAACTTCTCCTACTTTAGTCTCAATACCTTTGACTCTAAAGTCAGATAGTAAAGAATATAACAAAAAGTATTTTATAGATCATTAGCATTTGTCCATCTCATAAGTACCTGATAAATATAGAACAGCTATATTCAATAATAAAATATTTACTACATGAATAAAAACATAATACATTAGTCATAACAAGTATTAGTCTAAAATGCAATCCCAATTTAGTACAACAATTGTTGTGACTAACAGGAGAATAATCCTGTGAGTAAAGGATGATTGCTGAGTGTGTCTCATCTCCAGGAGGTTGGCATTACTCATACCATATGTGTTACCTACATTACCCACACTGCATGATGTGTTATAAGTCAGAGGTAATGACAGAAATGTATACCTTTATAATTTAAGCAATCATCTCCAAGAGCTGTCTTTGAATATAACAAAGGATGGTAACCTTGGATTTACATCAGTCAGATGACACAGCTGTATGTCAAGCCAAGGAGTCCCTGGTAATTGTACATAAGTGTGAAGATTTGTCTCTTTATACTCAAATGCACACAAATGCAGGAAAGTAGAGGCCAAAAGGAAAGTATGCATCCCATTGAGTGCTGATGACATTCAGTTCATGGGGCGGGCCAACCAGCTCATATTCTTCAACAATTTTGGGAATTCTGACAATGGGGCTAATGAAAGATATGTTTTAATTGTTTCCCAATTAGATTTCTTTTACAGTGCCTTTCTCTGTCCTCTAATCTACACTTACAATTTCAATTGGTCTGCTATTGGAGGAAAATACATGGGAGAAACTGAGGGTATAATTTTCCCATCAATGTAGATTGCACATTTTATCTTGTTACATGAAAAATGAATAGCTGTTTTTAATAACATTTTGTGACAATGCATGAATCTCCTGGTCCCTCAAAAATTAAGTAACACACATTTATTATTTCTGCAGAACCTTTTTATCTCAAGGTTTCTAAATGATTCCCAAATGAATGCTAAACCCAGACATCATCTTTCTTTCCTACACTCTCCTCTCTCTTTGATCTCAGTGGAGCCCAAATTTGATTTATCCCCTCACATTATTCATTTGTCTGTCATTCAGGCTTTGTATTATTTCTGTTCCCTTCAGTGAATTGCCAAGAATAACTTTCTTTATTCTGTACAGTTTTTTTTTCTTTTCCATTTTTACTATCGTTCTTCCACATAGGCATAATGATGATACCCTGAATCTAGGAAACCTCTTCCTTTTGACTTGAACTTACTTTATTCTTCTAGAAAATAAACTTGTTTCTTGTTATGCAAGAGCAGTGTCCTATTCTGGAAAAGGCAGTTGGCTGGAAATTAGAATAGAAAGGTTCATGAATTTGGGCAAATCATGTTACTGTCTCATCCTCTGTTTTATTATCTATAAAATGAGAGAGCAGGAATGAGTGATATCTAAGATTCCCATTGTGCTGGAAACATCTGCTTCCTCAGCATTCCCTACCAAGGAGATTATAAAATATGAGAGTTACAAAGGGAATTTTTACCCCAGAGTGGCTTAAGAGTAAAACTAGTTTATATGATACCCCCATGATATGGAAAATTTGTGGACCCCAATTTTACAAAGACAATGATGTTTTGATGAATAGAGGCCAAGAGGTACCTACCCAGGCATTCCTGATGAGAGATATCATTCTGTAAATATTTTTCTCATATTGGTTAATGAAAAAAACACTGTTGGTCAATAGGAAAGCAAGATAGGTGGGACTAGGAGACTAGAGGAAAGAGAAAGTAGTTGGGAGGAGTCAACATGGAGAGACTGGAGAGAGCAGAATGCCAGCCGTCCCTCTCTGGTAAGATGAGACCACGTGGAAGTGCTTAGATTAATAGAAATGAGTTGATATTTAAGACAGAGATAGCCAGTAAGAAACGAGTAACTGCACAACAGATTTATATCTAATATAGTGTCTCTATGTATTATTTGGGGGCTGGTGCAGCTGTGGGTTCAGGCAGGATGGTGGAAAGCTACTCGTAACAAATTCCACTTTCCTTCATGAGCTGATTTAAAAGAGAACATCCTCCATCAGCTCATGTATTTGAATCCTTGGTTTCAGTCAGTGGCTCTATTTGGAAGGGCTTACGAGGTGCAGCCTTTCTGGAGAAAGTGTGTGAATGGAGGTGAGTGTGAATGGAGGTGAGCTTTCACAGTTAAGATCTCTCCTCCACTTCCTGTCACCTTTGTCTGCTCCATCCCCATGGATCAAGGTATGAGTCTTCTTTCTGTCTGGCTATTCCTGAAGCTTGCTGCTACACCTCTACTCTGCCATTATTGACTCTTATCCCTCAGCAACGATAAACCAAAGTAAATACTTCATTGTTGTTGATTTTTAAATTTTTAGTTCTACCACAAGACCCAGCAATTCCACTCTTAGGCATACATCCAAAAGTTGCATATTCATGCACCAAAGACATCTGTTCAACTATGTTCACAGAAGCATTATATGTAATAAACAGAACCTAGAAGCTACCTAGATGCCCCACAAGTGAAGAATGGATGGAGAAAACGTGGTACATTTACACAATGGAATACTACTCAGTGAAAAAAAAAGCTCAATGGAATTTAGAAATTTGCAGGCAAATAGATGGAATTAGAAGAAACCATCCTTAGTGAAGTAACTCAGTCACAAAAAGACAAACATGGTATGTACTCACTCATATATGGATTTTAGACATAGAGCAAAGGATCACCAGCCTACAATCCATGCCAACAGAGAAGCTAGGAAACAAGGAGACCCTAAGAGAGATGTACATGGTTCCCCTTCTCAGGGACAAGATCTCCTGAACAAATTGGGAGCAGGGGGGAGGGAAGAGAGAGTTAGGAGAAAGAGAAAGAGAAAAGAGAATGGGAGAGGTGGGCATGAGGAAGCAGGAAGATTGAGTCAGGGGAAGAATAGGGGAGAGCAAGAAAAGAGATACCATAATAGAGGGATCCATTATAGGTTTAAAGAAAAATCTGGCACTAGAAAAATGTTCAGAGACCTACAAGGATGATCCCAACTAAGCAACAGTGGAAAGGATACCTTATATGCTCTTCCACGATAATGAGATTGACGACTACCTTATATGCCATCTTAGAGCCCTTATCTAGTATCTGATGGAAATAGAAGCAGACACCCACAACTAAACACTGAGCTGAACTTCTGGAATCTAGTTGCAGAGAGGGAGATGTGATGAGCCAAGGGGTCAAACAGCTAGAGAAACCCATAGAAACAACTGACCTGAACAAGGAGGAGCACATGGACCCCAGAGTGCTAGCTGGGAAACCAGCACAGGACTGACCCAGACCACTTGAACATGGGTCTCAGTTAGAGAGTCTGGACAGTCTATGGGACTTCTAACAGTGGAAAGAGTATGTTTTTAGTGTATGAAGGGACTTTGGAAGCACATTTCCCATGGAGGAATGCTTCCTTAGCCTAGAGACACCAGGGAAGGTCTAGGCCCTACCCTAAATGACTTGACAGATTTTAGTAATCCCTCCTGAAAGGCCTCACCCTCCCTGGAGAGTAAATGGGAAAGGAATGTGGGGGTCAATTGGGGGGTACAAGAGGTTGGGAGTGAGAGGGAACTGGGATCAATATGTAAAATATTTTAAATAAATGTAAAGTAATAAAAAGTAAAAAAAAATAGTTCTTAATTTTTTAAAATATTTTTATTTTTCAATTCATAATTATATAATTTCCCCCCTTTCTTTTCTTCCTCTAAAACCTCCTGTTTACCCTACCCACTTTGCTGTCTTTCAAATTCATGGTTTTTATTCTTTGCTAACACACATACACACACACACACACACACACACACACACACACACACACACAAGCAGGCACACACGTTCCACTACTCAAACCATGTTGTTCTTCAATAAAATGAAGTCTACAAACCTGCAATATAAACATGACATGGTGGAATGTCTTCCATGTGTCACTGAGATATACTACAAATTCATTTTATTCATATCACTCTGGGATAGAATTGATAATTCTCATATTTATACATACTATGTTATTATATATCAACATTAATTTGTAATAATATGTGTGTGATTCTAAGTATATAATAAATACAATCTGCTCAGTCTCTATCACATTACTTGTATGTATGTTTTCATGACTGACCTTTGGCACAGCAACAGAAAAGCAACTCACACACCTGGCCACTGTGCTTACTTTCGAAGCAGCTTTCCTATCCACTGTGAAGATTCTATTCTCTTTCAGATAAGCAGGACAAGTAGGGAAACTCTTTTTTCTCTTGTCATGAAGGTTAGGAAGAGTTCTATGTCAGGTCCTGGGAATCACTGGCCTAGGAGAATCACAGCAGTTCATATAGTCTAATATGCTCATTGAAAGTGCATTGTAGATGTCATTATAGGTGGGCCTGGTAACTGAATTTCAGTCGTGGGGATCAAACTGCCTGGCAGTGATATGAATGTTACAGTGAATAAAATTTTGTGGCCAATGGCTTTGGAAAACCATTTGTCCTGGTCTCAAGGAATATGGTGAATATATGTAATTGGTAAAACAAAAGTTATCTTTTGTGAGGGTCCTCATACAAGGTTCACACTCTAAATTCCTAACTACTGTCCTAGGCCACTCTCCCCAAGGCTGCTCACCTGTGTGAAGGATCTTACATGAAGGTGAGGTCCAGTATCTAACAGAAGTCCTTGATATGAGGGTCAGAGGATCCTGCGGGAGACTTTACAGCCTCAGTGCAGATCAAGGTGGTATCTCCAGAGATACAGAGCAGAGCATTGTTCTTGGTCTCTGCTTATAGACCCCAGGGATGTCATGGGGTCTAGGACTGTGTCTGGTCATCTTGAGTTAGTGATGTCACTGAGTTCCTGTTATTAGGTGCAGCTTTGGGTGGAGTGGGGATCCTAAATAAGCTATTTTTAAATGTCTATAAGGCTTATTATTATTATTATTATTATTATTACTATTATTATTATTATTATTACTGTACATGAGTGCTATCTGAGTGCTATCAGCCAAAGCTGTTGTGAGTTCAGGAATGACTTCTTATCATTCCCATAAGATTCTGTTTAACAGATGTCCCGTCTTTCCAACCTGTGACCCTTAGAATTTTCATGTATTTATCCCTTCCATGATGATACTCCCCAAGCCCTGTGTGTGTGTGTGCATGAATGAGAGAGGAGGGGGGCATTAGGGAGAGGTCGTGAAGATAAGAAGGGAGGAGAGAGTGAGTGGGGAGAGGAGAAGAGGGGATGAGGGAGGAGAGAGAGGGAGGGAGATTTCCTCTGCCCTTTAACAGGTTATAAATCTCTGGTAAGACCTGCACAAATCAGTAATGAGGCCTCACTCTCCCTAAGGACCTGTTGACTGTCAATGGGGGAAAGGAGTGTCGCTTTCTCCAGTGGTGTAGCAACTGACAATTTTCCCATGTTTTAGTAAATAAGCTCCCACCTGTGATCGCACAGAGGACCCTGACTAAACACAGTTATGCTGTGATACTATCCTGGGTGTCAACTTGACTGCATCTGGAATGCACTAAAAACCCAAAGCAGAGGGGCACACCTGTGAGGCACTTTTAATATGAAGTGGAAGATACACTTCTGCTTTGGATTTTTGAGTTGAAAAGACTCACCTCTAAGCTGAGCCATCACCACTTCTCCTGGAAACCTACGTAAGGATGGCGAAAAAGGAAGCTTTTGCTCTTAGCTCACCTGCTATCACCTTGCTTTACTGGTATTAGAGCCTACTTCTTTGAGATTCCAGCATATACTGAAGACCAACAGGGACCTCAGATTCTAAGACATACATAGGCAGCAATTATTAGAGTAGCTGAAAGTCATTCTAAAAAATAAATCTCACGTATATATAGAAAGAAAACTCTTGAAAACCCCGAATGAACACACACACACACACACACACACACACACACACACACACACACAAAGATAGGAGCAGGACTTATTTACAAGGAGAAAACATTCATCAAAAGAAAGATAGGATAAAAATGCATTATGTACATATGTGAAACTCTCAAAGAATAAGACAACATATATGCATTTATGTTTGAAAGTACTGTGATTCCAAATTTGGATCGCTAGTTGGGTGGAGATCAGGTTTTAGGGAAAAAGATGATTGAGATCCTTATTAGTAATGACAAGAGGTTCCAAAGAAAGGCTCTCTCCCAGAAAATGTGGGTATCCATGGGTCTCTGAATAGTGCACATGCAACATGAGCTACATACTGTATTAATCGTGTAGAAAGCATGATCGCTAAATCTTTGAAAGGATCTGAAAGATGAACCATTTTCCTCCCTCTAAATTTAGGAAGTAAAGTGTGCAAAAACCAAAGCCTACCTCTGGGACCAGACAATAGTCAGACATTCTGGTAAAAGGACCACATGCAGAGTTTACAAGGCCTGGTAGGAAACATAAACATGGGGTTCCTTGTTCCAAAGGTAAAATTGTTCATTTGATGAGAGCAAAATATGACTATACTAGGGGTATACCGGTACTGTAGGCCTCATCAAGAATGCTGCCTCAGGCAGCTTACCACTGCCAGCTCCCGAATAACCAGTCCCAGCCCATGCTGGAGCCTGCAGGGGACACCCTTGATCTCTTTCATGGTAACAGATTCCATTTCTGTTGAGTGAGAACTGCAATGTATTTGATAGAAATTTAAAATGCTTATTGTGTCCAGGAGTTACAGATATTAGCAACATCTCTTTACTAGAATTTAGTGTAGATACATTATCTCGTGAAGTATTCGTATGAATCACCAAAGGCATACATGTACATAAAAACAAGTAAAAGTATTTTCTATAATTGTTTTCTCTCACTCAGACTTGAGAAACTACCAATAATAAGTGCCCTAAACACACACACACACACACACACACACACACACACACACACACACACACACACACCACAAAAAGTTTTACCTGTAAAGCTAGCCAGAGCCCAAAGTTGAGACTGAGTTATTAATCAAGTACCGCCCTGGATAGAATGTTTGCATTTTTCAAAATGTACTTCAAATATCATCTTGCACCAGAAAGTTTTAATAAAGCCTCTTTTTTAGAGCCAGGGTTTTAAGATGGAGATAAAACTGAAGTTAACTCTATGGGAGTATCATCCAAGGGTATGTGTATCTGCATATGTGGTCGGAACATCCACTGAGATAAACTTTTGGTCTTGCATGTCTATACATGAACTAACTAGATGAGGGGATTCTCCAACTACTTTCAAGCACAATCTGAGTTGTTAACAAATGTGAAAAGACAATACAGACTAAGACTTCTCATCCAGTTCACTCAAAACCATAGTTGGCAAAACAGAATAAAGTATGACAGTTTCCAGTTCTGAAAGAAAAATTTGAAAATATATAGCGTATGATCTCAGCTTACTGGATTAGTCTTGCCCTTAGTTTTTGGCAGCTGTATCAGTTACTTTCAGCTGCTGTGATAAAAAATCATGACCAAAAACAATTTATAGATGAAAGCACTTATTTCAGCTTCTGATTCTAAAGGGACTGTGGCAGGGTCAGGAAGCTCAGAGATCACCTCTTGAGCATAGACACAGCAAACAGAGGGAAGTGGGATACATTTCCCAACTCGCAAAGCACTCCCAGTGACATACTTCCTCTAGCAAGGCTCCATGTCCTAAAAGGCTCATAACCTCCCCAGCATAGCAGGGCTTCATGTCCTAAAAGGCCAATAACCTTCCCAGCAGCCAATAACCTGTCCCCACTAACTGGGGACAAAGTACTCACACACAAAAGCTTGGGGGGGGCGCATTTTTTGTTCCAACCACACTGAATGAGAACCAATGTTTTTCCAAGTCCCCTCCTCAAACTGTATCTGGGCCTCTGTATACCACATCCTTCCCTGAAGATATGCACACAAATTCAGTACCTTCCTTTTCATCTTAACTAAGGGCTCATCATACATCATACAGCATGTCTACATGCCTACAGTCTTTGCCATCTAAAGGGTGACTGAAAAATAGATACAGAGTCCTCTTTCCCTCATCATTCCTCAGGTAGAAGATGCGTTCTGGCCATAGATCTTTGGCATGCAATATCATTTCTCTCCTTATTATATTCATAATGTTTATCTTTTAATGTAAGGGAATCACCTCATGGCTTCTCTTTGGCATGTTGAAAATGTCAACATCACTACTTTTGTACTTCCTGTTGTTATTAAGGAAAATCAGGGTTATATGTCCACAAATACTGTAATAGCATAATGACTGATTTAATAACAATATGGCTATTAAATAACTCATGGGACTTAGTGTATCTGGTATAGATACTCAAACATATGAGCCTACAGAGACCATTCTCATTCAAACCACAATACTGGGATCTGTGAATTCTGAGCTAGGGAAAAAGACAGGGCTTTTTCTGTTAGCATTTTGGAGTCAACCATAAAATGTTATAAAATACATGTAACTGATTATGAACTCAATCAAAGATGGTCACTGAGTAGACAGAGGTGGTTATTATATATCATCACTCAGAAGAATATGGGCTGTGGGGAGAGGATACTGTCTATATTCCCTTCAGATATAACTCACGTGTGCTGCCTTTGCATGCATTGGACAGCTTGCATAGGCATCTAACTTCCTTGTCATTGTGAGCATTCCAGGCTCTTCAAGGGAAAGGAAACTGGAAATCTCTGCATTTTAAAGCAGGCACACAGGTGCAGGCACATTTCCTCCCCTGACACTCCTCTCAGCATACACTATATACACACACAGAAGGTAAGCACATAAAATGGTAAGCATTGACTCAGTATGGGGGAGAACACAGTCTTACCCTGCATACATGATTTACACAGATGTAACATTTCTAATCTGGCATAAATTTTTAATGACAATTGTTATAATCATTTAAAACTATATAGGAATATTTTGGAAAGTGGAGTGTTATCAGGAGTTTAGTTAAAGTGATTTACCTTTGAGCTTTAAACAACATTAAGTGGTTTGTGAAAAGTACTCAGATTTGTATTTAATATGGATGGTGTCTAAAAGACTGGGCTCTGCAAAGGTGCCCCCCAGGAGCCATATTCAGCAGAAACACACAGGCCCTGAATACAGCTGCATGTTAGCTCTGAGGCTGCTCTTCCAAATACCACCATTTAAGCAATACACAAAGGCTTTGAATGGTTCACTGGGTAAGTGCTGGAGAGATGGCAGAACTGGGATCTCATTGCTGTTTCTTCTTAATTTAGGCATCATTTTGTTAATTCTGTTGACCAGAGAATCTGAGTTTAAGCAAGCGAGGAAGAAGCTTAGCTTCATGGATAACCAACTTCATTTAGTTAAAATTAAACAAAGAAAATCAACTCGACTTTCTTTATAATGGTGAATCAACACCTTGCTACTGTGACCTTATCCTCTAAGAGAAAGTTGAATTTCTATGCAAACATCTGTAATAATATTAATTATTTTATTATAATATCTTTCTCTAGAGAAATTTATAGTGTCATTTCTTCCACTCTCTGTATTGCCCATCATAATTTTGCTTGAGCTGCCTTTTGTGCACCTTTGCTAAACTGCAGTGCAGAGATATGAAAATGTGGCACTAGAGAAAAAATTGTGTTTCCTGTGATCTCATGATTAAGCTTTGAATGGTTTTCTACTTTGCACAATGTGCATGGTGTCGTTCCGTGCTCAGAGGTGAGTGGGTGAAAAGAAACAAATCCCTTGCTGATGGGAGATGTTATTCTGTATATATGTTTCTCATACTGGTTAATAAAGCACTGTGGCCAATAGAAAACTAGATAGGCGGGGCTAGGAGACTAGGAGGAGGAAGAGGAAGTAGGAGGTAGGAGTCGAGATGTAGCCCGGGGTAGAAGCAGGACGCCAGCCGCAACTCCCCGATAAGATGACCACGTGGAAATACTTAGATAAGTAGAAATGGGTTAATGATTAAGGCAGAGCTAGCCCATAAACAGTAATGGTAACTGGCCAACAGGATTGTATCAAATACAGAGTCTCTGAGTGTTCTTTTGGGCACACGTGGTTGTGGGACCATGGCGGCAGAACCAGCAGCAGCCAAAAGGGAAACCTGCCGTAACACCTTGCTGCCCACACATTCTCTCTAAGTCGTGTATACTGATCATGAAATACACAAACAGGAGCATGGTGGAGTAACTGGGTGGTTTAAAGAGAGGTACTGGGACAGCTCTGCCAGCTGAGTCCTTACCAAGTAAACACCAGGTAAGTAAACATGTGCTCAACTCCAACACCAGTGGAAGGAAGAAAAGGAGTGTGGCTTCACTGTGGTGACAAAGGAACCTGCTTGCAAGGCAGAGATGAAGTTCAGAGGAAGGCCCAGTAGAGGAGCCATGGTGGGGGCTATTAGGGAAGGATGCTGGGTTAAGGACTATGTGTTGTGCAGGTAGCTGGGGAGATACTTTAAAAAGTGTCAATGATTAATTCTGCTGAACAAAATGATTGAAGCACATCTGTGTAGAGGATGTAGTTAAAATTGGTATTAAATTAAAAACCTAAACCCATGAGCTTTCCACACACTGTGAGGACACAGATCAGCAGGTCCATGGGCTAAGAGTGGACCCTGGCAGCCAGTCAGCCCATGCCGGGATGTTGGGCTTCCAGCTTCTCAGAACTGTGACACAAGCTCTGATGTAAGGTTCAGTTATCTTTTCAAAGATGGAATTCAAAGATAAATTATGAAAGTGCTCTCTCTCCCAGCAGGTGAGGACCACCCTGGCTTATATCCACAGGTGGCCATCCTCTATGGCAGAATATGGCAGTGTTTTGAGTGTCCTTCACATGCCAAAGGCTGTTGAAGATTATGTGCCCAACCCTCAAGACTGCACTCATTTAGTTACCATGGCCTCGTTTCAGGAACAAGAAACCTAGGCTCAGGTTAGGCAAGTTCAGTACCTGAGAGTCAGTACTTTATGACCTGTGTAAAAGCTTGGCTCCGGCTGCCTTTCCTAGATGTGAGCCTGCAACCCCACATATTGAGCAGCTGTGGGCAGGTGATCAGTTTATCTGTCTATAACACAGGGATGATTAAGCAAATAACTGCTGATTAATTTCACCAGCACATCTGATGCTTTCTATCTTCCTCTGGTACCCACACATAGTTTACTTTTGCTTTGGCCCTCTTGGAGTGCTGGAATCATCTCTAGCAATTTTGATGATTGCTACTGATCAAATCATACAGCTTTTTATTTTCAGTAACAATTGTATCCATGAATATTAAGTATAATAAAAATATTGAGTCTTAGCCAAACATCTTCCAGACATAGAAGTTACTTTTATAAGCTTATTTACTCATTATTAGTAGTATTGGTGAGACACCAAAGATTTCCCAAGTATTGTTTCAATCATTTCACAGGCATGTGTGTGTGTGTGTGTGTGTGTGTGTGTGTGTGTGTGTGTGTGTGTGTGTGCCTGTCAGCTTTTAAGTGTAGCTGGCCAACCAGAATAGGATGATAATTAAGTTAAAGCTTCACCACCAAACATGGTGGCACACACATCAATCTCTGGTAAAGGCAGGAGGATACACAGTTCAAAGTCATCCTCCTCTGCATAGTGAGTTTAAGGCCTGTATAGCTTACAACCCTATCTCAAAAAACAAACAAGCCAAAAAAAAAAAAATCCCAAAAGTATTAAAGCTCCAAATGTTAAGTGACCTGTTTTGGCACAGGAAGTACCCACACCAAAAAAATTATAGGCTAAGCTGCTTATAGAAAAAACACAAAAATGAACTATTACCAGATTTATACTCAAACACCCTATACCATTTCTTTCCATGTTTTTGCTCTCTTATACAGGACACTGACACACACACACACACACACACACACACACACACAAAGCATGCATGCAAATGGGGGGAGAGAGAGAATTTGTCTTTCACATCCTAAGGAACAGAGCTATCAGTTATTTTACTCTAGTGGCACTGGCTATTGATGAGGTGATAAAAGACACAAAATGTCTCAGAGTTGTTGTGAAAAAATCTGAAGCTCAAGCTATTTGGGCTCTTTGAAATTACTTTACATGTTTGTTTGTTTGTTGTTTTGAATAAAAGAGCTGTTTAGGAAAAACTTTTGAGAACATGGTACTTAAAATGCTTTTCTGGTTTCAGTCAAGGAAAGACTGATAGAGATTCCCCTAATAAAATATGGGGAGCTTGAGGATAATACATTCTGGGAAAAGTTAGAATTCATAGAAAAATTCAATTCTATTTTAACACAAAGTAGAACTTAAAACATCTCTATTTCTGAAAAGCATGCTATCTTGCCTTCAACACAGTCCTAAGCCTTCCTGTGGATGCCATTATAAATTATTTTTCAGCCTTTTTGTTTCATTGAATAGAAATGCAAATTTGCGGGGGGGGGACTTGTATTTAAAAAATGTAATCAAGCTCCATAAAATTTTAAGTACTTTTGCTGCTGATTATTTTGGGCTTTCTTTAAAGACAATTAAATCATCCACACATAATAGGGGTTTTGTTTTCCTGCCATTGTGTTTACATCTCAATGTGAGGCTGATGCTGATGCTCATGCAGAGAGCCTGGTCTCACACAGTAGGGCTTTGAGGAGAGGCTGGGGAAGTGAACAGAGCCTCCTTGACCTTATCAATAACTCCATGGATATAGTCATAGCTCACTTGACATGGGCAACTGCAGAAACATACAAGATGGTGTATCTTCTTTAAGAAGCAAATATATGAATATTTAAAGAGAGTGACACTCTATCATTCTGGACCCCTGTGTGTTTCCTGGCTGCCATGAGGTGAACAGTCCCCGGATACACTGCTCCCCATCCTGATACTCCCTTCTCCACAGGACTGGACACAAAGAAGCCAGATGACCCTGACCATACACATCTGAAACAATGAAGCAAGTCACATTCCCTCACTTTAATTATTTTCTCAGGGATTTTGTCACAGTAAGGCAATGCTAGTACATTTTCCTAATTTTGAATTCTTTCTTTCTTCCCGCACTGGCTAAGCTATCCTGCAAAGAGCTTTTCTGTTTACTATTCTGTGTGAATTTATAGGCATGAATTTGTTTCTTCCAGTCTACCTGTGAGACATCAAGTTAAGGACTCACCTGACCTGCCCCTCTAAGTGCTAAGCCCACAGGTATTTGAACTATCCAGTTTATTTCTTTTTTGAACCTGAATCCACACTTTGACCCAAATACATATTTTCACAAAGCGTCCTGGATTCATGATAGTACTTTCTACAATTCCGAACTCTTGTCCTAAAACACACTCTATCTCTATAAGCCAAGCACATAGTCAAGAATCATTTTGAATAGTTCATCCAAAACCTCATTCCTTGCCTTCTCTCCTGATTTTAATCTTTGCTCCAAGAACTTTCACATTGTTTGTTGGGTTCAGCAGTCTAAGGGTGGTTTGGATTTAAAATAGAATTGGCTGTTCTGTCTGCCTGAGCTACTTGCTGTGTGTATGAGCCTTAGCCATCCATGACTTAATTCTCTAAAATAGACAACTATACCTTTCTTAGAATAGTGTCTGATTACAAGGACTGCATAAAAAGTAGTACACAGCTAACATTCCTTGTGTGTAGGATATAGTTATTTTCATCATTGCTTTAGTGGGCACGACTTCTTCACCCAGTGCTATAGGGATCAAGATCTGTGTTGCCACTGGCACTTAGCAGTGCCTCCTTGGAGAAAGGACCTCTTTCTCTTACATTGATATGAATTGGCATAGCATCTTACTTCCTGCATCTGTTAAGATGTTTTGTTTTTGTTTTTGTTTTTTAATCTTTCCCCTGAGATATGTCAAATTGCACATAATTGTACCTGGCCTGTCTTTTTATGGATGAGGGAAGAAGTATATAGCTTATGTGCAAATCAGTGTCCTGACTCATGCAGATATCACAAGAATATAGAAATCAACTTAAAAGACGGGTACAGCTACAGATTGATACATCTACATATGTTGTATATATACATACACATGTATATTTTATATTTTTTGTCAGTTTTTAATTAATTTTATATTGGTTTCTATATCCTATCAATTCTTGGAGAATGCTGTGCAATGTAATTTGATTGTGTCTGCCCCAAACTCCTCCCAAACCAACACCCCCACATCCCCATGCCTTCCCACCTTCAAGCCTCCTTTTGCTGTAATGCTCCACAGAGTCAATTTGTGCCGGCCATATGCTCATAGTGCAGACAATGCCTCAGAGTGTGTTTCACGTGCCAGGGCCACACCATGAAGAAAACGTACTCTCCATCCCCAGACACCATTATCTGTCAATAATTCCTAGTGGGCCCCTCCTCACTCCATACTAGAATAAAATGATTTGATCTTGTGCAGTTAAACCCTGTGTCTCTGAGTCCATGAACAGAGCTGTCCTGTCATGTCTAGAAGACACTGTTTGACTGTGAACCTCTCTAACATCTGCCTGCTACAATATTTCTGTCCCCTTTTCACAATGGTCCCTCTGCCTTGGGAAGGAGGTGACATGGGAATCTCATTTGTGACTGAGCACTTCATTGATACTTATTCTGTGCATTTTAATCAATTGTTAACTTCCAGACAATGTTGAGTTTTAATGTGAAAAGAAGCAGGAAAGCTACTGCTAAGGTCTTTTGGTGTTTTGGTTATCTTTTCTTTTATGGAAATTGTAGGTCAGCCATTTTCATTGTAGTTAAGGGTTTTGTTTTTGTTTGTTTTGTTTTATTTTTTCAAGGCAGGATTACACTGTGTAGCTCTAGCTGTCCCAGAACTCCTTCTTTTGACCTGGCTGGCCTTCAAACACAGATCTACCTGCCTCTGCCTCCCTTAGTATTGAGATTAAAGGTATGTGTCACCGCTGCCTGGCTGCAGTCAAGGTTAACACAATGTCTGCAGTCTAATTTGTATCCATGCCTTTAATTCCCATTATGAACTAACCGTAGTTAAATAGGAGAATGATTTATGCAAAAACTGAAAGGAAGTGACTATTGGGATTAGAAGCTAGTCCCAGAGGTAGCTAAACATTTCCACCGTAGAATGCTTTTCTCTTAACATTCTCTGAAACTTCTTTCTTCACATTTTATATTCAACAAAGAGTCACTTGGGGAGGTAGCAGGATCAGTCAGTAGCATGCACTTGGAGGCTTGAATTCCCAAATATTTTAGCTGTTGTTTGTATAAAGGACAAATTAAGCTGGAAGTTGTAGTCTGGGGGGCTTTTGGAAAAGAAAAACCTTTAAGCGAGTAATGGCTTGTTCAAGTTGTGCCTACTTGGAGCGCACAGCCAGACAACTTGTGCAACTGTTTATAGTAACTGGGGTAAATGAACCATTGTTAAAAGTAGAATTTATGAACTGTTTGCTAAACTAGTAATTAGGTAGGGACGCAAAGCTGCAAGCTAGAGATGCTGCTAGGACAACAGGAGCAGCCTTGTTCTGTTGTCATTTAAGGCTTAAATTGCCAGCGTTCTTCCTTGGCACTCCCCTATGGGAGTTGGTGCCTGTTTTGTTGTATATTAACAATTAAGGGGAAAGGAAACAAGAGACAGGGTGGTGTTGACAGCAGGAAGCAGCAAGGCATGTTTGAAGGTCTTTGGGGAAGAATCTGAAGCTCTTCTGTGACCTTCAGCTTGGGACATATCAGGCAAAAAGATTGTCCTTTGCATGTAATTACAGGCCACATGTTTGAAGATTTGTCACCACTATTACATTATGTCAAAGGGCAGCTAAGGTGTGAATTCATCAGAACACATTTTCCTCTCTTATTTTTAATCAACAATTAAACAGAGTGTGAATGTTGTTTCTCAGTTTTGGGTTATGCATTCTAGGAATAGATGAGGTTGGAAACAGTGTATCTTAAGCATACTCTCAGGTCCTCTGATCAATTTGTCAGTGGGAAGACAGAGCCACAGACTTTTCTTTTTCTTTTTTTCTTCTTTTTTCCTTTTTTCTTTTTCCTTTTTGGTACCAGCATCAATGCCAGTGTGGTTTCATTTATTATCCCATAGAGGAAGTGGAAAATAATAGTAAGATGGAATGTTGGTTACTGAATTCATTAGTCTGTAACTTGGCATCATTTCTCCTGTTAGATGTAAAGTTAGGTTCAAAAAGTAGCACATATTCTCACAGGAATGTGTACTCTCAAAGTGTATGGAATGTAGGAAACCGAACTCGCAGGAACTGAGGATAAATGGAATTGTCAGAGGCTAGAAAAATAGGAACAAGATGGAGATGAGGAGGAGAGACCGGACAATGGCAACTACATAGAGTAACTCAGTTGTATGGCAATACACCCGCAGTTAGACAGGACTAGGAAATCCTGGCGCTGGTGGGTCAGCTCAGTGTGGAAAGGCACCAAGCCTGCTGACCTGAGTTTCAACTCTGGGCTTAAGAAAAGATGGAACCCTGCAGGTTGTACTTGGATTTCTACAACACTGTGGCATGCACATCTCTAAACATACACAAGCCTCAAAACAAACACATAAAGCATTTAAAAAATGTAAAGGAAACTCTGTTGTGCTATGTCTCAGACAACTATAGTGACAATATATTTATAATGTAAAAGCTAGAAGGAAATATTTCTATATAAAGACTTGATAAATCTTGGGGAGACAAAAATCTTTAACCTGATGTAAACATTATATAATGCATGTATGTATGAGAACATCATGTAGTTGTCACCAAAGTAAGCAATTTTCTGGTTTTTTATTGTATCGGTTAGAAATTGATTTGAATATAAAAATAAGAAAACATAATAATATGCCAGAAGCAAATTTTATTATCTTTCTAGAAGACACACAAATGACTGAGCCTCCCCAGGAGTATAAGAAAAGAAATAAAAAATTGTCCACATTTGGGTTTTTATGGGGTTATTTTTAACTGGATACCAGATTTATTGATACAAGATGCCTTAGTTATAGCAAATCCGGCTTTAGAAGAACTAGTGTTTCTTTCTCAAACAAAGCTGGGTGTGGCTTGGGTGGACAGAAAGCAAGCAGTCCATTCAGTCATTAAGGGACTGACTCTCCTTGTTTTGCTTTTTCCTTGTACTCTCAATTCAAATTCCATCAATAAAGCTGCCACACTACCATGTGGTATAGGAGAGGCAATCAGTGAGAGCAAGCAGCTCCTCTTCAAGGCTGCTGCTGAGAAACCATTCAGCTGCTTTCTTATTACACAGAATCTCATTATCTGGCAAAAGAGCTTGGGACATGTGTCCTCCAGTTCTATGATTTACATACAATTGGAAACCAAAGACAGCTTACTGTTTCCATCACAAAATGTGTGGATGGATTACTAAAAATTCTTTATTTAGGATGTCTGGGCATGTGTGAAATGTCAAAACTAGTTATAAAGTTACTCTCAAAGTGTTTGAATTTAGAATAGAAAGCTGAATCCATAAATAATACTATGAGAGATTCCTGGGCATAATGGTTTATGCCTATAATCCCAGCCCTGGGTCTCTAAGTGGGAAGATAAGGAGTTTGAGGTCAGCCTGGGTTAAAATGTGAGACTCTCCATCCAAATAAAAAGTGAAAAGAGGTCTAAAGATAAATTGTTGTTATTGGGTGCTTGTCTGGCATGTGTGAGAACCCAGACTGAGCCCAACACAGAAGTATTATGGCAAAATATAACCTTAATTTTAGCCAGACACAGTGACACAATCTCAGGATTCAGAAGGCAGAAGCAGGAGGATGGACATGGACTCAAGGCTGGCTACAATTCCACAGCTAGCTAGAGTCTTGGGAGACTGTCTCACAAGAAGCAGGAGGTAAATCCTACCATGTTCTCCATGTGATTGAAATTCAGTTTCATTTTCATTTTTGCTCACTTTGATTGTAGAATATGGATTTATTGACTAGCATGAGACTTGACTTTAATGTTGTTTTGTCACTGGTAGTTTTAAGAAAATCACTTAATGCCTTTGAGTTTAAATGTCAATATCTGACTTAGAGGGTTCTTCCTGGGCACTTTAGTAAAAACCAGTGTTGAAAGTTAGTTTAAACCATTTACCTTCTCTCTATCTCTAAACTCTTAGAGTTGTGTTTGCTTAAACACTACCTTCCCCGTAAAGGGACACAGCTTTGTTCTGAGTGAGACTGCATTGTCCATGAGAATGGTCAGCGTGTACAAAGGAGGAAGAAGAAACAAGCAAACACAAATGTTACAATCTTATAACCATGCAGGGAAGGTCCTGCCTCAGGACAGAGGGAATACAATAAAGTTTGAAGGCAGAGTAGTGACAATAACATCCTACCTTAAGTCTGAGACCAAATCTGAGACTAAGTGATTAACAACAAGTCATTTTAACACTTTCAACAAGTTCCTACTATAAAATTTTATACCTCCTAAATGTTCCTCTTCCATGAACAGTTCTAAAAATGATATATAATTTATACAACACAGAAAACATAAAAATGGAGATGAAAATTTATTACTAATTCGCACATTTCCAACCTTTGAACAATTAGCTCTATGTAGTCACATTTTTGTTTTAGATAAAAAATTAAATGTGTCTGAGTTTTTTCTCAAAATAAAATTCACTTCAAATGTATATGACTTGAAATACACTGGCAGTATGGCATCATTTTCTCATGTGATCATCAAATGCTCATCAGAAACAGGTTCAGAAAAACTGCAGTGTTCCATATAAATGTCCCTAATACACGTACATATACCAATACTATATGGACTGTGGACTGTGTGGTATGTGTAAACATGTGTGCAGTGTGTATGTGGTGAATGTGTGTGAAGGTCATGTCCTATCTGGAGGCTATGCGTATGTTGTATGTATCACATGTAAGATGTATGTGTGTGCTGCGGTATGTGTATATGAGTTCCTAATCGTTGATTGTCTCATATTTGACTCTGCTTTCATTGCTATGACTCAGCACATTCATGGTTGTTTCTTATGGAAGCTCTAATGATTATAGATTTTCTTATTTAAACACACACACACATTTGTTATGCTCATATTAGACTATGCTTTTCAGACTAATACACATTTTCTGACAGCTCATTTATACTATTGTTTTTCCTTCATTCTTCATGCGCATTTGAACTTTGAACTCTTGTGCCCCTGTGTTCACAGGCCTAGTTTGGTCAAGAGCTACTGTTTTAACTTGATCTTTTTACTAGTTTTCTCAGTGTTCCAAGACCTCATCCTCCACTTTAATCATGCAGTCAGGCACAGAGTTCTTGGTGTAATTAACCCTGTGATTCATAGTCATGTAGAGTGAAGTGAGTGCTCATCGATTCCAATCATCTTAGAAAAGGAGGATCTTTATTGCTATGTATGATTACTTAATAAAGTAAACAATACACATGGGTATACATGGTCATTTGAACATGATTGTGAAGCCATTTGCATTCTGTTTTGCTGGAAGTGTATGGGTTTTCATCTCTAGAAATCATGGATTTTATCACTCATTCTCTATATCACTATTCCCTGATACTACTATTTATTAATCATTTAAAACCCTGGGGTTCATGGCATTACTTTTCATGGTTCTAATTTCATAATAACCAAAGATGTTTCAGATCAGAATGTATGGATCGGAGAATGGAGAAGATCATCCTGCTGCCTTCAAGAGTGGCTTCCCTGACAATGACAATGAAGGCAGCATCTACAATCTGAATTCAGTGATAGGTCATGGAGAAGACATGAGTGGGAGAGTCTTTCTGCTGGATTTAATGTGATTTCTGAGTTTTAGGCTTGAATAAATTGTTGATAATTTCTTTTGTTTGGCCTGTCCATTTTTTAAGGGTCTCACTATGTAGACTAGGCCAGCCTCAGACTCTTGTTCTTACTGCCTTGCCCTCCAGTTGCTGGGATAACAGGTTTCTTGATCACTTTTAGTTTAGCCTATTTCTACTTGAAAGGATGGTATACCTAGAAGTCAAGAATGTATTTACCATCTTCGTTTCCAAAGTGACCATGACTCATTACTTTTGGTGCTGTTATGAGCATTTCAAGGGGTGACTGAAGGAGGTTGAGTCTTGTACAATTCAATTGTACCTGATTGGAAGAAGTCCACCCATAACCCTACAATAATAAGTGTAAGATGTCTTCCCCACCCAGGAGAACAGTTGTGGGTGACAGTACAGTGCACATTGCCAGCAGCCCATGAGTAGTCAATCATATCAAGTCAGTTATCACTCTCATTTATTTTGCAATTAACAACATTAATTGATTATTTCATTTCCTCTAAAAAGAAAAAAGGCATAGGTTTTAAATTAAAAGGGGACTAAGCGACATACTCTTGATAAGTGAATGCTCATTTACCCTAATTATACAACTTCTAGATGCCAAACATAAAAGAAGATACCTAGGGTCTGCATTGTTTTATGCTCTTAATATATAAAAGACACTGTCATTGAGAAAACAACACAACAGCATGTTCATTAACAAACGCAGCATGGAGGTAGAGACAAGGGGGTGGAAACAGGACCATAATTGTACTCATGAATTCCTCTACTTTCCCACAAAGATCAAGAAGCCCGGCTTCCCCTGCTGTAACAGTGTCCTGTAGGGCTTTTATGAAGAATATATTTTCCCATTTGTCTGTGAGTCAGTGTGTGAGCTTGATCATTGTTGCCCAATAAACACAACATGAATTCCCAGAAGAAGTCAACTAATAGGTACTTCAAGTGCAATTTTCTATTCATGTTAAATGAGGAAGTTGAAAAGTTGGCCATTAAGAGATGCCTTTGGAGAGCAGGGGACTGTGCAAAGGACTGTGGACAAGTCTTCCCATTGTATAAAAGAACACTTATCCTATGGTACTGTCCTCTATATTGAAACTTATTTTTTAAGTTTTTGCTTCAAAATTTCTAAAGAGCTTCTATTATATTTTACTATCTCTGTGACTGCTAACTTACTCTGCCTAGGAATAAAAAAAGCCATACTTGAATTAAAATTTTAATAATTATAAACAAATTTTAAACATCTGCAGCATTTCTATGATGGTTGATAACAGCTGAGACAGATGCAAAGCTATGTCTCTACTCCCAACCTTGTATCCATCTCTCAGCCAAGACTGCACACAGAAAGTAGAGAAGTTTAACATGCAATAATGAAGATTTAATGTGTGTGCACTGCTGGAGTGTTTCTGAATGATTATATTTTAACAAAAGTTAATGGCCAAGTAATGGGAATAATGAGCTGGAGTGGAAATCCAATAGGAGCTTGATGAGCAGAAGAGGCTTGGATAGTATGTCGGAGGAAAAGGTCCCCATGCAGTCTTTGCAGTCTTTGTGCTAAGGACTCCTCAAGAGCATTCATTTCAACAGGAAAATGGACAGGAGTGATAAACCAACCCAAGTTAATGTGTGCTGATGGGCCTTGGAAATGATGTGCTAAAATCTGGAGCTATCCTAACATAAGAGGGGAAAGGGGAGAAAGAGACACACAGATATATATATGAAAGAGAGAGCATGGTGAAACTTGTGTGTGTATGTGAATGTGGTGTGTGTATGAGTGTGGGTGGCATACACAGGTGTACCTATGTGCATACACATGTATATGTGGGGACAGAAGTTGTTGTTATATTTATCCCTTTAACTTTTAAAATACTTTTACATGTAGTTATTCACTTTGGTTGTGTTAGGACTGTAACGAATATGTTTTCCCTGCAGGCCATTTCTGCCACCACGCCAGCCCCCAATAATAATACACAGAGATGCTGTATTTGATATAATGCTGTTGGCCAGTTACTAATTTCTTATCAGCTAGCTCTGTCTTAATGATTAACCCAATTCTACTAATTTAAGTATTTCCACGTGATCTCATCTTACCGGGGAGTGGCGGCCCAGCATGCTGCTCTCTCCAGGCTCTCCATCCTGACTCTTCCTAGCTACTTCCTATTTCCTCCTAGTCTCCTAACCCTGCCTATCTTGCTTTCCTATTGGACAACAGTACTTTATTCATTAACCAGTATGAAAAACATATTTATAGAATAACATCCCCCATCATAGGACTGTATGTGTAACAGTGCATCAGAGGAAGTCAGAGGTCAACATGCAGAATCCATTTTCTCCTTTCATCATGTAGGTTATGGGGATGGAAGTCAGGTCGTCAGGCTTGACAGCATGTTGTCTTAGCTGCTGAGACATCCCAGTGACCCTCCACTGTAATTTCTGGAACAGGGTCTTTGACTGAATCTGAAGTTTACTAAGTGGCTTGACTCTGGCCAGCGAGCTCCAGAAATCTGCTTGTCTATGTCCACAAACTCTTACAATGCTGAGGTCACAGGTATGCACCAGAGCTAGGCTTTGATGGGGAGGCAGGGGATTAAACTTTGGTCTTCTTATTTGAACATCAAGTACTTTACAAACTCAACCATTTCCATACCTTTGTACTTTCCCTTGTAAAGTCCCACAGATAGTCATTGAGTTTAACATAAACTATAGAACTGATAAAAGTGAATATTCATCCCTCTGATATAGAAAGTTTACCAAGGCACTGAAGGGAAAATCAGTAAAGGAGAGTGAGTGGTAATGTAGGGATAGGTTGCAGGAGGCTGGGATGAAGAACAAGTGTGCCAAACAGGTGACCACGAGGAATTCAACCTAAATATCTTTGCTTTGATGGGGCATAGCTCTGTGGGTAAAGATGTGTGCTGTCTTATCTGATCACCTGAGTACAACCCCCAGGACTCACATGGTAGAAAGAGAACACTGACTCCCACAAGTTGTCCACTAATCTACACACACACACACACACACACACACACACACACACACACACACACGAAGTGTTTCAAATGTATTTTTCTCATAAACACTAGAGAAAGAGGAGAGGTATGGAGACCTATCATACGACTCACAAGATAAACAGTTGTTACCATTAAAACGCAAGATTTCCATGGTGATGCCATTACCACCTCTGTTCTACCTTTCCTTCTCCTCTACAGAAAGAAACTAAAACTCTCCCATTTTAATAAGAGAATTGCATCCTAACCTGCCTTACACCTACCAGCAGACTTACTTTCCATATAACATTTCATTCAATTATCGCCAGTCAACAAGATTACTGTTTATTTTCAAGAAGTGCTTATTTTAATTTTGTGTTCATAAATATTCTGTGTGTGCACTACCTACCTGTCTGGTACCAGCAAAGCCAGAAGAGGGCACTCAATCCCACAGAACTGGCGTTACAGACAGTTGTGAGTCATCACTCTATGTGAGTGCAGGGAAGGTCATATTCCCCTATAAGAACAGCAAGTGGTCTTAACTGTTGAGCCACACTCCACCTCCCAGATTTATAAGTTTAAAACAGAAGGTCTATTACAGAACACCATGCACTGAAGCATGACCAAGGAAACTGCATCCATTTCTTATACACATTTCTGTTACCCAGAATCTGTTTCCAAATTTCAATTGGAAATTTTGAGTGCCCCTGGCTAAAATAGCCATCGCCATTATAAGTGATGGTGAGATAGATCAACTGAGTAACTGTTCTCATTGACCGATCATTATCCTACATAAATGATCCCAGGGACACAGACATCAACTGTACAAACTTCTGTGCTCTGACACAATCCATTTCCCTTCTGTATTCAGGACCAAATTAAGGGAACACTAACAGAAATTGTGATTACTCGGTGTGCTAACTCATTGTCCATGAAGGATAATGGTATTTTGCTACTATGCTTACTTAGTTTTTGTTCTATAGATTAGAAATAGGGCCTCACATATGCTATGTGCACTGAGCATGACTGAGTTCATAATCTCACTCTTCCTTTTAAGTTTCATTATTTTTGATCAGGGCCTCATTGCACTGCCCAGTTTGGCCTTGACTTTACCCTCAGTCCAGGATGACATTCAGTTTTTGATCCTCCTGCCTCACTTTCCCAAGTATCTTGGATTACAGAAGTTAGCTGGTCTAGCTATATCTATCAATCTCAGAGGAGAAATGTCACTATTTGTATGTAAGCAGAGCCAGTTTGTAGATTTAAGTATATAGTTTGGGTTAAGACAGATGTAGATAAATCTAGCTTTTCCATTAACAAGTAAAACACAAATAGTTCACTTTTCAGTTTCCTTCCTGAACAGCATCTCAATGAGCAGTACTGAGATTTGTAAATAAGTGGGTTACCTGGGCTTAATATCAGCATCCATCTCATGACCCGAGTACTTAGGGTGTATGGGAGGTGGGGCAGATGCACTTGGAAAACCTATATACTGTGGCTTTCAATTCCGTGAAGACACTAGGTTCATTTTGTTTACATTATCGTGACAAGAAACTCCTAACTCTGTTACTCTGTTAATATCTCCACTCTGGTAAAAACAGATGCCACCTAATTTTAAACTCATAGTGTGGCATTTCTGAACAGCTGATGAGCATCCGTGTCGTGAACTGCAGCAAATAGCAGAAGGCTCACGAGCTCCCTCAAAATATAAAACACAATAATGCATTTCCAATGGAATGCCTTATATCTTTGGACAAGGTCTCCAAAGTTGTAGAACATTCAGAACACATGATAATGATAATCTAGCAATGCAAGCTATTTGTTCTTACTCCACAGCAAAATATAATTTTCATGTTTTAATAATAATTACATATGCAGTTTCTCTGTGTCTATAAATGGTAAATCTCCACAATGAGCCATAATTTAATTGATCCAGTCACAGGAAAATGCTGATATAACAGTTTGTTATTCATCCCCATACACGACAGAAGAATTCTCTGTCAAACCTGGAAGCTCATTCTGCCTCCTCATTCCCATGTGGTCATCCTATGCAAAGAACACTCTGCCCCTACCTAAATCCCATCATGCAACAAACCTCACCTGTGAATACTTAAATCAGTATATCTTAGACTTACTGAGACTCCACATGGTAAAGATGGTAAGGATGGTGGGGGTGATATGGGAGGATGTGAGGGTGAGGGAACTTGGATTGACATGTAAAACAACCTTGCTTCCAATTTAAATTAAAAAAGGAGAAAAAAGAAATTTCTCTAAAATTTAAAAGTATTTCAAAGTCACTTAAAAGAGTATTCAACTAGACCGCCATTTCTGACTTGAATTATTTATGTATATTGGTACTTACCTATGAACATGTAGAATTTGTCAACCTCCTTACTTTTACAGATCAGGTAAGCTCACAGTTCGTATACAATAATATACACCATTAGGTTTTTATAGTAAAAGATGCTTTATTACATCCCAATCACTACCTCAAACATCAGTGGATAATGACCAGCAAAACTTGGGACTTGACAGAATGGCCCAGATAGGAGACAGAGTATAACAGGATGGGTTCAATCTCATCTTTGGTCTACATTCATTATTTTTTCTTTACTGGTGTGATATTCTTTTGTTTTTTCTTTGTTTTCCAGAGATAAATGTTTATATGCTGAATATTCTTCTACACATTTCAAATGTGCCTTTTGCCATCAGAGTAATCCGATTTTATTTTTCACTGACATGATTAAAAACAGAAAAGCAAGCATTGGTACAAATACCACATGGCACAAATTTGATCATAAAATGACTATGCAGAAGACCCAGAATATGTTCACATTATTTAAATACCCACATCAAACAAAAGCACAGACCATAAAATGATCACAGACAATATGTAGCCCATCATAATGCAAAGCCAAAATGAAAAGCAAAAACACAATTAGTTTCATTTAAAACGTAGTGAAATTCTTGCTGGGCAGCAAAGAGCTTATACTACATTGCTAAAGTGAGCTAAGCCTTGTTAGGATCACATATAAAAAAAAATCTCATTTCACTTAGCTTATGAAACATTACATAATCTCCACAAGACTCATATATATTTCATGTGTGTCATTTGCAACTTGCAAACTATCTTATGTTAATGACAGCATAGGGAGGAACAGTTGAGGGAAGAGAGAACCAGCAAGAGGAGGGTAGGGAATAGGAGAGGTTTTTAGGAGAGAAGAAAGCAGATGGATTGATGGGATGATGTTTGTGTATGAAGGGATCTGGGGGAAGCCCATCATTTCATATTAACAAAAGAAATTAATTTTCATGTTAACAGATTGAAATGCAAACTCAAGTTCTCACCTTTTGCTGCTTCTCACTGCCTTGTCTCCCTTCTTCCAGGAGATGGCTGGCTTGGGAGCACCCTGCGGTTGACACTCTATGAGAACTTCACGGTCTTTGGTAACAATTATTGTTTTCTTTACTTGATTCAGCTCAAAAGAGGGTGGTGAGGCTATGGCAAAAACAAGGGTGTACCATCAGAACCAAGGCTGGGAATTAAAGGCAATCCATCCTGTGTTTAACTTTTCTCTGGCACACATTTCTCTCAAAACCTCATGAAAAATTATATGACATTAGCACACAATTTAATTTGTTACTGATTTATAAATATGTTGTGGTTATCTGTCCATTACGACTTTTCAATGTGGAGTCTACAAATAAATGGTAGCTTGATAAATGGCAGGCTTTATTTATGATCACTCAGCTCAACTGTGAGGAGTCACTTGGACATTGACAGTGAATCTGGGTCTCTGTCCCAAGACTGACTTAAGTTCTAGGGAAGACAATGGTGTCTTCCACTCCCAACTTATTTAATGGGCTCCCCTTACTTTACTTTAAAATTATACAGTGGTAACCACAGTTGTCAAAGAAATGGCTTTTGAAGAAATTAAGCTGTATGAATTTGAACTCAAATTTTCATTTCATTTGTCTCAATTACTCATCTAAGTGTAATTATTATGATTTACCACATTCATATCAAGATTATTTTGACTCTGAAGTAAGTGGGTATATAGCATCTGAGTGAGCTATTATTTATGCAAACTGAACTTTTGCATAATTCTCAGCAGTAATTTATGCTCTTGTTAAAGCCATAATGCATGCCATGGAAGGACTAAGTACAATATACATTGCAATCTGGGAGTCTCAAAATATTGAAGACAAGTGAAGAAAGTTATAGGAAGATTACAGGTAACAGTTTTGGTTGCCATCAGGGGACTTGATTCATAATAGACACTTTTAAAAGTATATCTATTGAATAAAAGGGTTTGAGAATGTTTCTGGAAAAGCTCTGAAGTAAGCTATGCCTCAAGCAGCCTTTCAATTCTGAGATGTTGAAACACGTATTAACAAGAAAATACATTGATATTTGATTTGTTAAAATGATGGAATTGATATGGAATTATGTATCTATTAGCTGTGTGTGTGTGTGTGTGTTTAATGTAGAGCAATTTCAGTTATAAACATTCACATCTGAGTTAAGTATCTATGTTGTATTACATTTAGCTTATATATAAATAATACCTTTCCAGGTCCCAAAGACCATTTATTGTTCCATAAATGTACGGCTTACAGACATTAGCAAGGAAGGAGAAAGCACCTGTAAAGTTCTTATGCTTATTGGGAAGACAGAGTATTGAGATCACTTAAGGGTCTCTCTTTGTGCAACAGTAATCTCAGAACAAAAGCTTAGGAAATCAACTGAGTGCGACAAAGCAAACACGGTGGACAGGTCTCCAGCATCCCAGGTCTGGGAAGTCTGAATGAAATCTTCCTGACAGCATTTGGTCATGGGCTGGAGCTCATGGCCAGGGCCTAACTTTAACAAAGGCAGAGCCTTCACTCTTGCCATCTGGCCTCAGAAAGGCTTTTTTCCAGTGCAGAAATAATACCCATGAGAAGGGGGCATCACCCTGGTAATCAGTAACTACTTGTGAAAACATAACATTTCTATGGAAACAGGACAGGCTGCCCAAATACTAGGATCCCTGCCCTAGTTAACTTTATCAACTTGAATCAGCCTGGAGTCCTCAGAGAGGAAACCACGGTTGAGGAATTGCCCAGAAAAGATCAGCCTGTGTATGTGTGTGTGATTATCATGACTATTAATAGATGTAAGAGGGCCCAGCTCACTGTTGGTGGCATCAGTCCTAGATTGGTGGTTCTAGGCTGTATAAAAGCATGAGCCATTTGAGCTAGTAGGAAGCATCCCTCCATAGTCTCTGCCTTAAGCTCGATTAAGTTCCTGCCCTGATGGACTATGACCTGGAAGTGTGACACAAACCCTTTCCTCTCTTAAGCTGCTTTGGTTAGGGTACTGTATCGCAGCAAGAGAAAAAACAAAACAAACAAACAAACAAAAAAAAAAAACAAGAGTAGCCCCTTACAGGCCCTCAAGGCTTACTCCTGTGAAAATTAACATATGCTTTTACATAATTTTATTTCATGGCATAGCGAAGACATTTAAGATGAAGACTAAACTCATGCACATAAACATGATGGGAGAAACTACAGAAGGGAAAGCTGTCTTCAGGAGTTTACAGGATATCAATAAGATACAGTGCTTCTTTTCAAGACAAAGAACAGGATTTAGATTCACATCATAAAACTTCACTATAGGAAGGATGGGTAAGAGAAAAGCCCAAGCTTCTTTCCTGTTTATTTGCTGAGAAACTGCATACCTAGAATCTTCAGCTCAGCACTTGCATAAATAGCTCCATATTTATTCTCAGCCAAACACTGGTACATTCCAGCATCTGATTGATTCACACTATGGATCGCCAAAACTCCATTAACTGTGTCCACTCTGCTCTGTAATGGAATAAAAGGACATGAGATCTAAAACAAAGCTCCAGTCAGCCATCCACATAAAATCTTAGAAACCATATGAAGGAGTTATCCAATTAATGCAATTAAACAAATGTAAGTTAATCATTTTCTATAGTATTATGCCTTTTGGAAATCGTGATTTCTTGTTCAGTATTCTTGTTCAGTAGCTTTGTTTTGTAGACTAGTTGAATCCAAGAGAAGACTCAACAGAGAATGAGTTGACAGGCATTCCAAAGCAGAAGTCAAAACTAGGCCCAGTCTGGAGAGGATAGAGAGTTTGGGATAGAATATAGACAAAGAACAGCCAAAGTCATAGCAATGGTCCTCGTGTCAACCTGGCCAGATATTTGATTTTTGTTTTACTTGTGAACAAACTAATATAGATTAACAATAACAAAATAACAACTATCCTATAGTTAGGTTATATACAGAATTATCAGGTGAAAAATACAAACTTCATTATGTGGTATTATGTGGAAGTTTTTAAAAAGACAGATCTCATGTGTGTAAATCCAGGAAAGTCACCGTCAAAGAGTACAGCTAAAAAAAAAAAAAAAGAGTACATCTCAAAAACAAATTTTACCTTAAAGTACTAAAAATAGATGTACCTTTTTAACAATTTGCACATTCTAAGTTTTAACATCTTCATGATTCCATTTTTAATCCTTAGAGATGCCAAGGAATTTGATACCATTTTCAAAATAAACCTATTCACCCAGCAAAGAGAATATCTGGCAGAGAGATTTTTGTGTGACCTGGATGTTGGGAATAAGAGATCCAACCATGATTGCTTCACTTGGGAGGAATTCCTAAGGTTAGTGAGGAGACAAAGTTTGCTTTCATGCCTTTGTATTTGTAATGTGAGTGTGTGTGTGTGTGTGTGTGTGTGTGTGTGTGTGTGTGTGTGTATGTGTGTGTGTGTGTGTGTAGCCTTATTTTCTTTAGGTTATACTGGCTTCAGAACAAGAGAATATCAGAGCTGGATAAAACTGTGGTGTAAAATATGATTTAGAAAAGGAAAGGGGAAACAGTGCATGAGTCAACATGGTAACAACACACCTGCTTGACAAGATTTTGCACTCACTTAAATCTGCCTGTATAGATTCTTGGTTTTTGGTTGTAAATACTAAACTATTCCTCTTCTGATCACCTTCCTGTGAAGGTCACAGCCAAGGAAGGGAGGCATCAAAATTCACTTCCTTATAATGCAATTAAAAAGTAATCAATGTAAATCTGGCTTAGAGAAAATGGTTTTAAAAGTTTGCAATAGATTTACTGAAAAGACATTTATTAAGTCTGTATATCACAGAAATACCCCTCCCCAGGACACAAGGCACCACAATTCTTTTCTAGTTTTCCTCATATGAAAAACTAAACCTAACTAATCCTGAAGTCTAGGTAAGTTTCATCATGTGTGCAATGGGAATCACTACCTAAATGATGATTAACAATGCTTTTCTATAAATGTATAGGCTTTAAAAAACTTTCGTATAATGTACTACTCCAACAATGATCAGATAACTAAAATAATGGTTTTTTATATATTACATATGTATATACACACATATATAAAAAGGAAAAGAGGACCATTTTGTGATGCATATCATGTATACTGGGTAATTTTATATCAACTTGATAAAAGATAGAGTCATCAGAAAGGAGAGAGCCTCAACTGAGAAGATGTCTCTATAAAACTGGGCTGTAGGTAAGCCTGTAGGTAATGTTTTTAAAATTACTAAATGATTGGGGAGGGCCCAGCCCATTGTGGGTGATGCCAGCCCTGGGATGGTGGTCTTAGGTTCTATTAGAATCCAGGGTGAGCATGCCCTGATGAGCAAGCCAGTAAATAGCACCCCTCCATGGCCTCAGCATCAGCTCCTGCCTCCAGGATCCTGCTCTGCATGAATCCCTGATCTCACTGCTTTGATGATGAACAGTTACAGGGAACTGTGAGAGAAATAAACTCTTTTTATCCAAAGTTGCTTTTGGTCCCGGTGTTTTACCAAAGCAATAACACCCTAAGAAAACATAGTACTTAAATTACTAGGCAGAAGTTTTGAGTTCCCCACAATACCTGTGGCAGGAAGGGTGCACCATTCTTCAGCCAGCGGTATGTGGGCTTGGGCTTTCCTGTGGCCTTGCATTCCCACTGCAGAGGGCTCCCACTGTCGAGCTGGGTATCATTCAGTTTTTGAACCCAGTGTGGGTACGCTGTGAACATTTAAGTAGAGAAGAAAAGTGAACTCTTTAACATTTACCACATTTAACCTTCACAGAGAAAAGGTCACTAAAATTCCTTAGGTTTAGTCCTTACTTATATGTAGCATTCCAATAAACACAGGGGAGCACGTTATTACACAGCAGAGCATGTCATTACACACAGCACTGTTTCCTGAATAATAAATAAATAGGTCAGTGTGAATGTTAGTGTTATTGAAGATATTTTTGTAAATAGAAATTATATCTTAAAACACACACACACACATAAACATGCATGCACATGCGAGTTATTTAAAGCGAGTAGTTTGTTTCCCTCCAGATTTTCATGGTGGGGACTAGTGACTGCACACAATGCCTCTTGTGGGTAACAGCACACACTAGGTCCTGTTAATAGTTACTCAGGTGTGTGTGTGTGTGTGTGTATAAATATGTGCACAGGTATGTACATGTGAATGATTTTGGAAAATTTTTTTTAGTTTGAATTTTACTTAGCATAATTTTTTCAGAATTTATTCACATTTAACATAATTAGTGAACGAAGTTTCAAAATATAACATATAACAATTCCTTTATCAATAAGCATTGTGGGACTTCTGCAGTTCATACAAAATAAAAATTAGAATGTCTTTTCTCCATTGACCTACTTGCAAATAAATTCTTTAGAGGAAATTATTCTGTGTTCCTGTGTTTTGCTTAGAACACAGTCAAAGCAGGAGAGTTTTTTTCCTATACTTCCTGGTGTGCTCAACAGTAGATAGCAATATTTGTATTACAACATCTGCCCCTGTGTGTGACTGGCTATGTCCTCAGATGCTGTTTATGGTTAGTAGATACAAGGTGCTTGGCCACTGACAGAATACAGGTTTTATTAAGTGTCACATAAGTATACACTTATGTGTGCATACACACACATACACGCACACAGACATAAACACAAAAGAAATGTGGGTCATGAATCATGTTAAAAATGAAGACAACCTCTGTATTTCAAAAGTAAATCTAACTCAAAATCAAAGTATCAGATGTGTTTGCACTTATCACCTGTGACAACATATGTGGAGTGCAGTTACATGTAATACCTGGTCGTCTCAGTTCTTGGGCATTTTTTGTTGTTCCAGCATTGTGAAGTATTTCATAAACTTCTATGCATGCATTAATTATGTGAGCCAAATGATAAAGGATGCAGTGAAATGGAACTGATAATATTTTTTTAGAAACACACACTAGGTCATAGCCCAAAAATATTTCGTGACAGCACAGTAAAAAATCAGGTAATTTGGCAGAGAGATACAAGGTTCCCTTTAAATTTGTTTTTCTCTCAAACAAATTACAGTTGCTTAGGAGATGGGTTTTCTTTAACTTCTGAATGACAACACAGGTTCAGCACAGAATACACCCAGGTCTGCATGGTGGGGATATGTTCACTTATCTAGAAATTGAAAATCTTGGCTAGTGAGTGAGGGAGCCCAACAGGTAAAGACATTTGTCCCACCTTACCACCTGAGTTTAGGCCTTGTTAGCCACACGGTAGACATAAAGACTTACTTTTGTAAATTGTCCTCTGCTCTCCATATGCACTATGTGATACGCACAGACACAGACACACAAACACACAATACATACACACCACATACACAAACATATACACACAGACATATACAAAACCACATACACAAACACACATATACATGCATGCAGAACATACACATAAAAAGACACCACATATACACACAGACATATACATGTAGCACAAATCTACACAAAGACATGCACAAATATGTACACTACACACTTATACACATGTACATACCCACACACACCACACATATGCTCACACATGCATGCATCCACACACACACCACAATACATATACACACACCATAAATATACACACTACACACACACACATACATATACACAAATACACATAAACACACATACACATAAACACATACCACATACATCCACATACAGATATGCAGACATACCATTTAAATGGAAAAAAATCTCAGGTTTGAGTGCCTTTGAGATAAATAACATCAGTCTGGTTTTTGTTGGACCATGCCTTTCAGAACTTAGGAAACTGAGGAGACATATGGTCTTTTGAAGTGGGAAACCTTAGAACCTCACCAGATGCACTGTATCCAGGCAGCTACTTATGTGGTACATTTGGGTTTCAGAACCATCTCTGGGTTCCCGTTTTGTAACGCACGAAGCAGATGTGCATAAAGAAAGTCATAGCTTATTATTCCTTGTCACTGGGAACTCTAAGTATCTCCTGACATGTACTAAGTGTTATTGGCTGCTTCCCTGTTCCTGTACCTTCAGTATTGAGGATTCCACATATTTTACTGACATAGATCAATTTTAGTACTATGGCTCTCAGCTGTGAGCTGCTGAGATGTGATGTGCAGTGCTGGGTGATATAGTTGGGGGTGAATATAGGTTCAAGCTCCAGTCTGTGGTCCCTTGCTGTAATCCACAATTGGAAATGAGTTCCTCTACTTTAATGAGCTTCATTTGTAAGCTGTAGATGGTAATTCCTATTTCAATGGGAGGCTATGATGAGTGAACATGATAATACTGAGAGATTCTCTGCCCTGAGCATCACCCACAGATAGCTTCAATTTTATTTTGATCAAGTATGAGCACATATGTGGCACCATTTTCAAAACAGGAGATTCAAGACAAGAAAATGATTTCCCATAGAAACAGGGTTGTAGCATCACAGATGGTTACGGAATCTAGAAATCTATAAACTTACATAATTTCCTATGGTAAATCTGTGTGTATTTCCAGTAGTAAACCACCTTTTAGAATCAAAACATAGTCCAATACAAGTTTGAAGAATCAGAATAATTGCAAGAACTTTAATAAGCACATAGGAACGGTCCCCCTGTAATGTCAGGAATGGTTGTAGAAGGTGAGCTCTAATCACCAATTCCAGATAAGATTCTGTTCTTTGTTTGTTTGTAATTTTTAAAATTCATTTTATTGTTTTGGTGATTGGGAGGTTAAGTGTAATACCACACATCTATCTCTTAACATTTTTTTTTAAATGCAAAGCTGTAGGCTCAGACTCTACTGCTAACTTCTCACAATCGCTTGCAGGGCACATGCTGTGTAAGTATAGTGCTAGCTGGAGAGATGATGAAAAAGAAGAAGATTTGTGCACATTTTGGCTCAGATGGAGCCGAATGGTGATGTCCTCCGCCTACCTTAGCTTCGTCCTCCATCTGTAAGAGAATGTACTTTCTTGTGACCTCCAGGCCTTCCCTTTTTTAAAGCCTTTCCTAGTTTTCCGTCTCATGGGCCCTTCCCAGCATCCTGCATTGTACACACACTTACTTCCACCTGAGCACAACACATGCTTTTAACTCAACGTGTAGTCATGCATTGACATCTCAGTAGGTATGATATCCTCACTGCTATGCATCAGTGTGGTTACTGTGTGCAGCCCTGGCAATGTGCAACTTGGAACATAAGCTCTCAGTAACTGTCTGTCAGCAGTCATTAGTTAGTCTTCCCATTCATTTGCCTCACAATGAACCCATCAGTTATATTCACATAGAAGCAGGAATCATTACAGTAAAATTTATAATAAAATTTATCCACTACTTTCTGGATAGCATGCTTAGTTCTAGAAAGAAATATAAAAATAACCTTAAAAAGATGACTTTGAAAACATGGAGAATTAAACTGTAGACATTAGAACATTTTCAAAATTGTGGAGATGCTGTCATCGGCTCCAAGACAGTCCGGACATCTAAATGATTATGGCACCAACAATACACCTGTGTCCTTCCTTGGCTGTTTGAAACATACCTCTACCCTGAGCACCCTGGTTACAGATACATTAAATTCTACTCAACCCTAAACCATAGATACAATCCAGAGATCATCACCACCCAATATCACTGGCTGTGTGCCCACATGCTACTTTTTATATTGTAGGTAGCATATCCTTATGTAATCATTTCCTGTACACAAAACGCTCCGTTTCCTAGCCTTCTTTAGAACTGCTTACAATATGGCAGGACACTTTACTGTCTGGTTCTTCCTTCTTTCTCCCTCTTTCTATCATTCCTTCAACCTCTTCCTCCCTCCAACTCTCTCCTGTTTTTCTTCCTTTTTCCTTCACCAGTTTTATTTTAATTTAATCCATTTCTTTTGTTTTAATTGAGACTGCTAACAGGCAAGGTTCAATTTGACACAGGATAGAATTTTTGTATCGTGACTTAGAAAATTGGGGTGACATAAATAATCAAGGAAAATAACCCATAAAACTATTGTACCCGATACCACATTATCTGAATGATAATGGCAGTTTATTTTAAAATTCAAATTATCCCTTGAAATATAGTACTTTTGTGTTTGCCTCTTGTTTTTTCTTGAATTTTATAGTTTAAATCTGTTTATACTACACATATAAATTTACATTTATTTTACTTTTTAATTTAACAACATAGGCCCCTTCATGTTATGTTATTTGTTACATTATATTTTAATACCAATGTTGTTATAAAACCCAAAACACCTACCATCTATGATAGTTCTAATGCTTTGACAAAATGGGCTACCTCAGAATGTATCCTTATTGTCTCCCAGGTATAGCTGCAGTTCAGAACTTCTGAATAACACCTTCTATTGAAAATGGAGAGCAACACAAACCACAGATAGAGGAGAATAACCAAGGCCATGCTACCCATTAGGTTTCGCTTGGGGAACTTCCCCAAACATCTACATGCATGCATGCATGCATGCATGTATGTATGTATGTATGTATGTATGTATGTATGTATGTATATATGAATGTGTATATGTATATGTATATGTATATGTATATGTATATGTATATGTATATGTATATGTATATGTATATGTATATGTATACCTAACCGGAGTTTTCAGACCGAATGTAGTTTGCCTTAGACAGAATGTAGTTTGCCTTGCTCCTTCAGAATTCTTTGCACATTTTCACCTCTAATTTGAAGTTCACTTTTGTTCTAATTCAATGCCTAATTGCTAGCATGTAGAATAGTAGGAGTCAATCGGTAGACATGAATGAATGAATGCTTGTTTCAGGTTCTGCGAATGAAATGAATTTCTGAAGGACAGAATTCATAGAATTCATAGAAAGCAAGGTTGAATTTACTTATCAACACTATTCTTTCAGAATCTCTGCACAGGACATTTATGTTTACAAGAGAGACAGTTTTGAGATACAATTAGAGTGACATGTCTATAATGACCCAGCCATGTGCATATTCAAGGCCTCTGTTCTCACTGCTCTGGCTTCCTGTGTCCCTCTTCTGTTTGTTGTCTTAAATGGGACATATATACATTATCATTGACCTACCAGTGTAGGCACATGTGAGAAGCTGATGTGTGAGACTCTTAGGAGCAAATGTGAGTTTGCAAATGTGAGGCCGATCATCCCACTTCCTATGTCATTTGGCTGGCTGGCTGGCATTTTTGGGAAAACAAATACCTCATTTTGCAGGAACTATATGTCATATGAACATAGTAGTTCAGGCCAGAGCTCCGTAAACTTCTTAGGACTACTTGGTAGCAAATATTTCAGTCTTTGCAACTCAGAAGGTACCTGTATCTATTTAATTCTGACAGAGTCAAGCAGATGCTGAAATAGAACATTTATAAACAAGAAGATATTTACCAAAATATGCAGCTGGGAAGGATTTGGTATATGGGCATAAAATTTTGAGCCTTGAGTTAAGCCAACATCTAAAATAATTTGAATATAGTTTATAAAATAAAAATTCAACTTATCTGATGATAGTTGTTAGTTGCAGGTAAAGGTATAATTTTTATGGATGTAAACTCTCAATCATCTACACAGAGGCTGACAATTCCTTGTTGATTTTTCTTTAAACTATTTTTATACGTAAACTCATTTTACATGATATTTCCCATATCAAAGTGGTTCAAGTTTCTACTTGGATTATTAGTGCCAGGGAACAATGTTTGGTTTTATTTGCATTTTCTAGCTCACCCTTGGGAGAAAAGCTGTGGGCTCTCCTGACTTACTGTATATTTGTAGCTGTCCACGAAAGGAGTTTCTTCCACGGGAGTTCTCAGCTGTACACTCATACATTCCAGCATCGTCCAGCTGCAGGTTGGGGATCTCCAGCACAGCCTGAGATTTCCGCAGTCTGGACTTACTAGGAATGTAACCGTTAACCTTCATCCAAGTGATTGTCGGAACAGGGCTGCAATGGGAACAGAGGCACTGTTAACATACTCTCTGCTATTAGAAACATAGATTCAGTTATCTGGTAATTTAAGCACTTAATAGGCTGAGCACAATAAAACGTAATCACAATTAGGGCCCCGTGCCAGTGGATATGAGTTGCTTTGCATGTAGCAGTTAGATCATCAGGGAATCAAGTCCTTCTGTTTCAGATTTCAGCAGAGCATTAGAAAGCCTATACTATTATTTTCTAAATGGAAATGATGTATTTTTTAGTGAAAAATGTACTTTGGTAAATTTGCTGACAGTTTTGCAGCAGGTATCAAACAAAAGTGTTGAGATTAAATGGAAAAACTTTTCTGCCCTCATCTGTAGCAAATGGCAGCAGTTTGCGGGACGCTACACCTGGTCCCTGGGACATGTTGCTCCCCATATGAGCTATTTAGTTGTTTTTCTTTTATTTAAAGCTTTTATATTTTCTATTGAATCCAAAAGCTTTTATTGAGTAATTATTAGCTTGCCTTTTCTCTTCCATAGCTACATGAAACTCCTTTATATGGAGGTATTGGCCAACTGTCCCCATAACTCAAGTTTGAGGTCTGCTTCTCTCTCTTTTTGCGTCACATGGGAAACTGGTGTTCTGTTGCTTCCATGGTGTACCAGAGACATTCAGAGAAGCTGGATTAATGGATCAAAGGGCACACCTATTTTTCATTTTAATAAGTACTGGCAGACTGTTTTCCCATAACACAGTAGCAGTTCCTACACCTATCAGTAATTTACGATACTCCTTCCCTGTTCTTGTCAGGACTGTGTGAAATTAATTTATTCACAAAAAATAAAAACCTGCACAGGTTCAATCCAGACAAAGCCCCACCATTAAGAAGGGCAATGGACACAGTCATATCCCTGACCAAGAAGCTGTATTAATACCCACCGGCAAAAGCTAATCTCAGTTTTCATCCAAATTCCAGTGCAAGCCCCATGCCCAGAAGCAGCTGGCCAATACAAAAAGGATTCTGTTTTTCTTTTTTGGATATATTTTGTCTCATTGCATTTTTTGGTTTGTTTGACTTTTTAATTTTGAGAGAAAGAAAGAGAAAAGGGGGGTGATTCATGTGGGTAAGGAATGTACAGGGTGCTGAGAGGAGTTGGGGAAGGGGAAATAACATGATAAAAATATATGAGAACTTGATTCTAAATATACTCAGTGGACGTGTACATAATATATATATATATATATATATATATATGCATCTGTATAATATAACAATAACACTTAAAGAAGAGACCAGAAATATGGGAGTGAAGGATGATGTAGATGCTGTGCTCATGTATGAAACTCTCAAGATAGAATTTGTTTCTCAGAAATTCTACCCTGTGCCTCACTCTTACCATACGATGGTGTCTATGATGGGATCTTAGCTGTATGCACTCTGCAGTAAAGCTATCAAGGCTATGCTTTTCTTCTAGCTCTGAACCTTTTCTTGTTTAGAAAGTGATTTCAAAACTCAAGTTTAAGTCAATATTTATTGCAGAGTTTGCATGGAAAATTTGAAACTGCACTTTACCAGGATGTATCTCTGGTGCACAAAAGGACTTTGGAGTAATGCTCCCTTAGCCTACAGACAGGAGGGGGGGCCTAGACCATACTCCAAATGACTTAACAGATTTGGATCATCTTTCCTGGAAGGCCTTATCCTCCCTGTGGAGTGGGGGTGGGGTGGGATGGGGTGGTGAGAGATTGGGGAGGAGGACATGGGGAGATGGGAGGGAGAAGGAACTGGGGTCGATATGTAAAATAAGAAAAAAAAAGAAAAAAAAAAAAGAAAAGAAACTGCACTTTGACATTTGGTTGTCACCCACTTGGACTACAGTACTATTCATGTGTGATATAGGAGTGGAAATCACAATTCAGCACACTAATGATACTCACTGGCCCACAATGGCTGAAATCTTGCTCTGCTTCTATGAGTTCTCCTGCACTGGCATCTGTTCCAAGTTCAGCTCTGGTCCACCCCCTTACTTTTTGGTATCTACACATACTATACTTTTCAGGATGGCCCCTATGTATTTTCTTTCCCATGCCCTCCTTCCCTATCCTCTGCTCCAGGAAGACACCTTTGTGCCTCAATTCCTTTTTGGCCCAGTTTTTGTTTGTATGGCCAGCTAGATGATGACCCCTCTCCTCCCTTAAATAGCAAAGTACTTTGCATTCTAAGTGAATCTCCCATAAATTCTTCTCTGGATCATAAATGATGAGTGTACAGTAAGTAATTTGAAACAAAAATATTTTCTAGTAGGAATGCTAGCATTGTTCATTACCATACATATGTGTGTGGGTGTTAGGTGGGCAGTGGCACCAGCCATCAAATCTAGGCTTGAGCAAGCTATAACACAATACTTTCAAGCCACATATTTCAGGTTCTTGGTTCCCTGTTCTGGGAGATGGGATGAAGGATGAGGAAAGGCCATAGTCTCAGTATCTCCATTACCTCTCATACTGTTGTGTACCAGAGCCATTTTCTAGGTTCATACATATCACATGAAATATTAGGCTGATGAGATTGTTCTCCATCAAGATTTGATGACCTGGGTTAATCCATGAGACAGACATGGTGGAAGGGAAGAGATGACTTCTGCATGTTTTCCTCAGACCTCTACATGTATGTCAGGTTACAAGTGTTCCCTTCCCACATAAATACATATATGTAAAACCTAAAATATTAAATACATATTTATATAAGACACCATTTCCTGGTTTTACTCTTTATATTTCCAAATATAAATTTCACTAGATTTTATATTTTCATGCCTATATTTTTTTCTACCATTTTTACAGCCTTTGCTTAAGTGATATCTCTGGTTGTTTCAATGGGCCTTTTGAAGAAATACATAAAATAACAAGACAAAATTATATTTTGCCATTACTAAATTACTGGTTTCAATTTAACAGTAAAGGACAAAAGACTTTGAACATTTTAAATCAAGTTTTTCGTTCTATGTTAATTAATTCATCCATATACAAATACTCAAAGGACAATATTTTCATATATTTCACCTTTTATAATTTTAAAATCTGTATTTTCATATTTTCCCCAGAGTAAAAGTCAGAGTTACTCAGGGAGTACTTATTTTTCACTGCAATTTCAATGTTTTGTGTCATTTCTTCCCTAGTCTTAGGCAACAGCACAGTCAGTAAGATTAGTTGCCCCTGATCATACACAGAAAGCATACAACCTCAAGCTGTTGAAAACAAAATTAAAGTTGCTAATGTTGTCTTTCCTAAATGCTGAATTTCTTAATTTTTAGTAGTTTATGGACACTGCTGAAGTCATCTATTTTATTAAGAGGTAATACAATCCTAATTTCTTTGAATGCAATTATTTAATCTACTAGGGAAGGCAATATTTCAAAAGTGGGGAGAATAAATGGTAAACTTGACTTGAGATTTGTAGGGAACATCAGGAAGTGATCCAGAATACAGACTGCGTTACACAGGAAAAACAGTTTTGAAAGTAAGAGGTACTGGAACACTCTGATGGTAAGGACAGAAAGGCGATGTACAGACAGTCAACAGTGCTTCTGTATTGAGAGGAGCTAGAGCCAAGTGTGTGGTGGAGGGGGCAAACATTCTCATCTACATGCTGGCTCCAGTGGCAAAGCTTTACAAGGTCCTTGGTGTGCATCAGAACAGTATTTGAAATAAGTAATGCAAGACTCATGCAGATAAGATGGGAAGTTAGCTTGGACCAGAAGCCTGCTGGAGTGAGGATGAGGGAGTTCATCCACAAGAGAAGTGATAGAAACTAACAGGATAACAACAATTTCTCCTGCAGGAAAACAAAACCAAACAGTTCTTGTAGCGTTCGTGTTTTCTGCCAGGCTGCCCGCCGCTGGTCTGGCATGCTGGCCCCAAATAACATGCAGAGACTCTGTATTTGGTACAATCCTGTTGGCCAGTTACCATTATTGTTTATGGGCTCATGCTGTTAATCCCAGCACTCGGGAGGCAGAGGCAAACAGATCTCTGTGATTTCAAAGTAAACCTGGTATGCAGTGAATTCCAGAACAGATAAAAGTTACACAGAAAAACCCTGTCTCAAAATATGTAAAAATAGAACTAGAAGAAATAGAGTAATAAAAAAGTCACGTAAAGATGGAAAGCACAGAGAAATTTTGGATACTATACGCGACTCTATTGTCTTTAAATTATTTGATTGCTGAGAAAATAACAACTACTGATAAAAGAAATGCTGCTGGATTAATTCAATTTATATATTTTAAAAATGCGTTGACTCCAAAATTTAAGCCTAAGGGCAAGTTACTGGGGAAAAGGATTTCTATTTTTGTTTCCACAGAAAATGAAAAGCTGTAGATTTCTTCCAGACTAATATGGTTTGATCAAGTAAGACCCCCTGAAGCAACGTCAATGGGACATTGCAGCCTTACAGATGACTTCAGCCAGGATTTCTGCATCTTCTTAGCATTCCCCATGACAGCGCCCCCTACCAGCAGGAAGTAGTTTGGAAAGAACGACTCCCAAATTCCCAAATATTGTTTATAAATGTTTGTTTTTATTTAGGTGGGCTTGGTTATAACTGGTTAATGACACAAGCAATCTTTTTAAAGGTAAAAAGGGAATTATGGTATAGATATGAATACTTTGCTTTGGAATGGATTTTCATTTATTGATACAAATTTAAGGTCAATTTGTAATATGTATATTTCTCCTCTTGTTTAGGTATTGTGATTATATAGCTCATTGGAAAATGTAATGTATAATTTAGTACAGATTAGAGAATTATGTATGATAGTCAAAAGTTAGCGTTATATTAGTTAGGATTTCTAGATATACAGAGATGTATTTGAGATGGATAGACATTCTTCAAACCTTTCAAAGACCTACAAAATATGGCATTTAAAATGGTTTAGGGTTTTTCTTGACAGTGAGGCACAACTGCTCCTGGTAACACCACGTACATCAGAAAGAAAGATGGACATCGAAGAAACACATTATGGAGTTTGCTTCTAATATGGCAAGACTGGTTATTTGGACAAGGTACTGCTCTTCTGGACTGTTTGACTTTATGTTGTAGAAAGTGGAAATTCAGGACCCACAAAAAGGTGACTGCTGATTCAAGATGGACACTGCTACAGGATTCCTGCTTCTAGGAAGAAGCAGACATTCTGCAGTACACAAAGAAAAATGACTGACAAACTGCCAATACAGGTGGACAGTTTAAGTTTCCTGCTTTGTTGAAGAGTCTGGAGATACATTATGGCCTATGGGCTGAAGATGGAACATTACAGAAGAACTTCAGATTACTGCCCAGGCAGTTGAGTTGTCTCTCTCATTTCTAGAGTTTATATATTATCCTTCTGTGGTCTTTGAAGGAATTGAAGACAGATAGTTATGGTTATACTTTTCCTTAGTTAGGATTAAAGATAAGTTACACATAGGATTTTAGACTCACAAAGATAGGATAGATGATATTTTGTTTAAGTCTTACAAAATGTTAATGGACTAAATATTGTTAACTGTGATTCTTATTTGATAACTGTTGTATGATATATTTTGCTATGTTAAGGTTAAATCCCTTCTTTTATTTTAGACAGAAAAGAGGAGATGATGAGAGATGTTTCTCTCTGTAAATATGTTTCTCATACTGGTTAATTAATAAAGCATTATTGGGCCAATGAGAAAGCAAAATAGGCGGGGCTATGAGACAAGGAGGAAAGAGGAAGTAGTAAGGAGGAGTCAGCATGTAGAGCCTAGAGGAAGCAAGATGCCAGCTGTGGCTCTCAGATAAGATGACCATGTGGAAATACTTAGATAAGTAGAAATGGGTTAATAATTAAGACAGAGCTAGCCCATAAACAATAATGGTAAGTGGCCAACAGGATTATATCAAATACAGAGTCTCTGCGTGTTATTTGGGGCCTGCATGCCAGACCGGTGGTGGACAGGCTGGCGGAAAACATGCACGCTACAAGTTCTGGCATGGATATTCATGTTCAAGAACACTTATGTACATAATAAGGTATTGGTACTTAGTATGTGTTAATATATGGAGAACACATGGTTTACACAGGAAATCACCACAGCTTCATGGGAAGTGCCTGTTTCCCCTGATGCCTTCATAAGATAAAATAATTTAATGCTTTTTATTTCTTTCTATTTCTATGTTGCAGCCTAAAGATTATCAATCGAAAAAGCTTGCTTTTGAATTATTAGAAGCTTCAGAATAGGAAAATAATAAATAGCATTGGTGGGGTGGCTGAACATTGATTTGGTTCTAAACATAAGCTACTATTAAATGAAATGGAGACCTTGAGTTTCTTGGTGCTGAGAATATTTTATAGGCCTTTGGAATCTTCTGTATCATCTATGCTCTTCATAAGAGCTAAGAGCAAACCAAGGAACTTCTGTTATTTTCAAGTACTTTGTTTATAATCTAGCTTCATTTTTTGGTGGGACCAGGGCTTAGCATTAAAAAAAAAAAATGTATCTCAGGGTACTGTTATTTTTCATTGATTTAATGTTGCAATGTTATCCAACACATATTTCCCATCACAAAAATCTGAAAATGGAGTTGTTACTCAGAAAGTTACTAGAAGAATGGGTAGAAATATAAATTTTGACAGAAATGCAAAGTACAGTTATTTCCATCTTATTGAAGATGTGTTTAAATTATATTTCTTTATCTACACTGGATTCACATGTGCAATAAGCACAGAAACTTAAAAAAAGAAAAAGGGTGTTTAAAGTTTGCATTATATTGTCATTCATCTGGCTTAGAAATATCTATCAATAACAGAAGATTATGTAAAGCCGTATTGAAATTCTGACACGGCTTTGTGTTAGCATCCTCAGAGTGACAGGATGAAAAGTGTCTCCAAATGTAGTTCTGAAATGTAAGGCGCGTGTTGGATGAACTTTAGCCTTCACTGAAGTCATTAAGGCATTACTTAAAGATCATTTTATACACATGATGAAGTAATGTGTAGAATCTGTCAAGACAGAAGGAAGACTTAGCTATAAAGATTTAATGATTTCAAAGGAAAGTACTCCCCAGCCGCAAATCGCTATTCACAGACAAATTGTAGGTCTGTCTAATGGAGCTTCCTATTTTCCTTGCATAAGTCACAAGTGAGACATGAATTTTACATCGGATGTGGAAATACATACAGTTATGGTTCCTCTGTGACTTGCACAAAAAAGAAGGGAACACTGTATACCTCTGACAGAAACTGAAAGACCCAAGTTTTATAACTTTTCTCTAAGAAAGCACATAAAAAAACCATCATAAAACCATCATCAATAGCTATTGAACCAAAGGATTTTTCCTTTTTATGATCCTGTAGCTCAAAATAAAATAAAAAAAGAAAATCAGTTGTTAATGTGGGTGATTGTTGCACATTTACATTGTATGCAAAAAAATGTTGAAGGCAACAGTTTCCTTTTTAAAATTTTATGGAATTTCCAGGGGTGGGGTGGGGTAGGGTGGGCTGGGGTGGGGTGGGAGGTGGGTCCATTAGTTTAAGGCCACACCTTTGTTAAAGGCAAAACACAAAGTGTGTTCCCTGGAGGCAGGGACAGGGACATAGCACCACAGCAATTGGCCTTCAAGGAAAGAACCTAACTGCTGCTGTCTTGAGTATAACGTGAATCCTTCTGCTTAATGAGTCTTGTATGATCGAACACTAACCCACACCCTTCCCAGGGTCTTTGCTATGATGAGGACTTCAGACTATGAGCTCAGAATATGATCATGTTAATAATCTTAGGCAAGTAGTAGAAGCTAGGAACACCCTTAGTTGTCCTAGTGAATTTGTGGTTTGCTATAATCTTTATGCTCTCATTACTGTTTTTAAATTTTGCTACTTTTTTCACTTAAAAAGGTCCTATGGAATAAAAGCAGTTCACCCCAGACCTGGGCATCTGTGACACACACTAGAAAAAGCAAATGCATCTGTTTCCCAGATGTGGTTCAGTCCAAGAGCTTCCTATCCTTCAGATCGGAGGAAACCCTTGTGACCTGGCAGATATGTAGAAGACAGCGGGATCATATACTTTCAGGTAGCTGAGGTATTTTTTTTTGCATTAATATTATAATTATTCATTCATTTTCACTTAACTGATATATTCAATGTACCTAACATGAGGTAAGTTTTGTAATAGATTGAGGTCACAGTGGTTAACCTGACTGCCTGTAACCCACATAAATCAGTTACAAATGACGCTAATAGTAAGTGTGATTGAAGTTAAACACAAAGACAAAAACCAGCTAAGTTAACATAGTGAGGGTCAGGAGATGATTTTACTAAGGTTTCAGTAATGAGTAGTAATTACTCAGGCAGAGAAAACAGATAAAGTTATTCTAAAAAAAAAAAAAAAAAAAAAAAAAAAAAAACCAATAGCAAAGGCTGGTTCCTGGAGTCCTGTGAGAAAACTGTTTGAAGAATGAAAATATAATCATTGTGGCTGTTTCTGGGTAAGTAGTAAATGGTGATGGAGTGGAATAGAAATACAGAAGTGAGAAGGGAGTACCATGGAAATTATCTTCGTGCAGTTATCTTTTCTTAACGACCATTCCAAAATTGTGACTTGCTTTAAGTATTAGAGAACGACTTGTATTAGAGCTTAGGAGAGCACTAAGCAAATAGCTGTCCTATACAGAAAGAAAGATTGTGAGCGAACATTTCAAGTGTACTAGTTAGATGACCTCTTACAACTACTAGGTACCACCATTGCAGAATGTAAGCAGTCACAATCAGTAAATGTATCAAGAGAGGGGCCTCAGTGCACTCCAATAAATCTTGATGTAAGGTACCAGTGGCCAGAAGGACATGGTCCACAGTTTTCAAGGAGAATGCCCTACAAATAAGTAAGAATGGAGTGAGAGTAAGGGATAGGAGACTGGTGGATAAATCTAAACAAATGATTAGTGGAGTTTTCGACAAGTAAAGTAGTAGGATTAAGCAGTGGACCCAATACAAATTTCAAAGTTAGAATTCAGGAGGCTTGATGCTGACTAGAACAGAACAGTGAGAAAGATAGATGATGGATGGATAGATAAATGATAGAAGTAATTTTCTTTTTTGGTTTTCTTGCTTCTCTAATTAGATAACAGGCATGATAGTAACTGGACCCTTATTGTGTGTCAGACTTTCAATGCTATGTATACTTTAGCTAATAATTTCATAGTGACTCTTTAAAATAGGAGTTAATATTTCACACACTTTACATTATATATATATACATATATGCATACACATATGTGATATAGGAGTTAAGGACTCGAGATTAAACTCTTTTAAGACTAGAGGAATGTGATTATGCATAAATAAATATAAAATATAAAGAGAAAAGCATTGAAAATAATATGGCTAAGAGCAGGAGACATAGCAGAAAACAAAGACTGGTTTGTATTTTGTATTTGATTCCTGTAGTTCCCCTTTCATTCATATTTGAAAGATTAAGGAGGGAAGGTTCGTATGGTGAGAGGCTTGTAGATATCGGGTCAGCAAATGAAGTATCTGTCCAGTTATTTCAATTGTACTGAATATTGCCTGCTGTAGCTGCAGTGGAAAGGATGGTTGGAGTTAGCTACCATGAAGACATTCAGGGGCAGGCAGCATTGGAGCCAAGATGCATATCAAACACGCAAGTACAGTTCTACAAGTTTGCTTCCTTCTTCATTGAACTCAGCAGCTTAACTAGAGACACACAGACATGAGAAAACTAGAACTGAAGTAAGGGACTCAAAGACTCGAGGGGCCCAAACCCTGTACCATCTAGGCAAAGCCAGAAGGAAGAGGTACACAGTTGGTCGGGGAGGTGTCTGGGTTTGGCCCCAGGCACAATGAGGTGAGATGGTGAGCAGATATGACAAGTGAGTGGGTGTGAAGTGTTCTAACACACTTTGCTCTTGCACGTTTGATATAACATGCACATAAATGCACTTTGGAGCTACAGAAAACTCTACAGTCTTTCTCTAAACACTCTCCTGTCGCATGCAACTGTCCAAGTTCTTCCATGAAAGCTTGCAGAGCTGATGCCTATGCAGTGAGATGAAACACAGTCAGTTTGTCTAGGCTTTTTGCAAATTTATGATTGTAGAAAATCTCAAAATCCTTAGCAAGAAATAGGAATGGAATTTGAAACCTACATAAAAGAGTTTACAAACTTTAGAGTTACAAATTTGTGACTGTCCACTTTTCATATTAACTTTCTGCTTAATTTTCAAATGGTTTCACCTGCACAGGGTATCATTTAAAATTCAAACCCTTTAAATATGTTGCAAACAATAGCCAGTCTGTTAAAACACAAGTTTAGGTAAGATTTGAAGAATGTTTTCTGTCACCAAAATAATGGAAGTTAAGATGCTCATTTATTAAAGATTAATATTGGAAATTTTATTTAAGAATGAAGTAATAATTTATTGATATTTTATATTGGTTATGCCCTGTTTTGTGTTCAAGAACTATATAATAATCACATAAAAATTTTCTCACTTAGAAAAATTGCTTGCTTAGCAAGCAATTGCTTTGAAAATTGCTTAGAAAAATTTTCTTCTCAAACATGGATCATAACAAGAAACGAGTTTCCATATTTAAAATCACTATTTATTGATGTGTGAATGTCATAAGTGTACATGACACATTTGTGTACATATTTTTTTTGTTGTAGGAAGCTGATTCACAAAAACTGTCAGAGCTCTGTCACTACCCCAAGAGCTTTCCCTTTTACAAATATATTATAATAATAAATCCAGTGGATTATACATATATGATAACATTCATTGGAATATATTTTCTTTTCATAGTAGCACACTTTTTGTTAACAAGAAAGTTGATACTCCTTAATAGACATTTCTTGCTAATACAGCCCGCAAACCTATTTTTAAAAAACCATTTTCCCCTAGACCATTAATAAAATCAAAGGCACGACTGTTATTTTTATGCTTTTTCTCTTTTGTCTTTGTCAAGGCATAGATTCGACATTGTTAAAATTTCAAATAGAATCTAGTAATATAAAATATAGTTCTTAAATCAATGTTCATTAATAATTTAATATAAAAATATTTGTGGTGTAAAAATTCGTTTACTCTTTCTAACACAATCTAATCATGCTGTCACACTCAGAATGACTGCTGTCTCAGGACATTCATAAGACAAACATTCTAAAATAAATTGTTTTTCACTTGCTTCTCACTCTAGGTTCTTCAACTCTAGAAAAGGTTGATCAGAATAAGGTCTTCATTACATTGGATGCTTTGTTATACAGTGTAGGGCACATGAGCCAGTCAAAGATGGCAGTGAGGGGAAGTCAAGAGGGCAAATCTTAGGTTGTTTACAAAAAAAAAAAAAAGAGGATTGGTTGCCTAGGTCCAACCAGATGAGGTCACTGCATGAACAGCTTGTGATCACTAGGTAAATCAGAAAGACAGCTAGGTGTGTGGTAGGCTGACCTTTAAAATCATTGACTGCCTGCCCCCCCCAAAAAAAAACCCTGCTCTGTGGTTCTTTCCTTTAAAAGATGCCTGTTATGGGGCAATAAATGAGTTCCTGCTTGACTAGGCTCCCTGCTGTGTCTGATTGTCTCTGAAATCTTGGAGGCTGAAATGGGAGAGCAGTGCACTTACCTATTCCTCAGACCAAGCTCAACCTTCCATGGTTGGGCTAAGACCCTAGCAATACAGAACGTCAGGAGCAACACTTGACTCCATGAATTCCTCCAAACAACACAGTAAAGAAAGCAAAATCTCTCCTCTGATCCTCAACAAGAAGAGAACTATTGACACCTATGTTCCCATTCTACAGGGAACCCTGCAAGCTAGTGCATATAGACCCACAGCCAAAGATGGATAATCTAATGCTATTTTATAGAGGCGGGAATTTTATATCTACTTCTGTGACTTCATTAAGTTTTGTCACTTGTTTAATTTCTATCCTGGGCCATAACTCATGGAAAGATTACTTTTGGACGTGTAGTCTTCTTGATGTGTTTGTGATTGTTGGGTAATAACGCTGTATAACTATGACTGATTGGCCATTTATTTTATGTCAGAACTTTATAGACTATATCATTTGTCTTTCACAAAAGCCCAAAAGTTGGTTTATTTCCCCTTTCTCACGAGAAAGCAAACAAATAATGAGATGATGAAATCTTCTAAACAAAATTAAAAGATAACTTGAAAGTCATTATTATATCTGTTCAATATATATCATCATACAAATAATGTATTTGGGTCAGGGGTAAATATAGACAGAAAAACAAGGAGAGAAGGGCAATCAAGCATCCAGATGACATAGCACACAGGTAGCTTTTGTGTACAAATGATCATACACTTCTCTGGTATATGTTAATCCCTCAGGTGGGTGAGGTCATGCTAACAATATAATCCTACATGGATGAAAAAGCTATGGCTTTCACCTATACTTCAGTGAATACTTTTCTCTACCATAGCTATGTATTTTATTTAAACATTGCAAACAATATATCTGGCAAGGTATCTTGATTATACTACACAAATTCCTACCATCCATTTTTTTTCCATTCATGATTTGTAAGCCTAAAGGTCAATACACTCAAGTTCAATGTACATCATGGAGTCAATTTAAAGACTGACCCTTGCCCAGATGGTTTGGATTCAGCTGAACTTTTTAATTGACTCTTCCTGGGAGTCAAATTCAGAAGAATCTATAATAATAACATTTATAAATTCTATTTATTCTATTCTAAATTTTTATTTCTAGAAAATAAATAGATATTGAACAATTAATCAACAGACAGCATTAAACATTATTTTGGTCTAGGATAACATTACTAGGAAGACTGATTCCTGTTCTTTACGTATCTAAATTTAACATTACATATTAAAACATATTTGACATTACAAAAATTACCCCACAGTTTTGGAGGCCATGAGAGTTACAGCAGGTGTTAACTAGTGTTAACTCTTAATAGCCTGCGTTGTTCAGACTACTGCACACAATTAGCTCACTTTCACCTCAGAGCAAATTCAGACTATACCAAAGGCTTTTTGTAAAAAGAAAACTTTATAGCTTTCACAAGGTCGAGTCAAAGATGTTTATCAATTTTATCAATGTTACTAAGAAAAGCATGCTAATTCTTCACTTGCCAATCTACTAACAATACATCTGTGTCTTAAAGTTATCATTGGGCACTGTGCCTTCCCTGTCATAGTTTTACTCCAATGGTCTTGGATCCTTGTGTTGTCATAGTAAATGGCTCACCCCCTTATCGCTTACTCTAGGAATGTGATTTTGACCAATGAGAGAAACTTCTTTATCAATTCAAGACTCCTGAAGAAGAGATTTTTAGAATAGAAGAAGCTAGAAGAAGCACAGAGAAGTTACAAATAGGACAGACTTATTAGAGAAGAAATATAACAATAAAGAGCATATGAAATAAAGAGCATGACCTTCAGATTGCGTGTGAAGTTACTAAAGGAATCTTTTACCCCTTCTTTCTCTCCTGAGAAGCATTTAATCTTTAGAACCCTGGGTAGAGGCTAAAGCAGGTCTCTTAGCCCTTATTCTACAGAAATTCAATGAGTCACTGCATGGTTGGGTTTAAATTAATCCTTAGCTATCTCAGTTATAGACTGATTTTTGAATTCCTTTATACTAAGTATAGATGCATTATTGGGTGATATAGACATGGTGCTTTAAAAAGTTACAATATGTAAGCATGTAATTATGTCATCCATATTGTCATTGAAGGCATTATGTTCCTCAGATACTGCTTCAAGGTACTGTGTGTTGCAACAGTATTCAATGACTTTTATTAGTCTTTGTGCTGAATATTTATGAAGCTAAAAACCTAACAGGTATTTGTTCATTTCATCAGAATCCACTTGTCCCCTAAATACCCAATATTGGCCTTATTTGGATTTTTAAGTCTAAGTTTTGGCATCCTCTAATACTGGTATATTAAATTGGATGCAATAGTAATAATATAAAATATTTTAAATATTAACAGAGTAAAATGTTACCCTTAACTTAATATGGAAAATCAATTTTAAAAAAATAGTGCTGAACTCACAGGGAAAAAAAAAATAAAAGGGGGTTGACCTAAAGGAATTGTTCAGCAAAATAAAACTGAAAATTATCCCAACATTTCATATCTATTGAAATATTTTTATAGGCTCAAAATTTCTCTGGGTGACTAGGGCACATGACAATATATATTATAAGCAGAAAGCTGGAGGATTTCCTACCATCAATTTTCCTTCCAAACCATTAAAACCCCAAAGGCAGCTGACAGCAAGAGAACTATGGGGTGTGGAGATTCGAGGAGAAGCTTGGAAGTAGACTGTGCTGAGGGCACACTAGAAAGCAGCAGGTTGAAATTTCAGGACGCCTGTTGTTCAGAAGTCAGCTGTGCTAGGTAGTTATCCTCCACTGGCACAGGGAAGTCCTCTCATTGATGATAGTCACAGGCTACAAGAAGTGAGGGTTACTGTACAGTAACAAACCATTAGATGGGAATTGTCTTGGAGACAACAAGGGGTAACTCAGCAAGGAAGTTGGTACAGCAAGAGTGCCACAGACTGAAAAGGGAAATCAGCTGATGATGTACAGCTGTTGAATGATCAAGCTGCTCTTTGAAACCATCAACCCTGTGTTGCCCCATCATTTGGTGCTGACACAGAGATGAGACACAGGCCCCTATTGCTTAACCAAAGGAAACATTGTTTTCAAATATTAGGGAAGGGTGAGAATAGCTCCTTCACATTGAATGTTCCAATTTGGATGTATTTCTGAGAAGGGGTATCACCATAGCAGTGGTTTACTTTTGTGTGTTATCAGAGTTAGTACATATTTCCTCAAAGACAGGAATAAAACATCCATGCCACCTTACCACATAGTCTTGATTGCATAAAGATAATTGACATAGGCTTGACCCAATGATTTCTTTCTTTTTTTACTATGTTCATTTTCACTTAGTGTTTAATAAGTAACTGAAAATGAAACAGTAAGAAACATTAAGAAACTAGAAAATATATTAAAAGTGAGTCTCTCCATCGTGGGCATCAGAAGGTGAAGGGCAGTGAAACATTAGATAAACATGCTGACCTACTCAATTGTGCCAGCTTACCACATGGACAAAATTTCCAAGGTCAACCACAAGTGGGGGAGCTGGACAAGCTTAACTGTCTTCTTGGGGCAAGGACACTCCAGTTCTCTCTGAAACAGAGGCATTTCACATTTACTGTAGCTGGAGGAAAGCTGGGATGTTGTCAGAGATTTACAGTACATCTCATTTTGTGAGATACAGTAGTACTAACTAGTATAGACCCAAAGAAATTGGAATTAACAGGACATTCTAAAAGGTTTAGTAAGAGAATCATGAGATGACCAGAGAAAGACCAGAGTATTCACAGGGAAATTTGATGGAGATGGGCATCATTTGTTAAGGAAAATAAGCTAGAGCTAGAAAAAAATACAATGTATTTGTGCACATAGAATACAGGTTTATATTACATATGTGGTGTGTGTGTGTGTGTGTGCATGCACATGTGTGTGTATGCATATGCTTATGTGTATGTGTGTGTATGACTTTTTGGCATTAAACTTGAAATAGGATATGAGAGACAAGAAAGGGATCTAAAGGAGATAAGGAGCAAGAGATGTATGAAACAAATATACAATAAAAAGAGAAGGGGATTCTTTTGTGGAGATAAATGGGGACCAGAGGAAGAAGAGGAAGAGGAGGACAGCTGTGGGAGATAAATAGAAGTTAATGTAACCAGCTAATAATAAGGCTTGAAAAGAGTGCTGATGTCAGCCAGACCAGAGATGGTTCCTTCCTCAATAGTAGGACTAAAGGATCTCATTAACTAATGCCTGGGCTGACAAAAGTCCCATCTCACAGTAGAGAACAGTGAAGCTCAGGCTACACATTACTCCAGATCCTCATAAAATTGTACAAGCAAGAGCAGAAAGAATCAGATGTTACTAAGTAACTTACTGGACATCGTAAAAAAAAAAAAAAATACATAGCTAATTGATGGGAGATGTTATTCTGTATATATGTTTCTCATACTGGTTAATAAAGCCCTGTGGCCAATGAGATAGCAAGATAGGCGGGGCTAGGAGACCAGAAGGAGGAAGAGGAAGTGAGAGGGAGGAGTCGAGATGTAGCCCAGGAAGAAGCAGGAAGCCTGCCGCGCGGCTCCCCGATAAGACGACCACGTGGAAATACTTAGATAAGTAGAAATGGGTTAATAATTAAGACAGAGCTAGCCCATTAACAATAATGGTAACTGGCCAACAGGATTGTATCAAATACAGAGTCTCTGAGTGTTATTTGGGGCACACGTGGTTGCAGGACAATGGCAGCAGAACCAGCAGCAGCCCGCGGGGAAACCTACCGCAACATAATGGTGTCAGAACTGGGATTGAGAACTTTCACTTAAAATTTAACAAAAGCTTATAAAATAGTTTTTAGAAACAAGGGAACAGAGACTAGCAAGACTTATTGGTAGCAACATTTTCTCGGTTGGATTTGTTTTGCTGTAGACAGAGGTTTGCACGGCTCCTTTAAGAGAGGTTTCCAAAATTAGCATAAGCGGCAAAAAACCACCTTGCTTTTAAAGAGCTCTGCTAACAATTCATTGGTGTATACGAGAGCTGCAATGAAGGTTTACACTATGTTTTTAAAAATACGCTGGCTTGGGAGAGAAAAAGAAACAGGATACAATGGTTTAAAAAAGAAAAAAAGAAAATGAAATGGATGGTTATGATGGCACAGGCCATTAATCCCAGCACTCCGTAGACAGAGGCAAGCAGATCTCTGTGATTTCAAAGTAAACCTGGTATGCACTGAATTCCAGGATTCCAGGACAGATAAAAATTTCACAGAGAAACTCTGTCTCAAAATATAAAAAATAGAAATAGAAGAAATAGAGTAATAAAAAAGCCACGTAAAGATGGAAAACACAGAGAAATTTTGGATACTATACGCGCTTCTGTTGTCTTTAAATTATTTGCTTGCTGAGAAAATAACTACTGATAAAAGAAATGCTGCTGGATTAATTCAATTTATATATTTTAAAAATGCTTTGACTCAAAAATTTAAGCCTAAGAACAAGCTACTGGGGAAAAGGATTTCTATTTTTGTTTCCACAGAAAATGAAAAGCTGTGGATTCTTTCCAGACTTATATGGTTTGATCAAGCCAGACCCCCTGAAACAGCTCCCCAGGTGATCCAACATTCAAAGCAGTTGAGACAAAGCCTTGCAGACTACTGCCAAGATTTCTGCATCTTCTTTGGAACCCCATGACAGCGCCCTCTACCAGCAGGAAGTAGTTTGGAAAGAACGACACCCAAATTCCCAAATATTGTTTATAAATGTTTGTTTTCATTTAAATGGGCTTGGTTATAAATGGCTATAACCATAAACAATCTTTTTAAAGGGAAAAAGGGAATTATGGTATGGAAATGAATACTTTGCTTTGGAATGGATTTTCTTTTATTAATACAATTTAAGGTCAATTTTATGATATGTATATTTCTCCTCTTGTTTAGGTATTGTGTTTATATAGCTCATTGAAAATGTAATGTATAATTTAGTACAGTTAAAGAGTTACCTATGATAGTCAATACTTGGAGTTAAGTTAGTTAGGTTTTCTAGATATATAGAAATGTATTTGAGATGGATAGGCATTCTTCAAATCTTTCAAAGACCTACAGAATATGGCATTTAAAATGGTTTAGGGTTTTTCTTGACTGTGAGGCACAACTGCTCCTGGTAACACCACCTGCATCAAAAAGGAAGATGGACATTGAAGAAACTCGTTATGAAGTTTGCTTCTAATATGGCAAGATAGCCATTTGAGCAAGGTACTTCTCTTGTCTAGACTGTTTGACTTTATGTTGTAGAAACTGGACATGCAGGACCCACAAAAAGGTGACTGCTGATGCAAGATGGACATTGCTACAGGATTCCTGCCTCATGGAAGAGGCTGCCAGACAGCCAGACAGTCTACAGGACACAGAGAAAAGTTTTCTACTTTGTTGAGGAGTCTGGACACACATTATGGCCTATGGGCTGAAGATGGAACATTACAGAAGAACTTCGGGTGACTGACCAGGCAATGAGTTGTCTCTGTCATTTTTAGAGTTTATATATTATCCTTCTGTGGTCTTTGAAGGAGTTGAAGACAGATAGTTATAGTTATAGTTTCCCTTCGTTAGGATTAAAGATAAGTTACATATAGGACTTTAGACTCACAAAGATAGGATAGATGATATTTTCTTTAAGTCTTACAAAATGTTAATGGACTAAATATTGTTAACTCTGATTCTTATTTGATAACTGTTGAATGGTATATTTTGCTATGTTAAGGTTAAACCCCTTCTTTTTATTTTAGACAGAAAAGAGGAGATGATGGGAGATGTTATTCTGTATATATGTTTCTCATACTGGTTAATAAAGCTCTGTGGCCAATAGAAAACTAGATAGGCGGGGCTAGGAGACCAGGAGGAGGAGAGAGGAAGTAGTAGGAGTCAAGGTGTAGCCTGGGGAAGAAGCAGGACGCTTGCCGCGGCTCCCTGATAAGACGACCACGTGGAAATACTTAGATAAGTAGAAATAGGTTAATAATTAAGACAGAGCTAGCCCATAAGCGTAATGGTAATTGGCCAACAGGATTGTATCAAATACAGAGTCTCTGAGTGTTATTTGGGGCTGGCGCGGCTGTGGGCCCACGTGGCGGCAGGACCCGGAGGCCGGCGGGGAGACCTGCAGTAACAGCTAATCACAAAATTCTAATGTCTGAAAGACATATGCTTTGCAATATGAAAGGAATTTCATTTTAAAAAAAATTAACATTGTACAAAGTAGTAATGGTGCATTCCTTTAATCCCAGCATTTGGGAGGCAGAGGTAAGCAGATCTCAGTGAGTTCAAAGCCAACCTGGTCTACAAAATAAGTTCCAGGACAGCCAACACTCTTACACAGATAAATCCTGTCTGAAAAAAATTAAATAAATATATAAATAAATAAATAAATAAATAATAAATAAAGATTAACATCTATTTCGGGAAAAATCAATTAGCTCAAACTAATTAAAAAATGACATATGCATTTAGTCAGGGTTACTATTGATGTAATGAAATGCAATGACCAAAGCAAGTTAGGGAGGAAAGGACTTAATTGTCTTAGATTTCCATATTCTGTCCATCATTAAAAGAAGTCAGGACAAGAAATCAAGCAGGCTAAGAACTTGAAGGCATGAGCTGATACAAAGACTATGGAGGGATGCTGCTTCCTGGTTTGTTTCCTATGGCTTTCTCATCTTGCTTTCTTATAAAACCTATGGATGACATCACGCACAGTGGGCTGGGCCTTTCCCCATTGACCACTAATTGATATCATGACTTAAAGTGTATCTCATACAGGCATTTTCTCACTTAAGTCTCCCTCTTCTATAGTGCCTCTGGCTTATGTCAAGTTGATGTAGAACTATTCAATACACATGCACTAGAAATTATTTCCGTAATTGTTTCCTATGTCTATGATCACAGAGGAAATAATACACGTTTAGTAGGGACAGTAAAATGAATTTTATAAATTGAAACTTAGCCATATTGACAAGAGTAAGATGAATCTCAAAGTAGTTTTGATTTATATTTCTTTGATGGCTAAGTACATTGGACATTTAAGTGGTTCTCAGCCATTTGAGATTCCTATGTTGAGAATTTTCTGTTTAAACCTATATTTCATTTTTAAATTGAATTATTTGGTTTTTGGTGTCTAGTTTCATGAGTTCTTAATATATTTTGGATATTAGCCCTCTATCAGATATAGAGTTGTTGAAATCTTTCCCACTCTGTAGGCTACCATTTTTTGCCCTATTGACAGTGTTCTTTGTCTTACAGAAGCTTTTCTGTTTCATAAAGTCCCATTTATTGTCAGTTGTAATGACTCAACTACTGGTGTTTTATTCAGAAAATTGTCTCCTGTACTGACACATTCAAGGCTATTCCCTTTCTCTTCTATCAAGTTCAGTGTATACACTTTAATGCTGAGGCCTTTGAGTTTTGTGCAGAATGGGCTCATTCTTCTACATATAGATATCCAGTTAGACCAGCACCAGTTGTTAAAGATGGTTGCTTTATATAAAATATTTGAGTTTTTGTGTAACTCTTAACAGTGGTAGTCGGATCTTGAAACCCTTTTCCTCCCCCTGGATGGTCTCCTCCAGTCTTGATATGAGAGTTTGTGTCTAGTCCCCTTGCATCTTATTATGCAGTGTTTGGTTGATTTCACTACAAGGCTGGCTCTTTTCTTAAGGAAAACAGAAGATCAGTGGGTCTGGGGGAGGGTGGAAGTGAGAGTAGGTGGGGGGTGGAGGAAGGAGACACTACAGTCAGGACATATCATCTGAGAGAAGAATAAGTAATAGATTAATTGAATAAAATTTTAGAGATGAAAATTATAGGAGATAAGTCTTAATGATGTCAATCTTGGTGATGTTGTAGACACCACAGCAGAGAGAAAAAATATCTCTGAAAAAAACAGAGAACTGAAATGTTAGACTTCGTTAAAATCTGGTCTGACGATGTAGACCAGTGGTTGAGTTCTTGCTTCGAATGCCATAGATTCAGAACCACAAATAATGATGAGGAGGGAAAGACAGTAAAGAACAAGACAGGAGAAATATTAACAAAAGACATGTCAGATAAATATTTGTTACCAAAATGCTGGAAAGAACACTTAAGTCTCAGCAAGAAGAAAGTAAAGTAAAGAAAAAAAAATGGCATGAAAGACTGTATAGACAGCTCACTAAGGAAGGGATTGAGTGGCCAATAAGTGAGAAAAAGATACTCTACACACCATACACACAAGCTGACCATGCCATCTGCAAAGATGATTTGCAAGAAATAATAAGTCATAAAGACCAAGGAAAGTCATTTGCCACAGAGAGCAGCCTAAAGTTCCAGAGCATGTCAAATTTGGAAGAGTTAAAATAGCACAACACTGACTGTTAACTAAGTCAGACGTAGGTCACAGAATAGAGGCAAAGACCTCAAAAAGCTAAATTTTTAGGGAAATCTCTAGTTGATTTTACAATTCTTATACTCATTCAACAGCTGAAGTAGACAAATCAACATTAAAACACACAAAAATATTGGGTGAGCTGTGCTAATTCATGCTTTAATGGCATAAGTGTATTAAGTATGAATCTGCAGCAATCAAGAGTGTGGTATTGCTATTTAGATGGACTGGTAGAATAAGACAGCTCAGTGCATCAGGGCTCTCGCATCCAACCCTGATAATCCTGCATTCAAACTACAGCTCATACATTGTGGAGAGAGAGAATAGACCCTCAGATTTCCTTTGACCTTTACTCATCCACACAGAGAAACACACATATAAATAAATTTGTAATAAGATGAGCAAAATATCTGAAATAGATTATATACACAATCGAAATCTGCCAATGGTGTCAGAAATAATTTTATATTCTCAAATCACTTTAAATATAACTCAAAATATGCTATGGACATAAACACAAAATAAAATCTATGAAGTTTCAGTATGAAAAACTCAATGCGGTTTAAGCAAAGGTTGCTTTGATATGACACAGAAAGCTTCCTGCATGAAAGAAAATAATTGAAAAATGAGCTTCTTCCAAGTCAAGAGACTCTGTCTGTTAAAAGACATTGTTTAAAAAGCCAGAGTGGTAGAAAATATGTACATATAGCATACATGATAGAGGATCTACAACTTGTAAATAAATACAAAATGTATTAATAACATTAGCCATGAAATGCATGCCACATGTTACAGAACCATGCACACAGTTGAGTGGCAAAATGAGTGTTTGGAAAAGCTGTGTAATAACATGAATTCTCTGATGCTGTACACATAGGATCATGAAATAGCACAACTGCTTTTTAAAACAATCTTATGGTGTCTTTAATACTTATGTTGCATGATCTAGGGATCGACACTATAGGTGTTTATGCAATAAAAATGAATACTATGCAATATTAATATGTGTCAATGTTATAGAAACTTTATGGCCATAGCTGAAGCATGAAATTATTTTAAATTCTTCTCGTTAGTAGATAGATGTGATTTTATCACAGCAGTCAAGTGAAAACCTGCTGGGCAACACAAAGGAAATCTAGTGACACACAACCTTGTGTGGCATACCCAAAACAAGGTATCTATTTGATAATGATATGTCCAAGTACACATATCAGTAGAAAATGCAACCTTATTTACACTGGCAGGCAATAAAACCTATCAGTGTTTGCCTGGGGTCTAGAGCATGGATGGGAAGAGAGGAGAGATTACAGACTTTCATGTAGACATTTGAAGGTGGTGATAACCTCATCATGTGGATTATGGGATGGTTTCAGGGAAACAATACATATAGTAAAATATGCTACACTATAGCATAATTATTTTACTTAGCTCCAGCCTTAATAAACCTTTCCAAAGTACCATGGACACTTTGCCATGGATTTCAATTAGCAAATTAACCACAATATATATATTTTGTATACATTGTTAAGTCACTGAAAATAGACTAGAGTGTTACTTCTGTCATGTTCTCTTAATCTGAACACAAAACAAATAAAACCTAAACTGTGTTTTCCCTCATCTTTTTGTGTTACTCTTTGCTTATTTTGTTTTCTGGTATTTATGACATGGGGTTAATAAAAAGCACAGATTCAAAGTGACAAAAGTAGTGGGCAGAGGATTCTTTCCAACTAGCTTGATTTACATTTCAATCTTCTCTTTTCTAAGGAGACCGGATACAAGGGTAATGGGGAATTGCGATTACTGGTACTTCATTCATTTATGTTGATTGGGTAAAGATGAAAATATACAGTCAAAATAATTTATTTTAATTATTTAAATTATTTATTTATTAGTGTCACAAACTATATTTCATTGACTTAGATTCTATAAAATAAGCTAGACAAACAATGCGGAAGAATACTTTGTCATTTAGGTTCAGATTGACTTAGTCAACACACCAGGGTTTAGTCGATGCTATTGTAACCTTAATCACTCCTCTTCGTCATTTTCAAGAAATCTGTGATTTTACAGCATAACACTGTTTTAAGATCCCCAAGACAGAAACCACAACTGATCAGAGGAGGTTGTCCCTGTGTTGTGATGAACATCCAGATTTATACACGGCATCATCAGACCTGCATTTTCTCTTCAGAGAACATGGTTAAGTGTAATGAAACTGAGTGGGATAGAGGTAGGAACATGCCTATTTTCTATGTAGCACACACCGAAGTGCAGTCCTTACCACAAGTGTTAAGAGGGCTGCATTTCTCTGCAGGGATATTTAAAACAAGTGACCTGATTTCATAATGCACCTTCCTTGAGAAAACAACCATAAATAACACATTCTAAGTGTTTTAATGTAGATTGATTCAACTCCCAAAAGAAAATAAAAGTGGGAAATAGGAAAGGCTAAAAGCTCTTATTATAGGCTCAGGTTGTATAAAATAGCAGCAGAGCCTAGGCCCAACCAAGGGTTATCTCAGGATCTGTTGGTATTAATTAGATTCAGCTTATTTTTAGTCTAAAAATCTATGTTATAAGTATTTATTCTGCAACTTAATTTTTCCAGGTATACAGCTCTGTTACCCAAGACAGTAACATGTCATAGAAGGAATATGGATGAGCAATTTTGAATATATGCCTTAGAGTCTGTTCCTTTTGTACCATGTGGCTATGATAGGACACACTAATCAATAACATCTTGGGAAGGAAAGCGTTTATTTGGCTCACAGTTCAGGATACAGGTTATCTTTGAGGTAAGTCAGGGTTTGGAGAACCACCTCTCTCTGGCTCACTCTCCTTCATCCCCAGACTCATGTTCAGCCTACTTTCTTGTACAGAAGACCACCTGCCCAGAGAACAGTACTGTATACAGTGAGCAGGGCTTTTTGTTCCTAACCCTTTTCTTTTTAATATTGTAATTTCTTTCATTATTATTATTATTATTATCATTATCATTATTATTGTTTTCTTAGTTTACATATCTATCCCAGTTCCGTCTCCCTCCCTTCTTCCCTCCCCCTCTCCCTCCCCTTCATTCCCCCTGCCCCCTCACTGCACAGGGAGGGTGAGGCCTTCCAGGAGGAATCAACAAAATCTGTCAAGTCATTTGGAGTAGGGGCTAGGCTCTTCCTCCTGCCTCTAGGCTAAGTGAGTAGTATCACTCCATGGGGAATGTGCTCCCAAAGTCATTTTGTGCACCAGCGATATATCCTGGTTCCACTGTCAGGGGTCTTTTAGACTGCCCGGGCCTTCTAACTAAGACCCATGTTCAGGGGGTCTGAGTCAGTCAAATGTTAGTTTCCCATCAATCAGTCTGGGAGCCTATTAGCTCCCCCTTGTTCAGGTCAGCTGCCCTGTGGGTTTATGTAGCCCGGTCTTGTCCCCATTTTCTTATCACTGCTTCCTCTCTGCATCTGTATTCCAGGAGTTCAGCTCAGTGTTTAGCTGTGTATGTTTGCTTCTGTTTCCATCAGTTACTAGATCCATTGTTGAGCAGGGCTTTTTATATCTATTCAGGTAACCAATGAAATCTCACATATATGTCCACAGATCGACCTGGTAAAGACAGCTACTCAGTTGAGACTCTCTCAGGTAACTCTTGGCTGTGTCAAGTGGAAATCTGATTCTAACTAAGATGTAGATTACGTAGAGATATTTTTTCTGTGGAGTTACCTATTTTTTTTGAACACATACAAGCTCACAAACATGCCCACACAGACATGTTTCTAGCACACACAAAAATATATCAAATCCAACTACAGCAAACAAGCAAATTTGCATTTGAAAATCAAGCACTGGGAAATGGACAATCAATATTTTAAAAATATAAAAAAAAATAGAAAGAACAACTTCTACTTCCCTGCTCTTTATAATAGAAAATACTTAGTGAAGAGTCACAAAATGTAATCATAAAGAGCCATAACACAATTCAGAACTACTTGGATCATACATTGCATATAGAAACATTATATACTCCCTCTTCAATTAAAATGTGTAATTAAATAAATGTTTCTATATACAATGTAATAGGAATTGAATAATACTACAAAGGCAAATGAAAACTTGCTAATGTTCTTTATAAGACACAGGCTTAGACATGTCTTAAATACTTGCTCATCTCTCAGTGACATTTGTTTGCAAGTTTTATTATAGCTAAAATCAAAGAACATTTGACTATGTATCTAGCTACTTAGTTGGTGACAATACTGGAAGAAATGAATGAATGGTATATATGATCTTCTGTGTTTGGAGTCTTAGTATTAGGAGCATAGAGAAACTACACAGAGGTGACACATCTTCTAAATTTCTGGATAATCCCTGAAATGGGAAAGGAAAAAATAAACATGCAATAACAGATAGAATAGGTATACTGCCTTCTAAAATTATTTACATATTTAAAAAAGAGCTAATGAAACAAAGGAGCCTGACCAAAATTCCTCAATAAATCTCCCACATAAATACCTAATTAATGAGACAAATGCTATTAAACATCATTTAGTCTATGAGATCATAGAACACTCAATGTTTGTGCTGTATATATTCTGTGTCAACAATCTTCATGATTGTTAAAATTATCTTAGGAAGTGAAGAATAATAATGGCAAGTTAATTATACATTATTTTTTATGCTACCTTACGAAGATATGACTTTAATCCATTACCCTACAGTGACTAGACTCTTAAACTCCATAATTAAGTCTATTCACTTTCTCTATTTTCCTGTTCTGAAACTAGTAGATAAATATTATTCCTAGAACTGTACCATAAAGAAGCACACACAATTGTATGAGATCCTACTGTGAGATACAGTTTCTGAGAAATTCTTTCCTTTGATTTCCACAACTTTAATACCAATGTTGACTCTGACTCAAAATTGAACCAGCACAGAAGTTTATCCCTGGTTTGCTTTATAATACATTACTTATTATGTTGATAAATGAATTTATCAATGAATGTTCATCAAATAGTATGGATGGATTTAAGAAATGCTTTTGTGATAAAACGGATGAATATGAGAAGAAAGACAGTGACAAGACAACTGAGGTTTTACAAGGGTGTGCAGGGCAAGTCACTCATGCTAACAGAAAACTATGTCATGAATTTTGGCTAAGTGTAGGAAGTGCTGATTGTGGAGTTTGGAATCCCAATATGGACACATGAGCTATCTCACAAAGAACTGAACAATAATAACACCAACAACTAGACAAGTTAAGAGATGAAGCATGATTCGACAGTCAAACTAAAAGCCCCCAATAAATGTCAGGTTAACTGAGATAGAAGTGAAATAATGACTGGGAAGGAGACTCAGAGAGTAGCCCACAGGCACATAAACTACACATCACAGAATCTTTAGGAAACAATGGGAAAGTCCCCAAAGTCAATTCAATGTCAGCTGAATAATTTTAGAAAATACATCTGCATCTACATTAGCAGCAGTGGTGTAAAGGCTAACCTAATTCCTTAGTACTGGACTGGACTGTGTTCTGACAAAGAAAATGAATTGGAAGAAATACATTTGAAGGTTTACCAGCAGTCAGTGATGTGGGGTTGTGGTCCAGTCAGTTATTAGGGTTAAAAAGAAAGATTGCTAAGGTGGGAAAGATAAGTTGATTTTCATCAGATTCTCAGTGACAGAAATCTTTACAAAATTAGATTTGAAATCACTTTACTGATCTTCTTGTAATGGTCACCATTAGAAGAAATAATCATCAAAGAGAAAAAAAAACATTTTTACCCTCTAACAGTACTATCAGAGGGATTTGGAGTCAGTGTCCACATCCTAATACTGTAAGAACTCACCATGGGGAAACTGACGTAAAATCACTAGTCTGGGAATTGAAATACTTAGTTTTATGGCTACAGTTTTCTAACTGGCTTTGGGTGTGAATGTGTGTGAATCACTAATACTACATGTCTTAATTTCCAACTGCATGTCAAGCCATGCCAAGAATTTGATATACAATATTGTAAAATTTCAAATTGACGATTTTTAGTGACTACATGCTGTGGCTGTCATAGCTTGATTAGTACTACTGTGAGAACAGCAGACAAACTGACAAGTAAGCTTAGTTCATCACACAATGATTCAGATAGACTTAAAACACATTTGAGAGTCTGTATACTGTGATAGATTTAAAAATTAAATGTTGTCAAAACATATCACCAAGGATGGCATCTCAAATAAAGAGATCTTAGCAGGTTTTCCACTAGATAAATCAAACTTTAACAGTAGCAATCTGAGTGTTAAGCCATCATTAGAACCAAATTTAGTAGAACTATCTAGTAGAATGTAGAAATTGTTTGTGGTGGTTACTACAGAAAATTAGGAGTGTAGGAATGTAAAATAAGGAAACTGGAAACACAAGAAAAACTTCTGATTTGTAATGAGTCTCTAAGTAGATGTGAGAAATATCTAGGTCTAGGCAGGACTTCAGTTTGAAAAATTCTGGGATTGTTAGCAACTTGCATGAATAACTGTGTTATTGATCCAGCAGTAATTAATTAAGATAGCAGGGCTATTTACTAAGGAATGATGACTTTGCAATGCATAATATCATAAGATAAAGATGAACTTCTAATGAGTATAATATTTTAGAATTCCTTTAAGAAAATCAGGATTTAAACATCTGTGATTTAGATATTAGGGCTATATACTTAGGAATGACCTTGCAATGCAGAATAATATAAGATAAAGATGAGCTTCTTATGAGTATAATATTTTAGAACTCCTTTAAGAATGTCTGTATTTAAACATCTGTGGCCTCACAATCCACATGCAAGGAAGAAGTCATTTGGTGGAAACTGAAGGAAGGTTGACCACAAAGCCATAGTACAAACGAATTAAGTAAAACTTACAGTTCCTTAGGGATTATTATATGACTCCCACCTATGGTGTCCTCTATCCTAATTGTCTATCACTGCCTTAATAGATGGGGGATGTCCTTCTTTATATGTTTCTCTTATTGGTTGATGATAAAACAGTGTTTGGCCAATAGCCAGTAGAGGCAGGAAGATAGGCAGAACTAGGAGATGAGGAGAATTCTGGGAAAGGGTTCACAGGTTAAAAACCATGAATGGACCAAGAGCTTAAGATCAGGCATTCTCTGTTGAGATAAGGCCATGTAGAAGTACATAGATTAGTAGTTCTGGGTAAACAATTAAGACAAGGCTAGCCAATAAGAAGCCCTAGCCATTGGCCAGCAGGTTAATAATTAATATAGCACCCGTGTATTTATTTGTGCTAAACAGCAGTGTGACCAGGCTGAAAAGAAAACCAGCAACACTTAATTGTGTCCAGAAAGTCCAGGATAAAATGAGACTTACTCTCACTGACTGCAGCAGTCTACAGTAAATTGAGATGCCAGGTACAGAACTGGGAGAGCTGTTTTTGCCCCTGTGAATTTCTGTCTGCTAGGCTTCCATATGTACTCAGTTTCTCAGGCCAGTGAAAGCTGTGAATACAGAGCCAGTTAACTATTAGTGTAAGTGTGAGTAATAAACTGGCCCTGTTCTTCCAGAGGTGCACATCACATCTAAGTACAAATGGAGCAAAGTATCGCCTTTCAAGACAGGAATTCCAGAGAATACCATGAACATCAACAGAATTAGCTTCACACAAAAGCTTAGCAAGTGTGTCCTTATCTACTCATCTGTGTAGTTTGTCTTCCATCTATAAAGTGGTACTGGGCTAGACTCAGCATTTGTTGATGTTCTGTAAAGTACCATTACCTTTGGGTACCACTTAAAATGAGGATTCATTGCTGGTCACTGCAATTTTGAAGCCCACCACACTTCACAAACTAATTTCTTAACTCATATGCACTGCTTCCCAGAGAGATCCAAACATTTATTGATTCCTAGATCCAATAATTGACTCCTCTCCCTGGTCTTCAGTCAACTCAATGATTGGTAATTTTATTTTAGTCTAATAAGAAAATATCACATAAATTAAGTTTCATTTAACTCCTACAGTTGTTGGTAACTGACATTTCTAAATAAACAATATTAATAAACAATCAACCTATAAGTAAAGAAGTTTCTTTGGCAGTCACAGACTGGGAGATGCTCAGGGATACTAGTCAGTCTCACAGTACAAAGAAATGCACAAGTGAGTAGTCATTTGAGACATTTTGGCTAAAGACCAAGAAAACTGAAACAGAAATTACAGCACAACTTTTTAAAGTAATAAGTACTCTTTTATTTACCACAAACATATAGAAGGAAACGAAAGAAAAGGAAGGAAGGAAGGAATAGAAAAAGTGTTCCTGGGCCTGGTTTCCTAATGGGCATGTAATGGAGTGTAGAAAGCATGATTGTAAACTCTCCTGGAGAGATAAGCAGGAGCTAAGAGGAGCAGGGAGTCGAATACATTTTTCCATTTCACTCCCAGGTTTCAGATGAGTATAGAAATGTCGTTATCATTAATTATCACACTAAGTAGTTTAAGGCCTTTTGAACACTACTAATCTGATTGTGTGTTAATAGCTGCATGAGCAAGATAAGGAACATGTGAAAGAAAAAAAAAAAAAAGAAGGCAATTTAGCCCATACCACTATTACCTGACACTGTTGGCTTGCAGGTTTGCCCTGGGAGATAAACTGTAGTGCTTTACATCATATGGTATTTTTATTACAGAGCAAGCTCGAGTTTGCCCTTATGCATGGGGGCAGCTAAGCACCACTGACCACATTTCCTTCTCCGTTGGTGGCTATGTGACATATCTAGCCATCTTTCTGTAGGCTGGCAAAGGTCGCATGGTGTAATTAAAACTGCAGGAAACTGTGGCTAATGTATATTGTGTATGATGGTTTTTAGGGCCAGGATATGTGACCTGCATTTACAGGAATTTGCTTGACCAAACCAGTAGTAATTATCCAGTCCTGCTGTGAAAGAACAGCCCCATTTCTCACCCTGGAATCTAATACAGTCAGCATATTCAGTATCTGTGACACTAATCAGTACCTGTGACACTCATCTAGAAAAGCCAGCGCTATGAAGAAGACAGACACAGACAGCTGTCCCAGTGGGCTGGGTGAGATCGTGGCATGGATGTGGGGTCATACATAAGTCCTGAAAGTGAGAGATTGGCTCTAATGAAAAGTACAGAGCATTTAATGCAGAAGTGGCATTGGGTGTCAGCTTCAAGTCAGTGGAAATGGTGATGGAAAGATATTTTAGACTGAGGGAACAAGGCTAGAGGGGTTCAGATGTGAACAAGCATGTAAGCCTGAGGTGCAGGAAGGGGAGGGCAGATTAAGAGAAAGCTTTGAGAATGTGAAATGGAAATGGTGCTACCATGTAAGTCGCCAGCTCTTAGCACCAGTCCCCTAAAAGGGGGGACCTAGAGTATGCAAACTTTATCTGTTCAGACAGGAGTCACCTACTTTGTTTCCTGTGGGCCTGCCTAGGCGGATGGAGAGCTGGAGAACACCGACTCTATTCTTAGTGGGATTACTGAATGATGGGGGCCTGCAGGACGCTGTCTGTGCTCCTCCTGGGCCCCTGGGTTAATGGAGGGCTCAAACACAGGTTCTGTTCCCCATTGATCCCTGGGCTGATAGGGGAATTGACTGTGTCCCCCATTGCCACACTGAGCTGATGAAGGACTTGAGGGCACTGACTGCTCCTACTGGGCCCTGGGCTGATGAAAGGCTCAAGATTGTTGTGAACATCATCTCAGAATGATATCCTGTCCATATCAGCAGAGAAACATCATCTGAATTTTCCAACCTTGTAGGAAAAATGTTCCCAAATCCTACATGAGCCATTTTTCAGATACCTGCAAACCAATAGGACACCTATTATATATTATTTTATTACATATGAAACACAGTCTCACTAAGCCCAGATGTGCCTTGAAGTAGTGATCTCCATGCCATAAAGTCCTGTCCTGGGGTTATAGGCATGTTCCACCACACCTAGCTGAGATACAAATTTTAATATTTTCAACAGCTATGCCTATCAGCTCTCACTATTCTAAAATTCAAATTATCAGTCTGTGTATTCAGCTAACAACTGGAGTACACTATCACAACTAAACACTCACAATTGAAAATATCATAAATAACAAACACTATGGAAGAGAACCTTGGAAGGGAACTATTTATTGGACCCCCCCAAGGCAGTCTTTTGTCCCTTTATCTACCATTACCTTTCAATATTTATGTATCCAGTGTTTAAGATCGGGCACAGGCCATGGCAGAAGGAAACCTTGTACCCCAACTGTGCTGAACATGCCATCAAAGAGCTTAACATTTTCTCTAGAAGCACACATGCACGTAGTTAGCTAATCTACTCTGCAACATTATCTACATTATCCAAGTTTAGCTTCAGTCATTTTCAACCTTAGATGTCAGGTGGAACAACCCTTTCACAGTTGTTGCATATATGATATCCTGCTTATCAGACATTTAAATGATAATTTATAACAGTAGCAAAATTACTTATGAAGTAACGACAAAATAATTTTATGGTTGGAGGTCACCACAACGTGAGGAACTGTATTGAAGGGTCACAGCATTAGGAAGGTTGAGAACCATTACTTTAGTGTCTTGTCCAAATGGTGGGAAAGAAAAGAGCCAGCAAACAGAACTGTTTAAAGATTTTGTTTTCAAGTCTGACCTGAATGCCTGCCTTTTAGTGAACATTACAACTAAATCATCAGGCAACAAATGGGCATTATTACATTCTTACAGCAGTAGAGGGTAAGGCCCTTCACTACCTCTCCCTATGGCCCATTTTCTCCATAACATCTCCTTTTGTCAAGAGTTTCTACATTACACCCAATCTAATTCTTTTAGTTTAATGCTATTTTGTTGGAGTTTCACTCGCTCTCTACCTTGTTGAGACTGGAGAACAGCTTGTGAGCAATCTCTTGATAATAGCTTTCCATATGCCTAAAACAGCCTTTTATTCCCCAATAATTAATACCTCTCTGGTTTTTTTTTACATCTTGCTATATTTCCCAAGCCATTACAGAACTCTATTTCCCCACAGATCATACTGAAGCACTTCACATTTTTCTGGGAAATACCTTTTGCAGAATTGGCCATCATGAAATCGAGTCTGACCCAGCCACTTTATAAGTTCTGTGCTTGATATTGTGTAGTTTCATTTTAAAAGCAATTTTTAAGACTGAGATAGTCTATACTGCTCTGTCCTGCCACAAAAGCCTATAGAGAAACCAACCAACAGATTTATTTTTTAGTTAAATTTGGATTTAACTAGAGTCCACTTTAGAACAAAACTTGAGTTTGGTTGGTAGGAACCCAAACTCTACTTAAGTGAAAAACTAGAAGTCAGTAAACTTTCGTGACATTACCGATGGTAAAGTTCCATAATCTACACTCATTTATTTTCTTCTAACTCTTTTTAAGAGCACAGAAAATTATGAACTTATAATTTCAATATTATGTGTTATATCTCATCGATCATGTACTCCATAGAAACTGAACGTGTTGAAGGACAAGCGATTAAGATGTGAAGATGCTTTTGAAGAAGGTTTAGCCATTGTCCATGGGCAAGGTGATGACTCTTACAGGCTTTAATTAGTATTCCTTAACAGCCACACAGCTCCCAGGTTAGCTCCTCAGAGATTCATGCTATCCTCTCATGAGACAGGAAAAGTTCAACTGAATACATTCTGCTCCTATTTAGTGTGTTTTAAAAGTCAAGACAAAAACAATGGGAAATAGTGTTTCTAGCAGTAAAACCATGGTGGGATTATCTTGCTCGAGGTATCCACAAGGAGTTTATGTCATGGCTGACACTAGAATCAAGAAGGTGTGATATCAGAGTCACCTGAACAAAGAAAGGCAGAATGGTTGCTGTCTCCCTGTAAACAGAACAAAATGGATGATCATAGAGCCATGGATTGAAGTACAGAATATACAACATATGTACATTTTAGGGTGTAGTATAAAAAACTCATTTATGAGAAATTATTTGACTTAAGTAGGCTTAGTAATTAACTCCATCAGCAGTTATTTCTTGAATACTGTCCAGCTTATGGATACTGGGGAGGGGGCAGCAGTGATGAGCAAATGAGCAATACAAGTCCTGTTCTCAGGAGGTTTATGTCCTCAATACAGACAGACACTTGACTGGCTATTGTCTGTTTATCCTGTCTGCCATTGTCTTTCCTTTAAACTTTCTCTGATGACTACATGCTCTCTGCTGTGGGGAATTTCTACTTGGCCAGAAAAGAAGATGAGAAATTATAAGAAATGGAAATCAATATGTAAATTCCTGAAGTTCTCTTCATCCATATTCTTGTCCTGGTCTGAGTGATTCTCTCTCCACTGCCTAACCTCTAATATGCTCCCATCTCAAGCTCTTCCTTGTTCTGGTATCATGAGCTCTCTACTCTCTCACAGATAGTAATGAGTTCTTAGGTGCTCCAAGTCTACAGATGTCCTATTTTGCTTCTCCTTTTCAGCCTTACCACATTTGCAGAGGAAACTCATAGAAGTTTTTGGATGTAGAGTAGTAAATATAAGTCATACCTAATAGCTCATATTGTAAGGATGGAAAAATTTAGCCTAACTCTCCACTGACCCCAGGAAACTAGAAGTTTAAATTCCAGACCCTGTCCCCTGGCAATAAGTAGGCAAATGGTCACATTCTTTGCTGTTTACAACAGGGCTGTTTACGATAGCGCCTGTGAGTGAGTGAACACAGGAAATGAGGTTTGTCATCCCACCCAGGAGCCCCTGCAAATGTAGACCTCCAGGGCCAAGTGAGGGCTTGGATAATTTAAATTGATTGGTCTGCACTGGATGCTATGAGATGATTGGTTTACGATGTGCATGCTTTGTTGTAACCCTATAAAAGCTGTCTCAATTCTGTACCCAGGTTCCCCAGTCCTCTACCCCCACATAGAGTATGACTGTGGGCCTCAGTGCACTTGGAATATAAATGACCTCATGTTTTTGCATCAAGACCTCTTGCTTTTCGTGAGTGATTTGGGGGGGGTGCCTTTCCTGAGTTGGGAAATAAGGGTTCATGCTCTCTGGTATTTCAATATATGTATATATTAACCATACATACAATAAGCTAATATGAAGAGTCTCTTTAAGAGAGCAATGAAAGGCAGCTGCTGTGGAAGTAATTGGAAATGTTCCCAGCCTAGGAAAGAATAGATCCAATGTCTATGAGACCATGAGACAGAACAGAGCTCCGAGATTGCCCTTCCAGAATCTAGTCAAAAGCAGTTTATGAGGGACAGTGGTTGAAGCATTCTACACAAACATAGTTAGAGGCAGCATCTGTTGTCTAGATAGATCCTGACTGACACCAAGTGACAGATACTACAGTTCTAGAGAAAAAGTTCAGCAGGGCCCCCTTCATCAGGATAGTGGCCAGCAGCTCATGCACTCTATGAGTAACCAAGCAGGGGCTCTGATGGTCATTTCAAACTGTGGTGTTCATGTTGGGAGTGGTGACCTGCTTCTTACAATGCTAGAAAGGAATTTAAACAGGCCAAGTTACCCCTTTAAATCATTTTATTTTTATGTGGTGCCAGGTGGGTTTTAAGTATTGGTATATTTCCTCATAATGATTTTCTCTTACCACCACAATTTATAGAAAGTGTATTAAATACACCTCAGAGAGAGAGAGAGAGAGAGTGAGAGAGAGAGAGAGAGAGAGAGAGAGAGAGAGAGAAAGAGAGAGAGAGAGAGAGAATGACCTCTTTCACAGAGACAGTAGGACTTTTTTTAAGTACCCACTTTTCAGCTTATTTATTTTAGTGAGTGGAAGGAAACAAGAAAGGCCTAAGAAGTTAAAGAAAGCAAAGATTTGACAATATAAATAACTTGAACTGTTGGGTCCCACCTAGAAGGAGCATCAATTTGCTAAGCATCAATTTGCTAAGCATAATTCAAGTCCCCCCCCTCAACAAACACATCTAACTTATTAAATAATGTGCCTGGGGAAAGGCTCTATATTTTTATTCTCTATAAATTGAGTTTTTTAATTTGTTTTACAATATGACCCTTTTTGTTTGGCTTTAGTACATGTTTTGGCATTTAGAATCATTTAACTGCTGGATATACTGAGTCTTGGAAATTCCATTGGAATATATTATTTTTCCATTTGTCAAGATTAGGGGTTTGACTTTGCTTGCTCTCAGGTAAAGGGAGCAACACTCGAGTTAAAAGGTATCATCCTGTCTCATGCACTTAACTAATGCCTTTGGCTTTGGAAGAGTTCTTAGGGCACTTGGTCACATGAACACATATTTTCCCACATGTATTTCACCCTTAAATTGTATTTCTGTTGTGGAATCATTTGCTTAAACATTGAGCTACATAGACTTCTTTTTGTCTACCATGATCTTAAATGTGAGTGAAACTGCATAGACATGTTATCACAATTTGTCTTAAAAGTGCAAAATATTATGCTGATGGTATTTCTCCATAAATTTCTAACTGAATCTCTACTATTCACTATTATTCCCCTCACCTCCCTCCATCCATGGGCTAATTCTACTGCACATTTCTGAAACAAGTTTTATATCTATGTAATACTGTGGGTGTTAGTTTAGCACAACTGGAGTTACATTATTAGTAACTCTGAAAGAGATGAATTTATACAAATTATAATTATAGATCTTGGAGGGACCCTAAGGCCTTGTCATTCTCAAAATAATAACACTGTGTTTGAAACAAATCAGAATACCATAATCAAACATCATCAGAACTACACTCCTGCTATACATGCTACTCACACTGTAGACAGCAACTACACAGGCAGCACAGGTTTTAAACCTCAGAGCCAAGCTCACTCAGCCTAGCCAGCCACAATCTTCCATTTGTAGATGCTGTGGACAGTACACATTACAGCTTTGTTCTGATGCTAATATTTTAGGAGATAATGAAATATTCAGTTTGATCCCTATACCTATGTCTCTTACAGTATATCTCCAGTAGGTGTGCATATGTGTGTATGATCGTATATATGCAGACATGCATGCATTCATGGGCATGTATGAGTCAGAAGACAAACTCAGATGATTGTTCAAACACTGTCTGATTTTTAGTGAGACAGATTCTCACTATTGTGGAGTTTGTCAAGAAGGCAGGCTGGCTTCCAGTTGCTGCAATACCAAGAGCATACAACATATCTGATTTTTTTTCACATGGACTTTGATAACCACACTCTGCTTCTTACTCTTGCATGGCAAGGACTTCATGGAGAAATATCCCTCATCCTCCTGAAACTCTTGTGATCCTAGGGATTCTATTCAAGTCTGCACTACTAGGCCTAGGAAATCATTCTACTAGTGAGCTGTGTCCCCTGTAGTCTTCATACTCTGGACATCCACATCCTTCACAAGAGTAGCAGAGAGTACTTTTACTCTCCTGCCAGAGTAAATCAGAGAACAATGCTGAGGTTTTCAGATCACTAAACAGAGGAATGAAAAGCTCTCCTGCAGTCTAGACAGGTTTCCTTGATGTCAAAATAGCAGATCCTCAAACACTGCTGTGCATAGAAATGACTTGGCATCCCAAGGGACATGTCTACTCATCAATTCCCAGCCTGCCTTCTTCTAAAAACACTATAGTCACCATAGGGCTCCTGGGAAACTGAAACCTAGCAAATTAAGTGATGCAAACAGCTGAGTCATGTTTTAATAAACAATTGTGTCTAATTATAGAATAATATGTACTTACTTGCCAAGTGCAAAACATTCCATCTTAATAGTTGTTCCCTTAGCAGCTGTAACCGTGAAAGGAAAATGGACCTCAATTTTCGGCTCATATTCTCCCATCACACCTGGGAAATAAAGAACAGTTTTTAAGCATACAATGAATGTCACAGTTTTCTTTCCAGTCTTGGAGATGTTACATGGAAAATCACTATAGTTTGGAAATTGATGTGTGTTGTGCTGGATGACTACTAAAGTTTTTGATATGCTGAAACAAAAGGCAAATTTAGGGTCTGTTATCATGGTGAGATCTGAATATTCCTTTAAGAATGGGGTTGTCTGTTCTCTTCATAGACATTATTCAAAACTATAATCAGCATACAGAGTTTGGATACGTTTTTAAAGGTTTATTTAATTATTTGCATGTATGTGTATATTTATTTGTGCCTATATGAAAAGTTTGTATACACACCCATGGATGCCAGAAGAGGGAAATGGATTACTTAAAGTATGATTTCCAAGGTAAGGTGCCCAATATAGGTGCCAGCAACTAAACCTGGGTCCTCTGCTTTAAGCACTCTTAACCACTGAGCCATGGTTACTAGATTTATTTTACAAAGTACATGGACGTGATTATTGCTCATGATAAATAATTGCACTTTTGAATGAAAAAATTTAATTTTTGCATGTGCATTCTTGTTTTATTTACATTTTATTTTTTATGTGTGTGTAAGCAATTGTGTATATGTGTATGCAGGGGATCATGGAGGCAGAAGAGGGTTTTGGATCCTCTAAAGCTGGGGTTTCAGGCAGTCATGACCTGCTCAAAATTATTGCTGGGAACTGAACTCCAGTCCTCTGGAGGAGCAGCCAGCATCATTAAATTATGAGAAATTTCTTCTACCCCTTAACTTGTATTTTTAATTGTCTATAATTTGTAAATAATTTTGCTAAAAAGTGTGGAAGTTACAAAGATTCATTAGTTATATCCTTTGCCCTCAAGCATTCAATAAAGTTACCTTTAAAGAGGAAACGTATAAAATCAAGTGAATGGAAAAGCTATACTACATCGTAGTGACAGGAAGGGGCAATGTCCACAAATAAGTTATATCCAAAGTATTATGAATTCTGGAGTATTAGAGCAAGTGGGCAAAGGAGAAAGTTGAAAATCATTTCAAGGGAACCATGACAGAGAAGAACCACCAGGGGTGGGTGACCTGTTTCCTTGGTGTACCATTATATGAAGGAAAGTAATGTGCAGTCCTGGAATATAAACAAGAATTAGAGAACAGAGGGTGCTGATTGTCAGAGATCCTCCTAAGGGGATCATCTGGGTTCTGATCAGATGACATGGATGCTGAGATCGGTACACACACTGGAGCTTGAGCAGAGGCAGTTCAGTCAACCACATGAACTCAGGTAGTCTTAGAAGTAACAAAGATCCAAATTCCAACAATAATTGGAGGCAGAGCAAGGGCTGCAAATGTGCAAAACTAAAAAAGAAACAAACTAGTGTAAGTCACACACACTGCGGTACAAGGATTAGTCTGAATTCCAGGAAAAACACTGAAGTTTCCAAGTCAGTGTAGATGAAAAGAAAAGAAGGCAGAGAAATGGATGGGGTACCAGTTTACAGTTCACTGACAGAGTTCGTGGCTTGCACACACAGGGCCCTGGGATTGACATCTACACCACACACAAGAACATGAATGTTTTGGAAGTACTGAGTTTGAAATACAGAACACATAGAAATAAGTTTTTGACTTCTGAGTCCACATAAGAATTGAAGAAAGGAATAGATGTATACAGTTGAAACAAGCTTGTGTCACCATGTAGAGGTGTCAATTACACAGTAAGACAGTTTGTAACTTTTGCCCACTAAAAGTCAGTGTTCTAGCTGTGGACTGGAAGATTCTGGGACTGTTGCCATCAGGTAGCCTTGGGGCTAGTTTTCTCTTGAACATAATGTTTAGGAGCTATGTGTAAAGCACCAGAGGATCCCAGCAGACTCAGCCAGATGCTATTGCAAGGGAGCTCGGTACATGTTTGAAGACATCTGTGTTGATGAACACGTATGCCTGTAGGCTTTTATGTATATAACTTTGTGTGATTTGTGTGTGTGTGTGTATGTGTGTGTGTAAGATGAGAGGAGAGAGGAATAGGCCAGGACAGTTTTAAAATGACATAAAATATGGAGATAAGGCACATAGGAGAATTGTCCCAGAGAAGGTATATCTTTTGTATGTTTATTGCTAGGAGTCATTTAAGACAAAACTCAAAGGGAAAACATGTACAATTTTAGCAAGGAAGTCTTCAAAACTTTAAGATTATCCTTGAACTTTTGTGCTAGCTTGCAAATCAGTGACTGAAGAGAAATTACTGATGATGCTTTTTATCACAGAGTCAGATGAGAATCAGTCCTTGACTTCCCAGAGCCCAGTGACCTTTCCATTCATTTTTCTAATCTTGTAAATTGAGGGATAGAAGGGAACTACAAGTAACACCATGTGTGCTCAAATGGGTGGGTTCTGGCAACTGCTTTCTGCTTGCATGTGTGCTGCACACAAGAGCCTGATGGATAGCATGTGAGTGGAATGGCTTGCATAATGGTATCACTCAACACAGCTGCTTAAGCTCTCTCTGTCTCAGCCTCTATCTCTAAGTAGTGCTTTCTTATACTGCTTTTCTGAATACCTTTCTTTCCCCCATTTCCAAGCCTTCTTCCTTTCATGTTCTTCCAGACTCTCCTTTTCTACCCTGCTTCTTGTTGGTATTTCAGTAGTGGGATCTGCTGTAAAACCAGCTGAGTGTATTCCAGCTGTGTAAAGTTTATCCTCAATGCCTTGTTTGTAAGTGCCATACCAGGACTCCTAGATGTCTTCACTTCTACCTTTACTGAAGTGACATCATCATCTTCAGTCAGTTTCTTAAAATAGATTCTTCACTTTTTTCTTTCTATTGATTGATTATTCTTCTGTACTTCATAAATCATGATGCAAATTCAATCTAAAGTCTTGAGTTTTATAAGTCCCTGTGAGGTCTGGGAGTTCCAAGGTGTCATAGAATAATGTAGAAAAGTGGGACAAATTGATCCCAATTCAAAAAGTACTTCTATATAGTTATTTCTATAAAATTCTACAAAGAAAGTTCATAAGAAAAGTATCTGAATCTCCAGTAATTTATTTTGTTTTCTTTCCTAGCCTAAATAAATACTAATTTTGGAATACAATTTTATATTAACACAACACAATCATTTGATTAAAACAGCTGAAATAAAACTGCATATTAAAACAAGATGAAAATGTTAGAATAAGAGGCTTTAAATTACAAAGCTTAAGCCAAGCTGGATTGTAAGGAATAGGGCTGTTCTCATTGACTTTACCCAGAGAGCAATCAGACTAGGCACACAAGATAGTACATCCTTTATGCTGTGCTCTTTGCCAGTTCATGAAATTCAGCAATTATTCTAGCTTACCCCATTTCATGAGATAAACATGACATAGCCATCACTGTAGTACAGTGTCTCAATTCACGTGTAGGTGTAGTTTAAACACTAAATTCTTATGTTGAACATGATTTGTCACAGAAAGCAAAAAGAAATAGGCTTAAGAGACACCAGGTTGAAAATGGAAGTATATGGTCTGGTTTCTTCACTTAAGGTGGCATTTTGAACTTCTGATAACCCCTGATTCCGGCTGATTATTGCCTAAGAGCCCCTGTTGTATGCCTTGTATTGTTTTCCCCACACCTATCTCTCCTGACTTACTGACAACCTGCTTTAGAATTGCAGGCCATTAAGATGACTTCAAATTGCCCCAGTTCCTAATAAATGGATGCCCTCCAGCTGAGGGTTCATTACTTTCATTGGAGTCTTTATGAATGTTGATTTCCTTCTTTATTGTTGTGGTTGCTCATAGGGAGCCAGGGCACATTTCCCTAAATTGACTGCAATTCAGACCATATTATTGAAGAGAAAGCTGATGCCACCAGAAGAATCTGCACGAATTATTAAACTTTTAGAACACAGGGATAATACTAAGTCTGGTGAAGAACTTAGGTGGTGCTCTGAACTCCATCTGAGTGGTTTCTCTGTACTTCGATACACACTCGTGGGGTTAGTGTGTAGAAGATTAATGTTCGTGGATGAGTCCCATAAGTACTGAAAACATCAGTTACTTACCCTAGTACTAGGGCTATCCAGCTTCCCATGATTTGCAGGAGATTTGGTTCTAGTTGGTTATTCTATATGATAGCTGACCTTTCTGGCACTCATGGTAATACTCATTTCTTGAATACTGGAGTCATGCCCAGTAAATTTGTAACATTTGGCCAAGAAAGTGAGATGGGGTGACTTGGCAAATCTCTTTCTTATGTGCAAATGATGGATATTTACATTGTACCTGCTGACCACATTCAGTATGTTTTTTATTTTTCAAGAATAATAGCTTTATTCTCACCAATTCTTTGGGAAAAAACTAATCCTACATCTCAGACAAAAGGATTTATACAGGAGGCACTGTATTTTTGTATAGTGTCTAGATTCTGGTTATTATTATTTTGGCTTTAATTTGCTTTGAACATTTAGCTCAAGGTTGATCAATCATATTGGGTTATTTCCTATTCACCATATATATTAATTCCTGCAAGGGTAGCTGTGTTTGAAAGTTTTCAAAGACAGGCAGAAGAGAATCTAAGTCTTGACTCTTTGTTAATATGTGATATTCATTGAACTTTCACTCCATGGAAGGAAATATTCTGCCATTGACAGAAGTTATTACTTATGGCATGCCATTTGTCATTTTTTTTCTGTTCAAAGACTAGTGCTCTGCCCTATAAGTGAAAAGGAATGCTTTGGTGATTTCAGTTTGGGGTTTGCATCTGTTCAATGTATTATGTGCAAGACCCAGATTCTGCCTCTCCTTAGTAATATTCTAAACTCACTATAATCAAAACACTATCCTAGACAAAGGACAAGATAAAGGTGATAAGAACCTGTTAAATTGAGATAATAGATTTTCTCTCTTTAAAAGCATTTTACAATTTAGTAGAGAATTTAAATTCAAAGGAGATAGAAGAATCAAGCTATACAAACACTATTATAGAAGAGGAAGTATGTGGCTTCAAAGGCTTATGTACACTATAATGTGAGATAAGAGAAAAGAGAGATGCTGAACAGACAAATAGAAATATTTCAATTGTGTTGAAGGAGTTATCTTGGAATTAGTGGATGTTATGTGTGGGAAGTTTAAAGGTGATAGAGAGGAGACAATTTTAATAAAGATATAGAAGTGGAGACCATCTGTGTGGCTTCTAGTGGGTATTAAATTTTGTTACACAGGTTATGTAAGTGCAATGAGAGAAATTTCAAAGATAAGGTGGTGTTAGTTGATGAATAATATTTATTGATGTAGTTTCTCATTTTTTTGTAATGATACTAGCAATGACTAAAAAATTTATGTGAGTGCTTTTTAGAAATGTGTTTTTCCTGACCAATAGCCATTCTGCTTCATTTAGAGATAGCAATAGTTATCTTTAATTGTAATTTGACTCAACCTGAATCACCCAGGAAAGACTCTTAATGGAGAAGTGCATCTATTTGGTTGACCTATGGGAAATCATCATAACAAAGTTAATTTATACAGGAAGACACTGTCCACTGTAGGTGTACCATTCCCTAGAAAGAGCATCCTGAATTCTATAAGAATGGAAAAATCAAATAACCACAAACTAGGAAGTGAGGACACATGCACTAATTGCTGTCTGTACACTGTGGATGTGGTATGACCAGCATCTCAGGATCCTGCTTCCTTGCCTTCCTTACTGTGATGGGCAGCTATCTGGAATTGTGAGCTAAAACAAGCCCCTGAGTTGCTTTGTTTTTAAATCACAGCAACAGAAATAACTAGGACATGCATGGAATCAACATACCTTTTACCAGTGGTATCATGTTGGTGAATTGAATACACAATGTCAATAATTAATGTACAAAAAAGACAAGAGGATAGTTCTGTAATTTGGGTTAAAATTGTTTAAAAAATACTTGTGTAATCTATTAGAAATGTATGGAACAGTAGACTTCCCTACTTTATATTATTTATAATACTTGAGATTCTGTACAGATTTTAATTCTAATTATTTTTGATAATATTGGGTAGACCAAAGAGAAATAGTCATTGTATTATATGTGTTGTTGTATTATATGTGATAGGTATAAACTTAGAACAATAGAAAACAACAGTAAAGGAATGACACAAATGAAAAAGAAAATCAATTACTAAAAAGTGAACATTACATCTAAATATATGTACTATGTGTGACAGTAGCTATTGCATTTGTCATTTCATCACATATTTCATGTCACAACACTTTAAACTTTAGGTCTCCAGTACAAGATTCCAGCAACTTCCTTGACATGGATGAAACATCAAGGTGACCCAATTTTCTCATATAGAATAATGATGCTAATGTTCCTGTGAGTTTAGAAATTTAGCATCATATTCAGAGATATATAGTATCGTAGTTCAGCATGTATTTTGTTGTTTGCTGTTTTCTGGAAAATACAGAAGATGTTATATGTGGAAGTTTTAGTCATTTACAAAAGCGCTCTGAAGCATCTTCTTTCCAATCTAATGAGCTGCATGTAGGTAATTACTACACAAGCTTGGGTGGAGAGCCAATACAGTGCTTTGTCTTTTCAAAGGTGTGTGCTGTCCTGAGTTATACATGCTTGCTGTGCATTGTTGCTATGCCTACCAAACTAGGAAGGATTTCCAGACATGAGGATATACAAATACAAGCACCATTGCAGGTACTGTTTATGTGGGAGAAAAACTACAGGGTTTTTATTCACTGGGAGAAAGTATTTCTATTACTATTGTATATGCTCTGAAAATCAGGAAGAAAACCCCACAGAATTATTTTTTCCTTTAAGTATCAAAATTAGTTGAGTAAGGGGTTCACTTTAGGCAGTAATTGTTTTCTTCTGGTTACTGAGTTTTAGGAATTATTTTCTATTGTGATTCAAAAAATATATCTATCTCTCTCCATCATCACCTGAATGCTTATTCCATATACATCAGGAATTCATAAAATTATTTATAAATATAAAACATAATAAAGAAAATTTTATTTCCCCTGTGCATATAAGCTTCCCATTGCATTAAAATAATGTACCAGAGAAATCAAACTCTTCAAATATCACCATGGGGGCAGTGAGGTGGCTGAAGGAGCAAAGGCTCTTCTCACACAATCCTGGAGCGCAGCTCATGACTTCAAGAACAGATGTGTACAAGTGGAAGGGGAGAACAGAATCAACAAACCTGCCCTTCTGCACAAGTGCACATTGAAACATACACAAATGACAATAGGAAAAACAATGACTTCTATGTAGAGAATAAATAATCTCAAAGAAACTGACATCATGGCTCAGTATAAACTCGAATGAGACGTTAGTTGAGGAGTTTTTCTCAGAACGTGGGCATAGGCTTCATTTTACTGTTTCAATGGATACAAATATAAGAAGCTCTCCATCAATATATTAACATAGCACAATATAACTATTTTACAAACATGTCAGTTAAAACACATATAGGTGATTTTGTAAGTTAAGTCCCTTTGACTTTGTGAAGCATGTGTGTCTTCATGCCTTTCTTGCTGTTCATATTGTTGGAACTGGAATGTTTTCAATATATATATGAAATTGTGTAGCTGCACAAACACTTCACTTTAGGACATGCAACGGACTTCTATAGCTGTACGCAAACATAGCAGGCTGGATGATAATGAGGAAACTGGTCACAGAGGCCTTTCTCTGAAGCTTTCCTTATAGCATCCCCTCCTTCCTTGGAGGCTAACACTGACCAGATACATTAGGAGAATTGCTTTTATGATACAAAACTAACTTAATCAAAAAAAAAAAATGTAGGAATCCCAAATAATACATCAATGTTTAAGTCATTAGTTACATATTGAGGATTTCTAAATACTCAGCAGGAGAATCCCAACATAGCATTGGTTCTTTGCTCCTATGAATTAACCAGAGACCATGGTTTTTGTGTAATTTCCTAGAACTTTTATGTCTTCTGGAATGGTTTATAATGAAACCACACCCAATGGGTGTGGTCAGTGCCACAAAAGCAGACAAAGTGAATATCCCACTACAGCCTTATGCCTAGGATGGATTTACTGAATATAACATATAACTTAATATGCTAGCATACCGACAGTCATTCAGTGAGATATGGAACTAGTCAATGATAGAAAAGAAGTCTAGGCCAACCTAAGCCAAAAGGAAGTGGTATCTGCAAATTCATCACTGGCAAGTTAATACATGCTGGGTAAGGCAAGGACCAGAAGAAAAGCTGTAGATTTTAGCTGCACCACATGGCTACAGAAACAATGGCAACCAGCAGAGCCATCTGTTGCTTGTTGTGACTTCTGGAACCATGTGGACTCAACTGCCTTCCACCACAGACTCACAATGTCATGGCATGTAACAGACCCTGGCCACAGCATTTATAATAAACCCTTTGTCTTATGAACATAAAAAATCTCTTGAGCATTTATCCTTGGTAACTACATTAAACACTATTTTCCATAACTTCATTACTTTCTATTTCTGAGCTTTTATCTTTCTATAAAATATTTCTTCCAAGAGTTTTCTTATGCATAGCTATTTACCAATCCACAGAGCAACCCCCAATGCCAAGAATCTTCCAATACCCTGGAGGAGTTACTTCTGTCAGTTTAGTTGATCAGCTGCTTATCATAAGATCTTAGGAAAAAATGTCACAAATAACTGGTTTTAAACTATTGTTAAAAGTTTATTTTTATTTTCTTCTGCATGGATTGTTTTCTCAAGGCAGTCTGTTGAGAAAGTCATCTTTCCTGCTGTTAATACTCACATGTAAGATCTTTTGCATACTTTCCCCCATTTGTTCAATAAACATCACACCATGAGTTTTATTTTACAAACTCCACTGATTTCGATGAGTACATGCATGATACTGTACGAAAAGGCAATTTTATGATCACAGCTTTATCTCAGGACATGATGTACACAAAAGACAATGTAATGCCAAGAAACTGAGCACCTGATAAAAATCTGAGGCTATGGTCAGCAAATGCAGTAATTCCAATCTTGCAAAACACAGCACATTAGGCAAAATTTTCCATACTTGAAGTAAGATAAATGGGTGTTAAAAAGTTCGGGTAGCCCCCTAGCATTGCTGAGCTGTTGAATAACACAGGGCTCAAACTGAAGGTTCTTTTAGTCATGAGACCACTTCCCTTCGTATGCCTATGTTGCTCTTTAGGAAGAGTTCTTGTTTGTGAAGCAGAACACATTATTTAGTCATCTTCAGTTTTCTATAAAATCACGTTCTTCTTCAAGCCCTATTTTTATGGGAAATTCTTCCCAAGTCATTGCTCTACACCCCTTTTAGCTTTTTCTTCTAGCTTGTCCTGATTCCTTTGTGATACTCACTGGCCATAGAACAACTTTCTACCTGGGATCCCAATGGTAAAACTATGTTGGAAGGAGACCTTTATCTTCCTTTCTGCCCTCCATTCAAATGTCCTCAGCCCTGTTGCAGACTGGTCTCTGTATTTCCTTTACCCACCCAGTTTTCAACCCTTGGGGCCTCCACTCTTGATGAAGATCAAGGATTCCATTGGCTCTCTCTTGTCACTCTTTCAGTCTTCCCTTTTAGCCAATCTCTACTCCTTTGGGACACTCGCTGACCTTCAAAAACACCCTCAGCCAGGGACCTCACAACCAGCACACTTGGCTAGGGCTTAGAGTAGGCAACAGCAAATAAAGAGGAGAACACAGACCCAACAAAGAGGAGATCACATATCTGCCCCAAGTAACCTTTAAAACACCATAACTCCAGATGTCTGTATCCAAGCACAAATACACAGACATGAACAGGAGAAACATGTGTCCTCCACAAGCCTAAGACCCCATTGCAGAGGTTCTCAACATTCTTAATGCTGTAAGTCTTTAATACAGTTCTTCAACTTCTGGTGACCCCAAGCATACAATTACTTTCATTGCTATTTCATAACTGTGATTTGGCTACTGTGATGAATCATAATGTAAACATCTGATATGTACAATATCTAATATGCGACCTCTGTGCAAAGATCTTTCAACCCACAAAAGGGTTGAGACCCACAGGTTGAGATTCACTACCCTATTGCAATAGGCCTGCACAAACATTTCACTTTATAAGGTGCTACAGGACTTTAACACAACAGACTGAATATTAACAAGAAGACTTGTTTTAGTTACAAAGGGATCTTCTTAGAAGCTAACCTAAGAGCAGGGTGGTGGTGGCTTACACCTTTAATCTTAGCAATTGGGATGCAGTGGCAAGTGGATTACAATGAGTTCAAGGCCAGCCCGGTCTACAAAGCAAATTTCAGGACAGTCACACTGCAAAATAAATAAATAAATAAAAATTTTTAAAAATTAAGTAATTGGTCATTTTGGTGCTTCTCAAGTCTCATACCGGTCCCCACATATTTTTTCCACCCTCTGAGCTAGTCTTTCCTCCTGTATTTTGGTTACTTTCTGTACCATGGGAGCTATCCCACTCAGTTTTCAAAATCAGCCTGATTTTATTCTCTTTGTTTTCACAGCAGGCAGATCAAACAATTATTTTATTACCTATCTCATTGCATTTTAATGATGTTTACCTGTCTCTTTTCTTGGTTTCTTTGTCTTCTGTAGCAGTGAGGTAATAGGGTTTATGTTTCTTTGTACATGAAAAGCTTGAATATAGATTAGTAACTTCTCTTTGGTTATATACCACTTTATGTACCCTTGTGTAGAACACAGCCTCTTCCTGAATACTTAATTCCATTTTTAATTAAAAATGTGTTCTTTGATGATTTGTTTTGGGAGGCATTTCTTCACTTTGAGAGTGTTTCTAGTGTTTGTATACATGTACCTTTCTTTTTCCTCCCAAGGACATAATGCAGTTCTGGCCTTCACTGCCTGAATCTCGGTTGCTGATGTGATTGGCATCTGCTCTTTGTTGCTCTCTCTTCCAGGCCTACTCTACACTAGGAACCCACATCAATCTCTGGAATTGTATTTTCATCATTTATTTTCCTTTCTGAAAAAGTAGTGATGTCTCATGAGTTTATTGATGGAATTAAAGTTCATTATTGTGTCATTTAAAGCCTTGAAGAACTTTTTGTGAAGTGAACCCTTCAAGTTTAGTTTTCATTTGATCATTACAAGTCAGCCCATTTGACCTGGTCATTTTGTGCCACATTGTCAATTTATTTGTTATAGTGTTATGCTTATATATGTACCCAAATACTTTGAGCAAGACTACACTCTTTAATGGACCAAACGTTAAAAGTATTAAAAGTTTAAAAACTTGGTCCCTAAATCTACACAGAGAAAGGGAACTTCTAACGGTAAAGGAAAATTTAACTCCTTAAATCAGGAGTGCCATGGCTGGTGCCTGAGCCCCCTCTCAGAGAAGGGGAGGTGACTGTCCACCACTTACATCAACATTCCTATGTCTGCTAATTGCTGACCATAAAGGTCTCCTGATGATAGTAAAGATCTCTCAGCACAGGGGATAACTAACAGATCCTGTGTCCCTGTCATATCCACATGCCCTGTCATATTTTTCTCAAATGTATCTTACTTAAAATATATAGTCCCTGCTTTGCTCTGGATCATGGAAACTCTGGATTTTGTGATCTTCCCCTTTAAAAGCTTCCTTTTATGGCTGGTTGGCATCTCATTCCTGCACCACAGAGAGAGATCCAAGCTGGCCAGCTTGAACACTAAAGAGAAAGCTTTGCATTTGCACCAGAATTGGCTGGCTCCTTGGTTGGTCTAGGACTCTGTGAACCTGGCACAACACTCCTCTCTAGACTGTTTTCTATAACCCAACCCACAGGAATGGTCCATCCCACAGGCTGTGTCAGAATCTAAGACTTACATGTTTCTTCTCTACTTCATCATTCATTACTTCATGTTTTACCATGTCACTCATTGTTCCTAAAATGACACATAATCCATGGAGGACTACATTTTAAACTTAGTAAATTCTATTCATGGAGTCCTGAAAAGAACCAAATGATTAGAGCTCATTACTGAAAATAAAAATAGCCTTCTTTAATGAAGAATTCTTTAAAGGAATTAGAGAAATTAGCATTACTTAAGATAGAAAGAAACTATGAAACTTCTAGGATTTTCTCCTAATTATCAAAATGTCTTATAAATACGAGTATATTTGGAAGAATGTCAAGACCCATGGAAAGAAGTCCATTTCATTTTGACTAATAGTCAGAGGGTTTAAAAATAGCCTTATATCCTTAATTTTATAGCTCTGAGGCTACAGGATGTTCTGGCTTTGGCAGGGGGTTTAAAAATAGCCTTATATCCTTAATTTTATAGCTCTGAGGCTACAGGATGTTCTGGCTTTGGCAGGGGATGTCTCTCATCGACATAACAATAGGTTATGGCCCTAGTGCATTTACTCTCAGCTCAAATACCTGGAGGATTAAGACAATAAAATCTCTTTGCCCTGTACACATGATAATAGAAGTGATCATTTTGTCCTCACTCACTGTTGGTTGAATACTTAAGAAAAAACTAAGGGTCTATTCAGTATGGATTGAATCTGCCCTCCTGACAGACAACTATCCTGTGTCTCTGTCTTGGATTCTTAACCTCTTAATAGCTAGCCTTTCCCCTCATCCACATTCCCCAACTCAGGTACAAACCTGGCGTGGTCAGCTGACTCCTATTTCAGCCTTGTAAACACAGCCCCCTACAGAAGAAATCTCGAATTGACCAGTTTTGAATTCTGTATTGATATAGTTTGATGGATATGACAATGGTATAATAATTTAAAATACATTAACACATGGCTATATCATGCTTCTGTTTAATTGTTTATCAATAAGGACATTTACCTAAAGGGTTGACACAGACACACAGAAATTCTATCATAATCTCGGGGGGGGGGGGAGGTGGGGTGGGGAGGGGGAGAGTTAACCTCACTGAACTATGTTTTCACCTGTCTTCCATTTCACAAATGCTCTGTTTTTGACTTGGCAAAATACACCAACTGGACTAAGTCAATCAGTTTCCTTGTACTGCACTGTTGCATCTATTACGCAATATTGACCTGAAGTATAAACAAAAATAATTTGACCATGAAAAGATAATTATAAAATATAACTATATTAAGAAACAATGACAGCTAGTACCTGGTACTTACTAGACTTTAAAACACATGCATTTGGGGACCTGGGAAGATAACGCCATCAATAACACACTTGCACTGCAAGCATGAGAAACTGAGTTTGAACCCAAGTACTCACTTAAAATGTTGGACAGGCTGTTTTGTGCTTGTATCCCAGTGCCGAGAAAGCAAAGTCAGGTAGATCCTTGGTACTGGCCAGGTGGCCTAGTTTATTTGACAGGATTCAGTTCAAGAAGGGGATGTGTCTCAAAAATAGTAGAACACAGCCTGAGGAGCTATTCTCTAGCTGCCCCCACAAACACACACACACACACACACACACACACACACACACACACACACACCGTATTCGGTATTTATTTCATGTAGAAAAGAGTTCGTCCAGCACACTGCCAACAGAGAGTAATGCAGAGTGAGAATTGCATCACAAATACGGGGGTAATGGAACAAGGAACAATGAAGAGGGGGAAGATGGACATGTGTTCCCCCTTTGCACTTTGGCCTGCCTCTTTTAGGTACCAAGATGGTTTCAGAAGTGCCTACTGTAGGTAGCTGCTACATGTATTTACTGCCTATATACCTTTGCCTTGAATATTGAATTGATAATTCTAAAAAGCTTTTGGATTTCTCTGTTATTTACTTAAGTTCCACACTGCCCTATCCCAGCCTGGCAAATCTGTTGGTTTTATTAGGCTTAAGTGGGCTTGGTAAAATCAAGGTATAGCAATGTAAGCAATTTGATGACAAATTCAAGTAAATTCTAAAGGGTCTCACTTCTTCAGTTCCTTTATATTGTTGGTATGAGAATTTCTGAATGACTTTTGAAGGTTATAAGCCACATTTTCCTTATTTGTAAGTTAGCTTTTATTAAGACTTCTGAAGTTACAGAAGTAAATTGAAATCAAGAATTATAATTATAAGTCTACATGGCATTTGAGGACATGTACTAAGCTTTGTGGCATAATCAAAGGTGACATAATATTGGAAATAGCATTGGATCCTTATAAGGATTTTGTTTCATGATAAATCCTTTGGGTACTAGTCCTATCCCCAGTAACCCCTTGAACAGCTCTGCAGATTCTCACCTTGTCTCTAAGGAAATTAACTCAAGGAAGTTGAAAACTTTCCTGAAGAAAGCAGGCAATTATTAAAGTCTTGAGTCAGGATTCCAGTGTCTATTCACAGACATGAAATTTGCTTCAGACAAACATGGAGTGGGAAGAGGGCTTTGTTTATATTTTGTTTTTGTTTTTATCTTTCTGCATATTCCATTGTCCCCACACACTTTCTTCCCAGGGGCCTTTGCATATTCTTTTACCTACTTCTGGAATGCAACTCAATTCAGAGCAACCAGCAAGCCCTTTTTCTTTCTTCCCCTCTCCCTTTAAACATTCATTTATGCAAATTTTCCTGAAAGCCTAGCCGAGGGTGGTCCTATCTCTGTGTCTCCAGAGCATAGGCTCCCTGGTTATCTTTTCACATTGCAGCATGGCTTTTCGAGTTCTCAGGGCCATCATTTCCAGTTTCCTGCCAGACCACAAGCTTGTTGACATCTTACTGGTGTGTTATTGTTAATGTCCCAGCCTGAAATAAAAGGCGGATAGTAGGTCCTTTGCAATTACAATTATTTTAAGTTTAACATCCATTTCCATCCTATATAAAGAGTTTTAAGAATCAAGATACCCAGATTTAAAGGGAACTGAAATCATGACTTTCTGTGATCCAGAAGAGGGGTAACAACTGTAAGACCCTCAGAATGAGGAGTCTCCCCATTTTGGTTGGTACCCCCAAGAACTCAATGTCCAGTCCAGTTGATACAACATGCAAGAGGCTTTAATGAACGGGATACGTTTGCACAAACGGGCTCCCTCTGCATTCAGGCTAGAGAAGCAAGTACCTGGGTGCAGGTACTTTTAAAGGAAAAAACCACAAGCTTAGGGTGGGACTGTGACCCCTGTCTGTTGAGTATGTGACTAGCATCATGGAGGCCTTGAGGCAGGATGGTCTTGCTGTTCTGGTCAGCAGACCTTAGGGCCTCCAGGTGTGCTAATTAATCTTGTCTGGGCAAAACAAAGTTGCAGCTCTTTGTTTCTTAAGGACCCTATTTACCACCTGCTGACACACTGACCAGAGGGGCAGAGTGAATTCTTGGTAGCTGGTTATCTTAGGGCCTTGTGAGGGAAAGTTGTGGTGGTTAGCAAATTCCAGGGAACTGATAGTGGCCTGGGTTAACTTTCCATGTCAGACTGCCCTTCATTTCAAGTAGGGGGTTTTCTTTAACTTTACTTTTTGTCTTTCACAGCCAGTGAAGGATTTCTTGAAGTACATCTTTAAAGGGCGCCACACTGGTGCATCTCCCCTGCTTATCTTCACACTTCCACCTCACTTCCTTTTCTCTCAGAGAGTGCTTCAGTGAGAGTTAAAACCACGAGATAAACTAAACATCAGCACACTACCGTGAAAATGATCAATCTCTAATTCTCTTGATGGAGTCTCTCTTGTAAAAACAGAATGCTCATTCACTGTAATGACTATTTACTCAGTGGACTTTAGCTTGAGTGGTGCATTATGTCACAGGGAGGGAGAGGACTGTAGACACATGCATTCCACTGAAGGCCTGAGGGCCCATTTCTGAGTTTACAATCTCTAAATTATCCTTTCGATTTTTTCCTTAGCTACTTTTATTTCTTTAACTGAATTTCGGATTATCTGAGAGCTTCTTGAGATTATGCCTTTCATTTAAACAAAAGCAAAATGAGAAAGGCCTGAGGCAATGGTTGGTCAGAGGGAAGGCAGTTTTTATGAAACATGTGCCAGTTGCCCATCCGTACAATTCGCAAGGCAGGTGTGTGGTCATGTTGGTGGCTACAAACTATCTCTTCACATCAACACTCATTATTTATTAAACCAGAGAATGATGAAAATAGTCATTAAAAATCAGCATATCCTTCATTTTCTTTTTTCTTTCATAGTTAGTTTTGAAGTATTACATTTTACAAGGGAGCCCACATCTGAAGAAAAAGCATGTCACGATATTAAGCAGACCTTACTAATTATAAAGGAAATTAGACTCTGTATTCTCTTGATAGATATTCTGACAGATAATTAACACACTGAGGAGCAGGCAACCTCACATTCTCTATAGATGAATCCTGCCATTCCCAAAGATGAGTATAACCCATTTTCCTTATGTGGGTTACTTCATGCTTTGCCTTGTTTCACAAGTTTTATGGATTTGTGTTTTCTTGCTAAATTTAGAAGAATTGACATTGCAGTATGACTTCCAAGAAAACCAGTATGGTCTTGTTAGCATGCCCTGCAGATCTCATGCCAGACGGACCAGAGAGGGGATGGCTCAGTGGGTAGAATGCATGTTGCCAAGTATATGAATGAAAAAAAGAAATATAAGGGAAAGGACATGGCTGCTCCCAAGAAGGGTGGAGGAGAGGGTTTATCATAGATACGAGGGAGAGTCCTGAATGGACATGTGTGAAAGACAAAAAGTGAAGTCCAGTTAAGGAAACCCCCAACTTGAAATGAAGGGCAGTCTGACCTGGAAAGTTAACTCAGGCCACTATCAGTTCCCTGGAATTTGCTAATCACCACAACTTTCCCTCACAAGGCCCTAAGATAGCTGGATACCAAGAATTGAAACTGCCCCTCCTGTTAGTGTGTCAGCAGGTGGTAAATAGAGTCCTTAAGAAACAAAGTTGTAACTCTGTTTTGCCCAGACAAGATTAATTAGCACACCTGGAGGCCCTAAGGTCTGCTGACCAGAACAGCAAGACCATCCTGCCTCAAGGCCTCCATGATGCTAGTCACAAACTCAACAGACAGGGGTCACAGTCCCACCCTAAGCTTGTGTTTTTTTTCCTTTAAAAGTAACCACGCCCAGAAAATGTTGCTTCTCTAGCCTGCATGCTGAGGGAGCCCATTTGCGCAAACGTATCCCATTCATTAAAGCCTCTTGCATGTTGCATCAACTGGACTGGACATTGAGTTCTTGGGGGTACCAACCGAAATGGGGAGACTCCTCATTTTGAGGGCCTTACATGTGAACATGACCAGTTTGAGCTGGGCTATGTGTGCAGAAGGGCATGAGAGGAAGAAGGGAGAGCAGGGAATCAGGTGCAGCAGCCAGGAGGCCAAAAGAACAAGAGGGTAGGGGTAACTAAAATGTCTGGATTACATAGGGAAGGTCCTCTTGGGGAAGTGCAGGCCAGATCCTATGCTGGAGACTTAAGGTAGAGGGCAGAGTATGCTAAAATCTATACCCAGTAACAGGTGGGGATTGAGGGATGCTGGCAAAACCTGGCAGCCAGATCAACTTTGATGTGTTACATAAGCACCTCAGATGTTTGTCCCTGAGGTCAGCAGCATGAGTTTAGTGTTTATATTGCTAGTACTGTGCAAGATAAGGGACACAGCAGAGTCTTAAGACCTTGCTATCTAGCTGGTTCAAGTAGATTCAGGGAGAAATCATGTCTCAACTAGTAAATAAGGTAGAGAGTGATTGAGAAAGAGAACTAATAAGTAAGGTGGAGAGTGATGGAGAGAGACACTCAGTATTAACCTTTGGCCCTACACCTTTACCTATGATCAACTACATCTGTAATACACACACATCTAAACACTTTTACATGCATACAAAACATAAAAAATAAATCAAGAAAAGTTGGATCCCAGGGAATAGTATAGAGATGTTTGATACCCAATTGTGATACTTATGAACAAAGCAGGAGCCATGAGACACAGTCATTATCCCAGATCTGTCACTAGTTGTCCCTCACAATGATAGGTATGGTACTTTTTGCTAGATAACTGGTAAAGCCAAAAAGAAAAGTACACTCTCTAGTGAGACAAGAACAGGTAGGAAAAGAGTTGTAGATTCTATAAAAATTGTGTGCATTTGTCTGTGTGTATGTTTATATTAGTATGTATGTGTGTGCTTCCGTGTGTGTGTGTGTGTGTGTGTGTGTGTGTGTCTGTACATTTACAATGCTATCCAAATGTATGTGTGTGTGTGTGTGTGTGTGTGTGTGTGTGTGTGTGTGTGTGTTACCTGTGTGGGTGTCTATACTTTCACAATGCTATTGAGTCATGTTTGGAAAAAATATAAAGTGCTCATCTTTAAACTATACTGACCCGCACTTGATCCTCAGAATGGGCCTAGCTGAGAGCTTTTCAGGATATAGAGATATAGAGATCACAACTCAAAAAACTGGGTGGATGGACATTTTCTGAAGATCAGATCCTGAAGCTAACTTCTGGACCACACACACACACACACACACACACACACACACACACACACACACACACACACAGGAACATCACACACAGGAACATTACACACTCTTCTCTCCCATATACAAAAGGTTGTGTTTTTATTATTATCAGCAGCAGCAGATGTGTGAAAGGCACAACATCAGAAGGATTTTGTCAGCCTGCAACCTTATGTTTACCTCACTGATTTCCTTCTATACCACTAAGTGACAAAGATGCTAAAACAGAAAGATAAGTCCATGAATTTTAAATAAATTGAATAATGACACAATATATTGGCTAAAGTGAATTGCCTCCCAGGATGTGTATTTTAAAGAATACAACACTCATTTTAATATATGAGTTGTAGTATATTTTTGATGAAAATTAGTCTTTTCATTCTGTGGTAAAATATGAACTATCTCATATGGTAATCTGTAAGGCCAACTTTCCTAAACATTACAGATTGTTTTCTGGAAATACATCCAGAAAGGTCAATATGCCAGAACTGATTTTGAACACAAAATATAAATTCCAGTGTTCTTGCAGGATACAGAAAACCTTAAAACACCCTCATAAATTACTCAGTTTTAGACAAATTAACCGAGACAAAATGTGAGAGTCAATCTTGAGGGAGAAAATCGAAGGAAATGATTTTTAAGTGACTCACACAGTGTCTTGAGGTAATTTTTAAACCCCTAACTGGGTGTTCAGAGATGAACCGGGCACATTTCTTAGCAGAGCAGAGCAAGACTAGAAAAACTGAGAAAAGCAGAAAATCAGCAATTTACTCCTAGAAAGATTGTGCAAACAAAGCGCAAAGAAACGTGTTCCCCTGTGCAGTGGCTCAGCTCTGAGGACAGGTCTCCACACAAGAACATCAGCAGTGTTTCTAGGGGCGTCTAAGCTGCTCCAAATTCCCGATGGAAGTAAAGTTGAAAATGATTATAAATGTTAGGTCCCAAGGTGCAGTTAATTGGGGTGACTGTCAGCATGCCAAAGCATGCTGGCCTCCAGGCTGAAGCATGCCAAAGCATGCTGGCCTCCAGGTGAAATTTGGCTTGGTAGTGGCTCCTTTCTGCTCTTCTCACCACAGCTGCCCTCTGCTCTGAAACTCCCAGCCTGAGGCCTTGGCTTCTGATTCTGGTATAAACCTGCCATTTGGCCACAGACTCTTGGTTCTCCTCCCAGTCATTGTGTTCTTGGCTGTCGATTGGTCGCTCCCTTACCCCTCTCTCTTCCCCTCTGCCTCGACCACCCGGCCCTCCTCCGCTCATGGCCTGGTTCAGCCTACAGGTTATATTTTGTCTACTATTTTCTTCCTTATTTGGGACTTTATCAGACAGCTCTGGCTGTACTCTCCTTCATAGCTACAATAAAACCTTCTCCTTAACCATACCCAATTCCATTTATAAAGGCAATGAGCCAATTGTGCAGATATCATAACCACGTGACAATAACTCTGAAGGCACAGTTACTTACTAAGATAAAATCAAACATCAGTGGTCATCAACTGACCTGACTGAACAAAACCCTTCCCTGTGATGTATACTACAAATACCTATTCTCACTAGAGCTGACTCTCTGTGTGTGTGTGTGTGTGTGTGTGTGTGTGTGTGTGTGTGTGTGTGTTTAGGGGGTGGGGGCTCACAAACGAACCTAGGGGGGAAAGAGATCAGCTAGACCAGGCACTGCTGGAGAGCTCACCCACATAGTGATGATGAGAGGAAGCTAGCAGACTGACCAACCTAACCACCACTCAGCGCTAGAACCCGGCTAAGAATTGGCCCACGCCAAATCTAGGAACTGTTGGAGAATGTGAAAGGGACTAATCTACTCTGGATTCAAAACATTAGAATCTCTGTGACACAAAATAGGAAAGGATATCCAAGAGGAGCCCATTACCAGTGGTACAGCAGAAACCAGAGGCTTGGAACCTGAATCGTGACTCATGGCAGTGAATAATTAAAAGTCAAGATGAATGGACTAAAGGGAAAAGTGTGTGACTCAACAGGCCATGCTACTGCTTCCACGACAAGATTTGTCTTCTTTGTGTGTGTGTGTGTGTGTGTGTGTGTGTGTGTGTGTGTGTGTGTTTTGTCCCTTTGTTTGGTTTGGTTTTTGTTTTTTCTCTTCAATGTGGTTTTGATTTGGAGGGAGAGGTTGCAAGAACAGAGTGCAGGTGTGAGGAGATGGGGGGATAAGTGGGATCAGAATGCATGAAGGGAAATCCATAAAGAATCAATGGAAATCAGAAGAAAAAGAAATCTCCCGGTCTCTATCAAAGAGTTTTAAAATTCATCTACATGTTTGCATGATTCATCAGGTCTGACTCACTACTCGGTTTGAGACTTAACCTATTTAAGCCTCAGTGTGTCCTTCTGAACAAGGGGCTAACATTTATTATCTGTTGTTAAGGAACAGCAGACAAAGTCATCAGGTGAAAATGTGCACAGATAGCATGTTTATTTTTCAGGGCAAGCATTTTGTCAACAAGGAAGTTATGCACAGAATTAGCTAATTAGAGTCTCCTCCATGAATTCAGTCCTGGGGACAGAAGAGCAATGCAGACATGAGGCCAGTATTTCTGGAGATGGGGCAGGCTGAGCAAAGCTCTCATGCTTGCTCCTGTGTTTCAGATCACTTCTCGATGTAGCACAAGTGTCTCTAACAGGACAGGAACGTTTGAGAGGGCAAGAGGGTGAAATTTGGCTTGGTAGTGGACTGTCGATGTGGCAAAGTCTCTCTGATTTCTACAGCGTCGCACAGAAGAGAAAGGCCCTCCTCCTCCCTTCCTCTTCTCTCCTGCTTTTACTTTTCTTTTCTGTTCCTTGTCAAATGTCCTGCATTAAACCCAGGAGTTATTTATTTGCCCCTGCTCTTTACTAAGAACTTTTACTTTACAGATAGTTGCAAGGGAACTTGAAAAGTTCCAAGGAGAACTTTATTGTCTGGGTACAAGCATCTCAGCCAGGAAGCCTAACAATATTGGAGCTTTATGTCAGTCTCCACAGGAATATATGAACATACTTGTCTTCTATTAATATTTTATTTATTTTGCTGCTGTGTGTCTCAAAGCTATATCATTCTGATAGGAAATAAATTAAATGAAAATATCAGGAAGTCGTTGGACAGTTTCTGAATGGAATGTATGTTTATTTGTGCAGATACTTTTGGCAATTAGTCATTCTAGCAAGTCAATTTTTCTTGAGCAGTCTTAAAAGTAATTTAAATCTCTGTCCATAGAGATAAGAATTTTTATCATTGAAATCAATATATATCATCTTATTAACTCACAGCATGTACCAGAAATTTTGAAGAATTACTTATTAAGTGCTTACAAGAAAAATAAATTTACCAAATATATATGCAACTTATGCCTTTCCCTTGGTTTTCTAAATGAAAACCAATCATTATAATTCAAGAAATAAATTTCTATACAGTGTGAATATTTTATAACAGTTATGATAGTAGTGAACATATACACAAGTCTTTTAAAGATAGGATCTCTCTGTCTCTCTGCGTTCTCTCTCTCTCTCTCTCTCTCTCTCTCTCTCTCTCTCTCTCTTTCTTTCACTCTAGTATAATCTGGCCTAGAATTTACTATATAACCCATGATGCCCCTGTACTCATGGCAGCCATTCTGCCTCCATTTCTCAAGTGCTGCGATTCCATATGTGAGTGAAAACAATTGGCTTTACATCTTTCTGAGCCCTGAAAGTGGAGTTCAGGCTATCATTTTCCTATTTAATGCCCTCCTATCTGGTACTCAGCATTTTCTCAAAGTGAGACAAGACTCTCTTAACCATTATCCTCGGCCTTTCATCATTCGTGGCCTGTGGCAGGCTACATTCAAAGCAGAAAGTATTTTTTGACTTTCCAGGCATCATGTTCTCCTAAGCAGTTGCACTTTCACTCTTTTCTCAGTTCTCCTCTAAATCGATCTTCCTATGCTCCCATCTGATTGTGTGTGTTGCTTAGAATTCTCTAATGACTTCATCACATGTGTACAAGCTTCTACCAAATGTGTGAGGGCCATGGCCCATGTACACAAAATCATTCCCATCTTCCCCTTCTTTCTACTTCATTTCACTCCATACCCTGATTAGTGGCCTCAATATTATCCCTACCCAAACTCATTCTCAAAAGCATTGACACATTAAATAAAGGAAAGTAGCTTTATACTCCTCTTTGACCAACCAACAAGAAAGTGCATTCATGAAAATGGCATTACACTTGAGGTCTCAAATTGACTGTAATGGTCTTTTTTTTTTTTTTTTTGGTTTTAGAGGATGCTCTTTTTCTGAAATGCAAGCCAAAAGGGATGGTCAGCTCATTGCTCCTCAACTTCTCTGAGCTAGCTAGCAAGTTTTCACCCTAGCCTCTGACTCCTGAGTCTTATTGATAAACAGAAAGAGACTTAGTTAACAACTACATTGGTGGCAGCCACAGGAGGTAGATACAACAGGACATAAAGTCTCTCTGGGCTGATGACTGAGAAGCCAGTAACTGTGGAGCTCCAATTATTGGCTAAAACATCAGCAGATTTGGATGCAGCCACTCTGTCCATGGAAAAGCAACAATACAGCCTGGAATTACAGGTAACCTTAGGAAGTGTGTAGAAATGAACTGGAGGACTCCATCTGGATGCAGAATGAGGATGTTAGTTTTATAAATAATGGTTTTGGGGAAGAAATGTTTAGCTTTTCTATATTTCCTAGGCAACCACATTTATTATCACAGCTCAATGATTTGCTCTACCCCTTGAAATATATGTGATATTTTATAGCACTATAACAGCAATAGTTCTTTAGTTAATATTTACCCAAATGTTTTCATTTTTATGTTAACATTTAAATAGTTTTTTAAAGATTAAAAAAGTGAAGTGTGTGTCTCTCTGAGTGCACTTGTGTATATATGTGTGTGTGTGTGTGTGTGTGTGTGTGTGTGTGTGTGTGTTTGTGTCTGTATTTGCTTCTAAGGGTAGTTTTCTGAGGAGGCCAGAAGAGGAATTAAGATCTTCTATGGAGGTACAACTTGTTGAGGAAAGTTTCTGCCTTTTTTTCTAGCCTTTTCCTGGTCTTTTTTCTAGCCTTTTCCTATGCTTTCTGCCTGGCTATTGGCCAAACAGTGTTTTATTCATCAACCACCAGGAGAAACATATATGCAGAAGGACATTCCCATCAAGAGGTTATGGGGCTCCCTATGTGAGTCTAGACATTCCAATTTGGGTCATTTTCATGAATAGTACCTGTTCTTAATTACTAACCCATCTCTCTAGCCCCATTCAATGGTTTTGCAAAACATTTCTTTTCATGAAGTAAACGTATAGGTTCAAAATACAGTTGAAAACAAGATGCCATAATTGGAGTAGGAACTCATGCAATATGTAATACTGCCGAGGAGGACAAAAATACCCAAGACCCTTACAGTAAAAATTCTATCGGTCTTAATAATAAAAACCCAGAGCCAGATATTGGGGTAAATGCTGAAAGATCAGAAAAGCAGTCAGACAAAAAAGTTCTTATCACTACCAAATCCTCAGACCAAAAGAGGGCTGAACTCCTCTCGTTTCCCACCTTATATTCCTCTCTCTGCTCAGCCATATCACTTCCTGTCTCCACTTTCCTAGTGCTTCTGATTAAAGTGCAAGGGGTGAGAGGAGGTAGAAGTATTTGAGAGAGAGATGGCACATGGCAGAATGCAAACTAAACAGAAATGTCATAATGGGTATCTAAGACCTTTCTCTTCTATGTAGAGGACAAATATTTGATTCGTTACTCTCCAAACCACTATTAAAAACTGAATACAAATAAAGTTTTTAATAGTTAGATTTGCGTGTGTGTGTTCAGTTTATTTGACATGTGAGGCAGCCCTCCTCAGGATGGTGAATGATGAGGCAGAGGCTAGAATGTGTCAGCAGTGAGGATCCATCCTTTGCTTCCACGTAAGGAGAGCTGCCTTTACTTTTCTTTATCCTCAGTACCCTACTATCTGACCCTACTAGGTTCTCTATCCACACTTTAAAGTGCAAGGAAATCCCTGGGCATGAGGCCTGCCCTGAGGGGTGATTCAGACACCCACAGCTGGACACTGTACAGACACTGGGAGACTTTGCAGCACTTGTTATTAAATGCTGTGGAAGATGAGGCAGGAAGACTGTAAGAGCTAGAGGGGTTGAAGGACACAAAGAAACAGTGCCTTCACCACACAGCCAGACTGGCACACACATGAACTCATAGATTATGGCAGTGTGCACAAAACCTGCACAAGTCCAAGCCAAATGGGATCCCAGCACCAAGGAGGGGAAGTGTACAGGGATTCCCACCTTTAACCAAGAAGCTATTTGCAATTGTTACCCACCAGCCAAGGGGGGAAAAAATCAGTTTTCTACACTGGAGTGTCACTGGCAGTATCTGGGTTTTAAATTGAGTTCCTTTCTACGGATAAGTATACAAGATCTCAGAGTGATAAAATTGATCAACACTCATTATTTTCTGTACTACCTATGTCTGTTGTTACTTGGGCAGGTTATTTAAACTCCAACAGATGTTGCCACTAACAGGGCGTGATGTGATAGCTTTGATCAGTTTCCTGAGCTTGCAACTTCAGGGCAATCCAGAAGGCAATGCATCCTCCAGGCCCACCATTCTGGGAAGCCATTAGCAAGCTCCACAGAGATAGTTAGAGTTCTGGTTTTACTCATTCCTATAATGCAATATCACTTTTAATTTTATTTTCATCCTGCATCACCACCCCTCCTCTTACCCCTGCCCTCTGGAAATTAATTCAGAGATTATACCTACAAATAAATACCATTTCAAAGTTTTCTTTAGAACAAACTCAAACTATCACAATGCATTTTCTAACAGCTTAAGTACAATTTTACTTACACTTGAAAGAAAAATCTTCTACCTACTCATCCATCCTTCATTATTTTTAGAAAACTTTTTCAGAACTGTAAAATTTCAATATTCTTAACGTGACTTTTATAGCTAACTCTATGGTCACAGTAGATTAAATATAATTTTTATATTCAACCCTTAGATAAGGTGTTTTCTAAGCTTGCAAAAATAGCAAATATAAATGCTATGTCTGCACTGAAAAATTTAAACACCTGCCTCCTGCCTCTGCACTGAAAGGATAGGACCTAGTGGGAATTTCAGCTGACAGTAGTGTCATCAATGGGTTCATCCATGATCGTCTTTCCATCTTTATTTTCAGTGTATGCATTTAGTATTTGATAATCATGAGAGCAAACATTCAGAATTATGTCCTTTGTGTGAAAATGTCTTTCTTTTATCAAATAGTAAGGAATAATAAAATAGTGACAGAAAGCCTTTGAATTAAAATAATTTCTTATAAAAATTTGCATCCACTTTTGCATATTCCCTTGCTGTTAATCTTATAATTACCTAATACGTCTGTCAGTTTTAATCAAAAATTTTAATTTAGGAGATTATTTAAAATTCACTGTGTTTTAGAAACTTAAAAGTTGCTATACGCCTCCATTTGTTTAGGTAGAATTGGTTGCCCAGTGAGGTGAGTCGGAGAAATGAATTTCTCAGTGGTGAAGGTAGGGATCTCACCTAGAAAAGCATATGTATCAGTAGAGGAGGTTGCTTAGAATTGGCTCATCACTCTTGTGGCAAAATTTAGTTCCACTTACTTACACAAACCCTGTGTCTGTGGAGAATAGGAATTCTTAGGCAAAACTATTCAATACATGCATCTTCAACCCCCTTCCTTAGTAATATATATATACATATATGTACATATGTATATATATATAATTATATATAATGTATAATATGTATACATATATATATTATATATGGTGATTACACACACTCAACTGGAATTAAAGGCTTGAGTCATTTGAAGTTTTCTGTTGCATATGTGAGGAATCTGAGTGAGGCAGAAAGAAGTATAAATAAAAGAATCTGAAACTTCCTTTTTATTATAATTGTTCACTATTTTTAAAAGATTTATTTTATAATTATATGTATGGTTTTTATGATGGCATGTATGTCAGTACATCACATGCATGCAAGTCCCACAGAGGCCCGAAGAGGGTATTAGATCACACAGAACTGGAGTTACAGGTGTCTTAACTGCCATGTGGGGGCTAGGAACTGAATTTTGGTGCTTCACCAGAGCAACAGTACATTTTTCTTTTCTTTCTTTTTTTTTTCAATTGACTGGAAATTTCACATTATGCACCCAAATTCCAGTCCCTCTGCTTTCACCTCTCACCCTGGTAGTACCACCCACCCCCCGCCCAAAAAAAAAAACCCTTAAAAGACATAACAAAAACAAGATAAAGATAAAAAGAACTCTATAATAACAAATAAAAATACAAATAAGAATATCAATTTCAAATATAAAACAACAAACAAACACAAAACACCATTTTGCTCCTCCATCTTTGCCTCTCCGTTGCTTCCTAAATGGTTTTAGTGGCACTGGGAGCTTTGAATCATGCAGCAGACTCTTGTCCAGACAGTGTTCCTTGCATATGTTCATTGTGTAATGTGTTGTAGGTCAGGTTCAAGGCTTTTGTCCTCAGGCATGCTGTAAGTCTCCACAGAAACTTCTAGGACATCTCATTGTTATCCCAAGCTGTGTAGATCATGTAACCATGTATCTGCATTCTAGGACATCATAGATGGGGTAGATATTGGGGTGTGCCAGCTCAAAGCCGTAGGTGTGTACCTGGGCGGCTGCTGAGTTGGTCAGTCACACATGCTGGGACCAACCCCTTCATGTGAGGGCAGGGCCAGGGCCAGTTTTCCTCTGTTAGAATAATCTGGGTCCATTATTCTAGGGCTGACCAGGGGCTGGATTGGTTCTCTGGTGAAGAGGGAAGGCTCTCCTGTGCCAGTAAGGGTCAGACCAGCTCAGTGAGACCCTCGAGTTTCAACTCATAATTCAACACATGGATCACATAGTTCCTTTGATAACATGGACAACGGACATCAACACAGACCCCAGCTGCACCAGGACCAGGGATCCAGATATTGCCATTAGCAGCAGCTTAGGCACCGATGTCCATGGCCCTGGGTGGCAGTGTAAACCTCCCATCAGAATGGGCTGGCAGCAGTGTGGTTCCCAGACTCTAACATGGTCCCAGGTAGAGATAGAAACCTTGATAGTCAAATGGCCCCTGATGGTATCAGGAGCCACAGACTTCTGAAAACACATCCTGACTGTGGTAGGACCCTGACATGGCTCCCTGTCATAGCTCAGCCCCAGATGTCAACATAGCTTTGGGTTGCAGTGCAGGTCATGCCAATATGCATGACCCTGGCAGCAACATGATCCTTGGGCACCAACATGGCCTCAGGTTTTGGCCAGTTCTTAGTCATCTATATCACCTTTGGTGGAAATCTGAGTCACAGACATTGATATGGACCCTGGTTGCAGTGGAGTTGTAGACTGGGGCATGGCCCTCAGCTGTAGCTCAAGCCAGGAGATCTCTATGGCTCTGGATCACTCAGGTTGGAATGGCTCCTGAGGAGGCATAGCCCTCAAGAACCAATGTGAACACATGTGACCATCTGAATCCCTGGCAACCTCATGGACTTTGGTAGTAACAGAAACCATGGACATCAAGACAACTACAACTGAAGTCAGGGCCATCAACCCAGACATGTGCGTGGCAGCAGCCCAGGACCAAACATCACTATGGCCCCAGATGGGAAGCAAGCCTTCCTCAACAGCCAGGATTTCAGCACCTTCACCTCGACAGACTGGCCTTTCTCCACAGGGCATGAACCTCTCACTCTCTTTCTTCCATATCCCTCCAATCATTTGCTCACCACAATGGTGCCCACCTACCTGAGGTGGCAAAAAAGAACCTTAGCTTCATCCTTTTAGGCCAGGGAAAACTACCCTGTCCAGCATATGTGAGTCCATCACTGCTGCTAAGAGGTATTTTTTAAATCTTTTTGTTACCTTAGTGAAAGTGCCTGCATGTTTGTATGTGTTCCATGTGTGTGTCTGCTATCCCTGGACGACCAAAGAGGACATTTGATTGCCTGAAAATTGAATTACAGGTAGTCACAAGCCACCTGATGTTAGAAAAGAACCTGTGTCCTCTGCTACAGAGAGCATCAAGTGCTCTCCAGCCCCCATTCCCGTATCCTGATACACCCTTATTACTAAAACTGACTTCATTGTATGTGTGTGTTTGTATGCATGCATGTGCACACATGTGTTTCTCCCTTAAGCTTCTGTTGGACATGTGGTTTTCAGCCCCTTTTGTGATTCCTTTCATTTTATTCTACATTCTAGTATATTGCCGGCTCTTTAATCTCTTAGTAGTCAAGAATCCTTACTTATTAGTTGAGAAATATATCAGCATGGATGATTTGTTATGGTATTCCTGCCCTATTCTGGAATTCTCACATGATGACAGTTTTCTTTCTGGAACATCTCAGAGGGAGAGATGACAGATAATGCCCCAACATTGCCCTGTGTACTACAGATCTATGGCCACATCTTACTGAACCCTTCCTTTCCTGGGCTTCCTCACTCAGCACTCTATTCTTTGTCATGTTATCCCCCCTGCCTTCTCTTGATTTTTAAATAGAGTTTCTGCTTTTTTATTTTCTTAAGTAATTTGGATCATTCAAGGCTTAATTTGAATCTCCCCTTTTTTTTAAAATTACTTTACATGGTTTTTCTTCACCATACCAGTAGTTAAATTTTTATAAGCATTGTGATGCTATCTTGACATCTGAACATTGTTATCCAAACTAGTAATTTATTAAAGCAAAAAGTTAAGAAACACTGCAAAGATAACTTTATCAAACTGGCGTTCTTAGCTTCATTATATATTTGACATTTTATACCTTTAAATTTGTTCTTTGACAGTTTTATTCATGTACATAGTGTGTTTTGTTATACTCATGTCTTCCCTCTATCATCTCCCTCCCACCACCTTGTCAATCACCCTTTCTCTTACAAAGGTCTTTCTCATATTCTTTGTGTTTTGATTTGTGACTCAATGGGCTTAACAAGGGCCATACAATCACATAGCCTACTGAAGGAGACAAGGCATCAGTGCTCTTACCCAATTTTGAACACTAGGAGCTATAATACCGATGGGCTGGCAAAATATGGCCTTGATATAATAGCATCATGACAGTTGTGTTTGTAACATAATATTCTCTGGTTGCCTTTGAAGCTTACTCCACAGGAGGAACTCATGACAGGGTCTATAAACATACACAAAATCTTGTGGTTGAGAAGGTTGCAGTCTGTATACGAAAACTTAGTACTGTTTTTTGTTTAAATTGACATGGCTGCCCCACTGCTAAGTATTTATGTCTATATCCATAGATAAGCACAGCTCTCATTCTTAGTCAAAGAGCATCTCTCGGCAGTGAATTGCAGTGTATGTGGACACTCATACTTGCTATGGCTGATGAGAATAAGCACTGGGTAAGTGCTCAGGAGACTTAGACCACTGCCTTGGATGCTCATAGGTTGCTGTGGAAGAGGGTTTGGAAGAATGTAGGCGCTACATGACAACGTGTATAACAGAGTCGTTCAATTACAACCACACAGGAGCTCTGGTTGCCTAACTGAACCTGTCAATCATCAATCATGAATCAAGGAAGGGTCACACAGCACACTCCTTGCTGCTGTCCTATTAGCTATTGAAGGATTCTTGGGGAAAGGAACTCATTGACTTCAGTTATGTGCCCATAGGTAATTGTGCTCCAATGCCTAGTGGTAAAATTTACTTTGAAAGGAAATATTTTAAGCATGCACATCTCAAAATTGGCCTAATATTCTTGAATAATATGTTGCTCAATCATTCTATATTACTATAGTAGTGATTCATAAATCTCTGACTCTTAGCTTTCAAAGTTGGTTATTGAAAAAGCATAGAAAAAGAGAACAACTGTTAACGTCTCCATCCAATAGCCTCTGAACTGGACTTTTAATCTATGTGGCCTTTTGTTTGTCCTATCATTTATGCAATATTGGGTTTCTCATGGTCACAGTGGATAATTCATTAGTAGTTTACTTTGTAGAGTTTTACTATTATAATTATATACTACATAAAGATATATATATATATATCAGTTTTTGAATTTTGAATTACTATATATTACATAGTTTATATAAAACATACATGTACATATACACTGACAAGCCAATTTCTTATGGTGGAGCATAACTCTAACATATTCCAAAAGTATCTTAATTTTCTATTGCTATGAAGAGATGCCATGAGCACTTGACCATTGCAACTTTTATAAAAGAAAGCATTAATTGTGTGCTTGCTTATACTTTCAGAGGTTTAATTATCTGAAATTCTCATCACAGCAGAGAGCAGAGAGTGTGACTGCATACATGTCACTGGAGAAATAGCTAAGAGCTACATCTGGAGCTACAAGCTCAGAGAGAGGGAAATGGGAGGGAGAGGAAGAGAGAGGGAGAGAGAGCGAGAGTGAAAGGAAGGGGGGAAGAGAGGTGAGAGGAGAGGGGGGATGAGAGAGAGACAGAGAGAGAGAGAGAGAGAGAGAGAGAGAGAGAGAAAGGAGACCTGGGTCTGGCCTTGGATTTTGAAACCTGAGTCCACCCTTAGTGTCAAATTCCTCCAACAGTGCCACATGTACTCTAACAAGGCCTCACTTTCTAAGCATTGTAATCCTTTTATACAGTTTCACTCCCTGGTTACCAGGCTTTCAAATATATGATCCTATGGGGGACATAATCTTTCAAATCCCCACATTTTTAAAGAAACATTATAAAAATCTGGGTGTGACTTACATACTACAGCACTTGATGGAAGAAATGTTTACAGCTAGACTCAGCTACACAAGACTGTGTCTCACGAGAAAAAAAGCATATAGAATAACTATAAAAGTGCTGAAATATACTTTTTAATACTTCAAAATCAATCAGAATTCTCATTTTCAAGTTCACTTCTTAATAATACCTTCATAGGTAATTTTTGTTGCACGGGAGAGCAATCTGCATATCATATATCACCTATAATAGAGCACTTGACTGTGTTAATGCAATGCCTAACTGTAAATGTCTATAAATACAAATGAGGTGTTTAAATGTGAAGATCTTGTGGATATATGGCAATTCCTATAATTATAGCATCATTATACCTGCCTACATTGCACTGAATAGTTAAAGTTACAACTGTCCCTATTATTGGGAAAGTAATAACAATTATAACTGTAAAATGAAGTATTAAGAAGCTTAATACTCAATTTGAAGGCAGATGAACTACAAATGCAATGAAAACTGAACCCATAAAATTCATACGGTTAACACACATATGCTGCATATAGACACTAAGGAATAAGAGGAGAACTGTGGCGTTTACATGACTCCTTTCCAGACGCTTCCATTCCCATATTTGAGTAGCTTCATTGTTAGTATTTATTATCCATGAATCATTGTGTGTGTGTGTGTTTGTGTGTGTGTGTTTATGTGTGTGTTTGTGTGTTTGTGTATGTGTGTTTGTGTGTATGTGTGTGTTTGTGTGTTTGTGTATGTGTGTTTGTGTGTGTTTGTGTGTGTGTGTTTGTGTGTTTGTGTGTGTGTATTTGTGTGTGTTTGTGTGTGTTTGTGTGTGTGTTTGTGTATGTGTATGTGTTTGAGTGTGTATTTGTGTGTGTATTTGTGTGTGTGTGTTTGTGTGTGTATGTGTTTGTGTGTGTATTTGTGTGTATGTATTTGTGTGTGTGATTGTGTGTGTGCTTGTGCATGTGTGTTTGTGTGTATTTGTGTGTATGTTTTTGTGTATGTATGTGTGTGTGTTTGTGTTTGTGTGTGTTTGTGTGTGTGTGTTTGTGTGTGTGTGTGTGTGAGTGTGTGTGTTTGTGTGTGTGTGTGCATCCATAGAAGCCAGAAGTTGGTATCAAGTGCCTTCCTCAATCCCTTTCTACCTATTTTTTAAGGCAATCTTCATTGGACCTAGTTTACTGCTTTGGCTTTGTTGGCGAGCATGCTCTGGAGAGCCTCTTATCTCTGCTTCCCCATGCTGGGATTATAAATATGAAGTGTCTGGCTGCATGCATAGGTACTTGAGAATTGAACCCAGGTCCTGAAGTGTGCAAACATTTTACTCACTAAGCCGTCTCCCCATCTCTCATTTCAACATTTTTAGAGGCATGCATTTACTCCGATTAAAGGGATAAAAGTGTAAATGAGGCAGATGCCTTTCAGTTTATTTGTATTGAGGTCAATGGCTTAGAAACCTGAGAAAAATACATCTTTGACTTTTACATATAAATGTTCATCTTTTAAATCTGTGCCAGGTAACTCACCATCATTTCGCAGAGTGAGTGGTGTAGGAGGACTGAGCACCCGAGCATTCGTCACAGCATTTTTCACCAGACAAATATAGCTGCCAACATCTGATGTTTGCACTTTAGAAATATAAAGGTTGCCTGTCTCTTGGGATATGAACCGCCGGCTGTCCTCCGCCACAAAGGAGGGGAACTCGTTAAAGACCCAGCTATAGATGATCTCTGAAAACACACAAAATTCAGTTGTTAAATAATACATATTACATAACTAACAGTCAAAGCTCAAACTACAGGGCTTCACAAAATGTTCTTTACATCCAAGGCAACATGTATTTGATCTACAAATAATTTAGTATGTTATATTAAAAGCATGGTTCGAACTTATGGCAGTGGGAAAAAGTCACATATTTCTCAGAGATTCTCTGCATTTACTCTTTTCCCCTATAATTTTAAAGTGTATTAAACATGTGCTTGATATTAAGAATTGTGATAACATGCAAGTTGAAAATTGAAGAGATATTCATTTTTCTTCTGCATCAGCTTAATGGGTTGATGAATTTAATGGGTTATCAAAGCATATGAGAGTGTATAAAGAGATGGCAGTATCTCTTTATGGAAAACATGGGAGATATATGTTTAATCCTGCTGATCCACATAGTCTTTCGATTTAGGAGATAGCTGGAATTTATTTATTACTGGTTTGTTCATCAAATACTGATTGTGGATTACCTTAGTCATCATTCCGAAGAGTAAAGGAAAATGTCACAATTTCTTGGGGCTATCCATCTAATGAGGAGAAAGCAAGATTATAATGATGACAGGGGATGAAGAAAGATAGAGGAAAGTATCTGCACTGAGCTGAAGAGTGGCCAGACTTAAAAAGAACCTGGGGGTTGTATTTTAAACAGTCTCTCTGGCTCTGACAAATTAATGATAGGAAAAGAGCAAACAGAAGGAATACAGACACAACCACAGAAAACTGGTTGTAATTAGTTACAAATGACATTGCTTCTGCGTGACAGTGGCTATAAGCTATAATGGTAGTGAGGAGCCATAGGCTCTTGATTGTGTAGAGAGCATTCAAGAGAGCAGGAACAGAGAGACACTCAGCAGGTGAGATCATTGCTGTCTTGTAGTGACTTCAGTGGGTTCATAGTATACACATTGTGTGGCTCATAAATGCCTGTAACTCAGGTTCCAGAAGATTTCACACTCTCCTCTGGTCTCTTCCGGGTACCTGCCTTCACATGTACACACACACACACACACACACACACACACACACACACACACACTCATATACTCACACACCACACACAGACAGACATATGTCTGTATAAATAAACAAATTTAAAATAAAAATATGGTAAAGAATTAAGAAAAAGATCAGTCATGATAAACAGGAAAATGCAAAGATTAAGCACTTGGATTTAATTAACTGAGCCGTGTAGGAGAGAACATACATTCATCTCTTCTAGATGGGACAAGGATAAAAAGCAAGGTTCTTTAGAGATGTTGACACAGGAAAATTGTTGCTTTAACCATCAACCCCCAAACTGACACAATATCAATTATGCAATTTTATGCAATTTGAACTCAAAAAGGAAGGCCTTTAAATGTGAAGACAGGGACATTGAAATCTCAGTTATCTCCAAATTCACCTATGCTATACCTGGAAGAAAAGATCCCACAGTCTCCTTTTTGCAGAGTTACTTGTTTGCCAAGGCAAGTTAATTAAGGCTTTAAAAGGCCCAACTTGTTATTATAATATATCCTTGGAATTATGAAGATTCGCTTTATATTGTCTTTTTCTTTATTCCTTTTAATCACCCTCTGTTCTCTCCTTATCCTATCATAGATTATTAAAAGTCAGTTCTAATCTCCTCTATTTACTTCAAAATGGGGAACCTGGCTTTGAGCCAACATTTTAGATGTTCAAGGAGATTTGAAAATACTTAAGGAGACAAAGCTCCAACCAGACAGCTCACATCACTAAGGGAAATATTCAGCATTGGGATCTATTGGCCAATGTGGCCCTATATAAAATCCCCCAAACAATCCAGGATATCACCAAGGCTACTTGTTGTCCATAAACTGATGGCAAGGCCCTATTCCAGAAGACAACAGCTACAGTCACTGAACACAGAGAAGACAAGCTGGTGCCTACCTAGAGCCTTTACACCAACTGGCTAGTGTTCATGGCACTAGAGGGTACATATTCTGTACACTACCAGAGAAGAAATGTATAAATACCAATCCATTTACAAACCCATGGTATACAATAGTGTCTGTCTGCACAATATATGCCTGATAGTGCAATAGTATCATAAAAGTTGTTGGAGTAACCAACCATAATATTCACTCCATAAGATGGAACCCTTGCTAGACAGTGCTCTCGTGGCCAAGAACATGAGACTACATAGGACATGGTCTAGGAGAAAAGCGAAATACTATTGCTCTGCTAAAGGAACATTGCAATAAATGAACTCCTAATGCATTCTGCTATACTTACAGATCATCCTGCTTAGACTTCATCAGAGAAGCTTACTTCTACAGTAATTAGGAACAAATACTGAGATTCACTGATATAAAATGTTCAGAGAGTGAGACACCCTGGGACATTCAGTCCTAAATGGTTTATCTCCTTCAATCGTTTTCCACAGGGCTCAGTGAACTGTGCAAAAGTGGAAGGGGAATGCTGTAAGAGACAGAGGGAATAAAGAAAACCAAGGGAGCATGGTCTTCCAGGCAGAATGGGACTGGCACATTTATGAACACACAGAGAGTGTGTCAACGCTCACAGAACATATACAGATCTACGCCTGATGGAATCCCAGTTTTTAAAGGGAAAATGACACAGATACAAGCCCCCATCACTAACACAGAACCCAATTATTAACACTCACAAAAGAAAACTTAGATTTCTCTAATAAAGTCTCATTGGCTATATGAAGCAAACCTAAGGGTAGGCTCTGCTCCCAGACACAAATAATCAAGAAAGACAAACTCAGTAACTCAGTGGTATCTTTGGAGGTTTTTATTTTTACCTTATGGAACTTTTGCTTATGAATTATAGCTTTATTCTCTATCTTTACTTAAATTAGAAGCAATCTTGTTTTACATATCAATCCCATTTCCCTCTCCCTCCCATGCTCCCATGCCCTCTACCAAATCCCCATCCAATCCCCTTTCTGCTCCCCAGGGAGGGGGAGACCTTCTATGGGGGGGTCATCAAAATCTGTCACTTCATTTGGAGCAAGACCTAGGCTCCCCCCCGCCCATGTGTCTAGGCTGAGAGAGTATACCTTTATGTGGAATTGACTCCCAAAGTCCATTTGTACTAGGGATAAATACTGATCTACTACAAAAGGCTGTAGATTGCCCAGGCTTCCTAACTGACATCCAAGTTCAGAGGGCCTGGTTTGGTACTATGCCAATTTTCCAGTTCTCAGTCTGGGGTCCATGAGCTCTCCCTTGTTCAGGTCAGCTGTTTCTGTGGGTTTCTCCAGCATGGTCTTAACCACATTACTCATCACTCCTCCTTCTTTGAAACTGGATTCCAGTTCAGTTCAGTACTTAGCTGTAGGTGTCTGCTTCTGCTTCTATCAGCTACTGGGTCAAGGTAGTAATCAATATCATTATTGGGGAAGGACATTTAATATAACCTCTCCACTATTGCATAGATTGTTACTTGGGGTCATCCCTGTAGGTCTCTAGACATTTCCCTAGTCCAAGATTTCTCTTTAAACCTATAATGGCTCCCTCTATTATGGTATCTTTTTCCTTGCTCTCCTGTATTCTTTTCCCTGAATTAACTTTCTTGCTCCCTCATGCCCACCTCTCCCCTCCTCTTTGTCTTAACTCCCTCTCCCCTCCCTATATGCTCCAAATTTTCTCAGGCAATTTTGTCCCCTTCCCCTTTTCCGGGGGGGCATGTATGTCTCTCTTAGGGAACTCCTTGTTTCCTACCTTATTTGGAGGTGTTGATTGTAGGCTGCTAATCCTTTGTTCTATGTCTAATATCCATAAAACTGAGAACATACTATGTTTGTCTTTTTGTTACATAATCAGGATTGTTTCATCTAATTCCATTCATTTGCCTGCAAATTTCAAATTCCATTATTTTTTTCTGCTAAGTAGTTACATTGTGTAAATGTAACACATTTTCTCCATCCATTCTTCAGTTTAGGGGCATTCAGATTGCTTCCAGGTTCTGGCTATTACATATAATGCTGCTATGAATATTGTTGAATAGATGTCCTTGTTGTATGAATGTTTATCCTTTTCATCCTTTGGGTATATGCCTAAGAGTGGCATTGCTGGATCTTGAGGTAGACTGATTTCCAGTTTTCTCAGGAACCACTATACTGATTTCCGAAGTGGCTGTAAAGCTTTGCAATCCTACCAACAATGGAGGAGCATTCTCCTTTCTCCACATCCTCTCTAGTAAAAACTGTCATTGGTGGGTTTTTTTTTTTTTTTTTTTTTTTCATTCTGACAGGAGCAAGATGGTTATCTCAGAGTTGTTTTGATTTGCATTCCCCTGATGGCTAAGGATGTTGAGCACTTTCTTAAGTGTCTTTCAGCAAATTTAGATTCCTCTATTGAGAGTTCTCTATTCAGTTCTGTACCCAGCTTTTTAATTGAATTATTTGGTGTTTGGATAACTAGTTTCTTGAGTTCTTTGTATATTTTGGAAACCAGCCATCTGCCAGGTGTAGGGTTGGTGAATATCATTTGCTATTCTATTGGCTGTCATTTATCTGTTGACTGTGTCCTTTGCCTTACAGAAGCTTTTCAGTGTCAGTAGGTCCCATTTATTAATTGTTGATCTCAGTGTCTGTGCTACTGATGTTATGTTCAGGAAGCAGTCTCCTGTACCAATTTGTTCAAGGGTACCTCCCACTTATTTTTCTAAGAGGTTCAGTGTGGCTGGATTTATGTTGAGATCTTTGATCAATTTAGACTTTTGTACATGGCAATAGATATGAATCTATTGGCAGAATTCTACACACCCACATCCAGTTGTGCCAGCACCATTTGTTGAAGATGCTTTCTTTTTTCTATTGTCTAATTTTAGCTTCTTTGTCAAAATTTAATTGTTTATAAGTATGTGGTTTATTATCTGGGTTTTCAATTGGATTGCATTGGTCTTCCTGTCTAGTTTTGCACCAGTACCAAGCTGTTTTCAGGACTATAGCTCTATAATAGAGTTTGAAGTCAGGGATGGTGATGCCTTTGGAAGTTCCTTTATTACAAGGTTGTTTTTGGATATCCTGATTCTTTTGATTTTCCATATAAAGTTGAGTATTGCTCTTTCAAGGTCTGTGAAGAAATATGGTGGGATTTTGATGGAGATTGCATTGAATCTGTAGATTGCTTTTGGCAAAACTGCCATTTTTACTGTGTTGATCCTTTCTAGCCAATTGCATGGGAGATCTTTCCAATTTTTTTTTTTTGGTATCTGCTTTAATTTTTGTCTTTAAAGACACAAGGGTTGTCCATGTGTGCTAATGTGTGTAGCCTAGCATCTGTGTGTCTTGTGCTTTTCCTTTTGCCCTTTCTTATGCTTTCTTGCTTATCCATCCTATCATACTGGCTTTTTGTTTTTATTTTACATTATTTTTATCCATTATTTATCTTCTTGTTTATTTTTTCATAAGACAGGGAAGGAAAGGTTATAGATTTGGGTAAGTGAAGAAGTGGGGTGGATTTATGAGGCACTCCATAATCATAATCATTGAATGAAAAATTCTATTTTCAACTAAAAAGAAGAAATGATTAGAAATATTCAAGTGCACTTATAATTATTAATACCATGCTTGGAGTATAAGTGAAACACATACCCTGCTAATTAGATCCTAACTGCAGGGACTTCTATCTGAGTACATGGTCCCTCTAAGTAATAACCCAACACAAGTTTCATTGTCATTCACACACAATTCTCAGAAATTTAGTATTTCATATATATATAGATATATGTATGTATATATGTATGTATATATATATATGTATATATAGATATATGTATATATATATATATATATATATATATATATATATATATATATGAAATGTTACTGAGGTGTTCTCAATTTTTTCACTTGCCAATTGAAATCTAAAGGGACAGAGAATGATGACCAAATAGAAGCTGTCACTTAGAGAATCACTATTTCTTATACTGATAGAAATTTGTTGAGCCGATAATTTGTAAAATATTTTGAGGCTAGGACACTGGTACACTTTTAACATCTCAGAATTTAATGAGAATGTGGGGGCTCAGAATTGCTGAATTATTCCTACAGTTAAGTTTTCTTTTTCACATAGGCTAGCAGTAAATAGTGCCAAGAATGGAGAATACTGCACAATAACACAGCTGATGCCCTGAAACTGGGTTAGATTTCCTGCCTGCACTCAAAATAGAAACACTGAGTAGAGTCAAACATCTTATAACATCTCTGTTTACATATTCTCTCTGTGAAGGCTTTTTATTATCTCTTAACACTCACTTAAAACCTCTTCAAAATTTACTTTCACAATAAGGAAGAATACAATTACTTTATAGTTTAGGGACTATAAAATAGTTCAGGAAGACTAGAAAACATAACTGTTTCTATGCTTTAGTCTTTACTTTGTGGGCTACCTTAACTATTCCTGTCTCTTTAAAATAACCAAATATGTATTGATTTATTAAATAATAACATTTTGATACTATGTTTCATTTAAGAATATATTGAGACTAAATGGTAAGCAATGATTTTTCCATTTTCAAAGATGTCTTTTAAATAGAACATTAAATATTTCTCCCATATATAAATTTGCCTTATAAATCCATGTTTTTGGTTTTCTCTTGGAGGCATTTTGTCTTTTTATGTTGAATTCAAAAGTTATTCTAGTTTATTAGGAGCTTAACCCATCCAGATCATGGCTTGATATATGTGTTTTATATCAAGTTCTGCTTTCTAGCTAACCCAAATACTTATCATTAATGATGACATACTCAAGTTTCTAGACTTAAAGTACATTTCCATGATATGAAAATACACAGACCCACATATCACACACATAGACATGTATATAGACATAGAGCCACACACAGACATAGACACACACACACACACACATACACACACATACACACACACACACACACACATAACACACACACACACACACTGCCTCTTCAGGATAAAAAGTATGAACAAATTAGATCTAGAAGGAATATCTCAACATAATAAAGGTATTCATATAAGATGTCTACCATTAGTGATGTACTGAATGTAGGAAAGCCAAAAAGTCTCTCTTCCTAAATTCTTAAAGAAGAAAAAGATTTCAATCAATACCTGCTGTTCCTGTGACTTCGCACAGTCCTAGAATTCCCTTCAGAGCTGTAAGCCATCCAATTTGTATGAGAAGCAAAATTATGTCAGTGGATGGATAATATCACCTTATATTCAGAGACCTTCTCTCCAAATTTCACTCCAAACAATATTAGAATAAATTAATTCAGATTTGAAACATACAAATTATGAATTATATGAAATACAATCTAAGAATTTAACATCATTTAAAAGAGCCACAGAAACGAGATGTCTATGAATAGGTATATACTATGTAGTAAAACATCTAGTCTATGACAATTATGACATTGATGAGAGAAAGTGATTGGAATGCCAAGAAATATAAATGTATCACACATTCATGGATTGGAAGTAAGTATATTGATAAAACATCAATATTACCCAAAGTTATTTAAAGTCAATATAAAGCAACATTAGCATCTATCAAAGATTTAAAGTAGCATTCACAAAATTTACATGACTACAAAACCCCACTGAATAACCAAAGATATCTTGAATCAAAAGAACCTAATGATCTATTGCAGATCTGATTTTAAAATCTAAGACAAGTACATACTTAAAAAATAATGGTGTTCACATCAGCACATTTAATGATGAATGGACAGAAAGTACACAAATAAACACATTTTTATATAGCCCATCAATAACAAAGGTTCTAAGAACAGGCACCAAGGAAGAAGAGCCTTCTCAATAAATGGTGCTGGGAAAGTGGCAAATTTGTATACAGGACAGTGCAAGTAGACCTGTAAACAAAAAATTTGCAGTGAATTAACTTGAAACCTTAGCTGAACCTAGGAAGCTGAACTGAAGCACTAGTTATATGATTTGGAAGTTGGAGTGGACATTTGTTTGTTGATTTTCAGATGATTCTGTAAATAACAGGAAATAAAAGCAAAGATTGATACCTGGAAATATATTACCCTTGACAGTTACTATGCAGAGAAGCATTTAATAAAGATAACTCATGTATAGCTTACACAATAAATATTTGTAAGCTCTACATCTGATAAGGAATTTGTTTTCATAATACATAAAGAACTGAAAAACACAAAACAAAGAACAATAAAATGAGCTGTAGATCTGAGCAGATGTTTTTGAAAGGAAGATATACAAACATCCAATCATTGCACACAAATGTTCAGACTCATCATCAGCAAAGAAGAAGTTAAGAGGGCTGGAGAAATGGAGCAGCAGTTAAGAGCACTTGTAGGATGGACGTTAGAGTCCCAGAACCCACACCATAGATCACAAGCATCCTGACTCCTATTCCAACAGAGCTTCTGTGAGTACTGCATTCACATGGGATTGTGGAAGGTTTGGAGAAAGGAACATGATGTATTACACACTGTTTCTGGGAATGTGAATTTCAGCCACTACGAAAAACATGGCAGCAACATCTCAGAATAGGAAAAACTAGAATGATGATGAGATCTTGCAAGCCTACCAGTTATATATTCAAAAGAAAGAAATGATGTGAAGAGATACCTGCACATTTAAAGCACTGTAATATGCTGCAGCAAAGAAAGGTAAATAATCTAAGTGTACATGAAGTGATACATAGACAAATGTATAGTGTGAATATACAATGGAATACCCTTGAGCCACTGACTGGTGAAACTGTCATCTGTGGTAGCATGGATGGGACTGAAGCTCATGATGGTTAATGAAATAAAACAGTCACAGAAAGATGAGTACATCCTCATGTTACTCATATGTGGGATCTAAAACAGGAGAAGCAGAAGTTGAGGATGGAATGGTGGTTAGAAGGGGTGTGATGGGTGAGAGTTACTTAATGTTCATGATGCTGCAAAGAAGGAAGTCAAATTTCTCATGTATGATTGAACATCATGCTCACTATAAATAATTCTTTAATGTAGTACTAAAAAACTAGAATATCAGGTGGAGATAAGGCTCAGTGGTCAAGAGCACTGGTTCCACCTCTAGCAACTCCTATTCTTAGCATCCATATGGGATAGCTCACACCATTTGTATCTCTAGTTTGTGGAAATCTACTACTTGTTCTGTCTTCCACAGACACTAGTCATACAAGTAGTGAGCAGGCAGATATGCAGAAAAATTACAAAAATACCTACTTTTTTGTAAAAGCTTAAAAAGTTAAATTCTATGAAGGTATTATAAATGAAATGCTCTTTGCCTAATTTAACATAGTGTAATCTAAGTGTTAAAATGATATATATATATATATATATATATACACACACACACACACAAATGCAATCACACATACAGTTTACATTATAGATAGCTAGAATAAACTTACTTTAAGAAGTTCATATCTATCTTTAACAACAGTGTATTTTGGATATACATCCCCATTTAATATAACACATGAGGATTTTCTTTCTTTTGTGAGTTTCTGACTGCTAATAAGTTAATGATCCATTGTAGTAACTCTACAGAAGAAACCAATTTGGGAGTTATTTTTCAAAACTTTGTCATTTTGCCGCTAAATTATTCCATTTTTCATATCTTCTCTTAATTAAATCATAACAAGGAGAGATTGTGATAATGAGCAATGGAATTAAAACTAAATTTAGTAGGGAAGTTAAATTTTCATTTCTTAAATGTTGTGGTGGGGAAAATTCTGATAGGCTCTGTCTGGCTTGTTACTGAAGAGCCAGGCATATAGTTTCACACATTGCAAACCTTCAACACTGTTCTGCAATTTATTCAGTGCCAAAATTTTTGTTCTACTCTTTACTCTTCTGACAAATAAAATCATTACGTGAATGATAATCTCCACGTCCATGGAGTGTGAAAACAAGCATTCCCATGTGAGTGAGTATGCTCATTCCTCAGGGTCATATTGTGTGGATGAAAAAAAAAATTAAGAATGGGGAATGAGACCATATACTGGGCTCTAAGGTCCTTGAAAAAATGGATGGATCAATCATGTGTGGTTCATTTCAGAATTCTTTAATATAGTTGCAATTCCAGAAATAACTATTCTTCTTTCTCACAATGTGTATACACAGAGAAACTATGGGTCAAGGATTTAGAAAGACCATCATGCAAAGGGCATCAGTGAAGTAAACTGACCCAATTAATAATGGCACTCTCCCCCAGGAATCCAGCTTCTCTATCGCTGTCAGCCACTGAAGGGAAGAGTCAACAGCTAACACTTTCTTTATTTTTATGCTTTCTTCAATTTTATTCTCTATGTTAAGTTTCAGGTAATTATGTGTGTTATCAAAACGCTCTGGCTGTCCCTGTGTCTGGCTACTCCCGTGGCATGAGATTTAATGTTATTTGTCAAATAACTAGAATTTGTTTATGACAAAGTATAACTTACCTTTCAGTTTTTAATGATTACATTTTGTATTTTCAATTTGACATACTTTAGTATTTTGCATTAACTTTTTTTGCAGCTGAAGGATATACTATAAGCACTTTAATATTTGCTAATTATAACATTTATTTTAATTCCATTGCCAATTATGACAACCTTTCCTTTTGATGAATAAATTAAGGGATGATATTTGAATATGATAATAGAATAAGTTATTGGCAAAATGTAAGTTAAAAAAATATCTAGGATTGTTTTCTTGCATGGAGCTGAAGTAATCACATTGGGTTGTTAACTTATTAATGTCACAAAAGAAACTGTAGAAAATTTTCCAGTATCTCTTGCAACTGATTATCAGCAAAAAACAAACTAATAAGAAGCATCCTTTAAAATGTTATTTTAAACTATGTGTATGCCTATAAATCTTACATGTATAATATATGGGTGGATCTATGCATTGCACAAGAAGGAGGGGATATATACGATCTTCTGGAACTTAGTTAAAGGTAGTCATGATCTGTGCAATATGGGTGCTGGAAGCAGTGCTCTAGTTTTTAGCAGTAAGTGCTCTTAACCACCCAGCCAGCCCTTGACCCCAAGATGCCCATATTTAACTTATTGACAAGTATTATTGCTATAGCAGAAAATGTCACTGTTAGTCATGTCAAGTGCTATTGGAAAAATAAAACCTGTCTTCCTTTTGTAATACTGTATTTTCAGAATCTCAATGTCTGTTCTGTAGGTGAACAGTAAATACTTACCAAATATGTGACTAGTTATGACAAAACATATTTATACAGGTATGTAGAACTTGTTAAAATTTTAAGCACAAATATGGGTTGGTTTACATAATTTAATTTGCACTGCAAGTTTATTATGGTATAGATGAACTTGATTTGTTCCACTGAGTCAGTTACATGGATCATTAGAGGTTGGAAATATTTTAGGATTATTTAAATATTTAAATTTTTTTATATATACTTATTATTTTTTTTTACATATCGATCCCAGTTTCCTCCCATGCCTCCCAAACCCTCCTCCCATTCCATTTACCCCCAACTCCATAGGGAGGGCCTATGCCTTCCAGGAGGGATCATCAAAACCTGTAAAGTCATTTGGAGTAGGGTCTATGCCCTCTCTCCTGCCTCTAGGCTAAAGAAATGTTATTTATAATTTTATCTGTAGTCTGTTTCAGTGCCTGTGCTTGGACATGTTTTATCTTGTGCCTTAGACAATGGAATTTAACCTCTGAAATGTGTCAAAAGTTTCTTCACATTAAATATAGTCATCGTCAAATAGTGTAAGTGAAATAAAAACAATAGCGGTATCTTATTAATCACTAATCCCAAGAGAATCAAGATGTTCTAAAAGATGTTGTAAAAAATGCAAGAGAGAAGTTGTCATCTGCTTTAAAAATAAAATTATCCTAATATGAAGTAAACTCCATTGTCACATTGCATTTAGTTACCTTGGCTGAGCAGAACAAAGTACCAATTCTCTTTAAGAGTTTAAGACATGTATTTTTATTATGCTTATTACCTAAAATCAAAAGAAGTAGAAGTCTACCTTAAAATTATAATGTCAGCAAGACAAAATACAATTTTATATGCACATAATTAAAAGCAGTGTTAGCCAAATGGAAGATAAGAAAGGAATGCTTATAACAGAAGCAGTGGCAAGTTGGCATTCTTTGTGATCCACAAGTTGAAAAGTTCTGAACTAGTGAATTCCAGGCTCAGAGTTTCATGTGATTACACCAATTAGGTAGAAGAAGCTATTTTTATTTTCTCTGCAGAAGGTTTCACACCATAGATAGAACTTGTATCCCAGAAGCCTTGTGTCTACATGTAAAGGTCACTGGTTACTTTTAAAAAACACAACCCACATTTCTAGCTTAGCTAAGGGGTTTTAAAATTATTTATTGTGAACTAAACAATGTCAGGTCTGGGTCAAGCATTTATTCCAAAGTGCGCAATAGTTAGCAGCACAGGTTCAATTTAGGCTATGAACTTCACATTAAAAAGTATCTACTCAACATTTCCCACTATGCACCAGTAAACCTTACATATTCCAATCCTGTGTCAGTAGTATAAAATCTGTGTTCTAGAATATTGTCAGGAATTATGACTAGATATGCTTATAAAACTGAAGATTTTACCTTAAAATAGATATGTATGGAAACTACAGACAGTTTTGAGGTGCATCCACTGGGCAGGACCAAAATGATGGAGAAGTTTATTTTCTCATAGATCAGAACACTGGAGGGCATAATGGTAACAACGTCAGTGAATATTTATGTTCTCACATCAGGCTCCCAGACTCAGAGTTAAAGAAATGGTTCTGAGGATGTGATTTATTGAAGTCATGCTCCCAGAGGATGGGCGCTGGTAAGAAAGCAGCACAGCAAAGCAGGGATGTGCTGTCTGATACAGACTGACTTACAACTCTTCCCCCTTATACTTTCAGATGCATATTCCACTGTTGAACAAGTGGCAGACTAAAAACAACAGAAATCAGCCATTGTACTATCTGCTCCCTGTCACTTGGGTATTGTTTCCTGAGTGAGGAAGTTGGAGTGGAGTATGATAGAAAACATAATCTATGATGTACAAAAATGTCTGAGTAAGGGGCAGAAGCCAAAACTCATAGAAGCTGATTCATGGGTGCCCTGGCCATCTGAGGTCAATCCAACAGCCACTGATTGGATCTGAGACACTTAAAACTCACTATGTTTCTGGTAGTACACTCTATGCACATAATTCATTTATTCTTTAGCCCATATTAAAGATGAAGAAACTATGACATAGAGATTAGTAAATTATTAATAATTTTTAAAAAATGAAAAGTGAAAAATTTTGCATTTGACAGATTGAGTTATATTGGCATAAGGTCGAACTTTACAACTGAAAAGTCTAGTGATGGAAATTATAACTGATCAGAATTGTCAAAAAGAAAAGCAAATTGCAGATGTTTCTGCTGATGTCGTGCTGCCATGAATGCACACCATGAAAGCCATGTTTTCCAGATGTGGAACAACAGCAGCATGCCTGGAATGTTGATGTCAGACTTGCAAATGGTTAACAAGCCAAGTCCCATAAAGTGAAAGAACAATGTTAGAGTCTTGTGTGCATGAAAGTCTACCAGATGGAGTTTCAAGAATTCATTTGGGTAAAATCCAATACCAAGAAAATTAAGTCCATGTCAAGCAAAATAAAATTTTTTCATTTTCTTGTATGCATTTAGTAAAACATTACCTTCATTAAAAAGATATTTCTCATCATATATAACTAAAGTGAACTTTAACTTTACTATTATACTGAGAACAAAAGTAAGTTCACCAAGCATACTATTGAAAAATTCAACAATTTTATTTATAGTGAAATTTTAAAGTATTTATTTAAAAATAGTTTACTTTTAATTTTATACTATGCAAATTTTATCTTATAAATGTAAATATTTGCCTTTATGTCTATATTAACAGAAACAAATATGAGCTTTATGATGTATTTTTCTTCTGAGTAGAGTCAAAGATCAAACCTACTAAGAATTATGATTTGCCTAAATTTTAGATTGTAAATGTGAAACTCAGGCTTTCTGGGGCAGTTTACGTTTACTTTATATGTGCAGCAGGCAATTACAAGAAAGATAAATTGAAATAACAAGATTGTCCCTCAACTTCTAACACTCAATGTCATTTTTTTTCTGTTTATGCTTTCACAGCTGAAATAGCAGCCATTAATCCTGCATGCAACTCTTTAATGCTTTAATCAGAAGGAGTTTATTTTCATGGTACCACATGCCACACAGGAGTAGTAGGTGCTGTCTCTTCATCAAGAAAATGTGAAATGGCTTATTTTCTGCTCCAAGAGTTTGTCCCTATGGCTCACCTGCTCCAGAAAAAGAAATCTAATCATAAACACATATTAATCTAGGCTGATGTGCAATCACTATAATATATCTTCAAATTACTATTCACTCAAATCACATACCGTGACAATTTGGCCTAGTCATTTTATGAGTCCTTTGGAGAAATAGAAAGATAATGAAGTTACAGAAATAACATGTTCAAGATTTTTGAAAGATTTTTGAAAGACATGTTCAACATTTTTAAAAGTTCTGAAGGAGACTTCTCTCTTAAAAATGTAAAATTGTTTTGAATTTTTAAAATTATGCATATGTCATAGTCAGTTTTGTCAACATTTGTTTGTGAGCTAGACAATATGGCTCCATCTATTATTAAGTAGCACAGGATTCTTAGCAATTAAGCTCATATAAAGGAAGGTGTGGGAGGTGGGAGGATCTGGGAGGAGATAGGGAGGGAAAATCGTGATCAGAATATATTGTATGAAAAAAAAAGATCTTCAATTTTAAAAAGTAAATAAATGAAGACAATGTGTCTTGGAAATATAGATATATTTAAAGTACCTAAGTGGCCCCTGGATTGATTGTAATAACCATGTTCTGTCAAATACATATGTCATTTCATATGTATACTAGAGAAACAATAGGTCTGAGGGGAATAAACCATGATCCTGAGGTAACTCTTCCCCATTTTTTCTCTTTTACTTTTTATACTTGATCAGAAGTTTCGTTAAATATCATTACTTTCACTTGTTTTATTTATTTATTTATTTTTATTTATTTTTATTTATTTATTTATTTATTTTTAGGTTTTAAAATTGACTGTGTGTTTGTGTATGTGCTTGTGTGTATGAATTTGGATGTGTGTAAATGTGTGCTCATCTGCCTGTGTGTATGTATGTGGATGTGTGTGAATGTATCTTTGTGTGTTTGCATGTGTATGAGTGTGTTTGTGTGTGTATGTGTATGTCTGTGCGAGTGTATATGCATGTGTGTGTGTGTGTGTGTGTGTGTGGGTGGGTGGGTGGGTGGGTGGGTGCACATGTGTGTGTGTTAGAGGCAGGTGTGAGTTACCACTGATATGGGGTGATAGGAAATGAACTTGTATCCTTTGCCAGAGCAGCAAGTGTTATTAATCATCTCCAGCCCTGGCCTCGGTTTTTTACACAGGCTCTTTGCTCAGTGAGCTCCCACACAGTTTAATCTTTAACAGGTCTTCTTCTCCAGAATGTTTACTCTTCAAGTCATAACACGCTCAGACTCTTTTCTTGCTGTTGATTGCCCAGATGTGGTCTGTGTGCTCTCAGCAGAGTGGTCTCTGCAGTTATTTTACTTTTAAATCATGATTTCTAGTTTATTTCCTCATTAATAATTCTAGAGGTTGTCTCAATGATCTATGTGGACAATTGCTATGTTACTAAGAACTATAATAGATAACATAAAATATGTAATTTTTGCAATTCCGGAGCAAATACTAGTTTTAAAAATAGGAAAACTTGTCTTTAGTGATTGCTTGAACTTTTAAGATGAGAGAGACATGAGTTACAGATGGTGGATAGATGTACTAAGGGACCATAGAATTAAAAGCATACCTGTAAGGATACAAAGGAGTAATTTTGATTTATACGTATAGCTCAAGGAAAATATAGTTTAAGGGTGAACAGGATGTATTCTGTCACAGAGCAGGTGGAGCAAGAAGACACTTTTCACGCAAGAGTGTTTCCTCTATTTGTAGGGAACAAAACCTTAAATCATTGGAGCTAGTTGCCCAAATGGCTACCATGAAGTGAAAAAAAGTGACTTTTGAGTACTCTGCTTTCTGTTCCTGATCCAAGACACACAGAGTTCCAACTCAGTGAATACATAAGAAACAAAGGAACAAAACAAAACATACCAATGCCAATGCCACCAAATGTTTCAATCTTGGTGTCATCAGCTGGCATTAGTGTGGTCTTTAGCTAATTGTCTAGCCTTGCAAGTTTCTTCAACTGTGAAATCATCACAGTGACCATTATTAGGGTATTTTACAAATGTGGTAATCATGAATTCAGGAATGCAGCAAGTACAGTTTACATTTTAAAATAAATAAATAAATAAATAAATAAATAAATAAATAAATAAATAAGGGCCATGCTTGTTAAAAGACTAGGCAGGCCTCCAGCTCATGGACCTTTCCACTCTCTAGATTCCCTCCAGCAAATACCTTCTGTACATAAAACCACAGGCAATATCTTCCAGGAGAAGAGTGTAGCTCTAGCAAATATCAGACACATCCACCTATCTCCCCTCACCACACCACCCCCTCTGGAAACCACAGGTCTTGCCCTACCAGAAGAACAGGTATACCAGTCATCCACCCTACTCCCAGTACACTCTCTCTCCTCCTCTAAGCCTTATCCCAGCCCCAAACTCAGAGGATACTCTGTACTGAACCAGATACCATAATGACCATTAGAATTCCAGCCTCTAACCCAATCAGAGACTCCTTGCTGGATCAGAAGCCAACAGTCTGCTAGAACTTCTGCCCCCAACCTGGGTGGAGATGCTTTGCTCTACTAGAGAATACCCCAGCCACCACAACAAATCCAGCCCCTAACATGGGTTGAGATTATCTGCTCAACCACAGGCCATACAACTCAAATGACCACAGAAGAAACAGAAATGAAGGAATAAAATAGTCATCCACCAAAGATGAACCCAGAATTTGCCTTCTAGACAAATAATAAGCACAAATTTAGATGCCTAGACATCAGTGTAAAAATATAATCAACAGCAGCCAGGGCAATATGTCAACACCAGAACCCAATTATCCTACTACTGCAAAGCTTTGAATATTACAACAAAATTGAAGAACAAGAAAAAGCACTTAAAACCAACTTCATGTAGATAATAGAGGTCCTTAAAGACGAAGTGAATAGATTCCTCAAAGAAAATCAGGGAAATATAAGGAAAGGCAAGAAAGAAATAAACAGTTGAAGAAAATAAACGTATTCAAGACCTGAAAATGAAAATAAAAAAAATTAAGAAAAGACAAACTGAAAATTCTGGAAATGGAAAATCTAAGAAAGTGAACAGGAATTAGAGATGTAAGATTACCAACAGAATACAAGAGAGAATCTTGGTTGTTGAAGAAACTATAGAAGACATATCAGTCAAGGAAAATGCTAAATCTACATAAATTCCTGACACAAAAGATCTTAGAAATCTGGTACACTATGAAAAAATCAAACCTAAGAATAATAGAAATAGAAGAAGAAGAAGAATCTCAGCTGAAAGTCTAAAAAACATTTTCAACAACAACAGCAACAATCACAAAAAATAGAAGAAAAATTTCCTAACCTAAAGAAAAACATGCCTATAAAGATAAAGAAGCTTATAGAACATCAAATAGACTGGACTAGAAAAGAAAATCCTCTTACCACATAAATAATAATAATAAGAAGAATAAGAATAATAAGAATATTAAAATCTGCAAGGGGGAAAGGCAAACTAACATAAAGTAAGATGTATTAGAATTACACCTTACTTCTCAATGGGGACTCTAAAAGCTGCAAGGTCCTGGACAGACATCTTGCAAACTCCAAGAGTCCACAGATGTCAGCTCAGATAACTATATCCAAAAAAATTTTCAATCACCATAGATGAGAAAACAATATATTCCTTAATAAAGTTAAATTTAAATAATGTTCTTTTACAAATGCATTCAATAAAATATAAAATATACTAGAAAAAAACCCTCTAGCCCAAACAGGTTAACTATACCCATAAAACACAGGACATAAATGATCTCACACTAGCAAACCAAAAGAAGGGAAGCATTCACACACACACACACACACACACACACACACACACATACACACACACACACACACCAACCAGCCCATCCACTAAGCACCACTACCACCACCACCACCAAATTAACAGGAATTAACAGTCATTGGTCACTGATGTATCTCAATATCAATTGACTCAATTTCTCAATTAAAAACATAGAGTAACAGAATGCAAAATTAGGATCCATCACTCTGCTATATACAAGAAACACACCTCAACATCAAAGGTATTACCTCAGAGTAAAGGATGGAAATTGGTTTTCTAATCAAATAAACCTGAGAAACAAGCTTGTGCCACCATTCTAATATCTAACAAAGTGGGATTCAAACCAAAATTATTTAAGAGACAAAGAAGGACACTTCATACACATCAAAGGAAAAATTCAACAAGATGGCCTTTCAATTCTTAACATCTATGCCTAGAACACAGGGCACCCATAATTGTAAAGGAAACAAAGCTTAAATTATTTGAGTCTCACACATAGATAATAGGAGATTTTAATACCTTATTTTCCCCAGTGCACACATCATCCAGACAAAAGTAAACAGAAATATTGGAGCTAACAGATTTTATGAACCAGAAACCTGACAGATAATTACAGAGCATTTCACTGAAACACAAAAGAGTATACCTTCATATAAATACCTCAGAGGACTTTCCCTCAAATTGACCACATACTCACTCACAAAGCATGTCTCAAAAGATATAAGAAAATTGACATAAACCCGCATCCAATCAGGTAACCAGGTATTAAAACCAGAGTTCAACATCAAAAGAAACAACATATTCAGTAGCCCTCCTTCTACAAATAACAATCTGACTGAGAAAGAAATCAGGGAAATAATACCCTTCACAAGAGGCAAAAACAATATAAAATATTTTGGTGTAACCATAACCAAGCAAGTGAAAGACTTGCATGACAAAAACAGGAAATCTTTGAAAAAATAAACTGATGAAGATTTCAGAAGATGGAAAGATCTCCCAATCTCATGGATTGGTATAATAACAAGGTAAAAATGGCCATCCTACCAAAAGCAATCTACAGATTCAGCACAATTTCCAAAGAAACTTGAAAGGGTAATATTTAATTTAATAAGATAATTAAAACAATCTTGAACAATGAAAGAACTTTCGGAGGTATCACCATCTGTGATTCCATCCCTACTTCAGAGCTATAATAATGAAAACAGCATGATATTAGCATAAAAAAGACACATTGATCAGTGACATCAAACCAAATCCCAGACATAAATTCATATACCTCAAGACACTCAATTTTTGATGAAGAAGCCAGAAAGACACAATGAAAAACAGAAACATCTTCAACAAATGGTGTTCCTATAACTGAATTTCTACATGTACAAGAATGGAAATAGATCCATATTTATTACCCTGTACAAGATTCAAGTCCAATTGGATCAAAGATAACTATATCTTTAAACCAGACACACTGAACCTGGCAGAAGAGAGAGTATGGAATAGCCTTGAATGTATTGACACAGGAGACAATTTTCTAAACAGAACACCAATAGTACAGACACTAAGATCAACAATGGAATCTCAAAAAACTGAAAAGCTTCAGAAAGTCAAAGGACACCATCAATAGGACAAAACAGCAGCCTACAGAATGGTAAAAGATTTTCATCAACTCTATATCCTATAGAGGGTTAGCATTCAAGATATATAAATAACTCAAGAAATTATATATCAACAAATGCAATAATCCAATTTAAAAATATGGGGTAGACCTAAATAGAGAATTCTCATTAGAGGATCGAAAATGGCTGAGAAATACTTAATTAATGTTCAACATCCTTAGCTATCAGGGTAATATTTATCAAAACTACTCTGAGATTCTGTCTTGTACCTATTAGAATGGCTGATCTTCAACAACACAAATGTAAAGTAAGGGGAACACTGCTCCACTGCTGGCAGGAGTGCCAACTTCTACAGCCACTGTGGAAAATTGAGAATCAATCTATCTCAAGATTCAGTCATGCCTCTCTTGGGCACATATCCCAAAGAGGCTCATCCTACCACAAGGATCTTTTTCAACTTTGCTGATAATAGGAACTGGAAACAATCTAAATGTACCCCAACTGAAGTATATATACATACAATATGTAATATTTACACAAAGAAATATTACTCAGCTACTAAAAAATTACAACATGGAATCTTTAGACAAGTGGATGGAATTAGCAAAACAATCATCCTGAGGAAGGCAACCCAGAACCAGAAAGTCAAACATGATATATTCACTTATAAGTGGATATTAGTTCCTGTTCAGAGTCTCCTGAGGACTAGAGACTGCATGCAGGGGAGCCCATCCCTGTAGACCAGCCCTTCCAGAGTCTGCCTGTGCCCTACTCCCACCTCCAACCAAGGGAGGAGGTAAGTGTGGGCCTGTTTCCAGCCTGCCTTTTTTGGGGCCCTGCTCAGAGCGTCCTGAGGCCTAGGCCCTGTGAACATATGGGGGAGCCCATCCAGGAGGACCAGGCCATCCAGAATCTGCCAGTGTCCTGGTTCCATCTTCACCCACAGGAGGAACCAGCCTTCTGGTGCCCTACCCAGAGCCTCCTGGGCACTGGGCACTGTGCATCGGGGAGCCTGCAACAACAATAACAATTAACAAAACACAGTCTGAGGGAAATAGAAATGCTGGGCCAGGAAGAAATAAAGATGCAAGCATAACAAATATAACAAACAAAATAAAAGAGATGGAAGAGAGAATCTCAGGCATTGAAACAACAATAGAAAAAATAGATTTATCAACTAAAGAAAATCCATAACACAAAACATCCAGGAAATATGGAACACTGTGAAAAGATCAAACCTAAGAATAATAGGTATAGAAGAAGATGAAGAAACCAAACTCAAAGGTACGGAAAATATATTCAACAAAATCATTGAAGAAAACTTTCCAAACATGAAGAAAGACATTCCAATGAAAGTGAAAGACACATACAAAACACCAAATAGAATAGACCAAAAAAAAGTCCCCTTGCCACATAACAATCAAAGCATCAAACATACAGAATAAAGGAAGAATATTAAGAGCAGCAAAGGAAAAAGGCCAAGTAACATATAAAGGCAAGCCTATCAGATTACATCTGACTTCTCTATGGAAATTCAGAAGGCCAGAAGGTCCTGGATAGATAATCTACCAACACAATGTGACCACAGATGCCAAACCAAATTACTATAATCAGCAAAGCTTTAAATACTATAGATGGAGAAATCAAGATATTCAGTGACAAAATCAGATTTAAACAATACTTATCAACTAATCCCTTCCCCATAGAAAGTTCTTCAAGGTAAACTCCAACCCAAGGATGTCAACTACACCTACAAAAACATAGGCCACAGACAATCCCACTTAACCAACAGCCAAAAGTAAAATGGGGGGGGGGAGAGGATCCACACATAATACCACCACCACCACCATCAAATCCAACACAAACAAGAAATAACAATCAAATGGACCCAATAAACAAGAAAGTGTAGCAATCCTAATATGTAATAAATTAGCCTTAATCTAAAATCAATCAAAAGAGATGAAGAAGGTCATTTCTCATTCATCACAGGAGAAACCCATCAAGATGAAGTTTCAATTCTGAACATCCATGCCCAAAATACAAAGGCACCCACTCTCATAAAAAAAAAAAAAAAAAAAAAAAAACACTTATTAACTGGAGATTTCAACACCCCACTCTCAACACTAAACAGGTCTACCAGAAAGAAACTTAACAAAGAAACAAAGGAACTAACAGAAAAAAAATCATTTCACTAGATACTGATAAAGCATTTAACAAAAACAACATTCTTCATGCTTAAGGTTTTGGAGAGATTATGGATAACAGGAACATATCTAACATAATAAAAGAAGTATATACAGCAAACCAACAGCTAACAGCAAAATGAATAAATAGAAACTCAATGCAATTCCTCCAAAATCAGGAACAAGACAAGATGGTACACTGTCTCCATATCTCTTCAAAATTGTCTTGAATTTCTAGATAGAGCAATAAGAAAACAAAAGGCGATCAAGGGGATAGACATTGCAAGGAAGAAGTTAAACTTTCACTATTTGCAGAAGATATGATAGTTTACATAATTAATCCAGAAAACTCTTCCAGGGAGCTCCTCTACCTGATAAACACCTTCAGCAAAGTTGCAGGATTCAATATTAACCTATAACAATCAATAGTCCTACTAAATACAGACAATAAAGGGACTGAGAAAGAAGAGAAACATCACCCTTTACAATAGCCACAAACAACATAAAATGCCTTGTTGTAATGCTAATAAACCAAGGGGAAGACCTACATAAAAAGAACTTTGAGTCTTTAAAGAAAGAAATTAAAGAAGGTACCAGAAAATGGAAAGATCTTCCATGCTTTTGGATAGGTAGGATGAACATAGTAAAACTGGCAGTCTTGCCAAAAGCAATATACAGATTCAATGCAATCCCCATCAAAATCCCAGCACAATTCTTCCCAAACCTTGAAAGAGCAATACTCAACTTTACATGGAAAAATAAAAAACCCAGGATAGCCAAAACAATCCTGTACAATAAAAGAACTTCCAGAGGCACCACCATCCCTGACTTCAAGCTCTATTACAGAGCTATATTCTTGAAAAGAGCACAAAAATAGAAAGATAGACTAATGGAATCAGATTGAAAACCCTGTTAATAACCCACACACCTACGAAAACCTGATTTTTGACAAAGAAGCTAAAATTATACAAAGGAAAAAAGAAAGCATCTTCAACAAATGGTGCTGGCATAACTGAATGCTGACTTGTAGAAGATAACAGGTAGATCCCTATCTATTGCCATTCACAAACCTAAGACCTCAACAAAAATTCAGCCACACTGAACCTCTTAAAAGAGAAAGTGGGAGGTACCATTGAACAAATTGGAACAGGAGACCACTTCCTGAACACAACACCAGTAGCACAGACACTGAGATCAACAATTAATAAATGGGACCTCCTGACACTGAAAAGCTTCTGTAAGGCAAAAGACACAGTCAACAGAAAAATTGACAGCCAGTCCATAGAATGGCAAAAGATATTCTTCAACCCTACATCTGACAGAGAGCTGATTTCCAATATGTACAAAGAACTCAAGGAGCTAGTTATCAAACACCAAATAATCCAATTAAAAAGTGGGCTATAGAACAAAATAGAGGAATCTAAATTTGCTGAAAGACACTTAACTAAGTGCTCAACATCCTTAGCCATCAGGGAAATGCAAATCAAAACCACTCTGAGATACTATCTTACTCCAGTTCGAGTAGTTAAAGTAAAAAACACCAAAGATAGTTTATGCTGGAGAGGATTTGGAGAAAAGGCAGCCTTCCTCCACTGTTAGTGGAAGTGCAAACTCAAATGGCCACTTTGAAAATCATTATGGCGGTGTCTCGGGAAATGGGAATCAGTCAACCATATGATCCAGCAATTCCATTCTTAGGCATATATCCAAAAATATGAATGTTTAAACAACAATGAAATCTGTTCAACTGTTATCATAGCATCATTATATGTAATATTCAGAACCTGGAAGCAACCTAAATGCCCCTCACCTGAAGAATGGATGGAGAAAATGTGGTACATTTACACAATGGAGTACTACTCAGTGGAAAAAATCAAGGCCATTTTAAGTTCTCAGGCAAATGGATGGAACTAGAAGAAACCATACTGAGTGAGGTAACGCAGTCACAAAAGAACAAGCATGGCATGTACTTATTCATATATGGATTTTAGACATAGGACAAAGGATTGCCAGCCTATAATCCACATTGTCAGAAAAGCTAGAAAACAAGGAGGGGCCTGAGAGAAACATATATGTTCTCTTGTAGCAGGGAGAAGGAACAAGATCTCTTGAACAAATTGGGAGCATGGAAGGAGGGAAGAAGGAGTTAGGAAAAAGAGAAGGGGAAAGGCAGAGGGAGAGAAGGGCATGACAGAGTAGGGTGTTTGATTCAGAGGAAGAATAGAAGAGGGCAAGATAAGAGATACCATAATAGAGGGAGTCATTATAGGTTTAAAGAGAAATCTGTCACTAGGGAAATATCCATCTAATGGATGACACCAAATACGATTCTAAGCAATAGTGGAGAGGTTACATTAAATGCCCTTCCCCTATAATGAGATTGATTATTACCTTATATTTCATTCTAGAGCCTTCATCTAGTAGCTGAAGGAAGCAGAAGCAGACACCCACAGCGAAACACTGAGCAGAACTCTTGGTATTCAGTTACAAAGAGGGAGGAGTGATGAGCAAAGGGGTCAAGACTAGGCTGGAGAAACCCACAGAAACAGCTAACCTAAACAAGGGAGAGCTCATAGACCCCAGCCTGAATGCTGGGAAACCACCATAGGACACACTCAGATGCCCCTGAACAGGGGTATTATTTAGGAGTTCTGTGTGGCCTCTGGTAGTGGATCAGTATTTAGCCCTAGTATACGAATGGACTTGGGGAGCCCATTCCACATAAAGGGACACTCTTTCAGCCTAGAAACATGGGGGAGGGCCTAGGCCCTGATCTAAATGATATTGCAGACTTTGATGATCCCCCATGGAAGCCCTCACTCTTCCTGGGCCTGGGGAGAAGAAAGGGGATGAGATGGGGATTGGTAGGAAGAATAGGGGAGGATGGAAGGATGAAGGAACTGGGATTGACATGTAAAACAAGCTTGTTTCAATTAAAAAAAATTATCAAAATTAAGTAGATATTTGCTGTTAAGTAAAGATTAATCACACTATAATCCAGAGATCTACAGAGCTAGATAAAGAAGAGAGGTGTGTGTGTGTGTGTGTGTGTGTGTGTGTGTGTGTGTGTGTGTGTGTGTGTGTTTGTGTGTGGGTGTGTGGGTCTCCATGAGAAGGGGCAAAATACTATATTTTGTGGATATACTGGTTGTGGGTGGGGATAGGGACAGGAGGGATATGGTGGGAGACTAAGGAATGGATGGAGACAGTATGGTGAAAGACAACATAAATAGGTGGGCACTTAGGATGTCAAGGAAGCCTAGTACAGTGGAAACTTCCTGGAATCCATGAAGTTGACAGTAGCAAAGACTCCTAGTAATGGAGGATGTGGAGCCCAAACCAGATATCTTCTGTAATCAGGCAAGGCTCCCAGTTGTGAGACTGAAATACCAACCCAGTTACAAATTCTAGGACCCACATCCTGCCATGCCAACAAGATGTGCTGGGGCAATGGTGGCTTAGAAGTTGTGTGAGTGGCTAACCTAGAAACCATCAGGAGAGGAAGCCAATGCCCATGTTAACTGGATAGCCAGAATCTGGAAGCTGGATGTCTTAGTGACCTAGGGTAGAACCAAACACAACTGACCAAACATAAATAAATAGATAGATAGATAGATAGATAGATAGATGAATAAATAATAAAAAAAACTCAACAAAATGATTGGAATGATTTTAAGTGATAATCTGATATGCTAGAGGATTGGTGCCTAGGCCAGTCATTATTCAATGGGCGTCCTCTAGTAGTGAATGGTAATCATACCAATACCACAGCCAAACATTGAAGGGAGCTTGGAGAACTACAGTAGGGAGCGTGGTTGTGGGAAAGTGGGAGCCAGAGTGGTAGTGGACACCAGAAGAACATGGCCCACAGAATCAACTAAGTACCGCCCATAGGGGCTCACAGAAACTCAAGTGACAACCATAGAGCCTGCATGTATCAGGCCTTTTGTGTACGTGCTGTGATTCTTTAGCTTGGGATCTTTGTTGGATTCCTAACAATGGGAGTGTGGGTGTCTCTGACTCTTTTGGCTACTCAGGGAACCATTTTCCTCTTAAACAGTTGCCTCTTCCAGTCTTGATATGAGAGTTTATGTCAAGCCTTACTGCATCTTATTGTTATTCTGAGTTTGATCGACATCACGGGTTGCCTGCCTGCTCTTTTCTGAAAGGAAAGGGATCAGGGCAGAGAGAAGAAGTGATTGGGGAGGCTGTGAATGGGATGTATTGTGTGAAAGAAGAATAAATGAATTAAAAGTATAAAAAGAAAAATATTTGGCTGTTTCCTACTTGTATAGACTCAACCTACAAGTCACCTTACAAATAAAATGGGGCCAGTGAGATGACTCAGTTGACAAAGGTGCCTACTAGTAAAACCTGAATTGAAACTGTAGGTTCTTCCTTGTCAAAAAAAGAGAACTTAATCCTGAGATTCATTGCCAGACCTCCACACACACCTGGTGATCCCCATAACAAAATCCAATTTAATTGTTTAAACAAAGCTCATAAACTACAGCCTCTTACTTAATAACACACTATACATGAAAAGGATATTTTCTTTTGTAATAATATATCCATTTTGTAATATGTCCTGTCTTGATGCCAAATTTAAAAAGAGACATTATGGACAATTAAAAGAAAATTTAACATTTACTTTGTAAGAGCCCCATATCACAGGAAATCAAAAAATTATGAGTAAGAATGACTTTCTTCTTTCTTCCCATTCTTGCTCCCAATGAACACAGATGACTCTTATGGGGACACTTTGTACATAGGATATAACATCTATTGTAGGGTCTGGATAGGGGTTTAGAGGGTTAAGGGCACTTGCTTCTCTTGCACATGAGTGCATGCACATACACACAGCATATATACATGGATGAATAGCAAAATAAATCTGAAAACATCTATAGTAATCTTTTTTCATATTATTTATATGTGTAGTCACTGTGTAACTATCCTGAAACCTGCTTTGTAGACCAGGTTGACCTCCTAGAGAAGCACCTACTTCTGCCTTTCAAGTGCTAAAACTAAAGGTGAGCTCCACCATCAGCTTGTTCCATTTTGAATATATTTGTTTACTCCAAGAATTTCATATATGTATACAATAAATGCACATGTAACTCCTAATTTCTTGTAACTTCTAGCCTTCCAATGCCTCTCAAATCCTCCAAATTTCATGTCCCTCCCCTTTATAAACGAGTCCTCTAGCCATCTTTTCCTACCCAGTATTACTGGAGGTTATTTTAAGGCATCAAAATGTCTCCTATTTTGATGATTCTGCAGTTATGTTTTTCCCATCGTGTTGTTTCACAAGAGTAGAATGTTTTCCTTCCTGATCTCTTCAGTCAAGTGCCTAGACTACTGCAAACTATAGAGACCATTTTAGGAAAGTAAGCTTTGGAGGTCACTTTGATTTTTAATACAATCTGTTTTCTGAAATTTGTACAAACATCATTAACTTATTTCCTGCTTTGTTTACAACAGTGTTAACTTCTCTAAACTTCTCCAGAAAGATTGTCAATATTCCTCTCCAGTTGTATTGTAAGAAAAGTAAGTGCAGACTACCCATTCTTGCACTGGTGTCTTGCTTTCTCACTATTGTCAGCTCTGAGTGCATGCAACACCTCTCCAAACTGATTCTGAGTTCAGCAGCCCCAGCTCTGCTATATATACATGGTATAGATGTGCAAACAAACTTCTGAGAAACCATTTTGTTTGAACTGATTTATTTATTGAAATGTTATAGAGATTTCATGTCATACTGAAGATTCTTGAGATGTAATCAGATGTCTTAAAGGCTATAATCAATTGGTGAGACTGGTTTCTATGTCAACATACTGTCTACCAAACAGCTTTTAAATCTTTAAAAAAAATGATGAATGCAATATCTTATTGTTTCTTTTTTTAAGGGAATCAGACAGACTCTTATGGTATGATTCAGCCTTTGCTAATAAATGAGAATTCACATGAGGAAGTCCATTACCAGGTCTGCAACCTTACCCTCATCTCTCTTGTCTTACATTCTATGCAACAACTGTCCTTTATGCTTCTTGTTAAAACACATATTATATTATCTTTAGTCTTGGTCTGTGATTCTCCTTCCATATGCTCAATACTGTCCATTGTGCAATTCTGTTATTTCTTCCCCCCCCCGTGTGTGTGTGTGTGTGTGTGTGTGTGTGTGTATGTATGTATGTGTAGAACCTTATATAATTTAAATAAGGTGCCTCTCTACATGCTCCTTAAAATTGTGAAAAACGGTTGATATGTAATTAAGAATTATTGATGGACAAAAGGAAGTACAGATAATCTTGAAATAATTTTTTTAGAAATTGTGGTACTAGTTAAAGATTTAAGGTAATAAATAGAACATTGTCAGTGTTTATCTGGAAGAATTTTTATAATACTGGGAAGATACCCTCTTTATGCAGACGTGCTGTGAGAAGGACTTGGAACCTGAACTAAGGCTAGTGTTCTTGACCATTGGCTGAAGTGTAGGTATAATTAAACTGACACAGAGAAATTAGTAGTCATGAGCACATGACAATATCATTATTAGCTGTTTCCATAAGTGTTGGAAGTGGAAGAGTAAACAACAGCATACTTTTCAGTGAGTAGAGAACACTCTTCTCATTCAGTCATAAGATCCACCCCTTTTTTCCATGGGTTTACCATGATTGTTTATAGCATGAAACAACTCATGTCATAGCCCTCCTGTCAAGCTTCCCTCGGCTGTCAGAGCATCACTTCAGGACAGGTGCCCTTTGGATTCGTTAAGCATTAAGATTTTTAAACACAGTTTGAACCTTAATTTTCATTATAATGAGATACCTTTAAAGGGATGTTTTAACCTCCCTGGGTTAATAAAAGCATAAACATACACTTTCCAGCTGACCATTTTTACTCTTGAGGAGTGGCAGCACAACCACGACTTTATTAGCTCTGTTATGAATGCCTCAGATGGGGGGGCACAATTTTAAAACACAGCGTGGGAGTTGAGCTTCAGTGAGAGCATGTCCTTCTTTATAACCCACTCTTTCCATCAATGACTATACCCATGAAAGAGACAACACTCAGGCACAGAGGGTGATCAAAGAGATGATGCTCATGTAGGGGCCAGGGAGAGACTCTGCCTGCATAAACACTTTCTGTTTGGATCATCAAATGGTGTCTTTATGAGAACACCAGGGTGTGGGTCTGCAGAGAGCTGTTCACATTTTAATAATGTCAAAATCCCATAGCAATTCTTGCCCATGTCCCACTCCATTTGTTTGCAATTTTACTTCTGCAAAATAACATTTCCCTGCTATCTTCTGTGTCTGTATTTCTGAGACTGGTAGTCTCCAATATTATTAAAATGTAAGCTTTCTAAAGTAAACAAACTGCAGCCTTTTGTACTAGCATCTGGTAGCACCCTATTGTAACAAGCTTCTTGTCATCTCCATCAAATTTGCTCAGATGTCATGGGGACCATGTACCTCACTTGAGATACTGTTCTATCCACAGCAGGATGTTCAGCGCCATCTATACCTGGGAGCTGTAAACAATGGTTTTCCTTCTTCCCTCAGCCCAGTTATGGCACCTGAAACAATTTTTAGATATTGCTGATGATTTTGACATTAGGGATCATCTTTGTTAAAATTTACTGAGATAGAGTGATATAGGACATTATCTTATTTATCAGCTATTTAAGTTATCTTGTGAATATCATATATATGGGTGTATGTAGGTATTTGTGTATGTAAGAATGTATGTATGTATATATGTATGTATGCATGCATTTGAGACAGTCATGTTAGATAGCTCAGGTTGTTATTAAATTTCAACACAGAGCAATCCTATTCTGCCAAGTGTTAGAATTACAAACATGTATCAATATACTTAGATAATGTTTATATTTATGTCTTTATGTATGGCTCTGTGTGTGTGTGTGTGTGTGTGTGTGTGTGTGTGTGTGTAGAGGGAGAAACTAGGACAACTGTCTTCAGTTCAGGTTTCATTTTGTTTATTTATATTCGAGACAGATTCTCACTGTGTAGCACTGGCTAGCCTAGATTTTATAGTTCTTCTCCTGCTTCTGCCTTCCTAGTGCTAGGACTGTAGGCATGCCTGACATGCTTGACCTCCTTTTATTCTTAAGGGTAGACAGGCATTCAGTGGAGTGTATTGAATTGAATCTGAATTAGAATTCAATCACATTTACAGCACAGAACTGTAAGGAACATTACTCATTCTGTGAATTAACAAATAAAATATATCAGTGCTTGAATAATCTTTCAAGGTCTTATCTTTTCTATTATCAAAATAACTTCAAGCATATGAAATGCTTGAATATTCAGATACAAAGGCATAAATACTATCTGGTTGTCAATTTTTCTTCTTAATATAAATATTAACAATATGTAAAAATATTTAGTTGTACCAGCTCTTCAGTTATTTGATTCTGCATAAATAATTTACCTTGCATACACATATACTTGCAAATAACATGACAAAGTCTGTAAGTCATATAATTTATTACTTTTTATTCAATCATTTTGAGGCTGAATTTTTTATACTTTTAAAATAACGATGCTTGTATTCCTAGAATTTATTTGATTGTATTAAAAATGAAACCCATAAAAATTCATTCAAGGTAGTATGAACACTAAAAATATATAATCGATATAATAAAGTAGGAGGGAAATTTTTATGAGTTTTTTTTTGTTCTTTAAATTTGAATTGAGTATGCACATGAATATTAGTTTCTAAGAGACATTTTCAGATTTCTTCATCACCAGATTACTGGGTTGGCATGACCCAGGAGGATCCAAATAATGTATATTTAAAATATTGAGATTACCTTAGAAATAGTGGATACATTGTAAATTATCCCTATAAAGGTTAAACTAGTAAAGGTATATAACCTGAAACTTTTTTTAAAGAGTAATAGATCAGATCAGGATGTAAAGAGGGTCAAACCACTTAGACATTAATTTAGATACAAGGCTGGCAACTACCTTTTAAGTTTTCTATTTTTAATTTTTTTCAGTTCCTGTTTTCACCATTTCTCTCTGCAGATTTGGCCAATGTATTGATACTCCCTGATTTTGTCATTTGTTTTGAACATAGAGATACACTTCTTTCTTATTATCCATTAAATAAAGATGCTTTGAATAACTATGTAGCATCATCCTTGGCATCTAGTGAGAATTCTCTATGTGGAATTAGGTTATCAGTTAAGCAGATTCTCATGCTATGTGTTCTAGAACTTATAGACATATTATGCACTAATCATGGGTTACATATTTATGTAAATCCTCACTGTTATTTGTAATAATACATAGGTCATCTCCACTTCAACAAATTGAAACTAAAAGTTGATAAAATTAGCTTTTAATATGTTTTCTTTATAACATAGAAAGCATGTGGGTAGTCAGAATCCTAAGATAGATTTGGATTTCGAACACTCAGATACTTTCATGATATAAGATGATAAATCTGGAAACAATAAATATTAGCACAGATCATGGGAAATGAAAATACATTGTTGATTTATTTTTTTGGATCCCATTCCTCAGAAAATATCCACTATCCAATTTGAAAGCTATAAATTCCATGTGTATTATATAAATACTATTCCAAATCAGCAGGAAGGACCCTTGTCTTTCTGAATAAATTTTTGTTTGTTTGTTTTTGTTTTGAGATAGGGTTTCTCTGTGTAGCTTTGTAGACCTCAGAGTAAGTTTCAGAGAACTATAAATTGCTTGTGATGAGTGGGAGGATGTGAAAATGAGATGCTGTGTGCTTTCAATACAGGATGCAACATCAGTCAATGAATGCTCCGTGCTGTTCTTTAATTCCCGTGCTGATGCCCTGTGATGTTCAGAGCCGTGGGTGGCCACTAGAGGAGAAAGGCTTCCTCACCTCCCTGACTCGTTCCTCAAGCCAAGACTATAGCCTTACAAAGGCTCAGAAGGAGTCTGTGTCTTCAGGGACCAGCGACATTCTCTATTACATTAGAAGAATACAACATAGTTTTTCCTTATGGCATTCTCTTCTGTCTTTCTCTTGTGGCCAACATGGACACACTGAAATGGTACCCAGAGTGATCCTTGCTGACATATCCTGGACTGCAGCCTGGGAACACAAACACCCATCTCTGCAATACAGGCCTGTCACTATGGGCCATTATGCCTGCAACTGTGGTGTGCTAATTGGGCGAGGTCAGACAGTTTTATCTCTCCAGACTTTCTTTCTCCTCAGGGGAAAAATGGTTCTGGTGACTGATCCTCAGTCTGAGGGCACTTAATTTCGGTGCTTGTTAGCTTGGTGCCTCTGTAGCGTAGAACGAAAACACAGTTCATCGCTTCACGCCAGCTCCGTTGAGGGAGCCTGAGACCGCAGCCCTCTCCTTATCTGCGACACGTCCTCTCCTTATCACACACGGGCTCTGAAATATCCTAATTAAAACCACACTGTGTACTGTATTTTATGACCCCAAGAAATCCTGTTTAATAATGTATTCTAAAAGATGAAAATGATGTCTTAAATCAAGAAATTAATTTAGGACAGAAGCAAAACTTCGAAAATTCCTATCCATCTCTTCTCCCAGAACTGTTATATACAAAAGAAGATAACATAAAGTTGTGTTTTGTGTACTGAACTGACTTTATGGATCCATATACTGCTGCATGCTGTCCTGCATGCTTCCACACTCGTTCTATGGTACATGCACCAAAGTAATACACAGTCATGTGGAATCTACCACTCAATCATCAATCAATATGAAAAACACTGAAAAGTTTTGGGAGAAAAGAAACTTTATGAATATTAATCAGTGGTGGTGCTGGGGGAGGAATGTGATCAGAAAGGGCTGTTAAATACTTACTGTGGCAAGAGAGCTGCAGATACAGTGATGGTGGCTAAGGACACCGGCATGCACTCTTTTTCTCAAATTTTGCTTAAAATTGTTGATTCTTATCATGTAAACCATGCTCCATTAAATTTAATTCAAAGTGATTAACATGTCACATATACAAAGAAAAATGTCTCTAATATATTTTCAATTGAAGGGTATTAATTAAAATCTAACTATACATGATCATCTTTCTATTTACCTACAGGAAGATTTGTTTTGGATGTAATGAGAATTCTCTGTTACACCACATGTTTTCTTGAAAATGCAATAGTTATGATCAATGAAATTGTGCATGTTTTAGATGAGTTTTCTGGCCTTGTCAATCAGCTCTTGAAGATTAGTTCATGATTTTACTGAACATATACTGGATCCTTCTGACAGAGTTAGCCAGCATAGAAGATTCAGGTAGATGGAAAGTCTTGGCAGAGTTCATCAGTCAGAAACATGAGACACCCAACTTGACTCACACATGCTGAAGAGTACAACAGGCTTTTCCCAAGAGGAGAGATTCTGTACACTTCTAAGACTCTGACTAATGGAACAGGACCATTGTCCTGGGCAGACTTTTGTTACCTAGTTGACTCAAAAAAGATTAGGTGAAGAGGAACCACAATAGCCATCAGTACAGTGTTAACTACACAGAAACACTATGAAAAGTAAAACAAAATCACACAAAGTCTAGTTAAATCAATCCAGTGCCCATATACATGCAAAATTCTAAATAGGAAGAATTATGGTAAGAAGATATTATATGTTCCAAATTCACACTGCAGAGAAGTAACTAAATTTAATTTCCCTGACTCCAGGGCACAAACGTTAAGATCTGGCACAAGTTTGGACATTAACATCTGGGTTGTTTGAATGCATACTGATAAATGAGATAGGATGACATCACCTTGGCTTGCTGACATAGTTGCTGTAGTCTCCCCTCTGAGGGAGCCCCCAATTTCCTTCTCTAAACCTCACACTTGCATTCCTGAACAAGGCTCCACTCACTGGATGCACCCAAAATGCATCATGTTTAAAAATCAGGCATGGTCATCTCTTCACTGACCTTTCCTTCTGTGTACTATGTCCAGCAACGTTCACCCAGTATGAGAAAGTCAGCCCTAGAAGAGCCTGAATCTGGTGCTGCCTTAGCTGATGTGTGTGTTGAAGGAGGGGAGGAGATCTACTTTCAACTTTCTGCTTTCAAACTGATGCTTGAAACACAAGCAAGAATCTTAGTGAAGCTAGCCAGGGTGTCTGTTCTGATTCACCTTATAAAAATATTAATAATATTATTCCACAATGTGATGTTCATTTTTGTAAGGTCTTCCTACGCACTGAGGGTTCTGCACACTCTTCTATCAAGAGCTCCTGCCAGTTGCCCCAAACAGTTCAAGAAATAGCATATGAATATATATTATATATATATATACATGTATGCATATACATGACATTCACATGCATATATAATGTATACATACACACTTGTATACACATACACATTCATATATGCACACACTCATATACATATATATATATATGCATACAAAACATACACATATTTATATATACAAGCAAACATGCAACATTACTTCTATTTTTTTAAGTAAAAGAAGACAATAACTACAAGGATTCTCAGCTCTCCTTTCCAGATCTCTAGATGAGAAATGAGACACATATATTGTGCTCATTAAGACAGTTGTGTTAGTGGTCAGGAAGCACCAAGAAAGCCTGTAGGCATCATGTAGAGACACATAGTTATGGTGAACAGTCCTGCTTGTGTCTGTTTAGTTCATAGAATTGCTTTATTTGTGGCATTGTAGATCTCATGCAAGTCTAATGTTTTAGCTATTTTGAGGTGAGCTGTAGTCATGTACAGCCAAACATGATAAACATGTACACTTATTCCCTGCTCTATGCCAACATATACAAAAGTCTTAGTAAGTCATGAAGAATTAGGAAGAAAATATGGGTCTTCAGAAACACATTTTGACAAGCACTGCCCAGGAAAAAGACTCTTAAGTCCAGGGACTTTCAGATGTTTGGTTTGGTTAGCTTATTATTTGGGGAAAGGGCTAGGGGAGAAAGAGTCAAGAATCCACTCTGTAGCCCATAGTGATAACTCATAATGATCCTCCTGCCTCAGGCTCTGAGTGGTAGTATTATAGATGTGAGTTACTTCACAGAGCTGTGAGTATCAGGTTTGAGTGAGGGATAAGCAAACAGCAACCAAAGACAAGAAAGTGACTGCTATTTACCTTCTTACAAAATCAGGAAAACACTCAAAGCATAGTGAAGCTATATAACATTGAATGCTGGCATGCAGAACACTTTGCATTAGAGACAGTGTCATGCTCATATTGCCCATGGCTGTTTCATGCTGTAGAACTGTGAGGCTGTGAAAGAGATGCTATGACCCACAACGTCAAGCATATTTAATACTCAACCATTTATGGAAAAGTTCGCTGTACCCTCATTGAAGGTAATCTAATTTCAAAGAGGTCGTGTCCACCTTGGTGAACTAATACAACAAGGGAAGCAGTAATAGCCCCACTGAGAGGAAAAAAAGTCTAGGGATTGTTCACTGGCTTTGTTGAGTGTATTATTTTTGGTACTGAACAAGGTTCATGTAAAACCAGGACCTGCAGCTGGTATATTCTCTTTTGTTTCTCCCCCTTTCTGAGCAGCCTTCTTTTCTTCTTCCTGTTAACTGCAGGATCTAATACCTTAGCAGAAGTTGAAGAAAAAAACCCAATACCTTATTTTAATTGTAAATTAGTTATTTTATGTATGTGGCTGTTTGCCAGCATAAATGTCTGTGTAGCATGTTAGTGTGCATCCCTGAGAGCACCGAGGAGGGAGACAGATGCTCCCGGAATTTGAGTTTTAGACAGCAGTGAGCAGTATGGGTGTTGGACTGGAACCTGGGTGCTCTCAAATAGCTGTCAATGGTCTTATCTTCTGAGCCCTCTCTTTACCCCCAACAATTATAGCCTATTTAAAGTATGGCATATATGCAAGGTAAGAGGAAAAATTGAGGCAATATTTTTTATATTCTGTACTTTTAATTAATTATATCTAGTATTTTATGTTACAACCCAACAGCAGTTTCCACTCCCCTCTTCCCTCCCATGCCTTCCTGTAACTTCTCTTTTGTCCCATGCTCCTGGACTCCAATCCTCTGTTTCTGCTCAGAATGGGGCAGGCCTTCCATGGATGTCAACAAATTATGGCATGTCAAATTGACGTAGGACTAAGCTCCTCCCCTCATATTAAGGCTTGGTAAGGCACACAAGTATAAGGAATGGTTCCCAAAATCTGCCACACCATCAAAGATAGATGCCACACCCATTGCTAAGAGTCCCATGGGTAGACCAAGCTATAAAACATATGTAGAGGGCCTAGATTGGTACCATGCAGGTCCTTAGCTGTCAGTCCAATGATTATGAGCTCCTTTGAGTCTAGGTTAGTTGTCTCTAAGAGTTCCTTTGTGATGAGCTTGGGCCCCCTGGCTCATACAATCCTTCCTCTCTCTCTTTAAAAGGAATCCTGGAGCTCAGCCCAGTGCTTGACTGGATCTCTGTCTCTGTTTCTATCAGTTACTGAAGGAAGGCTCTCTGTTGACAATTAGGATAGTCAGCACTCTGATTATAAGAGAACAAGTTCAGTTACCCACTCTACTATTGCTAGGAGTCTTAGCTGGGATCATCCTTATAGACTCATGGGAGTTTCCTTTGCACAAAATGTCTACCTGACCCTGAAATGTGCTTCCCATCAAAGCATCTATTTCATTACTTTCCTCCTCCCCTGTCACAACCTCATATCCTATCCCCACCTGCCTCCAGTCTACCCAGGAGATCTCTTCTATTTCTCCTTCCCAGGAAAATACATGTGTCCCTTTTTGGGACCTCCTTGTTACCTAGACTCTTGGGGGGCTGAGTATTATAGCATAGTTATCCTTTACTTTACAGATAGTATCTACTTTATGAGTGAGTACATACCATGCTTGTCTTTCTAGACCTGGGTGACTCTAAATGATGTTTTATAGTTTCATCCATTTGTCTATAAATTTCATAATGCCATTGTTTTTAATAGCTGAGTTTTAATAGCTCCATTGTGTAAATGTACAATTTTTTATCCTTTTTTTTTTTTTTTTGGTTGCTATACACCTGGATTGTTTTCAGGTTCTGGCTATTATGAAATTTGCTGCTATGAACAAAGTTGAATAAGTGTCCTTGTGATAGGATTAAGAAACCTTTGAGTATATTCCTAAGATTGGTATAGCTGGGTCTTGATGTAGATGTATTCCCAGTTTTCTGAGAAACCACTGTCTTGATTTCCAAAATGACTGTACTAATTTTTAGTTGTACGTCCTCTTCAGCATAAATTGTCATTAGTGTTTCTGAAAGGTACTATATGGAATCTCAGAGTTCTTTTGATTTTCATTTTCTTTTATGGGTGATGAATATTTCCTTAACTGTTTCTCAACCATTTGTGATTATACTGTTAAGAAGTCTGTTTAGATTTTACCCCATTTTTAATGGGGTTATTTGGTATTTTGATGTCTAGTTTCTTGAGTTGTTTATATATTTTAGATAAGTCCACTGTCAGATGTGGGTATAGTGAAGATCTTTTCCCATTCTGTAGGCTGCCATTTTGTCTTATTGACAGTGTTCTTTGCTTTACTGAAGCTTCTCTGTTCATGGAGCTCCATTTATTTATTGCCAATCTCAGTGTCTATGCTACTGGTGTTCTATTCAGGAAATTATCTCCTATGCCAAAGCGATCAAGGCAACTTCTTACTTTCTCTTCTGGATTTATGTTGGGATCTTTTATCCACTTGGGTGTAACTTTTTATGATGCTTATAATAGGGATTTATTTGCATTCATCTACATGTCTACACCTAGTTATGCCAGCACCGTTTGTTTCAATTCTTCTATTTTCCAATGTATAATTCCGGCTTTGTCAAAAAAAATTAGATGTTCATGAGTGTGTAGATTTACGCCAGAGTCTTTGACTGTATTCCATTGACCTACCTGTTTGTTTTTATGCAAATACCAAGCTGTTTTTAATACTACATTTCTGTAGTAGATTTCAAAATCAGGGTGATGATACCTCTGGAAATTCCTTTATTATATAGGATTAAATTAGCTAACATGTTTTGTTTTTGTTTTGTTTTTCTGTATGAAGTTGAGTCTTGTTATTTCAGGGTCTGTGAAGAATCTTGTTGGAATTTTGATGGGAATTTTATTAAATTTTCAGATTGCTTTTGGTAAGATTGCCATCTTTACTATGTTAATTCTACTGATCCATGATTATGGGAGATCTTTCCATATTCTGATACCTTATGCATTTTATTTCCTCAGTGACTCAAAGTTCTTTACATGCAGGTCTTTCACTTGCCTGGTTAGATTTACCTCAAGATATTTTATATTATTAGTGGCTATTCTGAAGGGTGGTGTTTCCTTGATTTCTTTCCCATCCCATTTATTGTTTGTGTATAGGAGGGCTACTGATATTTTTTAATTAACCTTGTATTCTGCCACATCACTGAAGTTGTTTATCAGCTGTGGGAGCTCCCTGGTGGAATTTTTAGGGTTGCTTATGTATACTATTATGTCACCTTGACTTCTTCTTTTCCATTTTGAACCTGCTTGATTTCCTTTTGTTTACTTATCACTCTAGCTAAAATCTTGAGTACTATATTGGATAGATATGGAGAGAGTTTCTCTCCACTTAATGTGATGTTGTCTGTAGGCTTGAAATATATTGCATTTATTATGTTTAGGTATATTCCCAGTATCCCTGATCACTCCAAGACCTTTATGATGAAGTGGTGTTAGGTTTTATCAAGAAATTTTAGCATCTAATGAGATAATATTTTTTTTCTTTCAGTTTATATGGTGGATCACATTGACAGATTTCTATATGTTTAATCAACCCTATATCTCTGGGATAAAGCCTACTAGGTCATGATAGATGATAATTTTGATGTGGTCTTGAATTTTGGTTTGCCAGTATTGTACTGTGTATTTTTATATCAATGTTCACAAGGGAAATAGGTCTGTAATTCTCTTTCTTAGTTGAATCTATGTGGTTTGGGTATCAGAGTAACTGTAGCCTCATAAAAATAATTTGTCAATGTTCCTTCTGTTTCTATTGAAGAGTATTGCTATTGGCTCATTTTTAAAAGCCTGGTAGAATTCTTTGCTAAAACCATTTGGCCCTGAAATTAATTAATTAATTAATTAATTAATTAATTAATTAATTAATTAATTTTGGAGACTTTTATGATGGGTTTTGTTTCCTTAGGAGTTATACATCTGTTTAAATTGTTTATCTGGCCTTGATTTAATTTTGGTACGTGGTACCTATCAAGAAATGTGTTCATTTATTGTATATTCTATAATTTTGTGGATTACAGGTTTTTGAAGAATGACCTAATGATTTTCTGGATTTTGTCAACGTCTGCTGTTATATCCCCATTTTGTAAATTTGGATATTCTATGTCTATTGTTTAAACTTTTTAAAAGTACTTTTCAGTTGTTGTGTGTGTGTGTGTGTGTGTGTGTGTGTGTGTGTGTGTGTGTGTGCGTGTTTGTGTGTGTGGTCACATGTACATGAATGAACTAGGGTGCTCATGTCAAAGTCAGAGGATAGCATGCATGAGTCTGTACTTCTTTACCCCATGTGGGTTTCTGGGGATGAAGCTCAGGTCCTCAGACTTGGTGGCCATGACCTATATAAACTGTGTCATCTCACTAGGCCCTGAGGAAAAAAGATTTACATCTTTCCTTCTATACACAGTTCAAGCAAATTCTCAGCCCAGACCCATTTGGCATCCTGTCCCTGTGGTTTTTTTTTTGGTTTTTCCCTTTTTTCATTTCTTTCTTTCTTTCTTTCTTTTTTTCTGCCTTCCTTTCTTCCTCCCTTCATTCCTTCATTCCTTCCTTCCTTTCTTCTTTTTGTTTTTGTCATTTTTTTCTATGCTACATTTCTCTTTAGAATCAGAATAGGTAAGAATATGCCCGAATCCTATGGAATACAGGAACATTAACATTTAAAGAAAACACAGAATTGGAAATTATAAGGTCATTATTTTAACCTAACTTGCTTTCATTTTTATTTGTTTATTTGCTTGACCACCATGGCCATACTAAACTGGAAACACTTCAGTACATCACCTACCCCAGCAGGTGAAGGGCCACAGTTAACAGAGTTTCTAGGTTCTTCAGGTCCCTAATCTCTATACCTTTGTGTACTGTATTTCTAAAGAATGGGGTGGGAATACATAATAAGTGTTTATGAATACATGGTCAAATCCAAATAAACAATCAAAATAATTAGTGTTAAAATTTTATACTGAAGAAGTACATCAGAGGGCTAGTCAGCCTTCTAAATTATTCTTCCCACTGTGCCTGTGTGGTCAAGAAACTCCTGGTATGTTTACTTGCTGATATTTAGTATTCTATGTACAAGCTTGGTCAAAATGCCAAGAAGTGTAAATGATCTAAGCTTTCCTCTCTACCAGCATCAACTATACATGCCCCACAGCAGCAGAGTTACAAAAAAAAAAAAACATGGGCACAGATATTAAAATCAAGTTAAGATTTGAAAAGTATGGAAAATGTGAGGCAAGTGTTCTAACCACTACACTTCAGAAACAGCAGGATGTCTGAGAGGAGTTTCACTGAGGATCCAGTGATGATGGTATGCCAAAGGCCTGGAACCAGACCCATGACTCACTGCAAGGATTATTTTGATGTTGGGGTTGATTAAACAAAGGGTATACTGCATGACACACAGTAGCTCTCAATGCCACTGGGATGAATGGAGAGATGTGGCAAAGATGGAGAACAGGGTGTTTTTTGTTGTATTGTTTTGTTTTTAATTAATTTGCTGGGGACATTTTAGGGGGGTTCATGCTGTGCTGCAGTGGTGATAGACAGATATGAAAGGACTGGGAGGTGAGCCAGATTGGAATGAATGATATGAAAATCCAAAAAATTATTTTTGAGACCCTGTCTCAAAACTAAAAAAAAAATCCTAAAACAAAAACCAAAACAAAACAGTAACAACAAAAGATTGGACAAGCAGTCTGCAACACTCTTGGATTAAATGCTTAAATGGCTACCATGTCTTGGGTAGAAGCAATCTTTTTCCAGGTAAATGAAGAGTTAAGAACTTGTATCATCAGCTAATCACTGAATAGAACTCCTGGAATCCAGTTGCAGACAGGGAAGAGTGATGAGCAAAGGAGTCAAGACCAGGCTGGAGAAACCCACAGAAACTGCAGATCTGAACAAGGGGGATCCCATGGACTCTATTCTGGTAGCTGTGAAACACAGCATAGGACAGACCCAGACCCCATGAATGTGGGTGTTAGTTAGGAGGACTGGGCAATCTATGGGGCCTTTGGTAATGGATAAGTATCTATCCCTAGTATACAAATGGATTTTGGGAGCCCATTGAACATAAAGGGATACTCTCTCAGCCTAGACCCATAGGCAAGGGCCTAGGCCCTGCTCCAAATGATATAACAGACTTTTAAGACTCCTCATGGAAGTCTTCACCCTCCCTGGGGAGCAGAAAGGGGATGGGATGGGGATTGGTGGGGAGAACAGGGGAGGATGGGAGGGTGAAGGAACTGGAATTGACATGTAAAACAAGCTTGTTTCAAATTTAAATTAAACAAAATTATCAAAAAAAATAGAAAATTCTGGAAATTGAAATAAAAAGAACTTGTATTATATTTTATTTATGTATGGAAATATTTGTAGAAGTAAAGATTTAGACAGGCCAATCAAATTAAATAATGAAACACCTTATTTATGTGACTTATTTAAGACATATGTCTTAGTTAGTAGCTTATGTTTACATAAAGTTGAACTATATGTAAAATACCCATGGGCTACATAGGAAGCCATGCAGAAGGACACAGAGTTAGGACTCACACATGATGGGAGATGTTATCCTGTAAATATGTTTCTCATACTTGTTAATAAAGCACCATTGGGCCAATGAGATAACTAGATAGGTGGGGCTAGGAGACCAGGAGAAGGAAAGAGGAAGTGGGAGGGAGGAGTCGAGATGTAGCCTGGGGAGGAAGGAAGATGCCCGCCACGGCTCCCTGACAATACGACCACGTGGAAAAACTTAGATAAGTAGAATGGGTTAATAATTAAGACAGAGCTAGCCCATAAACAGTAATGGTAACTGGCCAACAGGATTGTATCAAATACAGAGTCTCTGAGTGTTATTTGGGGCTGATGCGGCTGAGGGCACAGACTGGCGGGTTGGCGGGCTGGAGGAAACATACACGCTACACACACAGGTGTAAATTTGCTCATCAGCTGTGGAACTACAGGCATGGAGCTCTGAACTCCTGTATCCCCAGTGTTAAAATGCTTACTGACAGGAAAAGCATAAAGCAGAAATAAAATTGAAATAAAATACATAAGGATGATATTAAATACTGACTTTCTTTCCTTTTCTTCATCCTGGGACAAGGTTGATTCTATGTGGGACTTAAAAGAATCTTTTGAAGCCAAATTACACAACTCATGTCCAGCCTTTGATAAGAATTTTTTCGAGGATAAAGGCTCATATTCATACCACAAGGACAACTTAATTGAGCACTTTAAAAATTCATTCTGCCTGAGATAGTGCTTAAAGAATATTTTTACATCTTATCAATGTCTTTGGGTTTCACTGTTTATAATATGACACACCACTCCCATATCCCACTGTGACTTTTGTAACCTTGGAAAACCTGTGCAGTCCATAGAGTTAAAAATGCAGATTTCTAAAATAGCTTCAACCACCAAAATGGCTACTAACAAATAAAAGTCTGGTCAAATGGCAAGACACTGTGTCAGAATGAAGGCCTGGCTTGGCCCCACAAGGAGTGGTTGGAACTATGTGATGGCAGGATGGATGTGGAAATTTCAGAACTTCTGAGATGTCTTCGTTAAAATTAGTTCTTTATAATCCTGATAAAAATGTTAAATATGCAACTTGTCATATTGTTAAATGTGTCTCTTATCATAGTATAAAAAAATATTAAAAACAGTTTTTGAATTTATTTTATGTCATAGTCTTAGCTATGATTATCACTTTGACTTAGGAGTTAGTGATTTTGGAAGGTGACATTGTATTATGAATGCAAAACACCAAACAAAAGTTTACTTTGATGCCTGCTGAGTTTTGTTTCCATGTTGTATAGATTACGTCAAGTGAGAAGACAATTTGGGTTTCCAATTTGTCTGTGACACAAAGCTCTCCTAAAGACCAAGATGCCATCTCCCTGCCTGTTAGGGTCACCTTTTCTTTGTCCATGGTTCTTTGCTTTTCTCTACGGATCATACTCACACTTCCAAATTTTGTTCACCTTCCTGTTGCATTCCTGTCAACTTAATGTCAACTGGTAATTAGTGTTAGCAAATACTGATTTTCCTTTCTCAGAAGCATTTGCATTTTAAAGAGGATTCTGGAAGAGGGATCTTTAGACAAAATTGAGTTTAATACTTACTTCCCTCTAAGCACTGGGCTAATTGCCTTTCATAAACTGTCTCTTAATACTACCATCCTTGAGGTAGCTTTTATTATTCTCTTTACAGGTAAAATAGGACTAATTTAGAAAATAAAGCCAGTAATAAGTGTCAAAGCCAGGATGAAAATCTCTGGCTGGAAACCTGCTCATCCAGGTGTAACGTAAGGGTAAAGAGTAGCCTTGCAGAAACAGAGGCAGTGTAGTGCCCTGTCAATCAGCCTACACAGCAGTCCCTGGGATTCTATGGGTTTGTTCACTATTACACCAGAGTGCTTTCCCTATTGAACCTAGCTTCCAATCTGAGTGAAGGACAAGATATGCTTAATCTAAAGATAAAGAACCCTATTGTTTCCTTTACCAATGAAGGTTAAGCTTAAGAATTACAGCTCTAACAGGGCACTCAAGGCTCACAGATTCACTTCCAACACTTGTAAAAAGAGAAATGTCACCCCCAGGAGGATCTGCTTGGTGGAGGGAGGGAGGACTGGCTAGTGAAGGGGGGAATGGCTAGTGGAGGGAAAGGATTGATGTGGAGGACTTGTTTCAGGGCTGGCTCTAGCTATAGGTTTTAATTTTGGGGGGAATCAAATATATCAAGAACTGGGCAATTATTTCACCTGAAGTTCAGTTTTACAGAACTTCACATGATCATGAAGATAAAATCACAGTGGAATGAGGATCACTTAATGTTGCTAGCTTAAATAAAGAAAATAGCTTCAGAGCAAGTGTCTTGATTTGCTCTCTCCCTCTCCCTCTCCTCCTCCTCCTCTCTCTCCTCCTCTCTCCCTCTCCCCCTCCCTCTCCCCCCTCTCCTCCTCTCTCTCTCTCTCTCTCTCTCTCTCTCTCTCTCTCTCTCTCTCTCTCTCTCTCTCTCTCTCTCTCTCTCTCTTTCTCCCTCTCCCTGAAAGGGCCTTTATACACTGTGCCATGGCTTCTATTAAATATCTAGCCTGTTGGGTGGAGATTTGCAACTTTATTACTCTTTTGATTTCTTGCCCCAGATGCTGGCAACAGTGTCTACAAAGATGCTAAGCAGTGGCTGTGGCTATACATTCTTCCTATAGCTCTTCACCTTTTGTGTTGCAGAGCCACTGTGTTCTGATCATTTAGAATGTGCATTAACTGTTGGAGCTCCTACACTTAACAGGTTTGATGAATGCAAAACAATCATCTAAGTGCTATCAGAACTACCCCACCCCAACAGTTAATTTTATAATCAGCTGAAGAGAAATTATAATCTTAGATACTACTAGCAAGGTGTTTATACTATGTTAGATAGGTCTTCCAATTCTGCCTACATTAGACAGTTACTGAGAAGAGTTGCTATGTTAGAAACACACTAATCAATGTCACTTTGTTCCCACAGTGCTTATACAATAAAGAAAAATGCACTAGCCTACTGCTTCTGCTGATCACACCCTGAGTGTATATTGGAGGAATTTTACTCAGTTACTCAGCTGCCTCCTCATCTGTCTATGTGCTTATCATGCCCTAGATTTCTATGTTTTGCCATCATATGGCTCCTTGCAGTTAAGACTTACTTATCCACAGTCTTATTCACTTATCCACAGTCTGACTATCTTTTTTTATCAGCCAACATCTTCAATTTGAGCTCCTAAAGACTCTGGCCAGAGACTTAAGTTTTTTTCTATCTTTAAAATTATTTTGACCAATAAATGAACAAAAATACTGTCAGGAGCAAACACATATGAAACAGCTGAGGATCTTTCAGTGGGCGATGGCTGCTGAGGAAGTGCCCTTTTCTTCAGAGGTGTGGCTAATTTCTGCTGTATGCCCTCATGCTGTTATGTGTATGGATAGCATTAGTAAAAGTGAAAGGAGAAGATGAAAGAGGAGGAGGGAGAGGATGAGGAGGAGCAGGGACGAAGAAGCCTTGAAGTTGGGACGAGCATGTGGTAGGGGCTCTGAGAGGAGTTGGAGATCAGTGGATTTTATCTAAAATACATTTCATTCATATACTAAATTTAAAAATAAATGTAAAAATACAGTATTCAAACTATTACATATGCATTAATATTTTATGTATGCAATTTCAAATAACAAATGCAATTTTTAATATTTATATTAGTGAACTGTAGTCCTTCACATAATGTTTCTGAAGCTTGGCTCTTCGTTGGTATCATGAGGATGATAATTTCTATATCATAGCCTTTCTGAGGACAGTGTGATTACTGTACTATTGAGTGTCATATTCAAATACACATTCATTATAGGCTTAAGCTTTTTATTCCTCATACTTAGATAGATTTATGAGCCCCACAGAGGTTCTGCAAGCCCTCCATCAACCTAACCACATCCTGAGGCTCTACAGCTTCCTGCTTGTTTGTTTTGTTTTCTCCTGGAAATGTTAGCCCTCAGTGTAACCTTTTGAGTACTTCTGCACATAATTCAACCACACTTTATTTGAGATGGTATAGTAACCACTGTTTTCTTTAGCAGGTACAAGGTCTACAATCCTAAAATTCTAGCTCTTCTGTGGCTTTAGCAGGATGATCCTGTCAGTTCAAGGCTATCCACTCTGACGTTGGGCAGAGGAATGACACACAGGCGCACACACTCACCACACCCCCACACCCCGCACACATCCCACACATATCCACGTGTCAGTCTGGGATATAAAACAAAATTGTATTTCTAAAAATCAGAAACAATGGTTAATTAAAATAACTAATTTTAAAGGTACTATTTGAGAGGATTGTTCCTATGTTTTTATACAGATTTTCTGCCTTATATAAAATACCTTGAATTTCAAAATGTTTGATCAGACAAAAGCTTAGCGTTGTTAAATGAAAATCAGTGTGGGGAAATGAGTTTAACAGTATCTGGGTAGACAATTGCTTCTTTCTAAAGAAGCAAGCAGCTGAGCATGTAGGTCAGATGTTTTCCTCACATGTTACTAGACAGGTTTTCAAGATAATCTCTTGGGCAGTAAAAGGGAGATTTAGAAAAAGAGTCCATCGTAGTTTGCATTGAGATTCAAAGAAAATGTGCTTTGTACAGCCCTTTGAGGGAATGAATAACAGACCTTTGAGATATTTCTGACTATTGAATTCTATCTGATGACTGATTTGTCTCATCACTTCATATAACTCTCAGGGAATCACCATCACTGCTCTCCTTTGAGACAGTAGTGTTAGAATGTGATAAGAGATGATACAAGTGTCTTCCGTGAATATGGTTTCCAATAAACTAATATCAGGGAGCAGGTAAAATGCTTTGAAACTCTACCATAAGAATCAGCAGGTTTCCTCAGGAATTCCCTGTGCTTGCAGCAGAGCATCAAAACTGGAGCACGGTGGGTTTACTAGCATGAATGAAATGCCAGCCATCTCTGAGAGGTACAAAGATTACTACAGACTTTATTTTGATATTCTATGACACATAATACATTCTCCTAAATGGCACAGGAAAATTTTTTGAATCAAGGAAGGAAAATAAGAAAAACAAACCCGAGTGAACCCCAGCAAACCATGCGTCCCATGCACATCTGCATCCCTGTTTGGGTGAGACTGGAATTTGGGTTTGAGATGTGGACCTCACATCAGGTCATGGTTCTTTCTTCATTTTACAGCTCTTAGTTTCATGTTATCAAAACCAAGGCAGCTGAAGAAGTCAGAGCTTGTGAATGGTGGCATAGAGACCTAGCCTGGGCTCCCATTTCCCACGACCTGCATCCACAGCAATTATTTGGAGTACACTTTCCCAAGGCATTTTCTAAATGCTCCTTCCAGTAGAAGGAGCACAGGCCCAGAACATAATTTCTATTTCTCAACAACAGTGACCTCTAACATTTCAGGCTTCAGGTCCTGCTGTGGTAAGAATATAAAATGTTATAATGTTGTCCTCATACCAATGCAATGAAGTTGAGCTCATTTTTATGCTAGTCAGTTGTCTTCATTTACAAAACAAGCAATCAAAAAGGCAAGCAACCAGAAAGGTTTGCTTGCCACAAAGAGCTGATCCTCTTTATCCTCTTCTTACATATGCTCTTATGCCCAAGTCCCTGATAGTCATGTCTACCCGAAACTGTAACTCATGACTTTCATCTCTGAACATAGGCACATAGGCACAGATTCATTCATTAATATTTCCAGCCCCAATTCTATGTCAACCTCTGTCTTAGGCATGTGGGTGAAATGGGGAGAAAAAGCCTACAAAATTTCAGTCTTGGTGGAATTTATGTTATAACCAAAGATAAAGGAAATGACATTGTAAAGTATATACACCTAAACAGTGTGTTAAGTTATGGATATTGTGAAGAAAACAAGGTAGAGGAAAAACTGAAAATAGTGATGTGCAAACTTAGACAATGCAGGTCAGGAAAGGCTAAGGTCAGGTGTGTCTGTGGAGGATGGACGTGGTCATATGCCTGCAGCAGAGAAAGAGGCCTGGGGTACAGCTAAGGCAGGGTATGCCCAGGCACTTGAGGCTCATTGGTCAAGTATGGAGGAAGTTAGAGAAACCTTATGCAGCCAGATGGTGGCTTGAACCCACCTCTGTCTCCCAATCCTTTCTAGTGTTCTCTTACATGTAAGATAGAGTAACACAGCAAGGATGTCAATTACAAGGCTGCGATAGGACTCTCAACAAGCCCTGCCCATGCTCACCCTCACATTAGGGTCCTACCATCCAGCACTATTGAAAAGTCCCTGTTGTTTAAGCCATCCTGCCTGTGTATTTTGATCTGGCAGCTGGAGCATACTAACACGTAGCCTCATTTAGAGCAAAGCCAGGCTCCTTACAGTGGCTTGAGAATTCACCATCTGGCTGCCCATTAATTGGTGTCAGACTCTCTTAAACTGTTTTCCTGAGAGGATATCCTAAGATACAAAGAGATACACATTTCCAGCCAATGGACTTGAACAAAATGAATAGAATCAGCAGCAAGTTGACAACGGGGTATATAATGATTTCTAGCATGGTTTATTGTTCTGTTTCCCACAACTTTGATAGGTAATTACCTCTTACCTCACTTTGATAAGCAAGACTGTTGCTAACATAGACAAAGGTAGCTTTGTTTGAAACTTAGCAGTTCGGTTCTAGTGTGGCAAAAAAAAAAAAAAAAAAAAAATACCATAAGCAATCAGCTATGGAGCTTATATTCTGAAACAAGTGACCCAATGAAGTTGCTCACTCACTCACCACTCAGTTCTGACACTTCAGTCAGTTTACAAGCTTTCATGTCTCTTGCACTCTGAACAATATGCTCCTCACCAGAGGGAGCAATGACAGAATGACAGCAGTTTACAGAATGAGAAGAAAACAATAGACCTCCCATTTCAGTGCTATGTAAGGTGTATGATGGGGTATTTCTCATGCCTGTTGATACACGTTATGGTAACCATGCACATGCCAGCTGGAGTGGTCCCTAGTCATACACTGTTATAAGAGTGAATAAACAGCACAGGAGAATAGTGATAACGTAGAAGGATGCTACCGTACCTGGAGAATGAGGCGGTGGGGAACACATCAGAACAACCCCCTGGCCTTCCCTCACAGAGACTGCACTTCTTGTCCGGCCACTAAAATTTCCCAGATCTGTCAACACAACACAGCATTACAGCATTTAGAGGTCATGTACAAAATAAATAAATAAATAAATAAATAAATAAATAAATAAATAAATAAATAAAGCACATGGTAACCTTCTATTTTTCTATCATTATCTTAACAGTTATTTTTTTTTATTTTTGGGAGTATCTGATAAATAAATCTAGAGTCACCCAGTGTTAAATACAATAGCTTAAATAAGTCTAGTTTTTACAAAATAATACCACATTTTTTTGTGTCTATTTACTGTGCAATCTAAGTGGTCAATGCCAAAAGAGACTAAAGAATACTGTATTTAAAATATTGGTCATTTCTTCATACTGCTTGCTACATAGTAACCTTTCAACACTGAAAGCCTGGCCTTTGGGGGGGGGGCATGCATAGTTGTTACAGTGTTACAGGTGAAACAGGTCCAGACTGCTCCCTCATTAGCTGCCATGCCACAGTGGTGTGTAAAGATAAGCACGAGTCTGAGAAATGAGATACTTTGTGCTCTAGCAAGACATAATGAGACTATGAAATGTACTTTTCTGTGAAACCGGATGTGAACGTCATGTTCTTTCATTTTATGGAGGGAGAAAAAGGGACCTCTGAATTAATTATACTCATCTATTTAGGTTAGCCCAGGAATACTAAAGCTATTGAAGCTTATGCCTATGTGAGATAGTGGTGCTGGGTCAGTTGCCATCCTCGAAATTACATTATATGTACACAGTTGGAAAAACTGTCTTAAAAGAAAGTGGTCCTGGAGTGAACAATGTGATTTTCTTTGCATTAATTGTGGGTTATTAATCATCATACCACCCACAGACACTATCTCCATGTCAGTAAATTAGTATGACTGATATCATTATTTTGAAAATAGTTACTTGCAAATGATGGTTTATTTGCTTAGATAAATATTGTCTTTGAATTGAGATCTATAGCATCACCTTTCCATGGTAAGAAATACTTTCTAAAAATGTTCTACCATTCTTTCTATTACATATATTTTTAAAATGTTTTTCTGTATAAACAATAGGTCTTATAGAAATATAAGATAGAGCCTCAACTCTTGATTGATATAACAACTGATTCAATTAGTCAAGATAATCTACTAGATATATGTGAATAAGACAGTAACTAGTTTTACATATTTTCCGCCCACTTTTATGGTCATGATTATTGACTCCAGAGCCTTGTGAGTGCTTAGACACTGAAGTAGACTCACCATTCTGTCATGCTGTCCTTGAACTCAGAATATAGCCCAAGTCTACCAAATCCTTCATATCCCTACCTCAGCCTCCCTAGTGGCTGGGGTTAGAAGAAGGCTCCTTACTTTTTAAATTAATTACCAAATTTTTCCAAACAAAGCCACAGTGATGGTTATGTGTCATTGTTTAGTTGGATTGGTTATAAAATGTTGCTGCATATGATTAGGAAGAAAGTTGAACAAAGGGGATTCTAATCAAGGCTTTTTTTTAATTCAAACATTATAAGATAAAAAGGAGAAATTATTGAATCTACTCTGAAAAGAATGTAAGGGGAATATAGATATGACTAATGGAAAAGTAGATTATTGAATCTACTCTCAAAAAGCAAGTACTAGCTTTAAATATTTTACATTGGATTGGACTTCTGTATATTGTATACAAATGTATATTGATACAAATTTGATAGTAATTTTTTAAAAACATACTGTTTCTAGTTCCTGAAAGTTATTATTATCAACTATATAGGGCAATAAGAAAATGTAGTTTAGTAATTAGTCAACTATTATAATCTAACTTGTCACTTTAGGTATGTTTATAAGGTCAAACTGTTATTTTTGAAAGATAAGTTGCCTTAAAAAACTTAAGAGATCTACAGAATATGGCATTTAACATGTTTTAATAACATAGATTATTTTTTTTGACAATGAGACATGTCTGCTCCTGGTAGCACCAATCTGTGCTGGAGAAGATGATGGGCATTGAAAAAATTCCACATGGAGTTTACTTTCCTTGTGGCAAAGATGAGCCACTGGGCAAGAAATTGTCCTTGCCTCAACTGCTGACAGTGTTCTGTCCAAACAGGACACCAAAAAGAGTGACAGCAAACCTTTCCAAGACAAGGAGGTCCAGTCCTTCAGAATATCCTGGTTCACAGAAATGTCTGTCAGATATGCTACAGGCTGAAGATGGACGCCCTAATTTTTGTAGAGGAAACTTGGGTGATTGTCGAGGTAGCCAGCTGCTTCTGTCATTTCACACATTTTTTTGGAAGTTGCTTGCTTGCATTTCCTGTTTACTCAGTTAATATTATTTCCTTCTCGGGTCTCTGAGGGAGTTGAAGACTAGATAGTATAGTTACAGTTTTCCTTGTTTACCAGACTCAGTAAAGAAACTTACTAAAATGTTTTAAGTATAATAGATTCAAAAGACATTAAAAGATAATTTGATATTGCAAATTAGAATGGAAAGTAGATTAGGTACAAGATTTTGGACTCATCAAGAAAGAATACATAATGGAGTATTTTCTCTGAATTGTCTAATATTATTGGACTAGTCACCGTTAATATACTCATTGCCTGTATATATTATATATACTTACTATATTCATTGTATGAAGTTTTTCTTATATTAGTTATAAACTTTTTTATTTTAGACAAAAATGGGGATATATGGTGATATCATGCTTGTACAAATAAAGCCTGTTTTTAGGTCAGAGAATGGAGTTGCCACTAGGTAACCATGGAGGTCTGTAGGTCTGTACAGATAGACAGAAAGTGAGGTAGCTTGGCAGGAAGAAACAGGAAATCACACTCTGTCTGCTAAGACACTAAGTAGGTAAGGTGTAGCAGTGGCTTGGTTCTTTCAGATTCTCAGCATTTTTCTCTATATCTGACTCCAGGTTTTCATTACTTAGTCCAATTAAGATCTCCATTTACAGATTGAGACTTAGAGAAGATATAATGGTGGGTAGAGCAGAATGAAAAAAAAAAAAAGTGAGACAATTACATTGATTGCTTTGCTACATGGTGAATAAGAAGTTTTTTTTTAGATAGCAACAAGACAGAGGAAAGAACAATATATTTTAAAAGATGGGATGTCATTGAAAAACAAGAAAAACTGCTTAAGTAAGAAAAGAAACTCTTCCATTTGACTATAAGTGTGTCACCCTCAAGGCTACTTCTGTGGGTGTCAGCCAAGGAGAATGTCTGCCCCTTAGTGAGCTTCTTAACCCACACTGATTATATGTGTGATTGTGTGAGACACAAATGCACATGGCTCATTTCTTTAAATGCACACTCACTGGCTCTTAAATGTTTATTAAAACACACATACATAATTCACACAGTTACTTCAAGTATTTAATATGCATGATGTAGCATGTCCAATTGACTATTAAGCTAAAAGGAATATTTTAAAACACAATTGACAATTAGAGCCTTTACCTGGGGATTCAGAGCACAGATATGGCCTAGAAATCAAACACAAGGAAAGGAAAAGCACAGAACTCTTATCCTGAAATCTAGGTTGAGACTGCAGTGACCCGAGAGATCAGATCCTGCCCTACATGTTCCACTGTATATCAATGAGAACACAACACAAGACCCTTCAAAAAGTCACCTGTGACTCACGATTTCCTGGGAACCACAGCACTAGCATTACAAAGCCAAATGGATGTTTTTCAATTATAAATATATTTTTAATGTCATGAGCTGTATTTTGGGCCTGAGAATAGAAGCATAGGCCTTCTATAGGCTAGTTAAACACTTGGGACTGTATTCAAACAGCCACATCTAGTGACATGTCTTATCTTTTAGTTTGCTCAATCATTAGTCTGCTTCTAAAGGCTGGTGCTATTGAGCAGGAGGGCATGTGACAATTTTACACTAAACTCCGTATGATGTATGAGTTCCAGCCAACTCCTGCATGAATCTAGCCTCCCTTGCCTCTGATAGAGAAAGCAGACTGCCATGTTTTAATTATGAATACATTTGTAAATTAAACAGAGAAAAAACAGAGATGTTAAGTGTTTTGTTTTTCTCCCCCCCCCATAAGACTCTGGTTGATTTAATAATGCATGATTTATATAGCAAACCTCCTGGCTGGTATAAACTTGGTTAAAGCACACCTGTCTTGAAGTAGACAGAGATTTGGAGGTACTCAGGAGATTTAGAAATCTTTTAGCAGATCATCATGTAGCATGGATGTTTATTATTTTTAATACATCTTATATTTTTTTATAAAGGAGAGGAGTGGGAAGTAATAGTTTTCATGGACATAGGCTTCATTTTCCTGCAATTGACACAAAGCCTGAGGCTACAGATTTATTTCACTGCTATGGTGCTGAAACCACAGTTTGAGTTTTAAATTGAAAGGAACTCTTACTGAAACTTCTATAAGTCACATGACAACCAGACAAGTAAGAGTCTGGGTCTGTGATCCAGAACCCAGGAGCTACAACCCTAGCCTCTGATCTGAGCTTTGTACAGTATGAAACAACAAGCTCAACAAAGATCTTGAATTACACCTGCAGATAACAAGATCAATAGACCTTTTCATGCAACAAGAAGCATACAATAAATGACATGAATGACAGCCCCAGATGACATACTGTTGATTTTGCATACATGTTATCTTGTGCTTTGGCCAGAAAGAAAGCAAGTGTCTTTCTTGCCTCCATGAACACTGCATCTCACACAGAATTGGGTACCAGTGATACAAAAAAAGGATACAGATATGCAATCTAATCATGCTGACTTGGGCAAGTTTGCCATAGTTCAGAAATGTCTACACCATCATATGAATGCATGATCCTGAAATATCATAGCTCTACCATTGCCACATTCATGGGTGATTAACACATGTATCATAACTGTAAGATATAAATTCAAGGACACTAATGCTCATCTCTTCCTTCCTGTCTCCCTCTCTCTATCTTCCTTCTCCTTTTCCTCCATCCCTTTTTTTTTACTTTCCATCTGTCTTCCTAAATTACTCGCTAGTTACTATTTCCTCTCTTGAGTTGAAAATATAAATCTTTCTATAATGGATCTACTTATTTTGCTCAGGATAGCCTTGAAATTCTGTGTTTAAGTGACCCTCTTGCTTTGGCCTCTCAAGTAGCTTCAGCCACTGGTCCATGGTGACAAAACTGATCACATGTTTGAGTAAACTGAAAAATAGGTAAAACAAGCAGTGTATAACATGTAGTGAGGCCTCATGTATATTTTGAGTCCCAAATTGACTGGTAGCTGAGGATCAGCATACATTTTTCTGATATTATAAGTTGAGAAGGATTTCCTTCAAAAACACCACATTTTTGGGGGGCATGGAGAATAAGAGATATGTTTGCAATTCATTGGGAAGCTTCTCATCCCATACAGCTTCACACATGTGCATCCAGAAATCCTTCCCCGGAAAGAATTATTTCAAAGCCCTGGAGAGAAAGAACACTGTGAACTGGGAAGAAATGGGTGTGAGGGACCTAGACAATGAATTTATTATAATGTATGCATGCTAAACACAGTAAATTGAAGCAATTCTCTTAATCCTTTAAAGAAGATGAGATTTTCTTTATTCATTCTTCAGTTGAGGGATATTTAGGTTACTTCCGGGTTCTGGCTATTGCAAATAATGCTGCTGTGAACATAGCTGAATAGATGTTTTTTTGTGGTATGAATGTGCTTCCTTTGGGTATATGCCTAAGAGTGGAATTGCTGGATCTTAAGGTAGACAGATCCTCATTTTCATGAGGAACAGCTATAAGGATTAAAGAAAATGTGGTACATTTATACAATGGAGTACTACTCAGCAGGTGGGAGGGGCAACAACAACAACAACAAAAACAAAAACAAAAAAGCAATGGAATCTTAAAATTTGAAGGAAAAGCATGGAGCTAGAAGAAACCATGCTGAGTGAGGTAACCCAGTCACAAAAAGACAAACATGGTGTGTATTTATGTATTCTCTCATATACAGATATTAGATATAGAATAAAGGATTGACAACCTACAATCCATACCTCCAGATAAGCTAGGAAATAAGGAGGATCCAATGAAAGACATAAATGGTCTCCAGGAGAAGGGAAAGGGGACAAGATATCCTGAGCAAATTGGGAGCATGTCAGGAAGAGAGAGGGAGTTAGGAGAAAGAGAAGAAGAGAAGAGGACTGGGGAGGGGGATATGAGGGATCAGGAAGATTTGGTCTGGTGAAGAATAGAGGAGAGCAAGAAAAGAGATACCATAATAGAGGGAGACATTATACATTTGAAGAGAAATTTGACACTAGGGAAATGTCCAGAGATCTACAAAGATGACCCCAACTAAGAATCTAAGCAATAATGGAGAGGCTACCTGAAAAGCCCTTCCCCTATAATGAGATTGATGAATACCTTAAATGACAACCTAGAGCCTTCATCTAGTAGCTTATGGAAGCAGAAACAGACACCCACAACTTATTACTGAGCAGACCTCCTGGAATCCACTTGCAGAGAGGGAAGAGTGATGAGCAAAGGGGTCAAGACTGTGATGGAGAAAACCATAGAAGCAGCTGATCTGGACAAGAGGGAGCTCATAGACCCAAGTTGACTGCTAGGAAACCAGTATAAGAACAATCCAGGCCCACTGAACATGGGTGTCAGTTAGAAGTCTGGGCATTCTATGGGAACTCTGGTAGTTGACTAGTATTTATTTCTAGTATATGAATGGACTTTGGGAGCCCATTCCACACAGAGGGATACTCTCTCAGCTTAGACACATATGGGAGACCCTAGGCCCTGACCCAAATTCTGACAGACTTTGATGATCCTCCATGGAAGGCCTCACCCCCTCTGGGGAGCAAAACGGGGATGGGAGGTCTGTGGGGGGACATGGGTGCATGGGAGGAAGAAGGAACTGGGATTGATATGTAAAATAAGATTTACACTTAAATTTAAATTAAAGTAAATTTCTAATTTAAATTAAAGTAAAACCAGTGAGAATGGAAGTTGCTCCATGAAACTGCAAGCAACTTGTATTTTATTTGTTTTCCACAATTAATAGATATTTGACTGCAAAAATTCACTCTCTGAGTTTTTCCTTCCCTGAGTGCTCTGGGGACATATTTTCCCACATTACCTTTCAGAGTGGTTAATTACACAGGAAGCCTAGCCTCAGCTAAGCCCTTGTTTATGTTTTAGCCTCAGGAATATTTATGCCACTGTCTGATTTTTTTGTAAGTCCTACTACACACATGTCAAAATATCCCATGAAAAAAAACTGGTCAGCTTTAATTCAGAAATATTTTTAATGTCAAAAAAATCCTAAAAACAAAATGGTTGCAAATACAATGTATTTAATTAAGGTAATCGTAGCAACTGTTGTCTTTACCACAAGTATTTCAGCAAGTCGGAAATATTGCACAAACACCTTTGCTTTACACACTGCTAGCAGTATGTGTGTGTGTGTGTTTGTGTGTGTGTGTAAGAGAGAGGAGAGAGACAGAAAGAGAGAGAGAGAGAGAAAGAGAGAGAGAGAGAAAGTTGGGGGACAAATGTTTGTATCTGTGGATGGCTATGGATGCATATGCATACTTGTGTTCAAACACAGGTGATTTTTGTATGCTAGTCAGGCATACAAAATTTATCATTTATCACCAGTACCAAATATCACTAAATTTATATGAAAAGCAAACATAAACTGCTTGTGTTCACATACTTGTTAAGTGATAAGTGGGCCCATCAATATTCATATGATTGATTTTCAGTTTCTGAAACTCCCATTATGTCAGACCAGTCAATATTTTGAAGTTGGACAAAAATGTTTTTTCCAATTTTGACATAATCTTCAATAAGAATAGTTCACTGGAATGTAGTTTCTGAAAGGTGAGTTGCTAATAGGTGAGAAAGTAGATAAGGAAGGAAACATTTATTTTATTTACAGAAAGATTTATATTAGCATTTCTTGGTTATATTGCCATTCATCTACATGCAAGATCTACTACCATGGACTAATAGCCAGGATTCTTGTTGGACTATTTCATTACATTCCATTAGTTTACCTTGGGAGAATGTACATGTAGGCAAGACACACCTGTCATATCATGTGGATAGAGGTCAGAGGACAGCTTGCAGGAGGTGGCTTTCTCCTACCATCTTGTGTGCTCAGAGAATCTGATTTAGGCTGCTGGGAATGGTTGCAGGTGCCCCTACCCATGGAGCCATCTCACTAGCTCCAAACCTAAGATTCTTATAGCAGTTCTTAACATACAATTGTGTTCATTGAATGGTAGCTAGATGGAAAGCCACAAAAGGCACTGAGCTTTGTGATGTTTTATTGTTAGTTGTGAACTTACAGACAGTGATCAATAAGAATCACAGGGCACACCTGAGAGCTCCATTTACTGAAGAGGACATAGGCATTGACAAAGGTTAAGTGACAATAACAGAAATTCAGAGCCAGAAGGACAGGACCATTCAAAATGATTATATCAAAATTTGTTTAGCAAGATTGTGTATTCTTATTTTAGCCTAAAGCTACATTGTCAATTCCTATTGATGGAATTAGCTATTTATTTTGTTACTATATATGGAATAGTTTTGTAATTCTCTTAAATATTTGCTCTAAGTTAGATGCACATGTCCAATAATGTAATTTAATAAAACTTACTTCTGTAGAGTACCAGTTTAGTTAATTATAGGCATCTCAATAATATACACTATTATGAAAAGATAAGGACTGAATTTAGATCAACTTGGATAAGAGAAGATAAATCTACAAGCCATGATGGCAAGTCCTAATGATACTTCTCCTGGGTTAGCGTTTTTCACGGTGTCACACAGGTGGTCAGTTGAGCACGGGCTTGCCATGCCTTGCAGTTTCTCCTGTGTACTATAATCAAACACAAATCATGCAGCTTAAAGTCCACCAATTGCACATTAGGCTATAAAGAAAGCCAGCCCATTTTTGCCTTGAAAGAGGCATTTTAAAGCTCATATATAAATGGAACTAATTTATTACTACTTTTGTGGAACGGAGTATGATAACATAGTTTTGATGTTAGAATTTGTATCTGGTAAGTTACAAAATGCTGTTTCAGTCATGAATGGCACATATGAGGAAATATTCTGAGATGTAGTATGATGTATATAAGTGTATTTGTTAATGTAATGTGGGGATGGTTTATTAGCCTGGAAGAGGCTCTAAACTTTATTTTACAAATATGTATGTACAATATAAATAATGTAATTTCTAAGTTCATCTTTCCAATTCTGATCAGTGCTAATTCCACAAAACTTTAGGAAGATGATGCTTAGGATGATGGTGCACGGTGTAATCCCAGCATTAGGAAGCCTGAGGCAGACAGATAGTGATTCTGAAGTCAGTCTGTGATACATAATGAGAACTAGTCTCAAATGAACACAAATACACACAGACACACATAACACGCATGCACACACACACACACACACACACACACAGAAAGAGAGAGGGGGGAGGGAAGGAAGGAGAGAGAGAGAATAAAAACACTTTGTGTAAGAAACTTTGCATATTATATTAAAGACCCATAGAGATGGGGGAGTAGTGTCAAATAGTAAAACTCACAAGTTGCTTAGCATATCAATTGCTGAAAGCCACAAATATCTCTGTTGTCTCTCAGTTTGTAATCTTCTGTTAAATGATCTCTATCCTTCACTCTATCTCCAGTGGGGAGTGGGTCAAGGCCTCAGTGAACGTATGCTGTGGATTGCACACATCCTTGTCAAGGACCCAAATGCCTCAGACAAATGGGAATGACAAAGCTTTCCCTGCCCAGGCTCAGAGAAACAGTAAAGCTTTTCTCTGGTCCAATTATGGCTGTTATGAATAATTGACCTTTAGCTGAAAATAGAATGTACATAAATTGAGCCACAGCTGCTGGGGAAGTTTTACCTAGATCTGCCAAGCTTGACTCCTCCTATAGAGGAAACCCACTGCTTGAGTCAGATGTACACATAGATACACTGAGTTTCATGGCTGCTGATGCTGCCATTCAATCAGAGCAAATAGCCAACCCAATCCTCGCACTTCTCATGTGTATGTGTTTGTCTTTCTTCATTCCTTCTCCACCTCCCAGCCACGTTCCCAGTCCTCCGTGACAGGGATCACAGCAGACCTTTTATTTCCTCTCCGACAGATCACACAGCCTTGGTCATCTGGACCACCTGCTGATGGTACTTTATGTGCACAAGCGAACATTGGGGAGAGACAAAAATAGATATATAAGCCACCGTCACTCTCTTCCTCCGGGTCCATGATGTTCACGGTCCATCTCAGCCACCACTGGCCGCTGGGGCTAGGATCCTGTTCTAGGTAACACAGATACTTGTTTTCCCCACAGTAACTTAAAAATTCACTCCGACTTTGCTCCGACTTTGAAGATGGTGTTTTTGGCTCTGAGTATAGAATTGTCCCTGTCAATCTAAGCATTGCATACTTTAATAAAGTACCTTTTTTTTTTCTTCCCTGATCAAACCTAGTTTCAAATTACATGAGACTCTTGGTAACCGTAGTCTCTTGGTTCATAATGCGGATAAAGGAGGATTTTCCATAATCAACTAATATGTATGCTTGAGTGTTTTCTTCTACTAAATTTGTTTTCAACTGCTGTGTGTACTGCAGAGCACTTGGGACAGTCCCAGCGCCATCTGAAGCGCAATGCCATGGAAATCGCTGCCATCTTCATTCCCCCAGCTCATTTACTGCTTTGCACTTAAGGCAAGCACAGCCAATTTGCATACATTTCTTTTAAATGATACAACCTTAACCATTCTATCTGTATTTTTTACACTTTGCTTAATTAAAACCTCTTAGGAAGCTTCTTCAGTTCATGACTCAGCAGCTAAGTGATCAATTTTCAATCCATCTTACAATTTGTCAAAAACTTCATGTTTTCTTTTCAGGCAATTATCCTGTCACTGCCCTTGGGTCAGGAGTTTCTCTCCTTAGTAAATGTGTCCAGAAATTTTCATTGTGATCTGTGTTTATGCTATATTTATTTATTAAGGATAAAGTCATTTTTTGATAATGCACAATTTTAGAGATGATTATACTTGCTGGGTAGATAGGTCCATTTTGAGAAAATAAATACTAAATCATCACAGGTCAAAAACCAGAGTAGGGGGGAATGGATCCTCTGTGCCTAGTAAACAGTAATTAGTTATTGAATAAATGTGCTTTTAAAAAATTAGTTGATGCAAAGTGAAGTATTCAGATCTGATTCAGGCATTTCTTCCTTCCTGATTTATGTCCTGATGCTACAATTATTTAAAAGGTACTTTTAAATAATTTATTCAGGATAGGTTACTTGTGCATAGAAAATTTAAACACATAAAGTAAATCTATAGAGAATGAAACTAGCTGTGACATGAAGGAGTAACCCTACATAATATGTAATGCATTTCAGTTTCCATTTACCGTCGTTCTACCTGCTCCTCTACAGTCAAGTATGGGAAAGCATTTTCCAGGAATCATTGGGTATTTCAGAAAGATACACTCTTTCTGCATGCATCTTTCTAATGCATCTACATTACCCAGACTGCTGAGGCCACCCACAGTCTAGTTGAAGGGTAGGCAGACTTTATATATATGGATATGGTTTGATAGTAAATATTTGAAACTGTGTAACTCAAATGCAAAGCCAAGGGTATGATGAGTTCTTCTAGCCCTCAGCACCTGAGGAAAATGCAGCAATGAATGAATGTTGTTTCATTAATGCATTGTTTAGTGTTACTATTAGCAAGAACAGGTGCCTTTTTCCTTGCTGAGGACATAATTTGCATGTTTTTCTATAACTATAATTTTATATGATTCCTCATGCATGTGAAAAAATATTTGGTCACAAATATAATTGGTCACAAACATATCTTTAGGTATATGAAAAACCATATAAAACACATATATGTAAGCACCACTTCTAATTTTAGTAGCTAATTTAAAATGGCTACATATGCCACATGTATGTCATTTTACTCCTCCATGTGTGATAAAGTTCTGTGTAGACCCCATTTCAGGCCTCTTCACACTATTTTCTTCATCTCAACTCTGTCGCAATACACATATACAGATATATCTGCCTCAGGTATTTTTCACATATCTATTTTTTTCCAAATTATCTCACCTTGATGTGAAAAATATGTTTATACTTTTATCAGTAGTGTACGGCAGGACAAGATTCCAATTTCCCATTTGTTTTAATGGAGAAGTTTAACAGAACTTTAAATCATTAATGTTCCTCTAGTTTAGGACTTAGAATTTTTTTTCCTTACTACTACATTTTCTGTTAGTCATCTCTGGTTCCAGCATCGTTGATATTCTCTCTCCCTAGTAACTGTATCATCACTGTGTTTATGATTCACCGTATGATAAAGCACTTCCCTCCTCACAAATAAACTGGAAACATTTTGGAATCTTTCAAAATTTCCAAGCTAAGTGATCTTTATCTTTCATTAAGACATGAAAACTAACAGCTCTCTTCCCCTTACATTGGTATAATTTTCTTCCACACTAACCGATGTCTCTATAATATTTTTAATATTTTGTATTGAGACTGAGGTATTAGCCAGTTTATTATTTAATTAAGAAAATAATACTTACAAAATATTTTCCCATTTTTTTGGTCAGTGTTGTTTTCCAATGTATGCTAAGTTTTGTGTATCCTGTAGACCCCAGTTGATTTTTCACACATCGCCTTCCTCAGCTTCAACATTTACCTCCTTTGTGTTTGACAATTGCTTGATTTTCTGTTTCTTGCTTTGTGTGAGACTTTTGTCTTTCCAGTTTCCATTCCCTTGACCCTTTCCATATTCAGTGTCCTATCCTCATTCACTCATCTTAGAGAATAATTATGGTAGTAATCCATATTTTTCTATTAACAGTACCCACTGAAGCTGGGTTCTTAGACTCTTCTGTTTGTCTCCAATGTGTCCCTCATCAATTTGCCATCCTGGAGCCATCACACCCCTTCTTCCTGTGGAGCTGATGTTTCTATACTGAGTGATGCACTCACTCTCTGCATCCCTGCCGTTTCATTCTGCCTTACTAGCTTGCTGTGTACTCTCTTCACCACATAGCTATTTATGACAGGTTTTAGCATCCAATTATTGACATCCCATATTACTAAGACTTTTTTGTTTACATAGTACTTATTTTTCTTATTTCATCTTCTCATTGTTATAACATATCTCCCTTCCCCTATATTGATTATTTTTCTTTGGAGACACATTTTATTGATATTTAATCTTTAAATAAGAATTAGCACACCTAGTGTTTGCCCCAGAGGGTATTTTTTCATTTCATTTACAGTGAAGATTGGAATTCCTCAGCTATAGTTTGGAAAATCAGCATTTCTAAGTCCTGCCCCAGTTGCCTGGTTCCCCATCCATTAGCAGCATCTCTGATGGGCTCCAGTGAGGTTTTGTCTCCTGGAAGACTCACATAACATGTGAATTCAGAGACCAGTAAAAGCTAAGTTCTCAGCATCTACAACTCTCTCGATCTTTTTTTCCCCCCTCATCTTCAGAACTTCCTTACTGCAGTTATAGGACATAAAGGCAAGATGCTTCCTCTGGGCATCTGAGTTCTACCTGCAGATAGGAACCCCTGACTACATGCTTATAACCCTTGGTGGCATAAACATATGTAATTTAGCAAACACTGACCATATAATGCCACGTCCAATAAAAGGGATGTGTGTTTTGTACCAGATTTTGCTTCAGCAGAGCTACCACTCTTTATATGGTAAAGTTAAGGTGCTTCTTAATGTAACACTGCCTAATTCAGAGTCCACGGGAGTCCCTCTCCATTCTGACGTTGGGCTTCTGATGAGCTTGCTGTTAGACTTGTAAAAAATTTCTTTTTCTAGATAATATTTGGTATTTTTCTCTGAGTGATATTTTTTTTAAGGAAAAGAAAGCCAATGTCATTTTTTTCTTTTTTTTTTTTTTTTTTTTTTTTTTACCAGACTGAAAGTTGACTTTTAAAGTCATTGATCCAGCTGCAGTGGATTTATGCTTTTATTTGCTGCCAGAACCTGTCAGGATGTACTGGGAATTCCTTTTTTCCTTTCTTTTTTAAGTTTTAGTTTTCTTTTGGCAGGTGGTAACCATAAAGGTTATGAAGAAAAATCCTATAAAATTGAGACACCCCTTTATTTACTTTTTAGCTGTAACTTTACATTTTGGTTGATCAAAGTGAGTTTTATTTCAGTCATAAGTCTGGTACCTGTGTCAGCCTTTATAGTGAACAGAGATGAATAGTTTTAACACTAAATTCTCTCTTTCTCATTCTGTGTGTGTGTGTGTGTGTGTGTGTGTGTGTGTGTGTGTGTAGAACAATATCCTTCCCTCATTCCTTCTCTCCTCTCTCTCTCTCTCTCTCTCTCTCTCTCTCTGTTTCTCTCTCTGTCTCTCTCAAGATTTCTTTATTTTTATTTCTGTTAAATATGTGTCTGTAAATTTCATATGTGTAGTATCTTCAGAGATTATCTGAGGCACTAGATTTTCCACACATTGTCAGTTATCTTGTTGGTGCTGGGAGTTGAATCACTAGACCACATGTGACAGCAGAAAGTGTTCTTAATTCCTTTGCAATCTTATTAGTCCCTACTACAGTTTTTGAGACAGGGAGGGCCTCTTATTAGAATCTGAGACTTGCCGGTTGGGCTAGATTGGCGAGCCCTAACGATCTGCCTGCCTCTGCCTCTGCCTCTGCCTCTGCCTCTGCCTCTGCCTCTGCCTCTGCCTCTGCCTCTGCCTCTGCCTCTGCCTCTGCCTCTGCCTCTGCCTCTGCCTCTGCCTCTGCCTCTGCCTCCTGGGGAACAGGATTCCATGTTAATGCTAGTACATGTGGTTTTTTCATGGACACTGAAGATAGATCTTAGGTTTCCATTTTCCCCAGCAAGCACTTCACCACAGGCCTGGACTCAGACAGCTTGATGACTGATTTTGCCAAGACTGAGACCTTCCTTCTCAGAAGTGATAAAAGGAAAGAATACTTATTACATATAAACAGAAATTCACTGCTAAACTTTTTTTTTTTTTGAAATATGAAACCATGAAGACTACACTCGGAACCTAGAACAATCTATGCTTGCCCTACTGATAGGTAGAGGTAGTAATGGCAGTTATGATAATTACTATGGAAATAGAGGCAGGAAGCAATAACCCTCTCTTCACTGTTTAATAACACAGTGATACGAGCTGGCAGGATATCAGCAGCCCCCTTCAAGAAAAATTCTGACAAGGCAATGGTAACAGCTATTCAAACTCCACAAAACAAAATGGGATCTTCTCTCTCTTGATCTTCAACCCAAAGGGAATAAGTTACACAAAGCTTGGTTAAACATAACTTTTAAAAGCATCCAGAATATTATCAGCTGTGATCAATTTTTAATTCAAGCTGTATTAATTTTTTCATGCACATATGCATATATTTTTAAAGACACACTTTATATTTAGATGTATATTAGAAATATGACATTTCATAGCACAAAGTGTAGGAATGAATAGAATAGCTCAAATATTTTTTAATCAAAGTATACTGTAACATACTATAATCTTAGAGCAGGCAATAACGTTCACACTATTTATGAAACAAAAAGAATCTGTTTCCTATCTTATTTCACTTGTCCTGCCAAGATTTTTAAGGAATTAGCATGGGAAAGACTACTTTTCTGTAGTTATGAGTGAAAAATCCTGCATGTTAAATAAGTTTGGCTTAGTACATTTTTGTTTAATAAAGTAATATGTTAGTGAGATATTATTGATTATCTAAGTACATGTTCTTATTGCTAAATTGTCTCTGGCTACCTTGAAGGATGTGAAATTTCAAAATCATTTTTTTCTTTTGAATCTGAACCTTCTGATTATTGTTTACTAGCAACAATGATGACATGTGTTTTAGGCTGCCAGATGTTGAGTAATTACATTTGGTATTTTTAGCATTCTACATAATGTCTTTATATTTCATGATATAGTTAAGTGACAATATTGTATACCTTGATCATGTTGGGAATTACTAATAAATCAATTGTGATTCAAGCATATAATTTTGTAACTTATAAGTAATTCTGCATGAAGACTTTATATATTTTCCCCATTGAGCAATTTTTGCATTACTTGCTGTTATTAGTATGGATCACATATATTTATTTCCTCATTTAGATTGTAATTCTATAATGCATTGTTTTGTTCCTGGAAGTTTTTTAATCAGTCGGTCATCACTGTCTGCAGTCTGTTCTTTTGACTTTATAGAAACCTGTGTGTATTGATGAAAATGATGATGGAAACAACAATGTTGGATAACTCAGTTGTGTCTCTGATGCCTGCTTGCACATTGTTAAGCATTTAAATAAATTAACCTTGTAACGACTACAAAATTAACGTCCACATTTAGTAAATTTTCAAGGTCGTGCTTAGAGAAATTATACTTGCTCATGAGCCACACAGACACAGGGGAGAGACACAGGAGTCAAATTCTGGACTGTCTGGTTCTAGGAGTAGACTCTACTGCAGTTTATCATCAATGACCATTTTGGCAGAGGAAAGCACTAAAGATAATATCTCCTGGGCATTTTTTCCATCTCTCACAGATTCTTTCTTGAGACATTTATCACCACTGAAAAACAAATGTGGGCCAGCTTTACGTTTACAACTTAGAAAAAAAATTGATCTTACTCTTTCCTTTTGCCCCAGATGCTTCCTCCAAGGCACAGTGACATATTGTCATGAGCTCATTCCGCAGCTTGCTCTTGTCAGCTGTCTGTTGATTGTTTCTTTAAAGGGAGTCTCTGTGCTCTTTGGAGTCATTTAAGTTAACATCTTTAGCACAGAATCAGCATTCCAACCTTGTCAGGTGGTGTTAATTGAAAAAAAAATACCCAAACATTACAGCTGTGCTCTCCCCCTCTTTAGCTATTCAGAAAAATCGAAGTGTCAGCACCAACTGTATCTTGTGACAAGCTGAGTCATGAATCATAGATTATGATATTAAGATCTAAGAATCATGTATGTTTCTCAGGCTCCGAGAAATAAGATAGGAGCATCTGTGAAACTCATCCTATACAGGAAAGACTGTAGCCTCAAGACAATGGATAGCATTCCCGGGACACTTGGCTCATGAAACAAAAAGCTCATTTTCCAGTAGGATTTGTTTAGCTGGGTTCTTAATTATTGCGTAATATTTCCACACTGCTGGAGTAATGGTTCTTATTATTGTGTAATATTTTCACATTATTGGAGTAATGCTTATTTGGGGTTATAAATCTGAGTTCTCCTGAGTAGGATGGTTCTATCTGCCAACACGAATGAAGGATTTTCTCTGGTCTCCTTATCAAGGAGCATAGCATTGGTCAAGTACATGAGAAGAGCTTTGGAGGATGCTACGGCTGATCCCAGTGAGGATTAAATGAAAAACTGTGATGGTGAATGTCAGGTTCATTTTGAAGCCTAGAATAATTAATACATTTCATAATTTTTAATTGTGTATCAACAATGTAATATATTGTATAACCACTAGAATTTGTGTAACATGAGTTACAAAAGCTTAAATGAACACCCATGAATGGCCTGCAGTATTTAAAAACAGGGTTTCAGTGGTGTAGTTGAGATTCTATTCCAGTCGCTTCCACTCTTGCTATGCTCCTACCCCTGTCCCATTGGTCTGAATTTTGAGTTTTCTGTTGACCATCCATTTCATTTTTTCTTTCTTTCCCTCATGTATGCTTTTCACAGAATGCATTTTTTGGGTTTGAATCTTATAAAAGTGATACTCTGAAAAATGTATGATTTATGTGCACCTTATGTTTGCAAGGTTTTCATTCTATGATATGTGCTTGGGGCTCCTTAAGTTTCCCTGCTGTAAAGGAGTCCATGTTTATCAATCACTTGTATTAATCTGGCTTTGTGCTAATGAACATTTGTGTCATTAGATTTTCTCTTAAAAAATAAGAGAAACAACACTGGAAATATGTCTTCTCCATGATTTTATTACTAATATATAAGAATTCTCAAGAACTTATAACAGTCTAATAATTGATATTATCTTTCAAAAAGGTTGGTCACTTTATCCAGCATGAAATTATGAGTAATATAGACTTAATCTGAATCTAATTATCAAGTTTTAAACATATATATAATACACATTACTTAGCCATACACTTCCCTTAAGTGAATACTTGTAAATATTTATTGACTAAATTTTAATTACTGTACATATGCAAGCATGTACTTAATGCATGTGTTAATATGCAGAAGCACTTTCTAATGATTAACAGTAGTCAGCTATTACTTATTGCTGAATTAAATTTGGCTTACAAGTAAACCTTGTGTTGAACTAATATTTTAAATGGGTGTAATATGTCCTCTTTGAAGGAAAAACACTATTTATATGCATGTACTATTAAGCATTTTAATTTTTTATTTTGAGAGTTAATTATTAAGATTATTAGACACTACTTGATATAGGATTATTTACAATTTTAGAAAATGTAGGTCCTATTTGTTCCTGGACATTGTCTTGCAGTATTGGTAGAACCGATCTAAGGTAAAAATGGCTTGATAATTTATTCATGGAATTCTTGAAATTAACAATTAATTTTTAATGTTGAAAGTTTTGTCAAAACCTACTTCTATCCTTGATTGAGTTATGGAAAATTTTAAGTTTTCTGGAGAATTTAGCAAACTGACAAATTTATCCCCTCCCCTCTGATTTAATTTTATATTATACCTGTAGTTAGTAAATTTTTTCATTATCTATTTTCATTCATTTTACAATTTAGAGGATTGCTTACTTTAATATTTGACAAATTATCATTTATTATTTTGTATTATAGCACATGCTTAATTGGATATCAATTTAGTAATTTATTGCTCATCTTTCTGAATCTTATACCTTTTTGCCCTCAACACTATTTCGTACTGGAATATGTTTTTATGATGCTTCATAGAGTTAACACAACTGATACCCAACTCCTATCTTTGTTGTTTTTTTTAAGGTGTGTGCACCCATGTGAATGTGTGCATATATGCATGTATGTAAGCGTGGTGACATGCATGTGTGACCTTGTGTTTGAGTGCAAATGTGTCTGTCTTAGGATAGGTGTGAAGGTCAAAGGATGACCTCAGGTCATGGTCCTCACCTACTGCCTCCTTGAGCATATCTCTGTTTCTCACACTGCATCTGTTAGGTAAGCTGCCTTCCCCTGGAAGTTCTAGTTCTCTGTTCTGCATCTCTGGGTGCTGGGGATCCATGCTTAGTTCCTTATGTTTGTTCTTCAAGTGCCTTTCCCCCCCTCCCCAGCTGTCTTCTGAGTCCTAACTCCTGTGTTTGACAGTGACTTATTCCGAGCATAAGTCTAAACAGGCAGTTGTGGTCACCATTTTCAAGACTTTGCAAGCATCTCCAGGTTCTGGTGATACTGCTTCAGGCTCATCTGCTTTTCTTTCATGGGCACTTTGACTTCTCTCTGTGTTTTTAAGGCCTTTGGAACACTGACTGTCCTCAGCTATGCGCTGTCCAGAGGTTGGCTTTTTTTCTTAGGCTGCTCAAACATTCTGTACTTCTTACTCTCTGGGACAATTTCAGTGAGACTTGGAAAAGTCTCAACAAATTACCTTGGATTAGTTGATTTTGGATGTTATTTCTTTCTTTATCCTCTTCAAATGTGTTCACGCTATTCTAACAAGTCAACAGAAAGATGTTATTATTGCATTTGTATTCGCTTCCTTTTCAGATCTCAGGCTAGAGTGGGAAGTATTTTGATTCTTATTTTCCCTATGTCATGGGTGTTTTTAAACAGTTCATATTGACATTGTATACTACCTATCAAACACACATCTCTCTAAAAGATGATCACAAATGTGAAAGTTTGCCTCTCAGGCTTCTTGCTCTTTGCAACATTTCCTTTTGATTTGTGATGATAAAATGGCCCTTTAAATTTTCACATTACACTTACTTTGAAGGCTATTGTTGGGAGGCAGAGGGTGCTGCTCTACTGTTCTGGCTAACATCCTTCACAAGCCATTTTAACAAGAAGCCTAAAGTCATAACCACAGGTGATAGAAATGTCACCAATCTTCTACTTTCCCAGTGGTTTGAGAGAAATATAAGCTAACTTATACCCAAGAAAGACTGAGCTTGTTTTTTCTGTAATCCATGAGCCCATAATCACTCAGCATAGGGAGCTTCCAGCAGCATTTTAATTTTTGCAAAATTACCTTATTTCTGCTTAACATATGTCAATTCTTAAGACCATATAGAAATGCTATTTTTTAAAAATGATTATTTCATTTTCAAGTTATTTTAATATTACATAAATATAAAACCTATAAAAATACAGTATTTCTTCATGTTAATAGGGACATATTATTTTTATGTAAGTAGTTTTCTTTTTTGTTTTATTCTATTTTAATTGAAAACTTTGGACACGCTTCATGCTTACTAAACATTTTGATATTTTCAGATCAATCAACCACACAGGAAAAATTAATAAAATCATGGTCTGGCTGAATGTTCAGGTTTTTTCTGAGCTTATAATACAGGTATTTTTATTCTATGTGAATGTGTGAGAGCCTCCATGGGTGGATGTGTGGCACATGCATGTTGATGCCCACAGAAGCCTGTGGAAGGTACCAGATTTCCTAGAACCAGAGTTATAGGTTGTAAAACATGCAATGTAAGTTCTGGGAATTGAACCCAGGTCCTCTACTATAGCAATGAGTGCTCTTAAATACTGAGTCCTATCTTTCTGTCTATATGTCTGTTTATCTATTATGTGTGTGTATGTGTGCACATACCTGTGTGTATAAAGATCACACAAGACCCTGCATACGTATTTAAGTTAGAGGAGAACTGCAGGAATTTATTCTCTCCTGTAGTAATTGGGCCTTGACACAAATTTATGCCATTTTTTCAAGACATCATTGTTAGGCTTTTCAGCAAGCAACTTTGTCCACTCATTTATCTCATCCATCCTAGAAATGACTATACTGAAAGGAAGCTAATACAACCTGAGGACTCCCAGGTTTTTCCTCCAATTAGTGATTATCTACACCAATAAAATACTGAATCCCATATTTCCCTAAAAAGCCATTCTTAATACTTAAGTCTGGTTTCATTTTTAATAAGAGACATTAATAGGATTGATTATTTATAAATTCTTCATTATTTGTTATAGTTTTACTGCTTATAATACAATTCTTCACTATTTTTCTCTAGTAAAATCTGCAAATATTTTAGCAAGAAATAGTGATCATGTCAGTCAATCCTCAAAGAGTAGGCTTTCTAAAAGCTATTTCCACAGTTTCTCAGGAAATCTCACTGCTGGGGCAGAGTCAAGGCTCTTGGGTATGTCACTGCTGAGAGTGTGGACTCTACTGCTAAATCTCCATGCTGCATGCTTAGTCTCTAGACTGTAACAACTTTCCCCTCTCTTTTGGTAGAATGTGTCAATGATTGGTAGTAAGGCTGCTTTCTACCAACCTCTTCTGTGGAATGTTTGTTTATCTATGCAAAAATATATTACATTTGTTTTAATATGTCAAGATGTGATACATTATTTATGTTGCAGAATATTTGTTTATGCAAAGATTGTTGCATTTGTTTAGCTATATAAAGATATGTTGTTGTCACCTGATTGGTCTAATAAAAAGAGGGACAGTCAATAGCAAGGGAGGCGGTATAGGCGGAAATTCTGGGCACGGAGAGTGAGTAGGAGGTGGAATTTAGGTTTGAGAGGAAGAAATGGAGAGAACGTGGAGACTCCAGGAGCTGGCCAGTCAGCCAGTCAGACACAGAAGAAGCAGGAAAGAAGGACTTAGGACGTACAGAATCAAAAAAAGGTAAAAGGCCCCAAAGTAAAACATTGATGAATGTAGTGAGATAATTTACCTTGTCTGCACCTGTGGCTTAGGCCACGCCCATTGGGGGCGGAGATGGGGCCAGATGTGACCTGGGGGAAAAGGCTGGGCTGCTCTCTTTGGTGGTGGATGCTGGAAGGCTTAGGATCCTGTGGAACCCGCCGCGTTCTTCTGCCTATGTTGTGAGTTATTTCTCCCTTAATAAACATCCATTCGGCCTAATTGTTTATCCTGATCCTTATTAAATCGCAATAGATGAATAGAAATAGGTCAAGTTAAAAGAGCTAATGGGACATACCCAAGATAAGACGAAGCATTCAGAATTAATAATAATTTTCTGTGTCTTTATTTGGGACCTTCCTGTAAAGCCAGCATTGAATTTTACAAAGTAAAAGGTGACTTTGAAACTTCTATACTTACTTTGGTCATTATGGCTAAAGGCACAAATGTAAAAAATAAATCATCACCACCATGAGTGTGATCCATGTACAGTCAGTTTGCATTTGAAGTCAAATTCAAGGATGGAAGTTAGTAGCATTATGCATCTTTTGTTGACAGCCCTGCTGTTCTTTAATCTAGACCATAGCCTAAAGACTGTGTAAGAGTTCAGGTGGCTGTCCATTGCTTTGGTGCTAAATGATGCCTGTCTGAGCTTATCTGGAAGACTGTGTTAGGCACTATACAGCTTCCACACAGTGGTAATAAACTCAGCTATATTTGGTTACCAGTTAGAGCAAGGACTGTGATCATCTGTGATGAACAAGATGAGATAGGAGTGGCTTCTTGGAAGCTGTGTAATGTGGCCAGAATTCCCTGAATCTCTGAGGTAGTGCCATTGAATCAAGGGTGAGCTGCAGAAGGCTGCAGGAAAAACTCTCCGCTACAATTCAAAGTAATGACCTGAAACCCAACAACAGCAGCTTCTGTGGCTGAAAAACAAAGTGTCTCAAGGCAGAGTCAATTTATACATAGCTCGTGACAAGCAAGCTTTCTTACTGTATTTCCTTTAAAAAGAATGATGCTGGAAGCAGTGGGTACTGCCTGCTTAGTCAAGTAGGTTTTTTTTTTTTTTCATATATGGCTCTTAAATCCTTTTGGGTATAATATACATGAATGATAGGAGAACAATGGTACTATAATCCAATATATACAATATAAAGGATTCCAGTACATTTATTTTAAACATGAATAAACAATGTTCATTTAAAGAGATTCTCTACAACAAGTGAACAGTGTATTGTCTATCCATGCTCTAATCTGACTGAAACTTACAAAGTTTGTAATCAGGATTTTAGTTCCCATCATCATCATGATTCAGTTGTTAGAACTTACAAACTCTTTCTTATGCCACAGTGCTGGTTCACAGGGTCTGCAGTGCATAGATCAAGTACAGATTCCCAGAAGCAGCTTTTCGACTTCCTTCAGCTCTGAACATCCTCATCCATCATATGGTATCGGCCCAAATCACCACCCATTCACATTATTGTATAGTCTGGGTTCCAGGTTAGTCTCAGGTGTGGGCTAAATAATTGCTGCTAGGTTTAATTAAAACCCACTTGCATCTCTCATAGTCCATTAACATCTTCATAGTTGGCCTTAACCTTCTCCCTGAACAATCCCTTTAGTGAAGCATGATGCTTTGCAGTCACGTAATGTAGGTTTCATTTCAGAATCACCTTTAATCTCTTTCAGTAATAAAAAGAATCACCATGAAGTCCCCTGAGCTGCCTAGCAGAAATATGGCTGAAGCAGTAGAGGTGATTCCTTAATCTTTCAATATTGCTCTCCGTGCTAAATAAAGACAACGGTGCTGTTATTATGAACATCCTACATCCATGTCCTTGATATTCCCCGATGAGAAAATGATTTGAACAAATAAAACCTGGCAAGCCTAGGGAACAGTACTGTCTAACTGTACTGTCTAACAATGTACCGTGCTCTGCCACTTCCAGTTTCAGGTGTGTCTTTAACAACTGAGCAAAATGGTCAACTCTTATTCTCTTCAGAGACAGATCAAGCAAGAAAGCTCTATCAACATCTAAAAGCTTTTGAAATTTGCTTACTCTCATTTGCCTCCGCACATATGCCTGATCACAATATGGCAGGCACGGGTGGTCCCGTTAATATTCTATGAGCTTTGTTAAGCATTGGAGGAGAATGCAGAAGAATAGAAACAAAAGATTACTCTGAAAGTTCCATCGAATTTTCTTATTAAGTGTTTTTATAAAAACTACTTTTAGCTGCTTTTAGGGCATGCATCTTTAAGTATTTAAAAGAAATAAAGGACTGATATGAACACAGTGGCAATATCAATGCCTTGTCTTATTTACATCTTAAATTATTTTTATTCCCAATGGTAATATTAAGATGAACAAAGCATGGTGCTATATACCTATAATCATGCTCTAGGGGAAGAAGAGGCAGGAATATCAGAAATTCAAGGCCAGACTCAACTATACAGTGACTTACAAGTAAGTCTAGGCTATGTGAGACCTTTTATGAAAACAAAAATCAAAATTGAAAGAAGGGCAAAAGGTCTGGGGATATCAGTCAATGGCAGAATTCTTTTTTTTTTTTTTAAGCACATATGTGGCTCTAGGTTGAATCCCCAATATCCAAGAAATAAACAAACTAACAATAAAAACATGCTATACATACATGGGAGATGGTCACACTTAACAGCATGCAAGTTGTTTCATATCCATGGAACTTAAAAACAGCAGAGCAGAGGAAGGAGACATGTGACAACCAGCAGGGAACCCTCACTGAGTTATGAGAAGTCCTTACACCCTGCGTTGAATTTGTCTGAGTTTGCTTTGGTTTCCGTGGAGTTATGAGAAGAATGGTCTTATTTTCCTGAAACCCAACATTCAGCTACCAGTGAGATCTGAGTTCAAACAAGATAGACCACAATTGCTAATCAGCAAGGAGTTAAGTCAGGACAGATGCCAACTACCAGTTAGTATGGGGTTCATGAAGGACAGACTGCAGCTTCCAGTCAGTAGAAAGTTCAAACAGGAACGATTTCTTTCAAGATGTGCTAGAGACATGTTTACTCAAGCTCAGGGCAGTTGCAAAGCTAGCTCTTCCACATATCTTGTGCCAGCCAGTCTATTATTCCTATTAGCTCATATATAGTTGCCACTAACATTCTATGGGATAGTGAATTCAGGGCATTTGACACAAGGCTATCAAATGAACAAACTCAAGTACATAGTAGCTTGTCATAGTAAAACAGAAAGTACAAAATCATCAAGATAGCCAAGAGGAGGAATTAACATTGATGGCGGTTCCATACTTAAGTCCATGACATCTTAGTCTCTAGATAGTGTCTGGTTTGATTCCCAACTGTCCTGTCCTGTCAAAGTTTCCCAGTACTTCCTAAAAGCTGCCAACGTGCTGTCAGTTCTGATGTGTTTTTATCACCAAGAGATCTGAATTTTTTTAGTGGCCACAAAAGTCTTTCACATATGCTTTTGTGGTTTTGATTTAATTGGGTTTGAGTTGGGAATTTATGAGACAAGGTCTCACTTTGCAATTCAGGGCAGCTTGAACTGGTGTGGGTCCTCTTGACTCAGCTTCCTGAAGTCATGGAATTACAGGTGTGACACACTCAACTTGCCTCTTGCTTTTGTTTGGACATTTAAATTTGCTGCTTGTATGATCTTTTTTCTTCTGTTCAGCTAAGTACTACTTTTTCCTCACTGCTATTGCACATACTATCTTAAATAGCAGCAATAAATACACAGATTCATAACAGAAACTCTTTGATTGTAGAAGCATGTAGAAGTTGTTGATCACTCTTGAAATTTGCAAGCAAATGGATGGAACTAGAAAAAAACCATCCTGAGTGAGAGAACCCAGTCACAAAAAGAAAATCATGGTATGTACTCACTCATATATGGATTTTAGACATAGAGCAAAGGATCAGCAGCCTACAATCCACATTGCCAGAAAAACTAGGAGACACTGAGGACCCTAAGAGAGACATACACGGTCTCCCACAGAAGGGGAAAGGGACAAGATCCCCTGAGCAAATTTGGAGTCGGGGGAGCGGTGAGGGGAGAGTGAGTTAGGAGAAAGAGAAAGGGAGAAGAGGAGGGCAGAGGGGAACATGAGGGAGCAGGAAGATTGAGTCAGATGAAGAATAGAGGAGAACAAGATAAGCGACACCATTATAAGTTTAAAGAGTAATCTGGCACTAGGGAAATGTTCAGAGACCTACAAGGATGACCCCAACTAACAATCTAGGCTACCTTAAATGCCATTCCCAGGTAATGAGATTGATGACTACCTTCTATGCCATCATAGAGCTTCCATCCAGTAGCTGATGGAAGCAGAAGCAGACACCCATAGCTAAACACTGAGCCAAACTCTTGGAATCGAGTTGCAGACAGGGAGGAGTGATGAGCAAAGAGGTCAAGTCCTGGCTGGAGAAACCCACAGAAACAGCTGACATGAACAAGGGAGAGCTCATGGACCCCAGTCCGATAGCTGGGAAACCAGCATAGGACAGACTCAGACCCCCCTGAATGTGAGTGTTAGTTGGGAGGACTAGGCAGTCTATGGGTCCTCTTTTAGTGGATCAGTATTTATCCCTAGTATTCAAATGGACTTTGGGAGCCCATTCCACACAGAGGGATACTCGCTCAGCCTAGACACATGGGAAGAGTCTAGGCCCTGCTCCAAATGATATGACAGACTTTGAAGATCCCCCATGGAAGCTCTCACCCACCCTGGGAAGAAGAAAGGGGATGGGATGGGATGGGGTGGAGGCATCGGTGGGGGGCATGGGAGGATGAGAGGGAGAGAGAACTGGGATCAATATGTATAATAAGAAAAACATATTAAAACAAACAAAAACCAACCAACCCAAACAAATAAACAAACAAAAAAGAAGCTCAATCACTTGTTCTTTGTTCTTTTATAATATGTATTTGTCATCTGTCACATTGAACACTGTGAGTTGCCACAGATGTTCAGAATTTGCCAACATAGAAGCGGTTACAAAAGGTCCCATCCAGGCTTCCATCACTCTCTTCCATCTATTGCCCTTAATCAGAGAAAAACCAGTTCTTCTATCTTTTATGACAAACATGAAGTAAAACCAGCATCAAAGGGAAGAGACAGACGATGGGAATAGGAACACAGTATCTGTGACCAGACTAATTGATTCCATCAGTCATCTCTGCTATGTTACAGAAGCCTTAATTTCTTACCTGTTTGTTTCTCTAACTCTAAAATAAGAAAATGGATTATAAAAAATCACCCGCAATTTCATTTCTACTGTGCATTTTTTAATTCAATCACATTTCAGTAGAATACAACTACCTTGCTCATTTAACAGACCTGGATTGGAACTCCCAGGTCTTTAACAAGCAACAGTGGAGGTGCTGAAATTCCTGGATTCTTAATAAGTCACAGTGTAGGTCCTGTAACAAATAGGCTGTTTACTATCAAAACGATTTTTATTAACAGTCACTGAATACTCATCTTCTAAGAAATAAAAAGGGATCCTGTTATAATATTCTAAAATGTGGAGCCAGGAAGTGGTGGTGCATGCCTCTAATCCGAACACTTGAGAGGCAGAGGAAGTTGAATCACTATGAGTTGGAAGCCAGCCTGGTCTACAGAGTAAGTTTCAGGACAACCAATACTACACAGAGAATTCCTGTCTGGGCAAACCAAAGGGAAGAAAAGAATAAAACAAATGTTGTCTATAAAGGCTGAAAAATCATATTTAATAGTTCTGAGAAGAGCTTAGCAAATAGGAAGATTGATGACCAGATGGAAACTCAGGTGCAAGGATAATCTGTGTGAAGGACCCCTTTGCACACAGTGCTAGGCTACACCACATAAAATATATAAAAGGACTATTAAATGAGAAGCATGGAAAAGCCCACTTACTCAGAACCATGGGTGGAAAGTGCAAATATGAATTCATCCTGATTTTTGATATGTTTTTTTTATTTTGGAGACACATGGAAAGGTTCTGGCTGATATTTAGGAGCCAGACACAGTTGTAGTAAGTTCAAAGGGCACAGTGACTTATGAACATGACTCCCGCCCAGTGTTTGTAAAGACCAGACGTTCACTCTTATTGGCAATCTGGATGAGCTCAACCAGAGACAGCAATGTCCTGTGATCAAGTGGGGTTCCTACAGTAATACTTAACCTTTTGAGTTTTATGAAACTTCAGTGTTTTCTGTCATAAAGAATTTCATAGACAAGGAGAACAAAGTTTCTTTTAGTATTATTAAAGAAGAAACACATTTTTCAGGTTAACTTCCAAAGGGTATTAAAAAATCCATATTAATGAAAATATGGAAAATTTTTATTCCATGAACCTTTCAACTCCACTTAAAACACGTATAATACTGTGGCATCTAATTATCACTCCTACAGCTCCATTTTTTTTTTGTCTATTTTTTCCCTTAAGAGTTCAGAGCAATTTGCATAGTTAGTGTACTTTGACAGAGAATATCATTTAGCAGGATAAAGAAACTGAGGCATATAAAATCTAGGGAATTTGGTCACTATCCTATAGTGGATAAAGCAATGGGAGTTACCACTTGGTGTGGAAAAGCAACTGTGTGAAATTATATTATTCCACTTAATTTCTGTGTAATCTTGGAAAACTAATAAATATTATTGAGTCTAATTAATTCTATGAAAAATAAACAATTTGTATTCAGGGTTATATAGAGGGGCATTGATATTGCATAGGCAAATGATTGCTAACCTGGGAAATACACATTTATAACATGTCCACTGTTATCAGAGAATCAGACTATGATGTTTGAATGCCTTATGCTCATTGAAGCACATGATAAACATACATGTATTCATGCTATTTTCCTCCATTACTCCTTAGTGTTCTGGAACTCCAGACATGGGGGTCAAGACCGGGATTGGATAATGAGGATGAAAGTCAATGGTGGTCCTGTAAGGAAAGGAACAGTCTGGGTATAAAACCAATATAGCTAGGGGAACCAGTGACCAAGATTAGAGAGACAACAATCACCAGCTATCAGGGAATGGTGAAAGAACCCAGAAAACTAAAGAGAAGTTGATGGCAAAATCAGCAAGTCAGGGAGGAAACAAAGCTCAGAAGCAGCCAGGTTCTAGATGTGGTAAACACAGCTCAGAGGCAGCAGGGAATTCTTTTTCTTGGACTCTGGCTGCTTGGTACCAAAAGATCCCCAACTCATTCAAAGGATGTCACTAGCCAGCATGTGTCACAAAACCAGAGAAGGACATGAACACTTTGTGGACTCCTTTCAATAACCATTAATATGAAGTCTTTTGCTCCCATTTGATTGATAGTGTTACACAGTATTTGCTATAACGGAATCATCAAATATTGAACTGATCTAATATTTTAGTATTGATCAAATAAAAATTCATTGACTTTCTCATATTCATTCATTCATTCATTCACCAATGTTAGGCTTGTAGGAAGAGACAAACCAGAGGTTAGAGCCTTTTGTCAAAACAATGTGGAAATAGTTGTCATGTCTTTGTTGAATTTATGGTATGTTTTGATTTAGAGCATGCAAAATACTATGTGATGTACATCTGAGTTGCTGAGATCCTGAAGGAATTAAACAGTAGAAAGAAAATGCATCTAGAGTATAACCCTTAGTACTAGAATAATAACATCTCAGACCATTTAATGGTTTTTAATTATTTCATGCTTTGCAAAAATTTTTGCCCTTCCTATTAGTGGTAGAAACAAAGAACATATAATAATACAATCAATTAGAAGAGAAGTGCTAATTTGTTTAGCACTTCAGGTGGAGACTTCTCAAGTAATCAATATTCCACAGTTAAATTCAAATCAGAACAATGTTTGCAAAGAAAATGTATTAGTAAATAATTTTTTTGGAATATGGAAAAATTGTTACTTTAAACATATTTCTAACTGTAAAACAAAGTGTTGGCAGATATCTAGTCAAGCATATGTGGCTATTGTTCTCTATATGGAAGAGAAGTGATGCAGTTGTTTTTTTGAGAAGCAAAGTATAAGAAAGGACCATCACATAGACTTGGTTGTAAGTACCAGCAGAAGAAAGTTTGTAAACAAGTTATTCACACCATTTCTGTAACTCTGGGGATTTCTTCTTACTCAACCGTACTCTTGAAATATTTTTCTATGAAAGTAGTCAGTTTCCAGTGGCAATGAAAGCAGTCTAAAGTTTGGCCTTATCATTGTGGCTAGAGAGGGGTATGAAAAGGCAAGTTAAGTCATACTATAGGTTCTTTATGCTACACAGAGGGATGTCTACTAGGAAAAGTGAGAAGTATAATTTCAAAAGGGTTAATAATATCCACCATTGGCTTAGTATCCATAAATTACTTTTGAGACAGGATTTCTCTGTTTAACAGTGCTGGCTGTCCTGAAACTCACATTGTAGGCTAGGCTGCCCTCAAACTCACTCACCAGACCTGCTTACCACCCAGCCCATGGATTTCTTCAAAGAATTGAAGTTAACCAGTTTGTTGACTAGCAAACTGATGTAGAAGACTATTGAGTATCTACTCTGATTTCTATCAGACTTTTATCAACACAAGTGTGACATTCTAAAACCTTCCCACTAATCAAGAAAACTGGTAGAATTGGAACACCAATGGGAGTAGGCTTCATCTGTAGCCAGCAACATCACTGAAGTGTCCCTAACTCATTACCAAGGCCTAGAGTTGAGTCTAGACAAGCTCCAAGACACAGACTGCAACCAAAGGGGAATATGAAAACACAAGGACCAACCATCTTTAATTTTACCATAAATGAAAAAAACACCAAAATTCCAAATGTAGATCTTAGGGAACTTAACAGGCTTAATAATAACCTACAGTTTTAGCATGTTATTTGTTAAGAAGAAAACAGATGAATAGAGACTACATAAAAGACATTTAAAATACCAATCATAAACACAAACTCATGGTTGACAAAAACTCAAGAAAGCATTCAAGTTCAGACCAATGGACTACTTATGGCTGGAGAAATAGTCTCTCACTATTGTGATAAAATATAATGTTTGGAATCATGACCCAGGTACTTTTGTACTGGTGGTAGCTATAAAGCTCTTTAATTTCTAGAAACTCATCGGACTATGAAGAATTCTGAGGTCTGAGGGATTGCATTATGATTTGAAAGTAAACACAGAATAATTATATTGATAGTCTATTACTAAACAATATCAACAGGCTTTTTATATTACTCACAAATATGTGGTTTGTTTTTTGTAATTATTTTTAATTTTAAGTGACTCATGACATTCGCCTACATCAGTCATTTGGAACTGGGCAGTGTTAAGATTACGTCTGAGAAATATGAGAGACATAAACATAATATCTTTAAATTTAATGCTTTAACTAGTACTTGTTACTAATAAAATTTCACCGTGAACTTACTCTTTTTAACTTTCAAATGATTTATTAGCAGAGGATTATAACCCAAAGGTTATTACCTCCAGTGTCACACAAAATAAAGTCTAGAGCTATCAGTGTAGAGACCCCACTTTACAGAAGGCAGTCAGTTTGTTTCTGCCTTTAATTTTTCAAAGTATATGAATTGGTATATACCAGAGACAAGAATTCTCCTTATGAATGGATTTTTAGCATTTTCATTAATGCATGTCCCAGCTTTATGACATACATATTTTTGTTAAAAAACATGCCTGTGGAATCACAAGAATAGTGAACAGACTCTAGTGGCTGAAATCTTTGTAGCTAGGTCTAGGTTAATTATTAGAAAGTAGAGACCTTCAAATCCACCACCCCGGAAAGAAATGGAGCCTGGGTCCTGGTTTCAAATGCTGTACTTCAAAGACTTCTCTCTAGCCATCCTTGGCCAATATCTTGGATTGAAATACTACTTTCTTAACAATAACAACAACAACAACAACAACAACCCCTCAACCCTCCTAAAAAGAAACCCAAAACAAAACAAACAAAACAAAAAACAGTGGAAATTAACAGAAACATAAAAAACATAAAATAAGTTACAAGTTTTACTCTCTCTCTCTCTCTCTCTCTCTCTCTCTCTCTCTCTCTCTCTCTCTGTCTCTCTCTCTCTCTCTCTCTCATCATTTTTATTTGTGAATACCAGGATCAGTTTCTAGGAGATCAGTAGTGATTTTTCAATCGAACAAATATTTTGCTTCCTGTATAATAACACTCTTATTACTCATGCAACTGCAATAACAAGGCAATGTGATACTAGAGTCTCACAAATGTTCCCCTTTGTGTCTGGAGAGATACCTTAATAGTAAAAAAAAAAAAAAAAAAAAAAAACACTTGCTGCCCCTCCTCTGCAGGACCCCGTGTGTTTCACCTACTGTTTGGTTATAGAACCCTTCATCTGCTTCCTGTTGAAGGCTTTTTGAATACACTGTGAACCTAAACATTTTGTTCTTTACTTGAATAAACTGTTTCTAGCTATGGAGTAGCTCAGCACTAGCATAAATCTCTAATTTAAGAGCTTTCTGTTTGAATATTGTAAACAGGATTAAATAAAGTCAACCATAGGTTGAGCCCAAACAAACAACCAGTTGACAGGAAGTCAACATAGGATTATTAAGAAAAACTTAGAGAGAGCAAGAGGGAGTCAGGAAGATGGATAGAGAGATGCACAAAAAGTAGAAGGGAGGGGCTTTCATTTTGAGGAAATTTGTTTTGATACAGTAGGAGAAAGAGGATGCTTCTGGGACAACTACAGAGGGGCAAGTTTACCTGGGTGCTTTTTCTACCTCTGTGAGCTAGCAAGGTTTCAGCCTAGCATCTGGCTCCCAAGTCTTTATTAATGAAATCAAACAATTGAGATTTTATTAAAGCAAAACTTGGTGATACAATGCATGGCATAATGAATGACAAGGACTAAGAAACCACACCAACTGCAGGACAAACTGAGAAGCCATCAGATTTAGTAAGATACATGACAAGTTGTAAAGGAGAGAGTTAAGTAATACTAAAAGAAATAATCTTTCCCATATTAAGAATGGAAATTTGTTGTAGAATAATCTTTTTTTATACTGTAAGGATGTGTCTTTGACAAAGTGCCTTCTGACTTGTTTAATAAAGAGCTTAATGGCTAATAGCTATGCAGTAAAAGGGGTTAGGTCAGACTTTGAGGACAGAGAGAATTCTAGAAAGAAGAAAGGTGGAGTTGCCAGCCAGAAAAGAATCAGTATGAATAGTATAGAGTATAGGTAACCAAGGCACACAAAAGAATGTAGATTTAAAAAAAATGGGTTAATTTCAGTTGTAAAGAACTAGTTCAGAATAAACCTAAGCTATTTGCCAAGTTTTCACAATTAATAATAACTCCCCATGCTATGATCTGTGAGCTGGCAGGTAGGACAGAAAAAATACCTATAGGCAATACTTAGCATCATGTATAGTGCTACTTTAGATGTCTTCAAAAGAGAAGCAGAAAATAAAAAGATAAATGACGTAGATTGATACAATACAAATTATAATTAGTATCAGTCTGGTAATTCACATTTTATCTTTAATAGCCATAGTGAGTTTTGTGCCAAAAAGAAAAAGTAATTTGATAATTGCACTAAACATAAAATATAGATTGATAAGACACAATCCTTAGAAAGAAAAATACTCAGACACAGACAGAGGAACTTAGATAAAAACCTACCTCATTATCACATGATGAAACAGAAGAGGTTTAGCCCAAGGTTGAATTAAGACCATCCTTAGTTTATGCATTTACTATTCATGAACTACCAGCAGATGATAGTTGCTTCAAGAACTCAAATGGAATTTTATAGAAATATTAGATTTGAGGAGATTTAAGGAAGCAGTCATTTCATATGGTATGTATTAATCCTAAGAGAAGCAGATGTTAAATTCTTGGGAAACTAAGAAATAAATTGTCACCCAAACTGGAAAGATTTAGCTACAGCAATATTGTAAGCTACAGGGTGGAGAGAGGAAGCTGGGGCAAGAGAACAATGAAATAGAGCTAGGGGTATTGATATTTCCCAAGATCAGTTTCTAGATGAAAGGTCAATATTCTGAATTACAAAGGGAGCTTGAATTTGATGATCACACTGTGGTGCTATGCCATTTAGCAGCTTTAAATAGAAATTAAGGTCACAGTATTGTAGAAGGTGTGTCAGAAGAAGATGCTATCTTAGAATGGACATTTTTTGCCATGTTTACAGAGCAAAAAAATTAAAGATCTATGTAGAAAATATTTTTGAACTTATGCTGCTAAAAGGAAAACTGAGACTTCATCACTTATTGTGGTACCTTTTAATATACTTACTACAGTATTATGGGCAAAAACAAAACTTTGACAAAGATCTTGCAGTAATTAATTTTGTTAAGGGAGAGGGTGACAGCAAATGTCCCATAGGCAAGAGACTTCAATTATAAAAAGAACTGAATGGATTCTTCCTCATATAGTAAAGAGAATACCAATTTGTGGAACCTCAACATTCTATACTGATGCAAATAAATCAAGTAAGGCAGATTATAAATCAGAATACATAAGTAAACTGCTCAAAGCCCTTATCATTCAGTCTAAAAAGTCAGAGCTGTATGTCATTCTTGTGCTATTAGTAATTTTTTTGTGAGTCTCCGAATATAGCTATTGATTGTCAATATGCAGTAAGACTTGTTTTACATACTGAAACTGCCTAACCTAGACCAGATAATTCAAAATTAGCTTTGCTATTTATTCAACCATAACAGGTAATCCAAAATAAAAACCATCCATTGGACATAACACATATCAGATTCCATATGGGTTTACCAGTCCCTCTATCACTAAGTAATAATATAATTTATCAGCTATTATTAGGAAATATGCCAGAAGCCTCAGACTATCATAAGAAATAGCATGTTAACAGCCAAAGGTTTGAAGAAATATTTTTCTATTTCTTGGCAACAAGCCACAAAAATTATAAAGAAATAGCTTGTTTTGTATAACCAAACGACATTACCTCCGGGAAGTAACAAAAAGGTACTCAAAGAAATTAAATTTGGAAAATGTATGTATTTCTGTTTACAGAGTTTGGAACTAAAGTATGTGTACCATACCATAGATGTGCATCCAGGAATGTAATGGACAACTGCTTTAAGTTCTGAAAAGGCTGATTTTGTAATTACATCAAATTTATTAGAAGTTATGGCTTTTATGGAGACACTTGTACAAATTAAAACTGAAAATGCTCCAGATATGTCTCTAGTAAAATAAAATAGTCTTTTGCATATAACAACATAAAGCACAATACAGGCATGTTACAGAATCCTATAGGACAAGCAATTAGAGATAGATAAAATTGCACATTAATAGATAAGCTTATTAAACATAAGGGGGTCACAAAGACACCCCAGAGATAGATTTCATGCTACTTTATTTACTTGAATTTTCAAAATTTCTGATGAGAAAAAACAATTGGGGAGATCCCCTGGATTGTAGAAAACACTGCTGAATTAAATCACCTTTTATATTTTAAAGGTGTGTTGATCTCAGAATGGAAACTGGAATATGTGTTACCATAGGGGAAGATGTTTTGTCTTGTTTCCAAAGAAGAAGAAAAGCTGTGGATGACATCAAGATTGAAAAAGATTAGGTTTGAACATGAGAGGCCTCCTGAAAAAGAAGAGGTTTTATTTTACCAAACAGCTTGGTCATTCACTCTAAACACAATTATAAAGAGTAACAAATGTCTGTCATTTGATAAAACATTCAAAACTGAACATAAAAAATAACATTTTTGAATGACAATTTACAAAAGCATACTGGCATAAAATGAAAATTGGATTTTCTTAAACACATGTCATGATTTCATGTTGGAATGTTAGACTGGCCCATGTTATCCATGTCATTTTAACATCAGCTTTTGAGTTTTTCTCTTATATAAAAATAATATTTTTGTTGTTTGCTATTAAAAGCACAGTTAAGGGAAGTAAAATATTGTAAATTATTTCAAAGGATTACTATAGTTCTAACTTGTTTTCTAAATCTTAAAGAGTGAGGATATTTTGAACCTAAGATAACATATTTGAGCAGAGTACTGGTAGATCATGCCTTTAATTCCAGCAGAGTTAGACAAATATCTATAATTTAGGGTTTTTTTTTTCTAAATTCTAGAATTACAGTGAATTGGTGTTAGTGGTGAATATCTTTAATCCCATCATCCTGAGACAAAACTCAGATACAGCTCCTAATTTGTATGTTTGAACACTAGAGAAAGCACATGCCATATCTGTAGATCATTGTAAAAATTTCATAGCCCCACTAAAAATAGGGTACAGAATTGAAGAAAGAATTCTCAATAGAGGAAATCAAAGAGGCTGAAAGACACTTAAGAAAATGTTCAACATCCTTAGCTATCAGGGAAATGCAAATGAAAACAACTTTGAGATACCATCTTACTCCTGCCAGAAAGGCTAAAATTAGAAACACCAATGACAACTTATGCTAGAGAGGATGTAGAGAAAAGGGAACACTCCTTCACTGCTGGTGGGAGTGCAAACTCGTACAACCATTTTGAAGATCAGTATGGCAGTTCCTCAGGAAAATGGGAATTCGCTTACCACAGGACCCAGCAATTCCACTCTTATGTATATATACAAATGACCCACATCCATGCAACAAAGACATGTGCTCAATTATGTTCATAGCACCATTATTTGTAATAGCAAGAACCTGGAAGCAACCTAGATGCCCTTCAACTGAAGAATGGATAAAGATGATGTGGCACATCTACACAATGGAATACTACTCTGCAGAAAAATATAACAGAATCTTGAAATTCGCAGGCAAGTGGTTGGAACTTGAAGAAACCATCCTGAATGAGGTAACACAGTCACAAAAAGAGGAACAGGGTATGTACTTGCTCATATATGGATTTTAGACGTAGAGCAAAGGATCACCAGCTTATAATACACACCACCAGACAAACTCGGATACAAGGTGTATTCTTAGAGATTCATCTATGGTCCCTCACAAAAGGGGGAAGGGACAAGTCCCCCAGAGCACATAGGAAATGGGGGGCAGTGAATGGAGAGAGAGCTAGGAGAAAGAGAAGGGGAGGAGAGGAAAACACGTGTGACTAGATAAAGTCAGGGTGACAAGAGGTGGGGGGACATAAAAGAGGGAGCCATTATTGGTTTGAAGAGAAAACTGAACCTAAAGAAAAGTCTAGAGAACTACAAGACCGACTCCAACTAATAATTCGAGCAACCATGGAAAGGCAACCATAAATGCCCTTCCCTGATAGTGAGATCATCAACAAACCTATTCCCCATCATGGAGTCCTCATCGAGTACCTGCTGGAAACAGAAGCACACACCCTTATCTAAACACTGAGTCGAACTAGAATTCAGATGCAGAGAGAGGGGACAAGACCAGGTTGCAGAAACTCACAAAGACAGTTAACCTGAACAAGGAGGAGCTTGGGCCCCCCAGACTGATGGCTAGGAACCCAGCATGGAACTGACATAGACCCCCTGAATATGGGTCTCAGCTAGAAGGACTGAGCAGTCTGGGGGACCTCAGACAGTAGAAACAGGATCTATTCCTGGTGCACAAAAGGACCTTGCAGACACATCCCCCATGGAGGGATACCCCCTTAACCTAGAGACAGGAGAGAAGTCCTAGTCCCTACTTCAAATGATTTCATAGATTTATATGACCCAACCTGGATAGCATAGCCCTACAAGCAGGATGGGGGTGGGGAGATGGGAGGAGAGGGTGCCCAGGGTGCATGTCACAGGGGAAAGAGGGTAAGAGGGAGGGAGGGAAGGGAGGAGGGAGGAAAGAGGGAGAATTGGAGGGAGGAAGGGAGAGGAAACTGGGATCCACATATAAAATTTTTAAATTATATTATTAATAAAAGAAAGAAGGAAAAAATGCTGCTGGATTAATTATATATATTTAAAATACTTTCGTTTCAAAATTTAAGCCCAAGGACAAGTTACTGAGGAAAAGGATTTCTAATTTTGTTTCCACAGAAAATGAAAAGCTGTAGCTTCCTTCCAGACTAATGTGGTTTGATCAAGAAAGACCCCCTGAAGCAACGTCAATGGGAAAATGCAGCCTTGCAGACCACTACAGCCAGGATTTCTGCATCTTCTTAGGATTCCCCCATGACAGTGCCCCCTACCAGCAGGAAGCAGTTTGGAAAGAACAACGCCCAAATTCCCAAATATTGTTTATAAATGTTTGTTTTCATTTAAAAAAAGGCATGTATAATTATGTCCAGAATAAAATAAATACATGTTAATTAAAAAAATTCTATCTAAAGAGTTACTAGAAGGACAGGTAATTTTCAATGGGGACAGAACCAAAGAACATCTCTTGTGACTGCCTGTAAACTCTTCTCAATGCATGCAACTCTGAACAATATTGAAGCACATGATGCCCTAGTTATGTATATCATATTTATTGGTAAATTGGCAAGTGGAACTTTTCATACAGCAAAAGAAGTCCACAAACATTTGCTGTTTGTTTCTATTGCAAATCCTTTTCATATATGGGAATAAATATTCCCTCTTTAAGAAAAAAATCTTAACATTTTACTAGACATGGAGAACATTATACTCAGACATTGCTAACCACCCTATTGTCATAAGGGTGCCCTTTACAATGATTTCCATTGGAAGGCAGAGTCTTTTGTAGGCTTAGTCATAGAAAGAATGTACTATAGTGGAAATGGTTCCTATCTGAATTGCTTCATGACTAGAGTGTGGGAGTGAAGGGGTCTGTGCCTTCTCACACTGTGGAAATAGCTCAATTGTCCATGATACCCATTCCTTCCCCCAAAGAGAAACCTATTGGACAGTGGTGACCAAACAAATTGTCACAACATGGCTAAGGCATGATTTAAGGATGGTTCATTAACCACAGATGAAACCAAAACAATGAAAAGTAGCGGGCTATAGACCAAGAAATAGAATGGCTAATATCAAGAAAGGATCCAAAAACTCAGTGCAGAACTATTGACTATAGGACAAACATCTATCTAAACAAAAAGGGAAATCTCTATCTTCTCCAAATTCATGGTATGTCCAACAGTATAGATATATGGTCATTAAAATTAAAACCACTAACTGGCTGAAAATGACAGTCATCTGGTCATGGGAGACATGAATGAAAATTGCAAAATGCGGCAAAATTTAGCAAAGACATCAAATTTTATGTATATCATACAGGCAAGACAGACAAACATCTGAAAATAATGAAATACTAGACAAATTGTCTTCATGTGTAATTAAGACTAGAATATTGAAATTCGCCAGGGAGCAAAATTAGAATAAATCAAAAAGAATAATACATTACACATTTGAAACACTTGAAATTTTACCCCCAAGACTAAAAGTAAGGGAAAATGGAGAACAGAATTAAACCAGGAAAACCACACAAGAGTAACTATTATAAGCTATTCATAGCCAGGCAGTGGTTCACACCTTTAATTCTAGCACTTGGAAGGCAGAGACAGGCACATAGAATTACAGTGATTTAAATTTAAAAACTACTTGCAAAGGGCTGGTTGAAATTCAAAGTAAATGTCCTTTGTGATCTAAAAATAATTACACTTAAACCTTGAATTTATATATAAAAAAGGAGGGATATAGGTGTACTTATCCACACATACTAAGGTATATTTAGTTTCAAATTTTCAAAAGCACTTGTAAAATGGAAAGATATTATTTTTTATGTTGCCAAAAAAATTTTGCTCTAGGAAAAATGTAAGCTGACAAAAAAGGAACTCCTCAACCCAGATTTATGGTTTGGGAAGAGTTTTGCTTTTATCTTTCCAGGAGAATAAAGGCATACAACTAAGGAATCCAGAGAAAACCGTACAAGTGAAACATCTAAAGAAAAAAAGATGTATCATCAAGAGACTATGTCCCAAGAAGAAGAGTAAATTGGTCAAGTGGTATTGCCCACCCCCAGCTGACAAGCCAGAAATCCCTGCTTGGTGCCCCCGAACCACCATCTTGCCTGAGCAGCTGCCCCTTCCCACCAGACAACCACTCAAAGTTCTACACAAACTGTGTATACCTTTGGGTTGTCTACTCTACCTAGCTAGGATTACCATTAGCTACAAACACTACCCAAATATCAGCTTTGGACTACAAAGTGCTGGGAACATTCAAATTGCTGAGTGCTTATGAGACTGACTCAAATATTTTACAGAATTTTGAACTAAAAAATGTTTAATTCTAAGACTACCAAAGTGACAAGCTAGGCATTATGGAAAGTTCCATTATTATGGAAGCAGAAATAGCTTCATTGTTGTAAATAGTTTCACTATGCTAGAGTTAAATAATATTACAGGGGAAATAATATTACAGCATATTTAATCAAACTGTGAACGCCAAAATTGTGTTTTTTACTGGGAAAATTTCTTTCTAGTTGTGGAGTGGATCAGCCCTAGTACATATCTTTAATTTAAGAGCTTTTTATTTGAATATTGTAAACAGAATTAAATAAAGTCAACCATAGGTCAAGAGATAGAAGAAGTACATCTGACAGGAACTCAACATAGGATGATTAAAAAAAAACAAAACAAAACAAACAACAACAACAAAATAACAAAGAGTACGAGGGAGTCAGGAGGAGATAGACATACAGGAATGGATTGTCATTCAGGTTCAGGACATTTGATTTGAAACAGTAGGAGAGGGGCACATCTGTGACAACAGCAGAGGAGGAAGGTTAGCTGTGTACTGTGGTATTATCTTGCTTGTACAAATAACACCTTTCTGAAGGTGAGTTTACCATTAGCCAACCATAGATGTCTGGAGGTTTGTACAGACGGACAGGTAGTCAGATGTCTGGGTGGAAACAGGAAGTGAGATGGTTGAGTTGAGATAGGATATAAGCAGGCAGGAACAGGAACTATTGCCCTTGTCTGCTAAGATGCTAAGAAAGTAAGTTGTGGCTGTGCTCTCCTCCTTCTTCTCTCTGATCTCTCAGCATTTTCCTGTATAACTGACTCTGGGTTTTTATTATTTAGACAAACATAACTCCCTTTTACAGGGTACTTTTACCAGCATCTGGCTCCTAGTCTTTAGTGGTAAAATCGAATGATTGAGATTTTGTTAAAAGCAATAGCTCCCATCTGTCACTGGATGAGGTCTCTCCAGTGTCTCTGATGATGGTTATGCTCAGTTCTGGTCCCAGAACACTCTGCAGGCAGGTCAAGCTATAGATCGAAGGTTTTGTGGCTGAGTTGGTGTCCCAATTCCTTCACTTGAGGTTTGCCTGGGCTACACAGGACCATGGCTCATAGAATCAACTGACTAGAACCCATCAGGGCTCACTGAGATCAGGGACCCCATGGGGGTCTCACCTAGTTCCTCTACACATATATGTTATATCTTACTGCCTTGATATTCTTGTGGGATTCACAACAGTGGGAATGTGGGCTAACTTTGACAGTTTTGCCTGTTTGAGGGACCCCATTCATTTTACTGGGTGGCCTCGTCTAGCCTTGATGTGATGGTATGTGCCTGATCTTGTGTAGCTTGTTATGCCATGTTTGGTTGATGTCCCTGGAAGGCCTGCTCTTGTTTGAGGGGAGACAGGTGGAGTGGATTTATATGAGAGGGTAATAGGTAGGAGAAGAAGGAAGGGAGGAGAGGAATGGGAAGGAGAAGAAAGTGCATTTAGGATGCATTACCAGAGAGAAGAATAGCAATTTTTAGAAGTGGTTAAAAACAAAACAAAAAACTCTTGCTGCTCTTGTAGGTAACTTGGGTTAATTTATCACCCACACTGTGGCTCACATCCAACCATAACTCCTGATCCAGGGCACACAACACTGCCTTGTGACACATGTAGGTATTGCACATTTGTCGCACATATACATATATGCAGGCAAACACTGATAGACACATACTGCCCAATCCCAACATGTGGAATTAAAGTCAAGGAAAATCATGAGTTCATGAGTTAAAGTTTTACATGGGATATATGTGACATTGTATCAGATAAACTATTTTTAAAACTCAAGTAGCCAATAATATCACTTCACTGCTAATGATATTTGCTGTCAAACCGGACCATGTTTGTTTCACAGCTTATAAGGGACACACATTAAATTGTATTAAAACACTAAAAGAGATTTCTACGTGAAACAAATACAATTTTCAGACTCAGATCTAAATATTTATTAAGAGAATGTTTATTTCTAATGATACAAAATAGTAAAAATGGTTATTTTAGTTGAATTACATAGTGAAAATAATTTGCTATGGAAGTTTCTAGTAGAATTGGGAGTGGATGAGATGCAAAAAATGGAGTGTCTGTGGGAATCATCTCCTATTCCTAAGAAAATGACCTCACACTCTCTCAAATGATAGAAAACTAAAAACTAAATAAGGGATATTTTTGCCTATGGTGTAAGAACCTGTGTGTGTGCGTGTGTGTGTGTGTGTGTGTGTGTGTGTGTGTGTGTGTGTGTGTGTGTGTTCTCTTGTATATAAACATATATGTGTGTGCATGTCAGATGTCATCTTTCATCATTTCCCATCATATATATCAAGGATGTCTCACACTAGTCCAGCTAACCACCTTGCCCCAGGGATTGCTGGGCTCTGCCTTCCAAGTGTTAGGCTTATAGCTGAGTCGCCATGCTTGCCCAACATTCAGGTAGGTGCCAGGAATGTAGACTTGGGTCCTCATCCTTGAGAAGCAAACATTTTAAATAAAAAGCTTAACTGTTAACTTGCTACATTTGTGCAGTCAAATGTATTTGAGAACAGTTAAAGGTTTTCTTTCTAGATGCTTGCTTAGCATCCTTCCCAATCACAGACCTACTCAATAGGTTGCTTCTAGTTGTATGGGCAAAAAAAGTCACATCAAACTATCCCTTCCACTGAGGATGCTGCTGTGCAATTAGGTGGGGATTCAGGAGCTGATGGTATATCTATAGCTCTATTTCAAAAAAACACCCTTAAGCCAACATTGTAGTTCAATACATTCCATATTATTGTCTGTCAGGAGGCCAACTTGCTTAAAATTTTCAAGAAAATTTTAATTGTGACATTTTAAAATAGATCTCCCTAAGGGAGGACTTACCTTTTTCTAATCATCTTTACCACATGAATCTGAGTTTAATACCTCAACTACAGAAGAAACTGAAGATAGTCAGTGAGAATCAGTCTGTTCTAGAGGGGGCAGCATTCTACTCCACCCAGATCAGTTGCTGTGTACTATCAGTTTTTCACATTTGAGCTGTCAGGGTGCTGAGGCTGGAGATGAGTTTTCATGTGTGTAGATGGAAAAGAACCTATGTTCAGCTGTATACCCATGTTGAATACTGTTCTCAAGAAGAGACTAGGAGCTTATGGGAGCAATGGGCCACATATGTGACAGAATCTCACTAAAGTTACTTTATAGAACTGGCACTTTATCTCAGGTGTATAGTCACATATAACCTGGGCACTTGGTTGGCACAGGCAGTGGGCTGGTGTATACCCAAGGCCACTTTTGTTTACCTCTCATCTTTGAAAAACCAACACAAAAATACATGCTGAATTTAAATTTAAGAAAGTGCCAATTATATGAAAAAATATAAAATGATACACATTCCTTATAAATGTTTAAGTTATATATGCATATAATATCCATCTTCTTTAGTTTTAAAAAAATGTAATGTTTGGGATAAGTTCAGATTTGAAATTATCAGACAGAAAATCCACAGCTCCTCAGAGTTTCTGTGTCTTCCTGGTAACCCAAAAGAGACTACATAGCTCATCAAATCCAAATCTTAGACTTGAAAATGTATGTGAAAACCCTTTACAAACATTTAAAGCTATAAACCTAATAGAGATTTATTAAGAAATAAACTCTTTGAAGTTTCCTGAAACTCAGCATTAAAGTAGGCAAAATAAGCTCTGTGTGCTAGAGTTCAGAGATACTGTTATCCTGGTGTTTTTTTTTCTTTTTCATTTGTTTGTGTTTGGTCAATTGACACAAGCTAGAGTCATCTGAAAACAGGAAACAACAACTGAGAAATGGCTCCTCAGATTGGCCTGTGGTACACTTTTTAAAAATTAGGAATCGATGCAGGAGCACACAGCCTGTTGTGGGTGGTGTAAGCCCAACGTAGTGCCTGGGTTCTATAAGAAAGTAGGCTGAATAAGCCAAGGGGAACAAATCAGTAAGCAGCACACTCTATAGCCTTTGCATCAGCTCCTGCCTCTGGGTTCCTGTTTTGAGTTCCTGTTTTATCGGTATTGAGCAGTTGCTTGAAAGTGTAAGAAGAAATAAGGCCCCTTCTCTTTGCTTTTGGTCAGGGTGTTTTATCGCAGCAATAGAAAAGTAGGTAAAATGGTATATAAAATAGTTCCTTCACAACTGTATTTTTTGTCACTCCTTTAAAACTCTTGTTTTACTCTTTGTTTTTCTGTTGAAAAACAGAAATTCCAAGCCCAAATCTCTCTTGTTTCCTGAAGGTACTCACCCCTTCTCCTGACCTGCAGCTGCCATACTCCAAAGCAACCCAACACCACCACCACTTACTGTCTTCCAACACTGATGTCTACTTCCATCTTGTCCTGTGTTCTCTACTTCTGTGAAGAGACTTGAATCACTTCATTTTAAACTATGATTTACCTTTTAAATGATCTGCAAAATGGGAGCTAGGCTTTGAATTCAGAAAGCCTAGTTAAAATTGTTTCCATATCCAGGAATCTGAGACGCCTAACAAAGCTGAGTCTATTTATTCTTACCAAACATGAGATAGCACACATTGACTCTAAAAGTTGTTCTGAAAATACATACAACTATGTGCATAAAATTACTAAGCACAGTAAACTAGTGTACAACTTCTTTTCAGTAATTAATAGCTTTAGTTATATTTTCATTTCACATTTTTTTCTATATAATGCTTTGTTCTTAATTTTCTCCTTATCTAATATTTTTGGGTGCTATCTCTTGTAAAATGTGTATGTTGGGTTGATTGACATTACACATATACTGTAACTTCAACTTAGTTATCCAGTTGCCCCTGTGTACCATACAGGTATTACAAAGAGAAGCAGAATGCAGTACAAGATGAAGAAGAGGAAAGATGTGGTTGTAGGAATAGCCAGAGAGCTGTAATGCTGGCTCGAAAGATCAGAAGAGAAAAGAAGGTTCACAGATTATGAGATAAAGGGAGTGACTGGAGAGATAGCTCTTCAGTTGAGATGACTAGCTGTTCTTACAGGGCCTGGATTTGGTTTCTAGCACAAAAATGGTGGCTCATACTATCTATAACTCCAGATCCAGGGGATACAAGGTCCTCTTCTGGACTGTGCAGTAACTGTACACATGTGGATTAGCAGGTATGCAGGCAGACACACTCATATACAAAACATTAAAATTAAAAACAATCCTTAAAAACTGAAAAATAAACTAAAGTAGAAAAACAACAGCAAAAGAAATCCTCTCCTAAACCTCTAGGAGATGTGGACCTGCTGTCCACTTGAGTTTAGCTGCATACTAGACAAACCAACTGGACTGCAATGCAATGATCTTTCTGCCAGTTAAGCAGTCATGGGATCATTTTCCCAAAAAGCAAAAGAAACACATAGATTTGGTTTCTTTGTAATAGCACATAGAAGCATTCATGATAGTCTACATAGACAGTTGATGGGAGATGTCATTCTGTAAACATGTTTCTCGTATTGGTTAATGAATAAAGCACTGTTGGCCAATAGGAAAGCAAGATAGGCAGGACTAAGAGACTAGGTGGAGATAGGAAGAAGTAGGGAGGAGATCCAAGATGGAAGACAAAGAGAGCAGAATGCCAGCCCCTCTCTCTGGTAAGATAAGACCACATGAAAATACTTAGATTAATAGAAATGGGTTAGTGATTAAAACAGAGCTAGATGATAAGAAACTAGTAACAGGCCAACAGAATTATATCAAATACAGTATCTTTGTGTATTATTTGGGGCTGGCATGGCGGTGGGACTAGGCCGGCAGGAAAAACTCACTCCTGACAGGCAGTACTCAATAAAATGTGTTTTTCTAAATATCTGTGCTTATTCTTCCTCTTGCTTGTTCTTTTCTGCTACTTTTGAAGCTGGAGAGAAGTGGCACTGGCTATAGCTAACACATTTATTCCTCTTTCTTTAGGAAGGAAACTAGTTGAAATAACAAGTCTTTAGAATCAACCCCAGAGAGTGTGATTCTAGGTTCACATACAAATATGCCTGATGTTGAAGATTGGAGCATTGTTATTGTATAGAATATCTGTGTCATCTACCATGGTTTCTAATTACCTAAAATATTTCTGCCAGCCTGACATTTCCAAGAATTATGTGGACATCTGCTCCTTAAGCATTATGGATCTTTACCCATGTTCCTGAGTATTATGGTACTGGAAGCCCAAATCTGTCTTGCAGGGCAGGCCCCATTGAAATAGAAGACTTTAAACAAAGCATGAGAAAGAAACTGAATACCAGTTTCCTCAGCAAATACAAATAGATTTTTTGAGGAAGCATTCTCTTTAAATTATGCATGATTACTTCCTAACAAATTACAATTCACACTATTAAAATTAGTAAAGGGGAAACTTCTGTTTTAAGTGGAGTGGAGGCTAAGGGTCTGTAGAAAGCACATGCTGTAGCTGTGGGGATCATCAGCATACATTGTGGAGCTCAGTCACTTCCTAAATCTGTACGATTAGAAAAAAAAGGATAGTCTATTGGTTTATTACACAGACATGCCCTTCAGAGGAAGTCCAATCAGGGCAAGCTGCTTGGAAAACATCCAAATAGTCCCTATGATCAGACAAGTCTTCATTACAAATTATATCAGCAGAATATTCCAGAAGCTGGAGTGCTCATCTCCACATATCCCTGGATGCTGTTAGTGTGTGACAATTACTAAAACTCAGTGAAAATTAGTTAAAACAATAGTACAGGACACACACACACACACACACACACACACACACACACACACACAGGTTCTGGTATAGGGCAAGAAAAATAGAAGGGAAAGATGAATTCATATGGTTAGTATCTTAAATCATCAAAAATTAATTAAAACAAGTGAAGCAAAAGCTGATACAAATACATTTAAGCCCAGATTCAATGAGTTGTGGAAAATGCAATAAGCTAAAAAAAAAAAAATCACACATTGCTATTAATTAATGGGCTGTAAAAGATGTCCAGGTGGCTTAGGCAAATAATTTTTTTGTATTTTAGCAGGAAAATTTTAAGCACTTACAAATATATTTAACATCAGCTAATTTTATGTAATAATGAGAACATTTTTGTTTTCTTTAAATTTAGAATTCATAATATTTACCTAAAATTATATTTATGTGATTATCTCAATTTTGATTAGATTGCATTCATTTTAAAATATATTAAAAACTTTTAAATTGTTTTCTTGTAAAATATGAACATTTGATTTAGATTATATTGTTAAATATAATCCCTTCACACATGTGTAGCTTGTATGACCATATATATGTACAAATATTTGTTTTCCTTTGAGGGTGCCAATCATTGATTTGTTAATGTTCTATATATTTGTAATATATCAATGACTAGTGATTTTTCTTAAGAATTCAAACATTTTTCTTAACCTTTTGGAGATTTTTAATCTTAAGTGAAAGTATAGAAATGTTTTCTATATGAAAATTGCTATAATGGAGTATTGTATAATATACATTGTAGCATTACAAGAAGGCTCCAGAGACTATGGGAACAACAGGTTGATATTTGAAGCTATTGAGTAAATAATAGTTTACAAAACCAAAAAATTGGAAGACATTTTCAGGAATAATTGGTATAGAAGACATGTTATGTTAATATAGGTTATACATATCAAAGTCAAGGGAACTGATTCATCTTCCTATAACTAATGTCCATTAATTTAAAATACATGATTATAGGCCAATGACTGTATTTATTATTAAACAAGCAGCAAATATCCACCAACACTATAGTATCTCAAACATTCATATCCCAGTGATAAGAACTGTATGACATGGAAGTATATATGATCTCCCCATAAACACAGGTGGTAATGGATATAGAATTTAAGCCTTATCCATCAATGTATTTGTGAAAAATTCAATTCCAGAAAGCTTTGTAGCAACTCTTTCCATCACAATATACAGCATAGAAAATAAGATGCCTCTCAGGATAAATGAGTGAATTCAGAGATGTATCTCAAGGAAAGACAATGACTATGAAATGTGAGGTCTGGGGCGTGGGGATTGGCTCATCATAATGTATGGTTTGTGCATCCCAGTAGCACAGATAACAGTACAGAAAAGGACAAGTGCTTTTGTGGGGTCGAGAAAATCTGGTATATGACTGCAGCAGGGCCCCTGGTAGTGTTCCCACAGCCAGGTAAAACAGAGCTAGTTATGACATATTTGAGAACACCAGGGGGAGAAACGGAAGGAACCACAAACAGCTATACCAGCAACAGAGATGGAGCTGGCTTCTTTTGTTGAAGATACTCAGTAACAGTTAAGGAGGAAAAATGCATCCCTCACACTAGAGCAGGACACACAAACAAATATCTAAACCAAAAATGTGTACTGTACTGAAGATAGAGAATAGTTAGTTGAGTTGCATTTTATAACTTTTTGTGGACTTTTCAGCTTTCTGTGGGTCAATCATTACCTAAAACACTTGCAACATATTAGTGATTAACTCAAGGGCTACCTACCTCACAGGTAACAAGGATCAGGTGTTTGTATGTTTGTACATATTTTCATGGAGATGTGTGGCAATTGTTGGTAATACAATTTGTACATTACTTTCCTGTAAGGAAGATGCAGTTGGAGTTTCTCATACTGGTTAATGAATAAAGCACTGTTGGCCAATAGGAAAGCAAGATAGGTGGGGCTAGGAGACTAGGAGGAAAGAGGAAGGAGTAAGGAGGAGTCAACATGGAGAGACTGGAGAGGTAGAACACAAGCCCCTCTGGCCAGTAAGATGAGACCATGTGGAAATACTTAGATTAATAGTACTGGGTTAATATTTAAGACAGAACTAGCTGATAAGAAATGATAGTAACTGGCCAACAGAATTATATCAAATACAGAATCTCTGCATGCTATTTGGGGCCTGTGTGGCGGTGGGACCAGGCGGGCTGGCGGAAAACAGCTAGGTACAGGACATAATGGTTTTTAGTTTTAGAGAAATTGAAATGAGTCTCAGGAAGAAAAGGAGGGATGAGCAGAGAGATTTGTGTTGTAAGTAAGGGAGCAGAGAAGTAAGAGAGAGATGAGTTAAAATATGTAGTTATAGCAATAGGGGAAAATAACAATTGCCTCGGGAATTAGAATTATCTTCAGATAGGCATGTCTGGGGAGGCAAAGGGAGGAGAGATACCATAGACTGACTATAGAAAATTAAAAAAAAAAACAGCATATACAAAGTTGAGAACATGTCTAGGGAGGTTGAGTTCAAATGTGAAGGTCCTCACTTCTGTGGGAATTTGATGGCGTGGGATAGCCTTTAGAAGGTTAGTCTCAGTAAGAAGGTGAAGGAATTTGAGAAAACTGTTAACTTGGGTGAAGGTGGCTCCTGCTTGTGCAGGATGAAGGCATCCTGAAGGGAGGTGAGGGTGTGTACAGTAACTTAAAAGCTAATTAGGCACAGAGAATGAGGATGAAGAGGGTTTGTAATCTGTGACCTTTTCTACAGCTCACTAAAGAGAAATACAGAAACCAGAGGAATTCTATGGAAAAATTACAGCTGTCCTCAGGGTGATATTTAACAAGAAAAATGTTAGAGACCAGAGGTAATGATACAAATACATATGTCTGTGAAAAAACACATTTGTCTTTCAGTTAGATAATACAAAGTAACTGAAATATGTATGGTTTATTTTGCATAAGATTATGCAAGACCCACTGTGGGGAGCAGGAGAAGTATGGAAGAAGAAAGAGAAGGACAGAGAAAAAAGACAGATTATCACACTTGGAAATGTGTATGTATAGTAAACAACAGTGGCAGGGTGTGTAGCTGCAGATAAGTAATAGTAGAATAGTAATAGGCATGAAGTATTATGGAGGAAAAAACTTTCAGGCATAAGATATATGACAGCAGACTCTCTTAAAATGATGAGGTTCATGCAATAGATAGGCTAATTAATCTGAGGAGCGGTTAACATCAATGACTTGAGAATCACAAAGAATATGGCCAAGGTAGGGTCAGGGGATGTCTTGAGAAGCCAGATCGAGCTTACCATAAGTGTCTGTCCCCAAAACTGTCTCTTTCCTCTCTCTAAAGTCACAATTTGGTGCTAACTATGGATTGTTTTTAACTCACAAAGAGTTAAAGGAGTATTTGCTGTCTCTGTCATTTTAAATGATTAGAATTCAGAAGGTTTTAGTCTATCCAATGCTGAAATTGAAATCTTCATTCTAGGAATAACTGCTTGATCCCTCAGTTTGTATGACAGGAGATACATTTAAAATATTATTTCATAAGGATGAGAGAGAAGCTGGAATACCCATGTGTTTTACTGATGAAGAAAAGAAGCCAATTTCAAAACCATTCTTAATTAAGTATAGAGTTTGCAATGTGGCTTGTGTCTCTCTGAAGTTATTATTAGACATTCCCTGTTCCAGTCATTGCCTATAGCTCAATATTATCACTTCAAATTATTATTTATGCATATAGTTGTGCATTTTGTGTATGTTAACATGATTACAGGTACTTACAGAGGCTAGAAGGGGGCATGAGATCCCCTGGAACTTGAGTTAAATATATTTGTGAGCATCTCATGTGGGTGTTGGAAGAAGAACTCCAGTCCTCTGAAAATAGCCAGTGTTTTAACCACAAAAACACATCCCCACCCCCTTACTAACTTTTGAAGAAGCTCATTTCTGTTTGTTTCCAGTTTATTACTATATGTTTACATGTGTGTTCTGTACTCTAAAGTCTAGGTCATTCTACTAATGGGATATCTATACACTCAAGGACAGATGAGTTTATTTTAGTCAACATTTGCTTTATATAACTTTCCGACTTTGATAAAGTGGGCAGACATAGACAATCACACTTGAAAATCTTTATTGGACAGAGGTGAGTTTGCCTCAGATTACTATTTAGTGCTTGCTATTCTTTTCTATAATAATTTTAACTTATATTTAGAAATTAAATCCCAGTTTCCTCTCCCTCCTCTCCTCCCCTGACCCTCCAACCCCTATTCCATCCCCTTTCTGCTCCCCAGGGAGGGTGAGAACTTCCATGAATAATCTCCAAAGTCTGTCTTATCATTTGGAGGAGGGCCTAGGTCCTCCCTCATGTGTCTAGGCTGAGGAAGTATCACTCTATGTGGAATGGGCTCCCAAATACTAGGGATATACTAGGGATAAATACTGATCCACTAATAGAGGCCCCATAGACTACCCAGTCCTCCTAAGTAACACCCACGTTCAGAAGATCCGGGTCAGTCCTATGCTGGTTTTCTAGCTATCAGACTCCTTGCTCAGATCAGCTGTTTATGTGAGTCTGTCCAGCCTGGTATTGACCCCTTTGCTTATTGTTCCTCCCTCTCTGCAATTAAATTCCAGGAGATTGGCTCAGTATTTAGTTGTGGATGTCTGCTTCTGCTTCCATCAGCTACTGGATGAAGGCTCTAGGTAGTCATCAATCTCATTACCTGGGAAGGCATTTAAGACAGCCTAGATTGTTAGTTGTTTAGATTGTTAGTTGGGGTTATCCTTGTAGGTCTCTATAGTGCCATTTCTATAGTGCCAGATTTCTCTTTCAAACTATAATGGCTCCCTCTATTATGGTATCTCTTATCTTGCTCTTATCTATTTTTTCACTAACCTAATCTTCCTGCTCCCTCATGTCTTCCTTTCCTTCCTTTAATCCCCTTCTCTTTCTCCTAATTCCCTTTCCCCTCCCCCCCATGCTCCCAGTTTGCTCAGGAGTACTAGTCCCTTTCCCCTTCTGTGGGGGATCATATATGTCTCTCTTAGGGTCCTCCATATTTCCTAGCTTTTCTGGATTGTAGGATGGTAATCATTTGCTCTATGTTTAAAATCCATATATGAGTGAGTACATGCCATGTTTGTCTTTTTCTGACTGGGTTACCTCCCTCAGGATGGTTTCTTCTAGTTCCATCCATTTGCCTGTGAACTTCAAGATTCAACTGATTTATTTTTTCCATTGAGTAGTACTCCACTGTATAAATGTACCACATTTTCTTCATCCATTCTTCAGTTGAGCAGTTTGGTTGCTTCCAGGTTCTGAATATTACAAATAATGATGCTATGATAACAGTTGAACAGATTTCATTGGTCTAAATATCCATTTTTTGGATATATGCCTAAGTGTGGAATTGCTGGATCATATGGTTGACTGATTTCCATTTCCTGAGACACCGCCATAATGATTTTCAAAGTGGCCATTTGAGTTTGCACATCCACCAAAGTGGAGGAAGGCTGCCTTTTCTCCACATCTTCTCTAGCATAAATTGTCTTTGGTGTTTTTTATTTTAACTACTCTAACTGGAGTAAGATGGTATCTCAGAGTGATTTAGATTTGCATTTCCCTGATGGCTAAGAATGTTGAACACTTTCTTAAGTGTCTTTCAGCCAATTTAGGTTCCTCTATTTAGTTCTATAGCCCACTTTTTAATTGGATTATTTGGTGTTTTGATAACTAGCTTCTTGAGTTCTTTGTATGTTTTGGAAATCAGCTCTGTCAGATGTAGGGTTGAGGAATATCTTTTGCCATTCTATGGGCTGGCTGTCATTTTTTTCTGTTGACTGTGTCTTTTGCTTTACAGAAGCTATTCAGTGTCAGGAGGTCCTATTTATTAATTGTTGATCTCAGTGTCTGTGCTACTGGTGTTGTGTTCAGGAAGTGGTCTCCTGTTCCAATTTGTTCAAAGGTACCTCTCACTTTCTCTTCTAAGAGGTTCAGTGTGGATGGATTTATGTTGAGGTCTTTGATACATTTGGACTTAAGCTTGTCCATGGCGATAGATATGGATTTATCTGTAGTCCTATAAACCAGCATCCAGTTATGCCAGCACCATTTATTGAAGATACTTTCTTTTTTACATTGTATAATTTTAGCTACTTTGTCAAAAATCAAGTGTTCGTAGGTGTGAGGATTGATGTCAGGGTTTTCACTTCCATTCCATTGGTCTCCTTGTCTATTTTTGGGGCAATACTATGCTGTTTTCAGGACTATAGCTCTATAATAGAGCTTGAAGTCAGGGATGGTGATGCCTCCAGAAGTTCCATTAATTTTCAGAGATGTTTTGGCTGTTTGGGTCTTTTGTTTTTCTATATAAATTTGACTATTGTTCTTTTAAGGTCTATGAAGAATTGTGCTGGCATGTTGATGGGGATTGCATTAAATCTGTCTATTGCTTTCAGCAAGATTGCCATTCTTATTATGTTGATCATACTTATCCAAGAGTATGGGAGATTTTTCCATTTTCTGGTATCTTCTTTAATTTTTTTCTTTAAATACTCACAGTTCTTATTATATAGGTCTTTCATTTGTTTGGTTAGTGTCATCCCAAGATATTTTATGTGTTTGTGGTTATTGTAAAGGATGATGTTTCTCTGATTTCTTTCTCAGCCCCTTTATCATCTATATATAGTAGGGCTACTGATTTTTTTCAGTTAATCTTTTATCCTGCCACTTTGCTGAAGATGTTTATCAGCTGTAGGAGACCTATGGTAGAATTTTTTAGGTCACTTACATAAACCATCATATAACAGGGAAATAGTGAATGTTTTACTTCTCCTTTTCCAATTTGTATCCCCTTAACATCCAAGTGTTTTCTTATTGTTCTAGCTAGAACTTCAAGTACAATATTGAAGAGATATGGAGAGGGAGAGAGTAGGCAGCCTTGTTTTGTTCCTGAGTTTTGAGGAATCACATTGAGTTGTTCTCCACTTAGTTTGATGTTGCTTGTTGGTTTACTGTATATTGCTTTTATTATGTTTAAGTATGTTGCTGTTATCCCTGATCTCTCTAAGACCTTTATCATTGTATTGGATTTTGTCAAAGTCATTTTTATCATCTAGTGAGGTGATCATGTGATTATTCTTTTTTAGTTTGCTTATATGGTAGATTACATTGATGGATATTTGTATGTTGAACCATCTCTGCATCCCAGGGATGAATCCTGGTGGCTTATTTCTCTGATGTGTACTTGGAATCCATTTGCCAGTATTTCATTGCATATTTTTGCATCAATGTTCATGAGGGATAGTGCACTGTAGTTCTCTTTCCTAGTTGTGTCTTTGTGTATCTTGGGTAACAAGGTATTAGTAACCTTGTAAAAAGAATTTGGCAATGACCCTTCTACTTCAACTGTTTGGAACACTTTGAGGAGTAATGCTATTAGCTGTTCTTTGAAATCCTGGTAGAATTCTGCACTGAAACCATCTGGCTCTGGGCTTTTATTGTTTTTTTTTTGTTGTTGTTTTTTTGGGGTTTTTTTGTTATTGTTGTTGTTGTTTAATTTTTGTTTGTTTGTTTTGTTTTGTTTTTTGTTTGTTTGTTTGGGAGATTTTTGATGACTGCTTCTATTTTATTAGGGGTTATATGTCTATTTAAATTGCTTATCTGTTCTTAATTTAATATTGGTAAGTGATATCTATCTAGAAAATTGTCCATTTCCTTTAAATGTTTCAATTTTGTGGAGTACAGGTTTTCAAAGTAGGACTTGGAGTTCTGTGCTTTTCCTCAATGCCCGTTGTTATGTCCCCCTTTTCATTTCTGATTTTTTTTTAATTTGCATGTTCTCTCTCTGTCTTTTGGTTAGTTTGAATGTAGGTTTGTCTATCTTGTTGATTTCCTTGAAGAACCAACTCTTTGTTTCATTGATTCTTATCATTGTTTTCCTAGTTTCTACTTTATTGATTTCAGCCCTCAAATTGATTATTTCCTGGCATCTACTCCTCTGGGGTGTGTTTGATTATCTTTGTTGGAGAGCTTTCAGTTGTGCTGTTAATTCTCTATTGTGACTATTCTCCATTTTCTTTGTTTGGACAGTTAGTGCGATGAACTCTTTTTTTTAGCACTGCTTTCAAAGTGTCCCATAAGTTTGGGTACGTTATGACATCATTCTTATTGAATTCTAGAAAGTATTTAAATTCTTTATTTCTTCCTTGAGCAATGGTGCAATTGCACATTGTTCAATTTCCATTCATTTGTAGGGTTTCTTCAAATTGTGTTGTTGAATTCTAACTTTAAAGCATGGTAGTCTGATGTGTTACAGGGGGTTATTCCATTTTTTTTTTTGTACCTATTAAGGATGGATATATTGCAGAGAATGTTGTTGATTTTAGAGAAGGTTTCTTGTAGTGCTGACAAGAAGGTATATTCTTTTGTATTTGGATGGAATATTCTATAAATGTCTGTTAAATCCAATTAGGTTATAACTTCTTTTAGTTCCTGTATCTTATTTTGAGTATTTTTGTAAAGTTTCTGTCCTGGTGGTCCTGTCTAGTGTTGAGAGTGGGCTGTTGAAGTCTACAACTAGATGTGTGTGAGGTTTCAAGTGTGATTTGAGTTTTAGTAATGTTTCTTTTAAGAATGTGGGTGCCTTTGTATTGAGGGCATAGATGTTCAGAATTGAGATTTCATCTTTATGGGTTTTTCCGATGATAAATAAGGAATGACTTTCTTTATATTTTCTGATTTATTTTAGTCTAAGTTGTTAGATATTAGGATTACTACACCTGCTTTCTTCTTGGGACCATTTGATTGGAAAATCTTTTCTCAACCCTTAACTCTGAGATGATGTCTGTCTTTGAAGTTGAGGTGTGTTTCTTTTATGCAGTAGAAGGATGTATTCTGTCTTCATATCCATTCTGTTAGCCTGTGCCTTTTTATATCAAGTTAAGAGTGTTAATATTGAGGGATAATAATGACAATTGATTTTTTTAATTCTTGATTGTTTTTTCATTTGTTGTTGTTGTTATTGTGTGTGTACTTCCCCCCATTTTATTTTATTTTCTTGGCTGTTGGTAATGTTGGATAATCTATCGACTATGTTTTTGTGGGTGTAGTTGATTTCCTTGGGTCGGAGTTTTCCTTCTAAAACTTCCTGTAGAGCTAGATTAGTTGATATGTATTGTTTAAATATAGTTTTGTCATGGACTATCTTGGTTTCTCCATCTATAGTGATTGGAAGCTTTGCTGGGTATAGTAGTGTGGGGCTAGCATCCATGGTCTCTTTGTGTTGGTAGAATATTTATTCTGGATTTCTGGCTTTCAGAGTTTTCATGGAGAAGTCAGGTTTAATTCTGATAGGTGTACCTCTTTATATGTTACTTGGCCTTTTTCCTTTGATGTTCTTTCTTTATTCTGTATGTTTAGTATTTTGATCATTACGTGGTGATGGGGCTTTTTTAAATGGTCCATACTATTTGGTGTTCTGTAAGCTTCTTGTATGTTCATCAGCATGTCTTTATTTAGGTTCAGTAAGTTTTCTTCTATGATTTTGGTAAATAAATTTTTTGTACCTTTGAGTTGGGTTTCTTCACCTTCTTTTATACCTATTATTCTTAGGTTTGGTCTTTTCACAGTGTCCCATATTTTCTTGATATTTGTGTTAGGGATTTTTTTTTTGGTTGATAAATCTATTTGTTTTCTTGTAACTGCAATGCCTTAAATTCTTTTTTTCATCTCTGTGTATTGCTTGCATTTTTATTTCTTCCTGACCCAGCTTTGCTATTTCCAAAATTCCATTTTTTTAAGTAGCTGTCTGTTTTTATTTATTTTTTTCATTTTTCTTATTTTACATATCAGTCCTAGTTTCCTCTCCCTCTCTTCCTTCCTTCCTCCCTTCCTCCCTCTCTCCCTCCCTCTCCTCCTCCCTCTGCTGTTGCGTATGGGACCAAGAGTCTTCTCTGGTGGTGCAAACAGGTACAATACTTGGATTGGTCTTCTCTTCCAATGGGTGGTGGCTGGACTAGGGCACAGGCAGACTCTGGATGGGATGTTCCCATGGGAACAATTACCCTGTACACAGTCTCCAGTCCCCAGCTGGCTCAGAGCAGGGCACTGGAAGACGGGGTCCAGAAACAGACCAATAGTTACCCCCTTCCATGGGTGGAGGTGAGACTGGGGCACACGCAGACTCTGGATGGGCTTGTCCACCAGAATTGGATCCCTGTGCATAGTCCCCAGTCCCCAGGGGATTCTGACCAGTGCACTGGAAGGCCTCAGGTAAATGTTTAAATATTCCTTCCCAAGCCTCTATGGAAAAACATGCTTTGACATATTTGGCTTCTTCTTGAGATTGTATGTAACTTGAAGTCATGAGAACTTTTCTCCTGTGGCCGTCATAAGCTTCAGAGTATAAACCTTCTGAGGCTCTAATAAAATTAGCTATTTAAAGAGGTTTTAGTCACCTCCTTTATTGGCTCTGTTCTCCCAGATACCACTACCTGTAGAGCAGGGACAAACTAGCACAGACATAAATGCATATTCACAGTGATCTTTCAGAAAGTCTCATCATTAGGAAAATTGAGAGGGTTACATGCAAGTTTACATGTTAAATGAGGTCCTAGGAATCAAGCTTTACTTTAATGAGCTGTTTTCTCTGCACAAGAGCAGAATCCTAGTGAGTTATTTGTCTTTCCCAAGGTTCTTCTAAAACAAAAGCTATGAATTATTTTTGTTTTTCTTGTCAAGTGGTGACCAGGGATGTGAAAAGTTTTTTTTTGTTTTTTTTTTTTTTTTTTTTTTGTGGTAAACAATCAGTCTGAATGTAGTCCTAATCTAAGTAATGATTTTGATTCAAGTTTAGAAGACAGACATCCAGGAGTTTGATTTTGGTGCATGTTGTGTTGAAGTGCATGCTGGATTTTTTGTTCTGTTCGTTCTCTACTTGAGCAAGGCTGTAAATTTTGCAAATGAGATAGGCCTACAAGTCTGCATAATCTATGAATGAAGAAAAGCAATTTAATTTTATGAGGTTTATGGGGACATGGTAATTTGTCTCCATGTCAGAGGCCAGGAGAAAAATAACATCTGCTATAAGCAACAATGAAGGATATCACTTTGAGGTATAGTAGTTTCAACAGGCCCTCGGCAAGGACATACCTTTCCTATTCAAAGAAACACATAAAAATGTGTGTATTACTAAATTTTATTCCTCCTTCAATGACTGTCATACTGGAATGCATTTGGAAACACAAAAAGAGACCTTATATTCATAATGCTACAGAGATACAAGGGTGATGAGGGTAAACAAAGGTTAGGTTGACTGTTAATTTTTATGTTTATGTTTGAAACATTTACTAACACATTCATATTTACTATGTGATCCTGGTTATGGGGGTTGGGTATGAAGGCAATTTGAGCTAATATTAAATTCCTAGTCCTTTCAAGAAAAATCAGATCATAATTTTTTTACTGCAATTTTGAGAGTAATATGGCCTTTTGTGCTATTATTATCTCTTTTGCTATCTCATTTTCTGCCCATAACACTATCATAATTTATAAACTTCAGGTGCTAGAATATAGCTTGACTTAATGTAGGATTTATGGAGGTTCCTAATCTCTAAGCCATTGCTTTTTCTAGTATGAATATTTGTGATAGGCTAGATTACAATTAGTTTGGGAGGCAAAACTCACATGAACCACATAACTGATACTTTTACAATCATAATGTATTCCCTAAATTCAGTATAACTTGAGGCCATAGTCATCTGAATAGCATGGATTATATTTATTTTATCCCCTTCATTAGATGCTGTTACCACTATTTGAAAGCTGGACATGAAGCAACTGGGAGTAGGAAATGTTTATTGTGGCTAATTATTAGAGAGATAAAAGTCTATCCTGTGAGGAAAGTGTGGAGATGTTAAGAGTCTCTAAGGCTAAGGTTCGTGGTATCATCAGGGAAAAAGCAAAAAAGAAGCAGAAATGGGTCCAAGCTTTATTCTTCAAGGCCACCCCCATACTAGTGCTCACCTTCCAAAGTGCCACAACCTCATACATCAGGAATTGCAGCTGGGAACCACGCATATCAGAATACAAGCCATAACCTTCCTCCTCTCCTCCAACTGGCTCAAATTGAAAATGTATTTGGTGCAATTGAAAAAGTCCCTATACATCTAACAGCTTCAATGCTGCGTGTAAACCTGAAGTTCAAACTCTTCTAAAAGCATTTCCTTTGTAAATTTGAAAATAAATTAAAGCCATCCAGCATACAATGGCATAGAGTAAATATTCCCATAAAAAAACATTGGTCCAAAACACTATAGAAAGACAAAGCTTAGTTTATTGGAATAAACATCACAGGAAAGCTGTTGGTATCAGTGTACTCTGTAAGTCATTGCATTGCCGTAATCAGTGAGAATAAACCAAAGGGAATCTGTGCTTGAATATCCTAAAGTACAGATTTAAAAAATGGCCAAAATGTGCTCAAGACTATCAGAAGCATTGCATAGGTCAGGTTTAATATTATTCAGGCCTGAATGGTCATAGTAGGATTGATGAACTTTATTATTTTAATTTTCTATTCCTAAAATCAGAAGTTATAACATTCATCAGCATAATCTTTGGGTTGATTAGACTGTTGATTACATGTGTAAAAACTCCCATAGCTTTGGACACTACTATTCATTTTATATTATTTAGAGAATATACATACAGATAGAATAAGGGAATTCAGTTTTCTCTTCGCAGTTGTCAATTCCTTCTGAAAAAATTCCTTAATACTCCAAACTTTCATCATGGATAATGACTGATAATGGGTGAATGTGACATTAGATGCAAATAGTTTATCCAGCTGTCTACTGCATAACATAAGTAAAACTTTGCAATTGCTCTCTGCATTGTCATAAATATTAGCAATGTTTATATGATTAAATGTAAACACTAAATATTTTGTTTCCACACTGGTGGAAATTATTACATTTATGACACTGTTTTTGTTATTTTCAATGATAGCCTTGCTCATTTTCTACTTCCAAGTAGAAATTCAACTAATCAATTAATTTGGGGATTCAGAAATCATTTAAAACATAGCTTCTGAACACAATAACAGGTTGCCAAGATGAAGAATAAAAACATTACCATGGAATATTTTATGAAACAAAGATACAGCATTACTTATCAAGACTACCTCAAAGAGGAAGCGAAGGAACCATGTGACTGTGTAGCTCTTAGTGTTCTTATCAAGTAATTTAGTACTTCATTATGTTTCTACTTCTCTCGACTGGCTCATAAACTAGTACATGGAAACTAAGAGATTTTCCTTTCTCCATTGAAACAATCAAAATTATTGTTATTCTGCAAATTTAATTCTTGTCTCTAAACCTCATGGATTAAAATTTGCATGGATATGTTGAAGTCGGGATACCAGGGCATGTGACGTCCTGTGTTTATACCACAGAAGGCTTTAGTGGCCTCATTTTGATCTTCATCACTGACAACTTGCTCATACTTTCCTGTTGCAAGAGACATGTTCCATTAAAAGTTTAAATTAAAAGTTCCATTAAAACTAAGCTACTTAGTTTCCTGAGCTCTGAGAAGTCAATTTGCTAACTTCATACAACCATGAGGTGACAGGTACTAAAATAACAACTATAAGTGGACCCTATGATATCTGCATGTCTTGTAAAAAATAATGGTAGGGGCTCAGTGGTTAAGAACACTTACTGCTCTTACAGAGAACCCAGGTTTGGTTCCCAGAATCCACATGAATGCTCACAACTAAATGCAATTCCAACTGAAGGGTTCTGATGCCCTTATCTAGCCTCCATAGGCTCCTGCATGCACACAGTACACATACAGTTAGGCGCCCACTTGCACATACACAAAGTTAAGGTAAAATTTGGCATTTGGAAGACATTACATTAATAACAGACTAATGGAGTGGAAAGGATTTGCCAGACATTCTTCCAGAAAATAACCGCAGAATCACAGCACAGAGTGGTAAGTTCTGTTGCTATGGCCTGATTCTAATGGAATGAGATTATAACATTAATTTGCCACTAGAATCAATAGAGAAACTCAGCTAGAATCCTTGAACCTTGTTCCATTTTTCTTTAAAGCCAGAAACCTTTGTTATGTTGTCATGGTCACAGCTAGCATTAGGTATTAAAAGGGGACTTTGAGATATTCCTCTTAGATGATCTTGCTTTACATATACATCTGTTAGAATATTGAAGATATTACCAGTTATATGCAAAATAACATTAAATATATTAGTATGTACAGAATGAATATAAAAACCTGGATTGATTATATTAATTGCATTAATTAATGCTAGAATAGCTGTCATTACATTTTAAAATACTTGTAATATTTACTTTTGTGAGTATGAAGACATGAAGGCAAGCCAGAGCATGCATGTAGACATCAGGGGGAAACTTGCTAGAGTAAGTTCTCTCCTTCCACCTTGTGGGTCTCAGGGATTAAAATGAACTCTCAGATTTGGTAGCAAGTTTACGTACCCATAGAGCCTCTCTTGGGCTCTATTGTCTTGTCCCTATTGTTCTTAAAGTAATAATATCACTATCATCTATATGAGACTTAAGATCTTATACTATTTTGACAGAAATTATACTATTTAAATCTTTCTTGTAATTATTAGAAGTGGGTTTTTATGTACCCCCTAAGGAAGCAATCTTCTTTCAGGACTTGGAGCAAATGTTTTAGGTGGGAAGTAACTATGCCACTAGAGGCATTAGATTCAATCACTCACTGGTCAGTCATTCATAAAAGGTTGATGATGGGCTCACAATACAGGGGTGACTATTTAAGCAAACACTTAAAAGAATGGATGGCGCATGAGATGCAGTGTGTGCTCATAGACTGGTATAGTTAATGCTTTATATGCCTTGAGGCATTGTCAAAATAGCTGCCATGTAATATAATAAGGAAAAATTAGTATAGGGAGAGAGGGAGCATGCAGGTGGTGCAAGCCATCGGAGGTACACACAGAAACATAGAAGAATTGTATTTTATACTATTCTGGTTAGGTTTTCTAATCTTGACACACCTAGAATTAAATGAGAAAATGTTTCCATCAGATTTCTTTTAGGACATTCTCTGCCCCATTTTCTAGCTGGGAGAGGTATGCCCAGCCCGTTTGGAGCAGTGCCATCCCTGAGCAGGTGTTATTGAATTGTGCCAAGCCAGGCAATCGAGCCATGTCACTGGCAGTCATCTGTCACACTGGGACTCAGATACTAGCAATTGCCACAAACACTGAAAGTAACTATTTGGGTTAATGTCCGTAAGTTAAACAATTGTAGATTGTATTTCATGTAATAGAATTAAAGATGTGAAGGTCCTCTAACAGATTTGAGATTTATTTACTCTTTACTTACTGATGTTTAACCCATGTCTAATTGCTTTTCCTTAAATCACAGTCACTGCACTGTGTCAGCCACAGCAAAAGAATTGTCCTTTAAGAAAAGTTAAGCTATCTTTAGAACATAAGCAGAAATGATGTTTTAATTGTTTGCAAAGGAGATATGTAGTCAGGAATAGTGGAGCAAATCTGCAACCCCAGCTCTGGGGATGTGGAGGCAGGAAGATTGAAAATTCACTCATTTTCAGTCAAGGCTAGCCTGAGCTACATAAGACTGTGTAACAGAACAAAACAAAACATAAAAATATTCACAGTTGTTTTTGTATGTGATAGATACAATGAAAAATGTCTTAATTTATTTTATAAAAAAATCTAATATTTTATTAAACTCACTCAAAAAATCACACTCCTCCATTCAGATTAATATTGAAATAAATTCATAAAGTTATTATGGGCAAAGCTCAATAGGCTAATGAAATGAGCTTGGGCTATATTGTAGAGTAAATGATTATTCAAATAATTTCATCAGATGTTTAAAACTAGTAAAATGTGGGTTTAAAGTCTAAGGTCAATTTTATTTTAGAGGAAAAAGTTAAAAAACACAAAGAAGTAATTTTTTGAGTTTTATATGAAAATGAAAGGTTAAATTAAAGGGCTTAAAAATAAAGTCTACAAGTCATAAAATCTCTCAAAAGTTAAGGAGGTTATTTTAATCAACTGCTTCAAGGAAAACTAATGGAATATTCTGGATCTAAATCATCTAAATGCCCTGAAAAGCAATAGGTTTAAATTTAGATGTGAACTATCAATTTACTGAGGATTACATATAAAGATATATTCTGAAGCAAAAGACAGTGCTAAGAGATTTTATTCTTGATTCATTTTCTGTTTGACTTGCTGGCATGAATTATTTCTAAAAAGAAAAAAATTGCCAACATTGGAGAGATTGCAATGAGGTTTGCGTTAAGAATATTGAAAAGTGTACCATGTCACACTATCCATTTCAAATTCTCATCAGAGTGGCAGTAAGCTAACAGAGTGACAATGTTTGATATGGTATGTTCTCACTTGTCACTGAAGAGAGATCACCCACTATGTAAAGAAATTACCCTCATGATGAACATAAATTCTGGAAAGAAATGTATTTTGTCAAGAATAATCTTGATAACCACTAACATTCACTAGTAGCAAGAACACATCAGCTTTCTGTTCATTTATGACCCCTTCCATGAACTTGAAAACAAGATCACAAATAGAAGTTTTTCACTTCATTAATTTTTACTATACCCCTGTGAGCTAGATATTTATTAATGCTAAACTATAGTATTAGCATTAACTGGGTTGACACATGTTTGCAGCTATTCCACTGAGGATAACTTCATGTGAAAATTTTCATGAGTAGACAGCTAAAATGTGCCTGTGCAGGGCAAGTTAGGAGGAGAGAAGTTTCTCTTTTGAGTCAGTCACCCGAATTCACTAGCTGCTATTCAGAATTAGAATATATATTATAATTATCCCCCTTTATGAAGATATATGAGTAAATTTAAATAAATTCCTTCATGACTAACTTAACAGACTAGATGATCTTTATGCCAGTAACTAAATTTGCTGTGGACTCATGTGGGGATGTTACTGAGATCACAATAAAGCTTCAGATGAGAAATATTAAGAAAATTTGCAAGAAAAACTTTCTTTTGAAGTAGAGCTTTTAATTTCTCTGCTTTGGCTACCAGGAATCCCAGGGAAGTAGTATTTACTTTACTCACATGATTATGAGACTTCCTGGAACATGCTAATCTCCAACTGATATGCAACGCATTTGCATGTGTATACCTTGATTGATGGCCAGAACTCATGTATCAAATAAGTCACATTTTCAAGATATTCAGAATAAACATGCCAATACAACAATTTGGAACAATTTTTGTATAAACATGTTATTAGCAAGTGAATAAAAGAAAATTCCTGAGAATTTAAAATTATCTTACAGTTGTTTAATTTTAAATACATTATATATAGCTCCTTTCTTATTTCCTTTTTCCTTCCTTCCTTTCTTTCTTTACTTCTTTCTTTCTTTTCATTACTAGTAAACAGAACCAATATTTATATTCTCACCAACTTTTGTCTTCAAAACCCAGAGCCTATGGTGATATTGTCAGCTTTTTGGTAGTACAAAGAGCTATCTTTGTGTGATATCAGACTCATATGCAACATTTAGTTTTCTGCATCCTAGTTGTGGACAAGACAGTACAGAACACTGTAATCATGGCAAAGGTTTTCTAAGTCCTGATGGTTCTTAAACATCCACAAGAAGAGTTCAATAGTTATTTGAATAATGAGAAGAAATGTACAATGTGATTTCTATACTTAATTTTCTTAATGTAATTTACTTTTGTGAACTCATATATTTGTGAAAATTAATCACAGTGCAGCAGTCGATAAGAATAGAACATGAAGATTGTTTAGATTATAATACAGTTTCAGTCTCCAAGTAAGAATTAAAATCAAATTTTAGATAATATTAAAGAAAAGTCATGCTGTTTCTGTCTGAAAATGACCTTTCTACTCAATGGAAGGGTGGCAGGAGGGGTTACAAGTTTAGTTTCATGGGCTAGTTTGTTATTGTAAATACAAAAACCTATTAAGATTATATGATTTACCACAAATGATTCTATAAAATAAAAATAGTGAATTTGGGCTATTTTTTTTTTTAATTTCTAACTGCATCTATCGGAAATCAGCCAAATCAATGTAAAAAAATAGGTTTTGATTTTTCTAGGACCTCACTCAGGGTACTCCAAAATAATTCTATTTCCATACCTTTATTCTTTTTCCTCTTCTCACTTTTATAAGATGGTGTCTGGATTTCAAGTTAATTTTAGAAATGACACAAGGCAGAAAATGCTATGAAGCAGAATCAATTACTTACTTCATTTCTCAAAGTTTAAATTAGCTTAAAATCATTTTGATAACTTTTATAATGAATATACTCCTATGTATTAATTCACGAATTCGTCATCACCCCTTTCAATTTTGCTGATTGTAATCCTCAAGAAGTTAAATTCAAATAGGATTACTTACTATCAAATAAAATTAAATTTTTTCACATGGTAGACTATTCTCAATTTGGTGTAAGCTTGTCCATCAATGACAGAATTTTACAAATTTTTAAAGGATTAATGCATTTGATTAATCATATCTATGATGTCCTTTAGGCATACCTATATTAAAATGTCTATAAGATCACACCTCACATTCTAATGGGTTATATTCAGTAACACAGCACTGAGTAATCTTTTCTTTGTGCAAACATCATGAGGTATAATTAATTGCACCCACCAAGAGAGTTGCAACTTTTCCCAGGCAGTATAACCTTAGAAAAGACCAGTCATATATAGAATACTAATGCCCAAACAGTGACATGTTGGCTGCATGATCTTGTGTGCATGTGTGCGCATGTGCATTTGCATGTGCTTGTCTATGCATGCGTGTGTGTGTGTTTGTGTGTGTGTGTGCATGCGTGTGTGAGTTTCATAGTGTTCTTTTGTTTTTAATACATGTAAAACTTCTGAATGTACTCCTATTTGCTTTAGTAGCCTGTAGGAAATAGCAATTATAAAGAATGGAAGGGACCAAGCATGTTAGAGACACAGTCTAAAGCTATCTACTTTCATGAAAGAGTTTTTTATGCTCAAGAATAGGTCATTGAGTTTATTTTGGATCTATCAAGTATTCCAGGAAACTTGAAAACACCCATCAGAAGAAATTTGTTGATTTTTTAGCTTAAATTCAGACTATGGTATAACACTTTAAAATTCAGTCATAAGCATTATAACTGAAGGTTTTAACTTGTGTATGTACATTATAGTCAAAATAATCTTACTGTACTCACAGGCAAACTGAAGTGTAGCTTCTCGACTGAGGATACTTCCAAAAGTGTTTGTGGCTAAACATTGGTAAAGCCCAGAATCCCTGACTTCATTTGGATTGCTGATGATGAAGGTCCCATCTATCAAACTGTAGCGATAATCACTTTCCACATCGATTTCTGTTCCATTCCGGAGCCATCTTAGAAAAATACCAGAAGATAAATACATTAAATTATGTGAGACATCACAATACTTTTTGGGAGTGCACACACACACACACACACACACGCACACCACATGCACACGCACACACACACACACACACACACACACACACACACAATGCAGGAAAGGTCTCACTATGTAATCCTTTTGAACTTGAACTTGAACTCAGACACTCCTTTCCTGAGGAAAGCCTCTTCTTTTCTTGAGGAATTTTTTAAAGCTAAAGAAAATCAATGCATAATTAAATTTTACCTGTAAGTAGGAGTAGGGTTGCCACGGACTTCACAATTCAGGGCTACCTTCTTTTCATCAGAATCGGTTGGAAAAATGACATCATCGGGTTCTTGCACAAATACTGGCCCATAATCCACACTTTCTGCAATGATCAAATGATGTATGCTTTAAAATTATTCAGTGCACAAGGCTCACTCACCCCTGACTCTTGACTCTAAAATCTCTTGATCCTCCTTTTATTTAGCAATCAAATTTGTAAAAGACTGCATAGGTTATATGACATATAGATTACTAAAATAATTTTTATTATCTAAATTTATTTTCACATGTGATCACAATATGAGAATATCACAAGTCTATATCCACATTTCATTTTAATCTCTCAAAGCAACAAAGAAAATAATATAAAAAAATCAAAATTCTCTAAGTTTTATGAAATTCTTAGAATGTTAAAAATAACATACAACAAGGAAAGTTTCCAGATGCATAGTGTGCCATAAGAACTCTAGGTATGAAATTGTTCATTTTAGTACATTCTTTGATTTATATTCCTATTTTTGTGATAATTTTTTATTTAAAATTGAAACAAGTTTGTTTTACAAATCAGTCCTAGTTTCCACACCCTCCTGTCCTCTCCTGTTCCTCCACCAACCCAATCCTATTTTTACAATTTTCACTTACTGTTGGAAATTTTCAAACAGTTAATGTGTTCTGATCAAATACATCCCCTAATTTCTTCATTTCCACTTCTCCCTTATACCTTTATCACTTTCCTTCCCCAAACTTCTGTCTTTTTAATCCTATCAAGGCCAAGGATGTGCATGGGTATGGAGCCAGCCCATGTCACTAGGCATCACCAGTGGTTGCATCCCTGAAGAAGCAAAGCTAGCCTTGAATTCCTCATCTTCCTCATTCACTGCAGAGTGCCACTTATTTAAGTCTCAAGTGTAAAAAAAAAATGATATAATGAAATTAACACATTTTTTTATTATTAAAATCAATACACATGTTCCAAAGTAGCCAGATATATAAACTAAGTTCTGAAATATTTTTATATTATTATATGTTTAAGGATAGATAGACATAGGATGTAAGATTAGTCAAGGGGGAAAAGACATCAAGTCCTGGGATTCTGTAATATAGACCTTCTTCTCTACCATTACTTCTTCCTTCCCTCCCTCCTTCCTTTCCTTCCTCCTCTTAAACTTTAACATTTATGAAGTATTTTGTGTTTATTATCTAGCTCTCTGATGTCACTGTTATGCTTACTTTTAACTGAAAAGGGAACACTTTGAAGTCCTCAGCGGAGACTTTACTACACCAGTCATATGGCTAGTGGGCTCATAAGTATACACTTAGTAACTAAAATGTGCCATACATACACAATCAGTACTTAAAGTGTGCTGTAAGTACACAATTGGTAATTAAAATGTGCCACAAATGCACAATGGAATTTTATTTAGCCACAAAGATGAGTGAAGTCATGACATTTTCAGAAAAATTCATGGAAATAAATAGAATTATGTTTGTAGACATCAAGTCTGTGTACCTGTAACCATGGCCACACCCTTTTGTGCGTGACTTCAGGTAGACTGAAGTGGAAAGATGAAATCATAGACATAAGGTGTAGTCTCACTTGCACGGGTCCTTTCTGGTGGATCAGTAGATCTGGCAGAATAGACAGGGAAATGCTCCCGCAGTTCTTTGTATTTTTTTGTGTAATTGTTCCCCAATAAACACCTATTTACCATTTATCTTGGGATTGTGATATCATTACATTCTTGCCTTTAATTGGCACCCACATGGGTATGGGTGGATTCCTATGATCTGCCCAGATGTAACATATGTTAAGTGAAATAAGCCTAATTCAGAAAGACAAACTTCTTTTATGTATGACCTTAGATATTCCCTCTCTTCCACTCTCTCCCCTCCCCTCATTGTATCTGTCTCTGTCTCTGTCCCCCCCCTCTCTCTCTCACACACACACACACGTGCAAGTCTCAATGCACATCATGTACTAAAGGAGACCATAATGGGGAATGCCTTTTTGTATGCTGTGAATATTTGTTTCTCTTATTGGTTGATAAATAAATTCTGATTAGCCAGTAGTCAGGCAAGAAATATAGGCAGAGTGACAAGACTAAGAGAATGCTGGGAAGAGGAAGGCAGAGAGGAGACACAAGAGAGATGTCATGTAACTGTCGAGAAAGCAAGAGGGTAGGACATAACCTAATAGCTAAGACAAAGTGCAGAAACATTGATTAATAGAAATGTGTTAATAATTAAGAGAGAGCTAGCCAAAAAAAGAAGCTTGAGCCATTGGACAAATAGTTTATAATTAAGCCACTGTGTGCTTATTTGGGACTAAGGGGCTGCTGGACCAGGTGGGACAGAAACTCTGTCTACAGAGGATACTTTTAGAGCACGTAGGGAACATGTGTGACATGTATGATGAAGGGAGGCTACTGGGGAAAGAAAGTGGTCACAGAAGGAAGTAGGGTGATGTCAGGAGCAGCAATAGTGAGTAAAACACAAATATGCCTGGATTGTCATAATAAAACTCATTACTTTTATGCCAATTTAAAAAACAACTGTCAATATTGTAAAATTCTTGGTATAGATCACAGTTTTTATTTTATTCACATGTCTTGTCTTATTATATGATTTATAAAGCCCCAACATCTTATTTTATTTTTTCTATGTATCTTAATTTTTCTGTGTAAAGCACACATGTGATGGGAGATGTTATTCTGTAAATATGTTTCCCATACTGGTTAATGAATAAAGCACTGTGGCCAATAGGAAAGCAAGATAGGTGGGTCTAGGAGACTAGGAGGAGGAAAGAGGAAGTAGTAAGGAGGAGTCAGCATGTAGAGCATGAAAAAAGCAAGATGCCAGCCCGCCAAGCTTGGATAAGATGACCATGTGGAAATACTTAGATAAGTCATTAAGACAGAGCTAGCCGATAAACAATAATAGTAACTGGCCAACAGAATTGTATCAAATACAGAGTCTCTGAGTGTTATTTGGGGCTCGTGTGGTGGTGGGACCTGGCAGCAGGTGGGGAGGAACAAAGAGTGGGACCAGGCAGCAGGCAAGAAAAACCTGCACACATGCACACAAGACAATTTATTGATTCACAGGTTTTAATGACTCTTGTATTTTCCTAAGACTGATTTTTACAAATTACCCTAATCTTTTATTCCCGCGCTTGAATATAGCTCAGAAGCAGAGTGCTTATCTAAAAGACCTCAGAGAACACTCTGGAATCTTAGGATCTGTTATTTCTTTGACTTTTCACAGTTTAAAAGTCATGCAAGAATTTACCTCAGATCTAAGAGCCATTTCCTGGCACTGCTTCATACACTACCATCTTTAGTCCACAAAGAGACTCTCATCCCAGCCATGCTTCCCAACCATAAGACAAAGCAAAGCCACCCATCTTTCCCTTCTCTTTAGTGCCAGGACGTTAATTCTCCCTGGAAATCTTTGTACAATGTCAGCCTCTACATCTTTGCTAGTTTGAAGATATTTTGTGCAATAATTATGTGTCTTATAGAGAAGTATACATCATCTTAGTGCTCAAACTGTTGGAACTGAAATGTAGACGTGGAAACATGAGAAGGCTTACTTTGGGTAGCCCTTCAACAGGACAGGAGGTGGTGTCTATGGAGGTGAGCAAGAGCCAGATTGGCATAAACTAGAGATGTTTAATCACAGATCCATGCTGAATAAAACGCATCCTTTCCCTTTTGGGTATTTCTAAGGTTCAGAAGCAACCTCAGTCACAGTAGGCTCAACAAACTAAGAGACTGGTTGTATTGAGAGCAATAGGCCCACCACTACCCAGCTCTTTCCAGCTATTCTAAGCGCATGTACTTTGTGTACTCTTTTCATTACTCTTAACTGAAATTCATGATTATTGCAATATAATTACACACAAAATGATGGAAATTTATAGAAAGTCAAATAAAATGGAAAAATGTATCCAAAATATTATTCAATCAAGTAGGTAACATCCAATGAGAAACTATTATAATAGATGACAAAAACAGGTAACCAAGAATCTGATTTTAATTTTCCATAAAATACTCATGAATGAAATCCCTTAAAATATACATTTATCTGGGTTATGAAATTGGTAAATCAAACTTCAAATTATAGGGTAATATAATTTTAAATAACTCACTCTTTCAAAAGTGCTCACAAGTCAGTGAGTTTTGTATAGTTTGTAAAGTTTTACATTGATATAGTCATTATACTTAAAATATCTAGCATGTAAAATACATGAAATTATTTTCTAATAATTATAAACAGAATTCTTTCTTATGAGATCATCTGTGATCATATTCATCAGTCCTATAAATGCAAGGATTGGCTCTTTAACACTGTCAGGGCCACTGTGTAAATTAAAGTACTGTTCTTTAATCACATTAGTCTTGAGACAACCCAAACTTCTTCCAAAGTTTAGTGGGAGGTACCACACCTGAGCATTAATGGAGCAGAGCAGACAGCTACCCATTGTGACCCTTGGGCAGGGGATCTCTTCCATGGGGCTTTCTTGGGCAGTTAGGAGTTGAGGGGCACACATATTTTCCTGAGATGCAGCCTTCTGGAGAGAGGTAGTGATGCAATTTTGCTCAAGAAACCATACTCTTTTTTCTAAAATGTTGTGCTAGATCACATATTATCCATTTTTCTCTTCCAGCTCTTTAAATCAAGCTTCCCGCCTTCGCAAACCTTCCCAAGTACCAACTTCATTACTGCCAAGATTGGCTAGGAAATCAGGACTCTGAGAGACCCTGAACTCAAATGTGTGGGGAAGCCTTCCTCCCTGATTTCTGCATCAGTATGTAAAAGGGCCATGACCAGCAATTACTGTGTCTCCCTGGATTCTAAACTGCTTTCCAGTATAAGATGTCCCTTCTAGTAACTGCTTTTCTATCATTTTCTCAGACAGTTATTTTGGATGCTAAGACCCAACTTTTTTCCTACTGGTTCCCTCTAACTTATGGTTGAGTTCATGACCAGCATTCTGACACTAGAACATCTGAAGGGGTATCAGTATCTCCCACAAATGCAGTGATGAGAAATACCTGCAGCCTCTCCACTATTGCTAGGCATCTTAGCAGGAGCAACCTTTCTGGATTCCTGCTAATTTCTCTAGCATAACTCCATAATGGCCTCCTCTATCAAGATATCTGTTTCATTGCTCTCTCCCTCCATCCTTCCTTCAACTTGGTCTTATTCATCCCACATGTACCCATTCCCCATCCTCTTCCTTCTACCCCCTTCCCAGTTTGTCTAGGATATCCTAATTATTTTCCCTTCCTGGGGCCCTCTATGTTTGCCCTCTTAGAGTTCCCCATTTTACCTAACTTCTTTTGGGCTATGGATTGTAGCCTAATTATCCTTTGTTGTACATCTAATATCTACTGATGAGTGAACACCTTTGTCTTTCTGGGTCTGGGTTACTTCACTGAGGATGAAGGACTGTCAGAACTGGTTTTCACCTTTTACCTGATTAATGGCTTCCCTAATGGTCATCATTGGACCTACATCCAGTAACTGATAAAATCAAATGCAGTGATCCACAGCCACTTGATTGAGAGCTCCTGGAGTTCAGTGGAAGAGAGAGAGAGAGGAGGGAGCCATATGAACAAGTGGGGGTGGTCAGAGCTGACCTGAATTAGAGGGAGCTCACAGGCTATAGACTGAGATCTGGGGAAACTTCATGGGAATGAAATAGATCTTTTGAATGTGGGTGACTGTCATGGGACTTGATCCGCTGGTGGAAGTAGAACCAGGACCTATTTCAGGGGCATGAAATGGCTTTTTTGTTACCCATTCCGTAAGGTAGGGTACCTTGCTCAGCCTTGATACAGTGGGCAGGGGCTTGGTCCTAACTCGTATGCCAGACTTTGTTGACTCCCCATGAGAGGCCTTCCCCCTCTGCCCCTTTGAGGAGTGGATGAGGGTTAGGAGGGGTAGGAGGCAAGAGTAGGAGCAGGGGAAGGAGGGGGAACTGGAGTTGTTATGTAAAATGAAAACTATTTTTTAATTAAAACTAAGAAAAAAAGGAAATACCGGCAACAAAATGAAGGGGAAAATGTTGTAGCTACATCTTTGACCAAATATGCCCGCAAAGGAGTATGAGTGACTAGTCATCATATCGTTATCTCTGCTGCTGATGTTTTCATTTAGACAATTATAGCCTCCCTTTTGTAAGTGTGATGGCAGGCTACTAACACTTTCACTTCACTCCTACTGTCACCTACCATCAGAGAGACGTTATTATTGTCTACAGTCCAGATGCTCAGAGGTCTCTCGGGGAACTGCTGGCAAGCATGTGTTCTACTGCCTTCTTGGACAGCTTTTGCTAACTTAGATAAAAGTTGAGACTCCTAAAGAAGCATGTCTATTAATAAATTCATTCGTCACCCAGACATTGCTATAGGCATTGTTTATTATGCACAGTTCTAACAAAACAAGGAATGTTCCCTCTGTAAAGTCTGTTCTTGAACATGCTGCTGAGATGGAGTGCTCTCCCAGGAGTAATCTACTTTTTACTGAAGACAACTTCCCTACTGTAATTATTACTGATCATATACCTTGTTGAGTGTTGTGGCCTCTATGCTCACACAGCACTCAGTACATCCTGCTTTCATGAATATTACTTTCTGTGTAGATGTGTCTTATTGTAAGGCCAAAAACATGAGATTATAGACTGATTACAAACCATAGGCTTGGGAAATGAAGTAGGAAGGGCTTCTTGACTCTAATTATTCCAGGCATAGCTACCTAGAAACACCATGAAGTTCCCTCTTATTTGGAGGAAAGAGCAGCCAGCTATAGTGAATGGGATATTTACCAAGACAGATAAGCATGCTGAACTGAAGGAGAACAAAATGAGCTAAATGTCATCCACATCACAGGGGCCTGCAAAAACAAAAACAAAACCAAAACAAACAAACAAACAAAAAAACCCCTCAAATTCCAGTATAGGCTAAGAATGATTAAAGATACAAAATGATTAAAGTCAGTAATAAGAACAATAATTAATTTTAGATGAAACATATATTAATTCCTAGAAAAGGTCCAGAAATCCTTAAAACCTAACAAAATGACTAAAAAGAGAAGTAGGTTTGGAAGGCAAGAGTCGAATATTGACCACTTGGAAAATATTTTTATCTCATCTTGAAATTATTTTGTAAATAGTTGACAGATTTAAAAAATGTAAGTCCACTTGTGAAAGCTACATGGCAAATTATAAAATATCAACAGATATAAAAGGATAATTTGCTGAGAACATTTCATTTATAAGGAATTGATAATCAAGTGGGTAACTTAACTACAGACTTCTTACCTGTCAAAAGAGAAGCCAGGAAATATCTTAAGTATTAAAAAATTACTATCGGCTTCAGACCAGAGGCAGAGTAAAGGTATTTCAACTAAATAACGTTAAGATTTTTTACATGATCATACATTCCTTATTTTATCATGTGCTTCATTAAGAAAAAAATACAAGGGAATATGTCTGAAGGAAGAAATTATCACTTTGGGGGCTAAGTGAATAATAGTGTCTTCCAACATCAAGCCTGGCCGTTCTGAGTTTGATGCTAGGCATCTTTGTGGTGAAAGGAAGAATTAATTTCCAAAAGTTGTCATGTGACCTTCACATACATGTGGTTATGGACACTGGAGCACGCACGCACACACACACACACACACACACACACACACACACACACACATACACGTACATAATAACCATTTAAAATTTGAAATAGAGGGCTGGAAAGATGGTTTGGTAGTTAATATCATTTGCTCTTATCGGAGAGGACCTGGTTTCATTTTCCAGCACCCACATGGTAGCTCACAGCCATTTGTAACTCCAGCTTCAGGGATCTGACACCCTCTTTCGATTTCTGAATGCCCATGACACATATGTGGTGCATAGACATACGTGGAGGAAAAACATTCTCAGACATAAAATTAAATTAGGGCATCTTCAAAAATAGTAACAAAGTGTGCAAAATATTAAAATTGAATAAACCTAATATGTAGTCACAAAATTTCCTTTGTGTTTCAAACATTTCAAAATTTTAATCAGATGAAATGTAATACATTTAATGTAGATGATTAAGTTGCAACATTTGCGTTTTTCTTTTTTGCAGCATCTGCTAAAGTAACAAATAGAACTAAAAAGTTGGTTTTGCTCAGAATATTAAAAAGAACAAAAAGAATGCATAATTAAGTTCTGAATAAACAACTCTTGGCTGACTAGAGTGTTTGGCTGCCTAAAAAAATGTACCCAGATGTAGAATGATCACAAGATGACACTGAAAATTAAAATAGATGAAATGTATGAAATTTTTTGAGTATGTAAGCATGAGAAAAATCCTCAGAAGAGAATAGAGAAGTGTGGTCCATAAGGGATGACACCCACAGCATGAAGACGGGAAAAGCTTGCTTCCGCACAGTCTATGGCATTGGAACCAGGGGAGCTTTTCTCTGGTTTGCCTAAGGCTCTCTACTTTTCACGAGGTGGGAAAGATACTGCTCACGATGCTCCAGCGGGCATTTATCCACCAGTAAATCTTCGCAATGATTGTTCCCCAGCACTAAGTCTCTGGGAAATTTTGGATACTGTATCTCATCTATTGTGAAGTGCCTTAACTTATGGGCAGCTCTCGAGATGAACTCGACCCTTTCAGCTTGAGGAGCAACACAGCAAAGAAAGACAAGAGGAGGGAAAGCAGGAAAGTGGGTGTCATTGAAGCATGGCGTTCAGAGTCAGCCTTTGTACCCTGTCCCAGTCAGTTCTCAGGCAGGGATATAGGAGCAGTGGAAAGGTTAAACACAGAAGTTGAAGATTCACTGGGAGTCACATTAGTGCCTATTGGTATCCAGATACTTGGTTTATATTCTTTTGTGGCGCTGGGGACTGAACCCAGGTGTCAGAAAACTGTTCAAGAATGAAATCCTGTGAGCGCTTGTGAGAAAACGCCAGGGAATCCAGCAAAGGTCTCGTGACCTCAGTATTTTCAAAACATCGAATTGTTCTTGGACTGTGTTTTTGGGCTACTGGTGTAGTGGGTAAGGGTGAGTTTAATTGAGATTATTCACTAAAATTGGCTGTTTCTATTTGTTTATATGGCTCTGTTGAAAACATGTTTTTGCCCTGTGTAGCTTGTCTGCCAATGTAGCTTACCCTTGCATAGTTTGTCTGAGGCTGTGGATAAAGTTGGCTGCTACGTGAGACTTTAGTCTACCTCAGTTATTGGCTCCATTCTTCCAGTTGCCACTGCTTCTAGAGTGGTGCAAGACAGGCAAGTGTTTATCACTGAGCTCCTGTAGCAAACATATCTTTTAAGAAACAAAATACTATTAAGTCAAAATCTCCTACATTTCTCTCCTGATACTTTTTCCTCCCTTTATCCAGGGAGGGAAGTACTTTAGTCTACTTTTTCTGCCATGCTTTAAAGTTGAGCCATATACATAAATTAATTTCCTATATGTACATACAATTTATATTTAAACTTTTATTTTTATTCATGTAACTGTCTATGTGAATATGTATCATGAGTGTGCATGTGCCCACAGAGTCCAGAAGAGGGCACTGTATTCCTTAGAGACGGAGTTACAGGTGGTAGTGAGATGGTGGATACAGGTGCCTGCAAATAATTGTAGGTCTTCTAGAAGAGCAGCCAGTTCTTTTTATGGCTAAGCCCTCTGTCCAGCCACTCACATTGCATTTAATCACTTTAAAGGGATGACATTACACTGCCTTTATAATGACCACCATATTTTGGGATATATCTATTTCATCACATAAAGATAAATTATTTATTTTAGTATTTTATTTTTTCATGGGGTAGAAAAAAGAATACCAGTTTCCCAGTGTCTGTTATGATGCATATATTGCAATTAACATAGTCTAACTTTCCTTGTGTTTATGCATGTCCAGTTTCAGCTGAATGTTTGATACAGAGTTAAACTGTTTCTCCATTTTTTTCCAGCAAACTAGGATCTTAGATTTATCAGGAAAACTAAGGCACATCCTTCTGGCTTGACTCTGGGCAGGATAAGGATGGCTTCCTTTTCAGGCTCTGTTACTTTTCTCATTTTTCACAAGAGCTTGTCAACCTCATGTTTACTCTCTATTAAAGCTAAAGGGAATTGCCTGACAAAAGCCATACATCAGACTCTTGTCAAGAAGAAAGAATTCAAAGTCACATCCAGCCAAACCTATAATATATTCAGGTAAGAGACCAAGAGTCAGGGAAAGTCCTTGGAATATTCTCTTGGATATTCTAAAATGTGGATTAAATTATATCGGAAGACTTAAATTAGATTAAATTGGATCCCAGACTAGAGACTTGTTTTTTACTCAAAGTTTATTTTATAAGACAGAGTCATAGATATTAGTTGGGAATATCTCGTTGATTTCTGAAAAAGGAGTTTGTACTATAACAAGATTACCAATTGGTGAGAGAGAGAGTGGGAGAAAGAGAGAGAGAGAGAGAGAGAGAGAGAGAGAGAGAGAGAGAGAGAGAGTTACTAAGGAGATCAGGTATACAAAATCAGTGTCCTTACTTGTATCCCATTACTCAGTGTCAAATGGGGTGAAAAAGTTAATGTTTTTGTAGTAATGTTTGAGTCATTGTACAAAGTAATAAACTCATAATTAGATCCATTCAGAAAAGTGTATCTTTTCTCAGAAAGAGTAAAGCTATTAAATCTATTTCATTTGAACTTTGATGGTCAACAAGCTTACATCTTAGATTAACTGTAATGAAAAATGCTTGTTACATCTGTGAGGAATTGTTCTTGAGTATATCATTTGAGGTGGGAAGACCTGCCTTAAATCTGTACCACACCTCTTGGTGGCAGCCTATGGAAAGGACATGGAAGAATGATAAATTGGCTGCTCACCAGCTGGCCCTCACTCTCAATGGTGAGTCTATGCCTTCACTGCCATTAGAGCCTTCTTCCTCAGACAAATATTCATTCAATTAATTCTGTTTTTCTAGAGAGCTCTGCTAAATACATTTGGATAGTATTTAGTCCAAAAGGTGTTATACTGTGAAGAGAGGTGTTTACAACAGTAACTTTGAAGGTGCCTGGCCATAGTTTATGCTCTTATGCATATTGATTCTATTGCAGATTTTCTGGCTATATTTTAGCTATATTTGAGAAATACCTTAACTTCTATTAGTTGCAGAGAACATACCAGCTGTCTACCAGCTTATAGGAAATTAAGACAAATACACAAAGCTTGTGTATCTGAACATGCAACGTCTTCTAAATAATCCCATAATTTAATAATGCTCTAAAAGTTATTAATCCTTTTATAAATCTGTCTGGTTATAATACTATCACCAATTACATCCACAAAAAGCCCAGAAGGCTTTAAAGGTGAATAGTTAAACACAATTATGAAACAAAAATACATGGATATGATAAAGCAAATAGGGGTTAAAGGGGTTAGGAGTGGGTTTGGAGATGGTAGAGATAGTCAGAAATCAGAATGTACTATGTCATGTATGAAACTTCCAAGGTACAAATTTAATAACAGTAAGAAAGGAAATTAAATACAATGTAATTGGATTTTTTAAAACCCATGTCATGTATTTTGACATTAAATATATATTTATGGACCAATCACCCTGTGTGAATAAACTGTAAAGTCTGGCATCATGGAATGAATCCCTTAAAAGGAATGATTCGTATAATTATGAATAATGATTTTGCTTGTACATGGCAATACGGCCTAAGTTGATGCTTTAATCTTCGTCATAAAGTCCTTGAAAAATGTGTCTTCAAACATCTTATTTGTTCTTAGTCAATAATGAATATACTGACTGCTATTCACCATTGTTCTTAAAATCAGTAATGTTATAAAGAAAACTATGCATATAATCTATTAGCAAGGGGATTCTGGGAGAGACACATCATCCCTCTGTTTTCATTTCTACAGAAGGCAGTGACAGGATCTACATCACATATTTCTTGGAGAAATAGAGTGAGGTAACCTATGTTTAAATACTGGCAAAGTGTCTGCTAATAATTACTCGAAAGAGCCTACCATCATTGCTAGTTAACCTCATTTTGTAAGGCGTCTAATGATGACAGATCTAGGGAACAAGTAGAAAATTATTTTCAGTCCATAATGTTAGCAACTGTGGAATGGTTCTTACTTTAACTGGTATTTAAGCGTGACATCTGGGTTATTTATTTATCACTCAAAAGTAAAGTTAAATGTAAGCATAAGCTCTTAGGATATGTGATACATTATGCTTAACACTGATTTACTAAAGAAAAATCTAGAAATAGAACCATTACACTTAACATGTTTACTTTGTTTATTTAAAGATTTATTTATTTTAAATCATGCATATGTGTATATGTTTAATTTTAGGTCTGTGCACTTGCGCGTGAGTGCCCAAAGACATTGCATTCTCCTGAAGATAGAGTTTGAAGCTGAAGTTAGAAGCAATTGTGTACAGTTTGATGTGTTTATGGAACAGAACTCAGCTCTACCCCTCCAATCCTCAGTACATCTGTTTTAAAGACACTGATACTTATTGCCAAATTGCCATTACTCCCCCCCCCGCAAACAAATGTGCTTTTACTTTCAGACTATTAATTCTGAAATTTAATTTTAAATAACTCTGGTTGTGAGTATAGTTAACAATTAATTTCACAAAAGGATCTTGAGAGGTGTTTAGAATAGATGCCAAAGCTTTAAGAGGTTCCTTCACCATGTGGCCTTTCCCTCTGTCCCACAGACTGCAGACTTCCTTTTGCTTTCCAACATTGCAGTTTAGAACTTTGCATTATTAAATTCAGTGTGTTCTCCTATAAGACACAGATAGTTTTCCACCCTCCTCTTATTTTTAAAAACAGAAATCTGTATAATACTTGGAGAGCTGCCTGTTTGGAGTACAGACAATCGGGGAACAAGTATCCCATCACCCCAACCCTCCTAAATGGACCACTTAGCACCCACAGATGGTATAGACGCAATGAACACAAATGCTTCTACTTGAACTCCATCTGCTTTCCTCTGGCTCTACATCCCCTATAACACGGCAAAGTCCAACCCTCTTGTTACGGCATCAGACTTGAGACCTGCCATAGAAGTCTTGTAAGATGTGTGCCTTTCCTGACCTCTGCTATTTTGTATTTTTTCTGCACTTACCATCTTGTCTGAAGGTATCTGAGGAATGATAAAGGTTGACTGGAGAGTGATAATGCTGAGCTGCCCCTCGCCAGCTTGGTGGAGAAACACTCAGGGTACCTAATGAAGGACTGCTGTACCGCGGTCTGGTCTTGGAACCAAAGGCAGATGAGGTTGAACTCTTCTTGATTCTTAGCAGAGCAGCATACGAAGTGGGAATACTGGAAGGATCTTCAGAGTTCTCTGCAAAAAGGAAACAGCAACCCAGAATCAAACCCAAGGCCCCTGATTTATGCTTTGTTCTTATGGAAATAGTTTCTTCTGGATGAATCATTGAAAATATGCTACAACTGCATTTCAAACTAGAATTAAAAATGAAAAAATAAATCAAATGCTGTTATGTTTGGGGATATTTTATGAAACCTTCCTGGCTGGAATATGTTTCTTTTAAGAAGTGAGGAGTGGATAAAGATATGAAGTAGAAACAGAGGAAGGAAAGCAAAAGAAGATAGAAAACGGGATAGGAGGGAGAAAGGATAGAGGAAATCAGGAGGGAAAGAGAGAGGGAGGGGGCAAGAAAATATTTAAAGAGAGCCTTACATATTCCCTGACCAAGAGTGTTTGGATATACTTTGAGTTTGTTTAAATCTATCCCATGTAGGATAAGTCTGTGCCTTCTTTGTTACTGAAATTGGGGGAACTATTTCTGCTTATATTTAATAGCTACAAAGATAAATACACAGAGACAGGAATTTCACCGGCTGAAAAACATCATGCCATACCAGGAGTTTCTACTGGGGCACACATCTTTTTTACACTAAAGTTTCACCTTAAGGTCCTCAAAAGCCCTGAATTAACTATTAAATATGAAAGAATCATGATAGAGTACATTTCATATGTTTTCTTATATAATTTCTATCAGTTAACATCAAATAAAATGATATTATGAAACTTCAATTTTGTCCATTATTAAGAAATATTTTATTTAAATCTCTAAACTGTGGTGTAAAGAAAAAAACATGTGCATGGCATCTGAATTAGATTGAACTATTATGCGCTCAGAAAATAATGTGCTAGTTTGAACGAGAATGGCCCTTTAGGATTATATATTTGAATACTTGTTCTCAAGGGAGTAGAACTGTTTGAAGGATTACAAGAATGTGGCCTTGTTGGAGGAAAGTTGACATTGTTTTTAGGTTTCAAAGGGCCATGACAGGCCTGGTCTCTCTCACTCTATGCCTGCTGACTGTGGATAATGATGTAGCTCTCAGCTATTTCTACAGCATCATGTCTGTGAGCCTGCCACCACATTCATGACCATGATGAAGATGGACTCACTTTTGAGGTGGGAAGTTTCACCTGTAGTCTGCCCCATACCTTCTAGTGACAGCCTAAACAAAGAGTATAGAAGAAGGAAACCTGCTCTCTTGGCCTGCATTGGAATAGGGCCTACTTCCTTTTGGTTCTGGAGTGTACCAAAGACCAGCTGAGACTACTATATTTTGGGACCTTCCATTGTTAGACAGCCATTGTTGGAATAGGTGGACCACAGTCTGTAACTCATGCTAATATATTCTCTTTACAGATATTCATTTTATCAGGTCTGTTCCTCTAGAGAATATCATCTAACACAGATAATAATTTTAGTGCATAATTTTTGGAAACAAATCTAAATATAATGAGTTAAAATGGACACTGGGTTTTTGCATCTTTAATATAAACTGAACTGAACAATTTGCTAAGAATGGGAGACGTTTCATATTTTATTTGATGTATATGGGTGTTTGGCCTGAATGTAAGTGTACTCCACATTCACACCTGGTGCCCATATAGGCCAAAAGAGAATACCAGATCTCCTGTAGCCAGGGTTACATTTGTTAGTAAGCTGCCAGATAGGTGCTGGAAATCGAATGCTGGTCCTTTAAAAACATTAAATGTTGCTATTAACTTCTGAACCATCTCTCCAGTATCAATGTTGGGATACTTTAAAGAATCAGAAGCCTTCGCAGAGAATATATTTTATGTTAATTCCTGCTAACTGAATTTACGATGGAAGTCATGCATTTACCAGCTTTCTCATAATTAAATTACTTAAACTCATGTCACTGCCTCATACAGATATTTTGGGATGTAGAAACATTTATGTGATTTAGAAATAGCATGTAAGGTGCTAAACTATCAAATTAAATTTAACATTTCTCTACTGTAAAATTGTAAATATAATTTTTCTGAAAGTCAAGAATAATATAGTTTTGGATGTTTTCCACACTTAAAATGAGCATGCTCTGTGTCATAGTCCCTCAGGAGCTAAGAAAAAAATCTTTGTCCTCTAGCCACTGCTGTTATACAGCCTGAAGAAGGTGGATTAAGTTCTCCTGAAAATAGTTAAGTCCTTTTGAACAAAGTACTTGAGACTACATCTCCTCTAGAACCAGAAAGCAAGTATAAAATGTAGGTAGCACCTAGATGTGTCAGGCAATGAAAGAGATTGAGGGATTTTGCTGTATGTCCTAACCCTGAAAGCCCTCATTTTCAGGGTAGTTTTCTGCATTATGTTTGAACATCCTGCCTTGCCAGCTTCTAAGAAATAACAATGAGAAACAACCCAGCTACTGCTGAAATATGAAATAAGTATAAAAATATGAGCATGAGTTTTGTAATCTAGGAAAACATAATTAGTAGGAAACTAGGAAAACATTTAACATTTATTTATTTATTTTTAGTTAGTTATGCACAGAAATAGCCTTTAAATGGCCTTTATTGTGATACTGTGATATTTTCTGACACAAGTATCATTATTATGTTACTATTTGTTCCCCACTACCCTCCATATTCTCCTGTTGATTATTGTGGTGGTAAATCTTATGTATATACATACACGTGCATACACCCCCCACACACACACATGCACATGCACACATGTCAAATACTGTTAAGAGGGGCAGCGATTGATTTGTACCATTAACAAATAGATGAACTGAACCTTTTTTGGGCTGTGTGTTCCTTACCAGGGCTGCCTTCAGCTTTCTGTGTAGCCTCTTGCATCTGTTTACAACTGTGATTCCCTCTGTATTGATGAGTGTGAACCCAAAGTTCTCACTGTATATTTCCATGTATTCGTGCCTGCAGCATTCAGGAAATGCATATAGAGATGCCAAATGCTGGAAGGCCAAAAGTGAGTGAGTGAGTTGTCTCCCCAGCCTCTAACTGTGAGGTTCTAATCTAGTGGAAATGAAAGGCAAACATGCATTTGCTTTTAATGCAGAGTGGAAGGAAAGTAGACTTAGAATCTACAGGGTCCATGCTATAGCTGCAGAACCCTCTAATTGAGCTGGTAGCCACAGAAGATGCTTTTAAGGAGGAAAGACTTGAACTACCACCTCAGGGAACAGGGGCTCAATTGGGTTTGAATTCTGGCTGCAAGATTTCAGAGGTCTAATCAATAAAAGTTTGGAATCACATTTGCAAGGGCTGGGGAACTGGACCCTTTGTACCCTTTGAAATCACAATATTTGATTCCATTTAACAGCAATAAACACATTTTGTGACCCAAGCTATTCACTTCTTCATTAGCCTGTACTGATAATTTTCAAAAGGTCTTTATTGAATTACTAAAATTTGTTAGAACACACTATTGATATAGTCATGAGCTTCAAATATTACCTATGTTCGTGTCATTTATAATCTAGTAGTATTGGTAAAGTGTTACATGCCTTAAACAATAACATTCTGTAATACAGATAAACAAGACTATACACAGGAGAATAAAGAGGTAAGGGTGCTTTACTTAGTGTTCACACTGCTCAGGGAAGAGCTCTCTTATTAGAATGAAAACTCACCTTAGCTCTGGGGACATATTGCTTCCTCCTGTCCTCCAGGTGCTCATTCCATTCATGGAGACTTTTGGGTAAGATAGGGCAGAGTTTAAATCTGGACTCTACACCAGAGTGGCTGTGCCTTTGATCATGCATGAATAGCCCTGACCCTCAGCTTCTTTGTTTGTATAATGGGGATAGAAAAGCTCATTTTTATAGCATCATGGAATACAGCAAAGTCACGTACAAAATTGGGAATCAAATTAATGACAGTTGTCATTGTATTTATTACCTGTAGTTCCCTCTTAGCCTGTGCTACTATCTGGTAAAGATAGCCTGATTTATCTCCTTCAGTTGTGATTAATTCATAATTTAAGAGCATAAATTCTGTCATATAATTCATGTTTTACCCTAAAGACTGGGTAACAGAAGTGAAAGAATAAGCCTTGTATTTTTCTGCCCTATAATTATGCTTATATTCCTATGTAAGTATTAAGTAATTTATGGGGGAAATTAGGGTAAATGCAGCAATTGTGGTTTAAATAAAAATTAACATTTCTGTATTCTTGTTATTTTTCTGTTAGAGCAAAGACTGTTTTTCTCTCCATTTGTCTGAGAATGGATTAGGAAAAAAACATGACTCCTAATTTTTTTCTGAGAAAATCACTTTTCAGTTGGTCAGTCTTTTAATAAGTACCAGTGTTGGCAATGTCAGTGGAACCTGGTTAGACATTCCTCATTTCTCCTTCTATTTTCTCACTTTATATAGATCAGACCTTAGGGAATGTGCCTTACAGTAATTTCTAAAGTGGCCTGGAGATTTTGTGATAAAACTCAATTAACCTGGTGCTCTCACACCCTGGGACCCCAAATGGAAATGGGTAGGAGTAAATATTAATGCCTTCATTAGCCATCTCTTCCTCATGTGACCCTGAGACCACTGAAGTTAGATTATTTAATAAAATCATGGTCTGCTAAGTCACTGTGACATTGGCACATCTCATGGTGTCAGAACTAACAGTAATCTTTTTCATTATTTTAAAGGTCATTTTATAGATTTAAAATACTGCCCCTGAGTATGAATAATATTAATACAAGTGGATTGGAATACATAAAGCAGGCGTTCCTTAGGGTAGCATTTACAAATAAAACAAAATAAAATGACATTATGATAAAGGTTGTATTTTTGATCCCTCACCGTATTTGAAATATTTGTAAATTTTCTGATACCTATTAAATTTCATGATTACCCATATTTCCTTAAGTGTGAATATTTTTCCAGAGAGAATTTAAAATCTCTAAAATATTGATGATAGCACTAGAACATGCGATGAGACTCTGCACTGGAAGGTCTTCTGTCAGATCCTAACATACTAGTAGCATAGTTGAATGCTGAGGACAGGTGAATAAGCCTGAAATAACATGAAATAGCAAGTTCCTTCTATAACTTCATGCATTGCCTGTATTTCTGGTTTTATTTTTAATAAAAACACTGTAAGACACCAAAGTGGTATGTGGTAGCTGTCCTAATTATAATACAAACACACTTAAAGACATGCTTCCAGAAAGCATGTGCCATCGCATGTCGATGACACAGCATCCAGAAAAAGCATAAGCCATGAGCTCTCCAGGCTTGCCTTGTGACTCGATTTGCCATCCAAGTCAGTGTGAAGAAATGTGATTTCTGACCTTTGCCAGGGCAACTGCTAAAGCAGTCCTATCTTTGATGAGGATTCACGTCCACTGTGGGATTTCAGACACTTCTGTTTTCTGAATGTTTAAGGATGAATGGAACTCCTCAGCCAAGCCTGAGATGCAAAGCACACTTAGAAAAGCTTAATAATTTATAAACACTGTACATTATCTCCACTGGGTTTCTGCATCCACAGTGGAGGAGAATTTGAAATAGTCCAAATCAAATGTACTCCCTACCTCGACTCAGCATTTCTCTATTGTGTGTAAACTTTACACCATTTCAACTGTATGAGCTGAAAAATGCCATAGAAAGAAGTTCACTATGAGAGAGCACTGTTTGAAAGTCAAGCATCTGAACTATTATTCTTACATATAAAAAGAGCATCCCACAGCAATACAGTCATGGAGTCTTTGTAGGAGAATGAAAGTCAGATGTAGTCACGGATAATGGAGACCCGAGTTCTGTCTGACCTACCTGACTCTCAGATCCACTCTGGATAATTGAAGCCGGAGAGCTTCATATCCCTTCCCATGTTGTCAGGGCTTGGTGATACGTACGTATGTATGTGTGTATGATCTTATGTATATATGTATGTATGTATGTTTGTATGTATATGTATGTATGTGTATATGTGTGTGTTTGTATATATAGAGAGATAGATGTGTCATGAAAACATTCCAAATTAAATTGGATATGATAAGATTTCATTTCAAAAAGAAAATATTCCTATTTTTTAAATACAGTATTTATACAGCATCTCTTTAAATAATGAAAAGCATAATGTATATTTATTTAAATTGGTATTTCTTTTATAATATGAATCACTGAGAAAACAAGTTCAGTACTAGTCATGGAGAATATCCATGTTAGTGATTAAATGATTCCCTCTTGCTTTGTATAATGAAAGGCTGCAGTCTAACTGGAGCAGTTGTATTACTTTTCACTGCCTTATTCTCTTTGTGTTCCACATAGATTAGCAGTGTTTTATAACACACTCCACACGTGACAAAATTGTTCACTCATAAATGGTCCAGATAAAAAGATAGTTTTAGAAAACTTACTTCCCTGAAAGGTTAGAATATGTCTTATAGACAAAGTATGCATTTGCTACATCCATGAAATAAATACTGAATATAATGCTTTTGTTGTGTATAGGATAAATTACCTTCTACACTGCTTCTTCAAAATGTAGGCACTCTCAGTCACAGCAGGCTTCAAATGGGAACTAAACATATCCAATTCCACTAATGAAACTCTAGGTAACTAAAGATAATCAATACATTTGACCTATTTATACATACATGGTTTAACACTTATTTCCTACACAAGAAATGATTATCTGTTGTGCAGCCTATACTGGACAAGATGCAGGAAGAAAGCAGAAATAAATTGTAAACCCTACATTCGAATGGTTTCTATAATCCAAAGGCGCATAGTATGAGCTGCAGGAAAATGATGATAAGACAATGTAGACAATGGTTTCAAAGCCACTATTAAAGTGTCACCTTCGCTGACTCAGTCCTATCTCCTCAGTGAACCTCATCCCCTCACTTTCCAGAAGATATAGTGAGTGTAATGAGATGGTGCTCCCCAGTTCTTTCATTAAAAGCAAAAAGGGCTTCTTAGGCCTGGTAGACACTGTACCACATGGTTCTGTCTTGGGCAAATGGAAAGAACTTGTCTGGGATCAAAGAAGTTTTACCATCACAGTTGGCTATGTATATGGAACAAGTACATATCTCCATAAGACAGCAAAGCTACACTTGTTATGTTAGATGTTTGTTAATGTCCTTTCTGCTGATCACACATGCACTAAAATGTGTGAGTCACAAAAAGAGTGAGCATGAAGAGAGGTGAATTAGCTGGGGCAATGCAGGAGAGCTCACCCTAGTGGTGAGGACAGGATGAACAGGGGGGCAGATGAGCCCTGCTGCTGCCCCAGCCCAGAAACAGGGTTATGACTTGGCCTGCACCAACATCCATCTGTGATCTGCTGGAGCACATGAAGTGATCTGCCATGCAGATTCAAAGCTGCAGGATCTTCAAGACACAAGGCAACAGCCCTGAAGAGTCCTGGTGAGGGCACAGCATTGATAACGTAGTAGAAAATAGAGGCCTCAGAACAGACTCTTTACAATGAACACTTGCAAGTAAATGTATATGGACAAAGGGGTTCATGGCATGACTCACTATGTTACTTTATTTTTTTCCATTTTTCTTAAGTTTGTTTATTTATTTATGCATTTATTTATTTAGTTTGTGAGGGAATGCAGGGGTAGAGGACAGATGGACAGGGATGGGGAAATGAATGGGATCAAGATACATGATGTAATAAGCACATAAAATAAAAAAAGAAAAAGCTACAAAATAATGATAAAAGTGAGCATGAAATGAGAGAGTAATAAAAGCATGCCTTATAAGACATTTTTTCTCTTTCAAAGTCAGTCTCCATATCTTTGATTCTAGGGCTGGTGAGGCACATGCCAGAGTAAATGAGGAATTCTGTTGCAGAAATGCTAAGCAAGGGAATGCTATATTGCTGTTTTTCAGTTTAATGGGTACCCATTTATCAGAGGATAACCTGAAAATCAATAAAATTCACTGCTATTCTGATTAGACCACTCTTGACTAAACTACAGGATCTTAACCCAGTGACCCTGAGAGAAAGACACACAGCAGGCTGGTGTAGTTCAGCCAGATTTAGGGTGTCTCTCTCACTTTCAGTACCCACACAGGGTCCCACAACAAACCTTATATTGTCCCCATACCCTACTGCCAGAAACCAGGCCTAAACCAGAATTGCAATGTGGGCCTTCATCGGTAGATTGTCAAATGTCACTTCCCAAATCAATTCTCACACAGTTATTAAATTTCAAAGGAATTTCTTGACCCATTAGTGCCATTCATTTCTTTTGTCAGGATGACTTCTCCCAATACTCCTTAAAGGGTCAATTACAAGGGTTGCATCCAGCAGGAATCCTGATGCTCTACATTTTCCTTGAGTTAGTATTTTAAACATTCTGAATATAACAAATACATCCCTATTGAAGAATGAAAATAGTCTCTCATCTTGCTCCTTAGCCATCATTCATATTTTCCTTTACAAAGGACCTTGCCATTATTTGATCTGTAGATCAAGGAATACTTTAATGGCAGCAGCAAGCTGTTTTACAAAACACTACTGGATCAGTGTTCTGACCAGTAAAAACAGGCAGGTCTGGCATGGTTTTGTTTCAAGGAAATTGAAGTTATTTTGTATCCAACTTCCTGCTTACTTATTATATTTTCATAACTTACTCCTTCAGAAGTATTTATTCATTCTACACACACACACACACACACACACACACACACACACACACACACAGAGGCTGACCTGGAACTCACTGTGTAGACCAGGCTAGCCTCAGACTCACAGAGACCTGATTGCCTCTATCCCCTGTGTGCTGGAATTAAAGGAGTGTGCCATCATGCCCAGTTAATTTATATTTTTTACCCAGATTGACACACATTATATAACCACATCCCTGTGATTAGGTGAGTTCTCTCTTACATGCAACATTGTGGGAATATCACTGAAATATATCCTTTTCCTTGTGGCTATGGGAGCACCTTAATATTAAAAGTTCTTGCTAAAATTTTGGAGAGATTCCTAAGTGGTTAAGAGCACTTGATTGGGCAGTCTATGGGGCCTCTAGTAATGGATCAGTATTTATCCCTAGTATACAAATGGACTTTGGGAGCCCATCACACATAGAGGGAGACTCTCTCAACCGAGACACATGGGGGAGGGCCTAGGCCCTGCTCCAAATGATATGCCAGACTTTGAAGACTTCCCATGGAAGGCCTCACTCTTCCTGGGGAGCAGAAAGGGGATGGGCTGGGGTGGGGTTTGGTGGAGGGGAGGATGGGAGGTTGAGGGAACTGGGATTACATGACAAACAACATTGTTTCAAATTTAAATAAAAAAAAGCACTTGTTCCCACAAGGGACTCAGGTTTGGTTCCTAGAAGCCTGCCTGATATCCCACAAGTATCCATAACTCAAGTTGGATCTCACACCCTCTTCTGGCCTTCATGGGTTTCAGGCAAAGCACTCATGCACACAAAACAAACACATCTTTTAAAAAAAATGACACAAAATATCAGATAAAATCTTGTTTATAAATTTCTTGCTAAAATTGTCTTCAACTGCTTTTGACTTTTATCCTTTTTCTGGCATCACATGAGAACAATATGTTTGTTCATATTTATAGATCCTTTGCATATTTGACTAGATGATGACTAGGGACAAATATTTGCTTTATTTTGTACATATGCTTGCTGAACTTCATATGTCATCATTAAACTTGATTTTGACTGTTAGTTATATATGTCGCATTTTTCCAGGAACACAGATTTCTTCATTAAGTCATTTATCAAGGGCCAGAGAGGGGACTTAGCAGACAGGTGGCTCAGGGGAGAGGTGGCTCTGTAGGTCCGCTGACAAGCCTACCATCTTGGGACCCACATGGGTGAAGGAGGGAACCATTCCCTCAACTCGTCTCTGACTACTTCTGCAGAGCAGTGACATGCCCACATCCTCCTTACCAACAAACAATAAATAACATCAAAATAAATCATGTATCAAATGGCTTTCTTTTATTCCCTATTGGAGTTCACTTTCATGGATACCTTAAAGCAGTCTAAGCACTATGGTATCCACCCCAAGTCCAGGTCTGGTGTGGCTGGCTTTGTGTGCTTCTACAACAGAGAAACATCACTGCACAGGACACTACTGAAGGAATCTTTTCTGCTGTCATAATATTTTTTCTTCTTAAACTGTTTGAGATTGTCATTAACCCAATTATCTTGGTGCTGAACACACTTAATTGTGGCTATGACTTTTTATTTCATGACAATGCAAAAAAAAAAAAAAGGTGACTTTTTTAGCTGACATTTTTCTTCTTCCCTAACATGACAGTTGGTCAGTGGCTAAGGCTCAATGACATTTATCAGCTACCTAATTAAAATGTAGACACTTTTATAAAAATTGCAAATGTGACCTTCATTTGTGTATTTTTGCTGGCTAGCATGTTTATTGAAATGTCACAAAGAACCCCACTCTGTTCTTTCCCATAATGTTTAATTATATTATATTATATTGAAAGTTTTCATTACTTTGTTACCAGTAGAATAAAAAATCACATGGACTCCCTGGAGAGAGGGAGTTATGGTTTCCACCCTGTACAGAGCATGGATTGCAAGGATGTGTCTATAGTATGCCAAAACAACTAGGTGAAAGTAGAAATTTGTTCAATCAACAATTTGGCTTGCTTTCCTAATTCCAAACAAAACCTTTTTTTCCCAGTGTTCAAACAAAGCTTTGAATAAACGGGCTTGATTGCTTGAGCATTCCATAAGGATAGCCCAGACCTTTGTGTCACCTTCAGACCTGGCTATCTAATTGCTTCTAATAATTTTTCTGTTAGTTTCACACAGACTAGCAAATTTTCTCAAATATGCATCATGGTGTAAGTTCAACCTGCTCTGGATCTGGCATATATACGTGCTTGTGTAATTCTGGGTGTGATTCTTTTGGAATCTGTCCATTCAAACTCTCCAGTGTAGGGAAGTAGTGTTTCTGGTCTCTATCAATGCCTCTGCCCCCCCCCCATAATGTTGTCTTTCCTTCAAAGTCTGCACAGCAAAGCAAATGTTTCCTGACTAAAGAAACAATTCCCATTACACATTATATTTTTATAACCAATTTTCTGTGTTCCTTTTTCTTAAAGATTAGCCAAAATTGAATTATCTTCTGATTTTCAAATGAGCTAAGCCTTTAACTGATTCCTTCCCCTTTCCTACCACTTATCAATCATACATCAGTGAATATTTTATAAAGATATAATTTGAGGAGTTTTCCACTTTTATAAGTTTTATTTAGAAAACTAAATTTCCATAGGACACTTTATCTTGTTTTAGAAAAAAAATTAAATATAATTCAAGAGAGAGAATCAAACCTAAATAAATTATACACAATTATAAATATATACATCTCTTGTTTTGAAGTAAACCTATGGACTTCTAGGTGAGCAATCAACTCCTTCCTAATGTCTATCATAATATCACTTTACTCCAAATATCAGGACCACAAAGAAGCATACACATCTGAGGGTAAAGTGAAAAATATAGTTGAACTCACATGGAATTTAGAGAACTGATGCAGTACTAATAATTTTGGAGCTAAAAATAATTTTGTTGAACAGTAAATATCTTTATAATCTCTTTAAAGTTTCATTATCTCAAACATCAGACCACTTCTTGAAAAACTGGAAGTTAAAGATTTTTCATTACAATATTGATATTTCAATTGAAGATACATACTTGGTTAATTCATTTTTATTTAGTCAATTTATCAAATATATTTCCCCAAATGAATGGATCTATTGCATGGCTAAACTGTGAATTTATACACTCCTATTCTTATTTATTGTTCTCATTTGACAAAACATGATATTATAGACTGTAGTTAACTAGCTTTTTTAATCTTATATTTTTAATCTTATTTGTTTTCTGAGGTGTGTTGCCAATCAAATTTTATAAAAGAAGAAAAAAAGATGTCAAAAAAGTGGCTTAAGGCTTACTCAGAATTTCTCAGCCCAAGCAACACAAATATTTATGGCTGTAGAATTACTGAAGTGGGACCTTTTGGTGGGAGATGATATTTTAAGAGATAAAATTTAAATTATGGATTAGGGATGTAATTCAGTTGGCAGAATGCTGACTTGGTATGCATGTGCCCCTATGTTTGGTTCCCCAGTCCCACATAAATGTGGCTTGGTGGTGCCAGGCTATATTCTTGGCATTTGAGACATTCAGTAGCACACCCTTAGATACACAGCAAGTTCAAGTTCAAAGTCAGCCCAAGATACACAAGAGAATCCCTAACAACAATTAAAAGTACAAAGTATTTCAAATACTGTAAAAATGTCCTGAAATGTAAGAGCATAAAGTGGCATTCTAATGAGGTACTCAGCCCTGGTGGCAAGCACCACGATTATCAGAAGCAAAGAAAGGTATGACAATAACCTGACTGTTGTTATTTCTATATAACTATGAATACTATTTATTAGAACTTCATTTATTCAGTGTCATCTATTCCTTAATTTATACTACTACACAAAATAATGTAGCTTCATAGACTTAGATTCTTACTCATAAAACCAATTTTTTGAAACCTAACTTTGTTGTTCAATACACATGAAACTAAGTCAAAACTTAATCTCGCTGAGATCTTTTAAAACTTAATACTAACTAATTCACTGTAGGTATTAGAAAAAACTGTCAGTCTATCAATTATGTAATGAACATTAATTTACTTTTATTTGTTTCTGCTATATACGTTTAAATTTTAAATCACTGTGATAGATAATTTTTTATCCTTCAAAGCAATGTGGAACTATTTTTTTAAAATAGATTTTGTTTTTCAAGAACAGAATTCCCTGCTTTGAGTATCATTGAGTATCATTGGATATCTTTTGGGTGTTCTTAGTGTACACACTAGGTGCACGGGTCAGTGGCTAAGAGCACTTACTGTACAGCCCAGTTTTGAGTTCCTGCAAACATATACATACACATACACACGGATACACATAAAATAGTAATTAAAATATAATAGAACTCAAGATTTGGAAGTGTTTCATGGATAAATTAAATGAGAAATAAAGCCCAAGGATCTTTGCTGATGAAACAGAAAAGGAACCACCCTGATGCAATCACTCCTCAAACAAAAAAGAACAGATTTCTTTTTCAGAACTCGCAGTGGAAAAGTACACATGATGAAATGAGATTTTTTTTTCTATCTTTACTGAGGAAGAATTTAATCTGGCCAAGAGATGACTGAATAAAAATATTAACGTTTCCTGGTGATATTAAAGTACATAAAATGATGCACTAGCTATCCTATGGGCTTCCTCAGAGGAGTCCTTACCATAAGCATTAAGCATCTCCCCTGCTGCAGTGGAGAAACATGTTGAATTAACCCCCTACAGGGCTTGCTGCAGGCCCTTGCATATGGCCAGTGCTGAGTTAGAATGATTGAATCCAGAAGCACCAAAAAGCTGCAAGAATAATTTCCATACAAATATACATAATGTTAAGTGATCATTCTCTTGGAAGCTATACAATGAGTGCAAAGATGTCCCTATTGTTGAAATTATAGGACTGGAAAAGTCTTAATGTTGAAAGTTTTCTCTTCTATTAATCAACTGCTCTTTTTGGCCCAACCTTTATCTTCAATTTTGAAACAGTCTCCACATTTATATGACTTTGCTATTAACTGTTTTACATGTTATTAAAAATTGGCCTTATTTGCAACATTAAAAACCAAAAATGTTTGAGAAATTGACAGTACTAATTAAACAAACGACAAAATAGAAATATCAAGGCTAGGATACCCCACCAAAGGGAACTACAAAACATGGAGATTATAGTAAGAACTGCAGGAGATGGCTGCAATTTGAGGGTTTTTTGTTTTGTTTTATTTTGTTTTGGTTTTTATTTTCTTCATAATAAGCTCAGTACTTGAAAGGTATTTAACCCAGTGAAATGTAAAGTTTGAGTGTTTTAGGCATTGTTTCCAATTGCCCAAGCATACAAATGACATTGTGAAGAAAGAAATTCATTAAAGCAAACAGTAATTAGGATCAGAAGTAGTTATTGTCTGCCTAGCATTTTGACAAAAGTGTGGAGGGAAGTTCCCCAGACTCAAACCACAGAGAATCACAAGCGAACATTGAAGTCATGCATTAAAGGCTTAATTACAGATGTAACATGGGACTGGTTAGTCCTCCACTGGCTCAGGTCACTGTTTACTGTGTCCTGGACTCATAAGTCTTCAAATCGAGTACTGTTATTTCTTCTTCAGAATAAAGCAAAATTGCTAGTTTTCCTGAGATGCGTGCCTTCCTTTCTTCACCTTGACCTTGCTGGCAGCTGCAAGGTCATAATTAGAAGAGTTGACTCTGTGTTATAAGGGGACAGATTGCTCCTTGGTCTTTTTTCTTTTCTTTCTCTTTTTTCCCATTTAAAACTCCTTTCTTTTTGGAACTAAAGCCCGAGGCCAAAATCTCAATCCTCTCCTTACTGCCAAGGATAAAAGTGAAATACTTAATAGACAAAACGAGTTAAATGATAATATTTTTAAATGATAGAGTTTATAGAGTCAAACACACCACAAATTTTAAAATCACTCTCTGAAAAAAACAAACACTGTTCCATCTTTCTGTACAGTTGGGCAGTTTCCATAACATGCACACTTATCTGTACTTCTCCCTTACCATGATGATCGTCTGGCTAAACACTTATGTTGTTGCTTTTGAGGCAAGTGAGAAGACTCTATCTTTAACACATTTAAGATGTAACCAGTCACCATCAAATCAGAGCTCCTATCTTTTTACAGTGCAGGGATTTCTGAGAAGTTATGTAAATAATGATTTTTCTATCAATACCCATATTCTTTTTAATATTTTCTAGTTTTTGAAAAATTAATTAATGAAAGGGATTCATGCCAGACATTGCCTGGAGGGAACCAGTATGGCTACCTGAAGACCAGAATAGGACCAAACTTGATCTGGTGGGGGGAAGTCAATGAAATGATTCCTAATAACATTCTGCTATACTCACAGACAGAATCCTAGTATAATCATCGTCTGAGAGGTTTCATCCAGCAACTGATGTGAGCGGATGCAGAGACCCATAGAAGATGTGGTGGAGTTTAGGGACTCCCTCAGAAGGAGGGGTGGAATTGTAGGATCCAGAGGGGTCAACACACCACAAAACATGGCCTACACAGTTAACTAACCAGGGCCTATAAGGGCTCACAGAGGCTTAACCAATAACTGAGGAGCCTGTATGTGTCTGACCTATGGTCTTGAATATATATTATTCTCTAAGGCTAATCCAAGCTTCAAAAAGATAAAATCTTATTGACCATATTGTCTCTGCTTTGATCTTTTATGGCATTAATAGATATTCTGTTTTGCCACACATTTGCAGGCATATATCCTGATATGGAGAGCAGTAATAAATGCATGTGTGACTATTAATGTCAAGAAACCATAAATGAAGACTCACAGCAGCAGCAGTGACTCTCAGCTATGCACAGAGATGGTAGAAGATTAATATCACAAAAGGCTTCAAGGTCTGCAAATCCATGACATCCATGCCTCATCTTCTATTCACAGACACACACACACACACACACACACACACACACACACTACACACACACACACTACACACACACACACTACACACACACACATATACACACAGATACAAATACACACACATAAACAAACAAACATATACACATACACACACAAACAGAAATACACACACACATACACACACATTCACATACACACATATAAACACACATATACACACACATATACACACATACACACACATACACAAACACATACACATACACACACATATACACACGGATACACACACACGCATATACACACACATACACACAACACAACACACATACACACACATATACACACATGAATACACACACATACACACACATGCAAACACACACATACACACATACACATACACAAACACATACACATACACACACATATACACACGGATACACACACATATACAAGCAATACACACACATACACACATGCATATACACACACATACACACATACACACATATACAACACACATACACACACATACATACACACATGCAAACACACCCATACACAAACACATACAGATACACACACATATACACATGGATACAGACACACACACGCATACATACACACACATATACACAATACAACACATACACACACATATACACACATGAATACACACACATATACAAGCAATACACACACATACACACATGCATATACACACACATACACACATACACACATATACAACACACATACACACACATACACACACATGCAAACACACACATACACAAACACATACACATACACACACATATACACACGGATACACACACATACATACACACAATACAACACATACACACACACATATACACACATGAATACACACATATATACACACAATAGACACACATATACACATGCATATACACACACATACACATACATGCATACACACACATACACACACAATACACACACATATACACACACACATGCATACACACATACTCACACATACACATGAACAACTTGAGCATGGGGAAGCTCACTGTGCACTCAAATTTGTGTTCTAGTATAGTACAGACATGCAGATTACAAGGGTGACTGGAGGGAACGTCAGCAAGGGAGAAGCTCACAGGGCCTGTAGTAGTCTGCCTCTGGGAAATGTGTGCTTCTGCACAGACTCCTTGCTGGAACACGTGCAGGAATCTTGTCCCTGGTCACATACTCATGAATTAAGAATGTCCCCTGAACAAGCACATAAACCTTCACAATGTAAATGATCCCTTTCCCATCACTGTTTTTCCTAGCCTCATTTTCTTTGTCTGTCCCATAGGAATTATGATTCTATTTCTCCAAGAGCTTGCGACAAGGATGTAAAGAAATGAGCATATATTAAAGGGCTGTGGCCACAAGTAATGCTCAGTATAGAAACTAGCCAATAAAGCTCAGCCAGAATTGTGACTCTAACATAAGCTGGGGATTTACTGGTCCTTTGAAAGTTACCTGAGGCTAGATTTTGAATCACATAGTTTAAAGAAATATAAGCAAAGAATGATAGAGTTAATATGGTTAGATTCACAAAGAGATTGTGGAAGTCCAGTTTAATTTTCAAACAGAGTTCCTGAAATCAATATCATTTTCCACATCTAAATTCACCCTGAGTCTTAGACAAAAGAGAATGGAGGCTTTATCAGAGTGTTGTATATAATTTTATTTCTTCTCAGTTTTTATGTCTCCTTGTCTAATCTCAGGTTGAGAATATGGAAATTATTTACTGTAACAAATTATTCTGTATATGTATGCTTACAAAATTGACTAATAGATAATTTATTAAAATAAATGCAATTGAAATGCTTCAAAGAGTTGGATTAAATGATTAAAAAGTAATAGGCACTTGTTTTTTATTTTTCCATCAAGCATGAAATAGTTGTTTGGTTTTATTATTATGAAATTACACATTTATATTTTTTCTGAATATTGAAAAACGTGACATACCTACCAAGAATAAGTGCTAGAGAGTGTGCCAAGACTAAGTAACTAGATTAATTATAAAACATGTTTACAAATTTAACAAGAGCAGATTTAAGACCATTGATATTCTTGCCAATGAAATTAGGAAACAGAAAGTTTTACTAATTTAGTTAATTATGAGCTCACCTGTGCTCAACTTCACAACATAATAATAATAAAAAATTGCTTTTCTTTACTTTCTCACTCTTCCCTCTTTGAATGACATCTAAGAAGCAACATAGAGAAGCCTTCTCAATTGAGTTGTTTTTGTGAACCCCAGCCTGTGCTCTCACCGGGCTAATCACAATGACTATGGAGATATGAGCACATAAGTTTGTTTATGTAGCACATGAGGACTCATGATTCTAATGTAACATATGTTCATTTTAAAAAGATTCAAAATTATTTTTGTTATGTGATCAGAAATATGTAGCGTTAAAACATGTATAGTTTAATTTTTTTAAAAAAATTATGGTTTTAGATTTTTAGATTTTTTTTTTATTTTAGTCATGGGCCTTTAATCTTGATATATGTTTTCTTATTTTACGTATTGATCCCAGTTCCTTCTCCCTCCCTCCCACCCATGCCCCTTCCCCTTCCCCCCCCCCACTCCACAGGGAGGGTAATGCCTTCCAGGAGGCATCATCAAAATCTGTCAAGTCATTTGTAGTAGGGTCTAGGCCCTCCCTCCTGCCTCTAGGTTAAGGGAGTATCCCTCCATGGGGAATGTGCTTCTAAAGTCCTTTCGTGCACCAGGAATACTTCCTGGTTCCACTGTCAAATGTCCCTTAGACTGCTCAGGCCTTCTAACTGAGACCCATGTTCAGGGGGTCTGAGTTGTTCCAATGCTGGTTTCCAAGCTATCAGTCTGGGGTCCATGAGCTCCCACTTGTTCAGGTCAGCTGTCTCTGTGGGTTTCTGTAGCCTGGTCTTGACCCCTTTTCTTATCACACCTCCCTCTCTGCAACTGGATTCCAGGAGTTCAGCTCAGTGTTTTGCTGTTGGTGTCAGCTTCTGTTTCCATCAGCTACTAGATGAGGGCTATATGATGGTATATAAGTTACTTAACAATCTCATTATCAGGAAAAAGCATTTAAAGTAGCCTTTCCACTGTTGCTCAGATTGTTGGTTGGGGTCATCTTTGTAGGTCTCTGGATATTTATCTAGAGTCAGTTTTCTCTTCAAACCTATAATGGCTCCCTCTATTATGGTATATCTACCTTTTCTTCCTTCCTTCCTTCCTTCCTTCCTTCCTTCCTTCCTTCCTTCCTTTCTTTCTTTCTTTCTTTTTTAGTCCTACATGTTATCTTCTCTTCCCCTTCTTTTTCTTCTAACTCCCTCTCCACTAGCTGCCCCCCCCACTCCTAATATGCTCAGGAGATCTTGTTCCTTTCCTTTTCTGAGAGGGAGCTTGTCTGAATCTCTTAGCTTCCTCCTTGTAACCTAGTTTCTCTGGTGGTAAGAATTGTAGGCTGGTGATCCTTTGCTCTATGTCTAAAATCCTTATATCAGTGAGTACATACCATGCTCCTCTTTTTGTGACTGGGTTACTGTACTCAGGATGTTCTTCAAGTTCCATCCATTTGCCTGCCAATTTCAAGATCCCATTGTTTTGTTCCATTGAGCATTATTCTATTGTATAAATATGCCACATCTTCATTATCCATTTTTCAGTTGAGGGGCATCTAGGTTGCTTCCAGGTTCTTGCTATTACAAATAATGCTGCTATGAACATAGTTGAACAGATGTCTTTGTTGAATGGATGTGGATCATTTGGTTATATGCCTAAGAGTGGGATTGCCAGGTCCTGTGGTAGACTGGTTCTTATTTTCCTGAGGAACTGCCTTAATAATGTTATTGTTGTTGAATATTCAACAATATGAACTGGGAAATTGGATCATATGGTAAAGTGATTGCCATGCAACCATGAGAACTCAATTTAGGTCTTCAGAAACAGGCTGAAGATGAGAGCTCGCTGGTCAGATGGCCTTTGTGAAGGGGACATTGTCTCAAGTGAGAGACTCTGTCTCAAGAAAATAAACTGGAGAGTACTTGAGGATGATGAGTCTGTGTGATAGACCATCACTTAACCAACTTATATCAAATACGTTATTGTGGATAAGCCATGTAACAAACATTTATAATTAGATATGCTTTCACAAATGTGTCTTCAAGCAATCATGCAACAGAAAATGTCATAATATATGAGATGCTACACTTGGCCAATTACTGAAAATCAGTATAAAGGGTTTGCTGTAGTGAAATTACCCTGGCTATACCTGAGTTTTGCTCAGTACTAAAAACAGAGTTAAAATTCCCAGCAATCATGCACTCACTGGTCTAATAGAACAAGAATGTTATGCACAATTTGTCTTCTGGAATTTTCTATTGAAAATTAAAGTTGCCTGTTTTGTCTTTCAATTTGGACTCTGTCTCTCTCTCTCTCTTTCTTTTCTCTCTCTCTCTCTCTCTCTCTCTCTCTCTTTCTCTCTCTGAGTGTGTGTGTGAGAGAGAGATAAAGAGAGGAAAGAGAGAGAAGAGAGACAGAGACAGAGAAAGACACACACATACACACACACACACACACACACACACACACACACACAGAGAGAGAGAGAGAGAGAGAGAGAGAGAGAGAGAGAGAGAGAGAGAGAGAGAGAGAGAGCTAGTCATATTGTTCATGGTGACCTGCTTTTTGATGTCCTGATTCACCTTGCTTTCACCTGTGATGGTTTGAGTTTGCAGACATGTGTTGCCACGCCTAGCCCAAGTATTAATACTTTATAAATGAACATGTAAACATGTATTATATTACCAATTCTCTGAGAAGAAGTTTCTTTAGGAGGAAGTTTTCTCAATAACAATATAAACTTCAAAGATGTCTTTAAACAAATAACTTGACACCTTATTATATCATCATTTACTCTCGTGGTTTTCAATGTATGAATTTGTAATTTGTTTTGTGAAATAAATATCTTTAGTATTATCATTCATAGTTACAGGCATATAAAAACTAGACAGGATAACTGAGCTCTTATTTCTTTGAAAACAAATGCAAACCTTGATAACCGTGTGTGAAAAAGTAAATGTCCATGGATGGGATATAAATGAGCTATTTAAAACACATGTGTGAAGTTAGGAAATACTGTGTTCTCATTACAAACTATTTCATTCTTGATTATTAAAATGACCTAAGGAATCAATGTTATGAGTAGGTTTTTTTCTGCCAGTCTTGTCCTACCACCACGCCAGCTCCAATTGACACACAAAGACTCTGTATTTGATATAATGCTGTTGGCCAGTTACTAGTTTCTTATCGGCTAGCTCTGTCTTAAATATTAACCCATTTCTATTAATCTAAGTATTTCCACGTGGTCTCATCTTGCCGGCGAGAGGGGCTGGCATTCTGCTCTGTCCAGTATCTCCATGTTGACTCCCCTTACACTTGCTCTCTCCTCCTTGTTTCCTAGTCCCACCTATCTTGCTTTCCTATTGGCCAACAGTGTTTTATTCATTAACCAATACAAGAAACATATTTACAGAATGACATCTCCCATCAAATCAACATTGCAATATTTTCTATAACAAACACCTCCTTAATTTAATGTCTTATTCTCACAAAAGTAATCATGGAATTGGGGCACACGAGAAATGGAGAGCTTTTACCTCTCAAAGTAGAAATTCTGAAAGGCAACAAACTTAGTCAATAGACATGACATTTTGGCATTTAAAAAAACTTTATCCTATTATTTCTGCTATGGCCTCTGTTTCTAGATTACAGACACATAATTCTGTGGACTTTATTTTTAGCTACATGTCTAAGTGGGTTTACACAAATGCAGTGCCCTCTTCTGATCAGAACCCAGTCAGTTCATATAGAAAATGCTCTTTGAGGGTTGGATGCAACAGGATAAAAGAGCTTAAGACAAACTTAAAAAAGCATTAGTAAAGCCTCAAATGTGCTAACATCACCACTTCATTCTTACATGACATACTACAAGACAACTTCCCTCCATGCAATGACTACTTGAGCCCACTAACCATTACAAAGTCTCCATGGTGAGGAAACAGGGGTTTTCATCATTTTGCAGCATAAACTCTTGTTGGAATGTGCCAAGCCCCTTTTTCCAGCCAAATGCCATATATATTTACTGCTAAATTTATTAGATTTTACAGAGATTTGGGAGGGTTATAAAGTAAATTTTAGTTTTGAAATAAAACTCTTTAAGTTTTGAATTAAAAAATTCTCTTAATCAAAATTCTTCTCCCTGATACTTTCAGCCCTCTATGGGAGAAGTAGCTCTGCATCTTTGGCCTTATGGGACTCATAACTAGCTACATGCTCAAAGAGTACGGACAAATAAGGGACTGACTTGACAAGCATTGCCCAGTAAATCTGCCTCTCAGTTCTCTAACGTCCTCTGTAATTGTTTTATCATTAAAGTCCAATAAAGAGCCAGCATGAAAATGATCACATTTGAAAGCAAGATGTTTGACTTCACAGCATCACTGAAAATGGAACTGCACACAACTGTGGCAATGTTAGGGCAAGTCTTTTATGGCCAAACATTCACCAGCAGCACAGAGAAAAGCAGTCAGTGTGCCCATAGTAACAACCGGTGTGGATTGACATAGCAACCGAACATCTGTTGTAGAGGTTTAAAAGATGGCTTTGTCAAGACAGAACCAGTATATCACATGTTTATAAACACGATCCAAGCTAGTCTGATTGTAAAATGTACCCAAATAAAGTTTCTTAAGCTGCATGCCAACCACCAGTATCATTGAGTCATAGTAGTATTTTTAAGGCCATGTTTTCTCTTTTGAAAATATTTTGATAATAGCTTTTATGTAGCACAGGAGTGAATATCTGGAAAGCAAATTTATTATAGAATTTCCAGAATAGGTTCATGTTTCCAGAAGGGCAAAGGCTCTGCTGATTTCCAGAGTCTAAAATAAAAATGCAGTTTAAAAACAAACCCAAAGTAGATGGGGAACAGCAAAGCCACACTGTTGATGGGAAGACCAAGAAAGAAGAATGAGTGGTGACAAATGACTGCTTGTCTCCTGTGGGGACAGCTGGGCACAAATGAGGACAACAAGCTCCCACAGAGAGATTCAGAGGCATCCCATCTCCAGGTTAGGGAAAAGAAACACATTTCTTTATTTCTGCTATCAGTGCATGAAAATATTTGGGCTTTCTTTTTCCTCTATCTCTGACCTAGTGAGGGTTACTGTCACTGTGACAAAATACCATGACAGAAGGCAAGCTGGGAGGAAAGGATATATGTCTCTGTCATTGAAGGAAGGCAGGGCAGGAACCTGAAGGCAGAGGCCATGGAGGGGTGCTGCTTCCTGGTTTGTTCCCCATGGTTTGCTCAACCTGCTTTCTTATAGAACCCAGGACCACAAGCCCTGGGACAGCACCCCTACCATAGGCTGTTCCTTCCCCATAAATCACTAATTAAGGACTTCCCCTATGCCCTACCTTATGAAGGCATTTTCACAGATGAGCTTCCCACTCTCAAATGACTCTAGCCTGTGTCAAATTGAAATAAACTCAGCAGTACAACCTCTAAATTTACATTAAACATGCAAAATAAAATAGATGAATGAGATTCCCACTTTTATTGGACAAACCAAATTTGACACTAAAGTATGGTGATCTTCACATAGATTGCTTCATAGAGGGCATGTGCACTGCTATTTCTGCAATGCTACCAGTATGGTGGTTTAAAATCAGGACCACCCTTGAGATTCAGTATAGAGGTGATTCCAATAGTATCCTTAGCTCGTCTTCCTGTTGGGATTGCGCAGAAACACAACTCATTATGGTTGGGTCGGAACCAATGTTTTAATGGACAGTAGGAGATGGAAAATGTAGAAATCAGATTAGAAATAGCTTCAGAATACGCAAAGACTTAACAAAAGAGGAATTTCAGTGGGCTGTATGAAATAAGAAGACCTTTCCACCAAACAAAGGACAGGGCACTCATTTATGTTGAGAGAATAAGCACTGTGGTGAGCATGGGCGTCTTATCACTTTCTGAGAAATGATTCTTGGCTGGCTTCTTTCTGTACACAAGAAAGGATACTGTCTCAGGGTTGACAGAGGATAACCAGGTCACAGATGCTTATCTTCCATCCTACAAGTGATTGGGGGATTCAATTGTGGGTTTTATTTAAGGTAATCAGAGTTGGGTAGGGAGTTTAATTGGTAGCATATATTTGGCTTAGTATTAGTGAGAACAATTCTATTACCATATTGTCCACTTAAAGGACTATTTCTAGTATTTTTATTGAGCCAATAAAATGATACATTAATATAGCCCTTTATTTTCCTTTTGTATAAGTGGCTTTGTATATTATTTCAATATCAATCTTTCAACAATTACTTTCTAGTCTAAAACACCCCAGTGTAGCATTAAAATGTAGAGTGCAGTGCAAGTGACCTTGATATCCAGGAACTTTGATGATGCCCAGGAAGGGATTTCTAATAACCTTTGTAAACTGGTCTATGAAACAAATAAAGGAATATGTATGTCCATGTAAAAACTTGCAGCTTACAAATATGAATAATATAATTAAACTAATTTTAAATGTTATATTTTGTCATATTAAAAATGTTTATGAAGGAGAGATCATTTCTCTGAGGTTTTGAAGTGGTGCTCAGTTGGTGTATGTAGGAAGCAAGATCTGTTGCCCTTCTAATTCCATGTCAACTTTGATACATGTCATAACCTTTATTCTCCTTGGAGGGGAATTAATATTCTAGGTGATGCATAGCATGATTTTTGCTAATGTGCTGGATGAAGGGACACAAGGATGTCTTTCTGGATGATGATGTGACTTGGGGCACCCTGCCCCTTAAAGACACACATTGTGCTATACATAGTATTCTTTAAAATTAAAAAGTGTCCACAAAGTTTTTTTTCATAAAAACCACAGCAAATTCTCAAATTCTGATGAAACCCATCAAACCAGTAAGACAAAGACTGAGTTATCTTCAAATTCTGTCCATAGTTCAGTGTATATGAGACACAGGTGTGAATTCACAGATAACTTAGACTTTCTTCCTCACTTATTCTTATTCCTTATTCATTCTCACAGATGTGATTTTAAACCTTGGATATGAGGGAATGTAACTTTCCATTTTACCACAGTAGTGATCTATATTTAGAATATGCTTGACAGGTAGGAATGAAAAAATAACCTATTTCTAGAATAAAACACGTTCACCTTCAAAAGTGTCTTGAGGCTTGGCTGAAAAAATAATTGGGATTCATTAGACAAGGTTGTTTTCTTTAATCCAGGGCAGCTTCAGTGGTAGTAAATCAGAAAGCATTCATGCTTTATACCCAACAGGTCACTTGAGTCAACCTTAAAATCTGTTGGATGCTTAGGAAAATATGTCAAAGGAAATCCAAGAGCTCTTTTCCTAGCACAAGTAACAAGTGATCAGAAAAGTGTTTTCTGATATTTGCAATGTCAAATAAAGGAAACAAGAACACACACATGCAGTGTCTATGTCTCTCTGTCTTTCCCTCATCTCTCTCTGTCTCTCTCTGTCTCTCTGTGTCTCTCTCTGTCTCTGTCTCTCTCTCACACACACCTACTGAAATTATTATTATTATTCACATTTTGAATGTACATGAAATGCGAGGGACTGTAATATAAAAGTTTATGTGGCTGTTGAATGACACTGCATTAACCTTTAGCTGCTACAAGTCAGTAACTTGAGAATCAACTTCACTTTTCTGTCCAGTGACTAAAACAGTAACTTAGTTCATGCTTAAGGAAAACCTCAAGTCACTAAAAAAGTAGAAATGTGCTTATACATCTGAGAAGGTGCCCAAGATGGCAGACCCCAGTTTGTGGAAGTATCATAAAATACATCTTACGCTCAGTAACTTGAAAACATTTAATTTGTTCCTTTAACCAAGTGAGTGTCTATATCTGTTAGTCTCTCCAGAATATTTCTCCCTAAATATCCACAGGTAAAAGCAAGTATAGTTATTATTTAGTGACATACCTGTAATCTCAGCTCTTTGGTAACTTAGGCAAAAGAAAAAATATGTTCCAAAATGATACCTATGGTTATCAAAATCATCTGGACTTTAGTTTTTACTGGGAATTCAAAATTTGAAGATAGGAAATTCTTTTAAGTATTATTTTAGCTTGTTTGCTTTAACATAAATCTACACACTTTAGTTCTTTGTTACAGTGGCCTGGTTCATATTATAAAAAAACTAACATATAACTTTTAATTTCATAAGTTATTTTGCACACTTCCAACAGAAAGCTTCATTTTTTGGTTCATGCTAAAATTGTGTGTGTGTGTGTGTGTGTATGCATGAGACAGAGAGAGAGAGAGAGAGAGAGAGAGAGAGAGAGAGAGAGAGAGAGAGAGAGAGAGAGAGAGGGAGGGAGGGAGGGAGGGAGGGAGGGAGAGAGGGAGGGAGAGAGGGAGGGGGAGGGAGAGGGGGAGGGAGAGGGGGAGGGGGAGGGAGAGGGAGAGGGAGAGGGAGAGGGAGAGGGAGAGGGAGAGGGAGAGGGAGAGGGAGAGGGAGAGGGAGAGGGAGAGGGAGAGGGAGAGGGAGAGGGAGAGGGAGAGGGAGAGGGAGAGGGAGAGGGAGAGGGAGAGGGAGAGGATAAACATTGTAACTCAATGAGGAAATAAAGTAGCTTGCTTTACCCTGTCTAACTTTTGAGACACTGTGTGTGAATGAAGGTGGACCTCTAAGTTTTCTGTTAGCCTAGAGGCCAGAACCTCATTATCCTCTGTCTCTATTGCACTAGGATTTCAAATACACAAGGCCATGCGAGGCTTTTCACACAGGTTTGTGATGCAGTTCTCATGCATGTACAGCATGTTCTACCCAGTGAGATGTCTTCCTGGGTAGTTAATACATTTATACTCTAGTCAACAATTTATGAGATTAGAAAGATGAATAATTAGTTCCTCTGAAGAGTCACAAGACTTTCAATTACTAAAGAAATAATTTTGGACATTCATGCTATAGAATTCAGGTCAAAATAACAGTTAACCAGTCTTTTTAACACCACATTTCTAAAACACACTGATTGATTTTCAATGAAATTGAGATGATCACTCCTTTACTTTATGCAACTGCAAACCAAAGCAAAAACTCTTATAGGGAAACTAAATAAACTGGCATGATCCCCTATGCAACAGAAAGACACAAAACATGAAGAGAAAGCACAATCTCATCGCCACTCAAGAGATAAATCAATGTACACGTAAACCCAGAATAGATACTGATGTTAGAATTGGCTAACAAGGGCTTTAACTATAGCAGATCTAACAAATTAAATAAAGGCAGGCCAGGAATAGTGAATAGTTGTCACATGCAGAAATGCGCGCACACGCACGCACACACACACACACACACACACACACACACACACACAATATTTTAAGTTAAACTAAACTCTAATTTTGTATACCAACAGACGTGACTTAATTTCTTACTAATTTTAGTATATTCACAGTGAGAAAAAAGAAAAAGAATTCACCACAATAAACAGTGAAATCTATTTCATTTAAAAAGAGGGGAGAAACTTCAACTTTACTCAGATGAATTTGTTTTGTTATTGATAGTGATACTACAATTATTAATGTGTTGTTTGTTTTACAAAATAAATCTAATAAGTAATTCTACTCTATAATTGTAAGTTAAAATTCTCAATATGGAAAGATCAAATGTATAATGGGATCCAGGGAGTAAAAAATAAACGCAAGGTACTATGTTTGAATTATGGAATGTAGTGATCTGAATGAGAATGGCCTATATTTAAATATTTGGTCCAGAAACTGTGTAACTGTTTGGAAACGATTAAGACATATGGCATTACTGGAGAAGGTGTATCACTGGGAACAAGATTTACAGTTTCAAAAGCCCATTCCAGGCCCAGTCACTATCTGTCTGTCTGTCTGTCTGTCTGTCTGTCTATCTATTTATCTATCTAATCATCTTTCTGTCTATCCATCCATCCATACAACCATCCATCCACCTCTACCTGTGGTTAACATTCAAAATGTGAGCTCTGAGCTGTTCTTTGGATCATTATAATGAACCATAACCCTTGAAACCATAAGTCAAATTAAACACTTTCTTTTATAAGTTTCCATGTTCATGGTGTCTTATTGCAGCAATAGAACAGTAACTGAGTAGAGCAAATGTTAAAGGAAATTTAACAAGCCCACTCTAGTATTACTTTCAGTTTCAGTGCTAGTGGCCAGACCTAAGACTTAGTGCTCATGTACTTTTTGCAATAAATCTAGCTTCCCTGGAAACACAGTACGTGCCAGGATTCAAACGGGGTATCAAAAATATCCCAACACTTAATAAATGTTAATTACAGAAGGCAAAAACTAATTTTGGTCAGTTGATAATGTTTCAAATAACCACTTTATACTATTTACATGTTAAAAAGCATATTGCCAGTGATGTACAATTTACATTGAGGAAAGAAATTAACACATCTATAATATTAAAATATCTTTTTTAAAGAAATGAGGTGAGGAATAATAAAATATATTTTAATAGAGAAATTCTTGTTCATTAGCATAAGAAGTAATGACTATTTGAAATTCTCATTTCATATATCACAATAATACCCAAGGAAAGATAAAAGAAACTATAAATTCTCTGGGGTTCTAAATGTTTACACTATTTCAAAATATCATTCAATTCACCAGAGTGGTAACAGCATATATATATATATATATATATATATATATATATATATACATATTATATATATATACATATATATGTACATATATATGCATATATATATAGTTTTAAGATAGTCTATCTAATAAACATCCAGGTACACAAATATATGCAAGTGATTAGATATATCTGCAGACTGATCTTACTCATACACAAGTAATTCAAAGTGCAACAGGACAAATTGCTGTCCTGAGCTTTTCATCTGTTGAAATGGAAAGTATGTGTCATTCTTTAAGTAATATTAAAAATATTTTGTATATTTAAAAGTGACCCATATTATACACATCCATATTGTGAAACACAGTAATTCTGGTTTTTTTTTTGTGGGAAATAATTTTTTCTCAGTGAAATAGGTTTCAAGATTTCTAACAGCACAATTTCTGATTTATCCTTGTGCAGAGTGACTGAAGACAGCTGAGTATAAATTATGCATTAAATAACATTATTATATGCAAAGTGTCCTGGGCATTGTGGTGAAAATTCAAACATGTAGGAAACAAGACAATGCAAGGGGTGATCTTAGATATTAGCAGCCACTTGCTTTCAAATAGCTTAGAATAAAAATCTGTCATTGGGTTTGTGTTTGTGTGGCTGTGACCTGCATGTCTATAATTAATGGCACAGAAGTGGAGACAAAACAAATGTACTAAAATAATAAGCAGCGAGCCTGAATCGAGGTTGACATACTTTTTCTCAGTTGGGACATATGGCAAGTATTTTAGACTGGTTGGTCCATATGTTCTTTGTCTTAGTGATTCAACCCTGTCCTGGAGTGCAAAACAGCACAGTCCACGAATTAAAGGCATACCTTTGCTCAACGAAATTATTCTCAAAACAGGTGATTAGCTCAAATAGTCCGGTGTCTATATCTTCCAACCCATGACCTCTTTGAGCATTGATGAATGCTCATTTTTCTTTAATGAAGATTTGAAAATACTTCAAAATAAGAGGATGGTGACAAAGAAGTGCTCTGTTAGAATACATTTATGTATTTGAAGTTATTTGGTACAAAAGTGAAAATGAAAACATGCAATAAGAAGCCTTGTAGCCTTTGTGTGTTTAATGTCCTGGCTCTTCTTAGCAAGACAATGTAGAGAAGGTTGCAGGCTTTTTAGAGCGAGGTCTTAGACACAAAGGAAAAGTATCACTAGACAGAAAACAAAGAGTCTTTTCAGCACTACACGCCCCTAATTCTAAGGTTCTTGTTTACAGAATAAATTATTAGTGATGACAAAGACTGAAAAATAAAAAAAGAATTTCTCTGGTGTAGGTAAGAATGCAATTATTTTTTATCAAACATTGATTTGTACAACTTTAGCCATGATAACTTAGAAAATATGTCAAAGGAAATTAAAGTTTATTGCTTTGGCTGACTGTAAATTCAGTGTCATGAAGCATACTGGGTAAGCACAAGCTTATAGCTACTTGAACTTAGATACTTGTATGAAGAGGATTCAACATGAAAAAAATGCCCACTGTGTCACAGTTTATACAACCCACATCTCTCTACTCCCTGTCTTGTCTATCTTTTGCCAGCCCATCTCCCTGTTTAATATTATCTGTTAATTTCTCACTTTAAATATTATAGATGACTTTGCTCACTCTATGTTTTAGCAGTAGTTTTGAAAATATGTTATTCAATATATATATATATATTTATTTATATGTATATGATGGATGAATGAATGGGTAGATGGATGGATGAATAAATCTTTCAATTGAAGCAAAGAAACTACCAGATGTAGAGACCAAGATAGAAAAAAAAATACTACAGAGAGATCTATTTATCTTAGATAAATGTATCTTTTGACCAGATAGTAGGAGATGAGGAAGAATGCAGTGAGCAGCACATCATAGAAAATAGACACAAGACCACTTGAAAGGCAGAGTGACAGGCACGCATCTGAAGAATAAAGGGATGCTAGAGGTAGTCTCTTGTTTTAGAATGAAATGGGTGGGCCCTGCACTCATGGTGCCAAATAAAAAGCTTCCAAGTGTTTAATTTATGTATGGAGACAACTGCCTTATTCAAGTTAAAAATACTCTGTAACACAGGTATGAAAAAAAATAAATTTCAAAGCATGTTCAACTCAATCCAGCCCTAAATTTGACAGGGAGATAATGGAGAGAATGACTAGGTATTAGGATCTATCTGTGGGTACATTTTAAAGTCTGTGGATTTTTTTTAAATGTCAATGGAATGTAAGTCATGTTTTTTTATATTAATTTACTTTTTACTTTTTATTTTATTTTACATATTGATCTCAGTTGCCTCTCCCTCCCTCCCTCCCTGCCTCATTCCCTCTCTCCCACCCTTACATGCACCCCGACCACCCTCCCCTCCCTTTCCTCCAACTCCACATGTAGGTGATGCCCTCAAGGAAGGGTAATCTAAATCTGTCAAGTCATTTGGAGTAGGGACTAGGACTTCTTTCCTGTCTCTAGGTTAAGAGGAATGTGCTCCCAAAGTCCTTTTATGCACCAGGCATATATCCTAGTTCCACTGTCAGAGGTCCTATAGACTGCTCAGTCCTTGTAGCTGAGACTTCTGTTCAGGGGATCTGAGTCAGTCCTATGTTGGATTCCCAGCTATCAGTCTTAGCTCCTCCTTGTTCAGGTTACCTGTCTATGTGTGTTTTTGTAGCCTGGTCTTGTCCTCCCTTTCTGCATCTGGATTTTAATTTACTCAGTGTTTAGTTGTGGGTGTTGGCTTCTGTTTCCTTCAGAAACAGATGAGGTCTTCATGATGGTGGATAAGTTAGTCGTTGATCTCATTATCAGGTAAGGGCATTTATGATAGCCTTTCCACTGTTGCTCAAATTGCTAGTTGGAGTCAGTCTTGTAGGTCTCTAGACATTTCTTTAGGTTCAGTTTTCTCTTCAAACCTATAAGAGTCCCTCTTTTATGGTATCTCTCTCTATTTCTCTCTTTCTCACTGGAGAGGGAACTAGGAGAAAGAGAAGGTAAGGATAGGAAATCACATAGAACTAGGAAGATTGATTCAGTGCAGGAATATAGAGTCATGTTTGGCAAAGAAATGTGTTGAGTCCTTAAGAAACTGAATTCGGCAAAGTAGTGGTAACCTCTAGTGTAACACTAGGAGTAGCTGTAGTGGAGAAGCTGAATCAGGACCAGCCTGGGCTAACAGACACACTTTGCCTTCTAAAGTAAAACAGATAAAAATTGAAAATAAATAAAAATCAGCATCCTTCTTAGGGAAGGAGAAGTTCCCTAAAACTGCATTAATTTTCAATGCAATAGGAAGCCACTTCAATGAAGGATGTCTGAAATAAAGTGGTTTTACCCACAAACTCTTCATGCACCATGGTTCACTTTCATACAATTTATCTCACACTCCATTTACTTGAGTTGAAATAAAATATGTGAGATCTCTCTTGTTCTCTTTGGGCACTACATTGTACATAATGAATTTCTTTATAGGAATAAATTATTAATTCATTCAATGTGTAGTTAAGTTCTGATCTGTTTTATGGAAAGTGGATGACAATAGATAGGTGTATAACCTTTTCAGTAACTTCAAGTTATAAATGTATCTTATGAAACTGATTTGAGTTTTAATCAAGTGATTATTCATGTTTTGACATGTAGCTCTAATGTTCTTTATTTCCACAAATCTATTTATCTAGCAGGTAAATCCTGCTGGAACAATATATGTTGAGGGTGAGGGGGTGTTATTTCTAGTAGCAGTTGATTACCTGAAGAAATAGCCCTACTCTCTTGTCATGGGTAGTTTAGAAAATACTAATAAAAGTATTCAAAAGCATAAAAGCCTGGGAACCCAGAAGCTGCTTTTTCTGATTTTCCACAAATATAAAGTATTTTATGTTAAGATTATTAAGATTTGACTCTGGGGCACTTTCACATTACACCCAGAAACAACACAGGTTTATGTCTTGTCAAGGATCGCCTAAAGGTAAGTAGAGTCACAGTTCCTGATTCCTTGTCCTCATAAGCCTTTTGCACACACAGTCATCAAAAGTCAATAAAAGACAAGGTGACACTAGTGAAAGTTCCAGAATGCCATTGTTTTTCTATTTGTCCAAGTACCCTAGGCACTCAGAGAGGCTAGCAAGTTAGATAAGTGTTGGATGGCCCATAGAACATGCTAAAACTTTCTAAGAAGGAAGCGTAAAATATAGAAAAATTATAACAATTAAATAGTTTTCTTGGGCTCTGGATGGTGACACACATTTGCTTTTAATCTAATTCAGGAGACAAAAGTTAGTATGGTCTACACAGTGAGTTGCAGGTCAACCAAGGGTATATACTGAGGTTCCATATATTAATAATGATGATGATGATGATGATGATGATGATGATGATGATGATGATAATGAATTCCATTACTCAAACTATTGATCACCCTGAATATGTTATTCATATTCAGAACTCATGTTCTGTCTTGAGTATTTCAGTAAAGCATTTGCAAACTTTTCTTGGTGATTAGATTACAGCATTGAAAGAGCATTCTGATGCCCTCGGGTTGCTGCTTGCAAGTGCAGGGTCTCTGGAGTAAACAGTTGGGCCTCAAGTTACCTCTTTCACTCTTTTATCCTGATTATTTTAAGGAAGTAAGCTGCATGTATTTGATAGCTTTAAAGATGATTTAGTCTTTTTGACAGATAAATTGCCCTCAGGATCAACATATAAGAAAAAATATTTCAAGCAATATCTTCAAATGCATTTGTTTAATCCTTAGCTATTGGCAATGTGAAAATGACATCATTTTTAAAATTAAAATAATAAACAAAGTTCAGGAAAATGATAAAATAATACAGAGGTAAAAAGATTAAGTTGGTTGTGTGCTACTTTTCTGAATTGAAGCATTTCTTGCTGTAGGGAGGAAGGAAGAATGAGGAGGGAGTAGGGATGCTAGCAACTACAAGGAAACTGAAGAAACATACATGACTCCTCAGGCTTTCCAAGGTTATACACGCAAGGAAGAACTGCTGGTGAACACACTTCCATGCAGAGACCTCAACTGGAACAGGTTCCTCAGTAGATGAGACTCTTCAGCATGTCGCAATGGTGGGGTGCAGTGATGCAGTTGCATCACTCAACCCCACATCTCTGCTTTTGTAAGAACCCAATAAACTCAGTAGCTCACCATACTTCACTTGGGTGGAATAATTTATGTGTTCTATTTTCAGTGACTTCTCTGGGGTGATGAGGCTACAAGTTTGTTTTTATCTCCATAAGAAAAGCCACATGACACTGATGACATTCATGCAGTATAGAAATATACCCTGTGAGCCAGAGGTAGAATTATCATCTTCCCTGTGAGATGTTAATGTGGCAAAAATCAGAATGTTGGTTACATAGTGACAAAGAGACAAGTAAAGTTATAACAGTGGTTCAAATAAACTCAGAAAGAGTAGCCTAAATTTGAACTATCAAGCAAATGAAGCAAGGCTATGTGAACTTACTTGGCAGTTATAATATTGCAACCCATATGACAGTACGAATGCTATTTTTATGTAATTATATGTTAAAATTGAATTGCATTAAGTTTTATAAATCTTGATTTTTCCTGGGGCATGATAGCTTAGTGGGTAAAGGCATCTGCTGTCAAGCCTGAGAACTGAGCTCCAAACCTGGAATCCACATGGTATAAGGAGAGAATCCACTCCTGTAAACTGTCTTCTGAACTCCATACACACATGAGCAGACACATATAACATAAGTGTTGTATAATTACCTTTAAAATTGAATATTACCATTTTAATAGAGTGATTCACTAAAAGCACAAAGTTGTGCATCATAGTCTGTTGGTATTAGTTCAGGCAGTGTTCATTCAGTAGAACAGGAGTTACAAGTCTTTAAGCAGCTACCCACTCATTCAGTCTCCCCTTAAAACCCCATATATTCTCTATGCTTATAAATATTTGTATGTACAGGACTTTTCATACAAAAGAGGCCTTTAAAGTATTTATTTTCTAACAGTCCATAAATAATTTCAAATTAGACACATTATGGATCAACACTGAGAAATATCCCAGCTAATGGGTGAATTTAGACACTTTGACCCTCAGTTGGGCAACATTTGTCATGCCATCTTGGGTAACTATACACTATGATAATGTACACTGCTCTTACTAGAAATAAAATGTGTGGTTGCATTCATTACTTTAATCAAACATCTTTCAAAAACCCCTGTATTCTATTTTTGGGGATCATATTAAATGTATGGTTTTGGATCATTTTTCTTTTTTGTATAAGAAATGAATTAAATATTTCCAAGTATCTCTTTGTCAAAGGAACCACTATTTGACACTTGTATTTTATATATTATTTCATTATAAATCTTGTTTTGTTTGTGAGCTTTAGTTTCAGACGCTGGACTCTGCAAGAGAAGCAAATTTTTGCAACTGCTAAGCCGTCTGTTCATTCACCATACTATACCTTTCTTATGTAAGTGGAAGAAACAGGAAAGAGTTAATGAAAGGAGTTTTTGAAGACCTGTGAAACCACAAAGTTTAAACACCTTGAGAATGTGTGGCAACGCTGAAATTTACCCAAGTACCTGTGTAAATGTTCAAAGGCTTTACCACAGCAAACTGGAGATCAAACTAGTCTTCAAGTGTGTATTTAATGGGACAACTCCAATTTCCAGTGATCCCCACAGAAAGAAATGTCTTCTACTCACTCATTGTGCTTCTATTTGTGACAAGACACAGTCTACCCTTTCCAATGCCTCTTCGTACTTCAATAATCACTGCTATTTATATTGGCGGGGAAAGAACAGAAAATTGTCTGTGAAAGGCTATGATAATCTATGCAAATAATCCCAATTGATGTGACTACTTATGTGGCTTAGAAGGGACCTATTGAAAAGTACAGGGAGATAGTACCGAGAAAAAGACAAATGAGCACTAGTGACTCTCTCCTTTACTTTTGTTTATTGTTATCCTGCTGTTCTCAAGAAAGTGAACAGCAAGCATACTTTGGATTTACTTGCATTTATTTTGCAGCAGCTGGGAACTTAACAAACTATCCAACTACTAGCTTTCTTCAACTTAGATGCTTGCCTTCAAGGCATCTTTCCTTCTTTCTAGATAACTCCACACTAGCATGTAGTAATGTATTATTAACATACATTTTTATAACAAACCTTTTTGTTTTCTGCACATAAAGCAAGGTCTCTCTTGGAAAGCAATAGGTTTTTCAATATGTCTGCATGTTTAACCATTAGATAATTTTGATTCTTATGATCATTCCCTGTGTTACCAGAATGACACTTGAAAAATGTACTTTTAGGGTTAGGCTCCAATGGCAGATTAGAAAAATAGAACTACATGACTAAAATTTTCTCTTACTCAACTATCAGGCCAAATACTAAGAAACAATGGCAGGGGCTTGAAAACTAGAAAACCTTAATAGAGAACATAAACTACACACTAGAACACAGTGTTGACACAGTGAGATCTGTGTAAGGAATGCTACCCAAAACATGCAAAGAACATCTAAAAGCTGACCATGAAAAGCCCAACCCAAAACACTGGATAACTTATTTAAATATATACCACCAAAAAAGATGTAAAGATGACAGGTATATGTTTGGAAAGATGTCAAGATAGAGGTCTTTCCAAGGAAAAAGCCAGAATACTACTACCACTATATGTCATATGAACAGTATCGTCATTCCCAGAACCTCAACCATATTTAAGGCTAGTCAGAGAACACAACAATGGGACTGCCTCATGCTTTTATGGTAGGGATGTAAAAATGGTACAATTATTTGGCAAGAAAATATGACAGTTTGTTGAATAAGCAAACATACTTACATTCACCCAATCAGTGAGTTGGCACAGAGGGACATGGGCCCCTGGGATGGGGAAAGGAAGCATAATAACCCCAGGTTATGATTTTTATTTTTGTTTTTCATTCTATTCCTAGCAATAGACGGTATGTTTCCATTTCTTTATGGTGTTTGTTCCACAGAGAGTTTCCATTTCCTCTCAGGTAACACTTGCCTGTTACATCACAAAGGGCAGAGAAGTTAGCCATGCAATGGTCTCCATGCTCCTTTAAGGGGCTAGAGTCCCAGTGCTTGCCTTGGAAGGGGCACAGAGACAATTAGAGCAAAGAAGAAAGGGATGGAGGGGAACTCACTGTTAAGGACAGCCTAAACCTAAGTAAAAAACCAAGTGCCCTGGAGCCAATAGTGTCCACAAATCTGAAGGGATCCTTGTCTTCCCTAAAATACCAACGTTCAAAACTTTTAAAGAAGTCGAGAAATAGAGGCACATGATAGAAAATCAGCAAATTCAAAAAATTGAGCAAAATTTTTCAACATTGTAAATTTTCATAATTTAAAGGTGAGATTATGATGTCTCATAAGTAGTCCAAGTGAGAAAGGATTGGGGTGGGTAAGTTACATCCTTATCAGGTTAGAAATGAATTTCTTCTTGAAATCTTTCCATGTCCCTTCTAGATAGCTTTGTCCTAATTCTGTCAAAAACACCCAGCAACAATAATAGAGCATTTAGTGACTCACACAGCACTGCTGAAAGGTAGGTAACTCAAGCATCCATCCTTGTTTTGGCCTCAAGCTATTGCCATTTGCACATCCTCTCCAGACTTCTCCACCTCTGGATACATTTAAAACTTCTACAGCAGGGAAGGTTCTGTTCTGTGGAGTTACATCTTTCTCTAGTTTTCATGGAAAATAGAGATTCCTATCTGAGATGAAATGCGACTGGGCACAGGGCACCACAAGTGATGGAGAATGTCTTTCTGTGTACTGTGAATATACATTTCTTTTATTGGCTTAATAAAACACTGATTGGCCAGTAGCTAGGCAGGTAGCAAGGAAGGGCTACCAGACTAGGAGAGTTCTAGGAAAAGAAAGGCAGAGAGTGAGTCACTGAGGAGATGCCATGTAGCTTCAAATGGTGTAATATGCTGGAGAATTATGAGTAAGCCACAGCCTTATGACAATATATGGTATCATTGAAACGGGTGAATAATTAAGAGAGAGCTAGACAAATAGAACCTGAGTCAAACAGTTTATAATTAATATAACCCTCTGTATGTTTATCTGGGATTAAATGGCTTCAGGACGAGATGGGCAGAAATCCCATCTTCAAATAAGTAACCAAACTAGTACAAGAGAGGCAAAGGAGACCCTGAGGACACAGAACAGAATAACACACTTAGAAAGAATTCTACTTCCCTATGCAGGTTGCCCTCCTCCTTCCTTCCTCAGTGTGTCACTTCTAGGGTCAGGGGGAGAATTAAGATAAACAAGTATTAAGGGAAATACCACTTGTATGCTAACCTATAAGAAAGCCAGACTCTGCACACCCTCAGTTTTTTCTTTTCTGCTGGTTCTCTGTATTAGTGGGCTTACCAGACACAGTCTTTGGCATCAACAAGGCTGCAGTCAAAAAGAATGAATGTAGTTATGACGTGCATAGGTCAGGCAGTTGTAGCCTTCTGCCTTCATTTTCTGGATGCTCACTGTCTACATGTGTTCTCCTGACTTTGCAGTGCCCAGCAGTCCACTGTGCAGATGCAGCATAGCTAAGCATTGATTCTAAGATCCTCGGTTTAATACTGATTTTTACTTTCGTGTATGGTGTGTGTGTGTGTGTGTGTGTGTGTGTGTGTGTGTGTGTGTTTTGATATACACACACAAGTATATGTGCAGTGACCAGAAGAGGAATTCATGTGGCTGCTCCACACTTTGCCTTACTGAAGACTGACGTAGCTGGTAGTCATTGGCAATTCCCAGTTCAGGTTAAATAGAGTAGATTTTGTTGTTTTCTCTTGGACATTGTTTTGTAAAGTTCTGAATTGGTCACAGTTTAGTAAGATGTTAGGAATTGCCTGTAGAAATAGTTAATTATGATATTAGAGACTGAGCAATATGTATATGATGGGGATGTCCTTCTGTATATGTTTCTCTTATTGGTTAATAAATAAAATATTGATTGACCAGTAGCCAGACAAGAAATAAGGCAGTGCCACAAGAAGAAGCAATAGAGAGAGACACCATGTATAAACTGAGAAGACAGTATGGGCCAGGTGATCTCTGGCAAGGTAAGGCCACATGGAAATACATAGATTAGTAGTTATGGGTTAATAATTGAGAGAGAGCTAGCCAGTATGAAGCTATAGCCATCGGCCAACAGTTTATAAATTAATATAAGTCTTTGTGTTTATTTGGGGCTAATCAGCTGTGGGACCAGGCTGAGAAGAAACTCTAGCTGTGTGTGTGTGTGTGTGTGTATAATATCAGAAGTGTTTACATATGAGAAAATATGAATAGAAATATCAAAATAAACAACAACCAGTTCAAAGTAATATTAAATACATTTTCTTAGTTGAGAGCAGAAATAAAATCAAATTGAGATGTTTACTTCATTCATGTTTTTATCTTTTAGTTTAATCTTCAAGTAATTACCTATATCATAGGAATACTTGATTTTTATATTCTGTATTTTGCTACATATTAATCTCTTAATTAATTGGCTTATCATGAGAGTAGGTTGCTAATGATGTTTATCTTGCAAAGGAATTCTCTGCAAGGTTGACATCTTTCTAGAGGTAATGAGAGAATAGTTCAATTCCAGCTCATGTTTCATGGGTCCTCAGGAAATAATAGAAAATTGGTGCAATACAACTCCCTCAAAACAACTCAAAACACACTTAACTACTGAGCATTGAATGCGGGTCCTCTTTAAACACTGTAGAATAAACTGAATTTATTCTTGAAGTCAGGGAGTAAACATGGTGTTTTAGTTCTTGTGCTTCTGTATTAGTTTATTTGTAACAGAATAATTTTTAAAAAGAAATAATTAGTTTCTTATATATGGCAACTAGAAATCCAAGAGATGGCTATCACCAGGTCTTACCTGATGGATTATTGAAAGCTGCATCCTTCTAAGAGGATACATGCTTTACCTATAGCTAGTCACATAGACAGAATAGCAAAACAGTGATGGCTGTGGGGAGTCTTTTTCCACAGCTTTCTTTTTTTTATTTTTAAATTACATCAAATGTATTTATTTTATGTTCATTGGTGTTTTTTTTCTGCATGTATGTCTATGAACGGTAATTGTGTCTGGTTCCCTTGGAGGTCAGAAAAGGGTATCACATCCTATGGAAATGGAGATACAGATGTTTGTGAACCATCATACGGATGCTGGGAACTGAACCTCAATCCTCTGAAAGAAGAGTCAGTGCTCTTAACTACTGAATCATCTGTGTAGCCCTTGTCCACAACTTATAACACCACTCACAAGGTAGGTGCCTTCAGACCTGATGACAATCCAAACACCTAGGTATGCATTTGCCATGAAGGCAGAGGTGTGTGAGGTGTGCTTATAATGTATCTTGATACATTCATCCCTCACTAACCCACTCAAATTTCCCATAAGAACCCATCATATATATCCCTCTCCCAAGTTAGTATTCTCTTTATGAATTATTTATGTATTTGTTTGCTTAACAAACTGCCCATATGCAAGTGAATGTAGAATCACTTATTTAGGCATGGTTAATCTATAAGCCACACTACCAAAGAAAGGTTACCCTCTCTCCTACGGCAGCCATCAGATGCTAATATCTCCTCTGTTAGGAGAGGACCTCGGAAGCCCCTCCTTCGTTCATGTTCAATTTTTTAAACCTGTTTTGTTTGTGCAGGTAAACCCAGCTGCTGTGAGCTCATGGGTATAACAGCCATGTTAACAGTCTTCTCCCATCATCTCTCTCTTAAAATCTTCTGTCCTATTTTTAAGAGGACTTTGCATCTTACTGAAGAGACACTTGCACACCCCTGTTAGTTACTCTATCCACAATAAACATACGGTGAACTCAACTGATAAAAAGATAGTGAAAATGTACTATATGCACACAATGGACTATTACTCAGCTGTAGAGAAAAGTTAAACCATAAAACTCATCTTATAAAGGTATTGATGGTTAAAATGTCCTTTGTAATTATTGGCCAACACATAAGTCCATAATTTTAAATTTGAAAACTTGATGTACCTCTCATTTAGATAATATTTTGCTTCTGTGGAGGGACAAAGTTAATGAGGAGAATTATCACACTATACCACATCACCTCTGTACTATAACCAAGAAAGACAAATGCCTAACTTGCTCAACACTACACAATATGAAGAAAAGACTCTAGTTAGTAAATTGCAACAGTACAGTGATTTCCATAAACCAGCTCTACTGTAAATTTTGATAGCCCAAATCATTAAATTTTACTTCCTAATGACATTTTCAGAAGTTAGAATGAATGCTCAGGCTACAGATTACTCACAGAAGAGTCTAACAAGATGAAAAATATATGAATATAAATTCCGTGTTATTGCTCATGTTTTAAGATGGATTTTCCTTAGAAATTATGTTTAGAAGGCTGCTGTAAGAGAGATGATTTACTGATTCCTTGTTGTGTCTCCTGACACAGCTTTATGCGACAGTTAGATTTTAACAATAAGTAGTCTTTCTTTGTGCAAAAATGTGATTTAGTATTTTACCCATTTTTAAATGACAAAGGTGATTAGCTCAAGAATCCACTCTTTGAAATCTCTCAAACTTCCTCATAAAAATTGTGTAGAAGTCTATCATTCCGATGAAGTTGTGATGGTACTACAATAGATATTTATAAGCTGTGCTTCGTAGCTCATCTGAGACAGTCACTGAGATATGACTGAGTTCATCACATTTCCTTGCCCTAACTGTCAAAGAAATATTTCTTACTTAGAGGTTGGATGGATATTAATTCTTCACACTAAAAACTTCAAATATTTTGTAGTGGAGAGACTTGAAATATTATCATAAAATGGAAACACATCAAAGTATATTGAATACACACGCACACACACACACACACACATATATACACACACACACATACACACACACACACACACACACAAGAGAGAGAGAGAGAGAGAGAGAGAGAGAGAGAGAGAGGATTAAATGATGTCTTTACAAATTAAGAGAACTTATTATTTATGTGTTCAGGCCCATCCTAAGCTTCTTTAAATAGAGACACAAGAATCAATGTTTATTTTTTTTCTTATATATCAAGAAGCAAAAAGAATTTTGAACTTATGTTGTGGTGTTCTCCTTGGCTTTGTGTGTGTGTGTGTGTGTGTGTGTGTGTGTGTGTGTGTGTGTGTGTGTGTGTGTGTGTGCTCGCGCCTGTGTGTGTAGTTTCTGCCCTGTCAATAGGCAGAAAGCAAAGGAAGTGAAAGCTAATTTGTGATGGGTTTAAAGGCAGAAATTACTGGCAGTGTTTGTATGCCGTTGGTTAAAGCAAACTTACATGGCTACATTTAATACTGAGGAAAACTGGATTTGGTGGCAGTTTCTGTACTGGCTAGCAGTGATCCCATTGTAAACTACTTTAATAAGTAATTACTATAGAGTTGTTTCATAGCAAACGTGTGTTGAATTAAGAATATAGGGTACTTGTCATTTTGACACAGTTGAAAAAATCCACTGGATATGAGTAGTGGGGTTTCTCAGTGAATCTGCTACCGCTCTCCATGTCAGCTAGACAGGCTGTTCTGCTTGTTGCAAGAATTCTTTGTTTCTGCTTTCTATATAATATGATGGCAGGAGGGCTGTCAAACTCATCCATGAGCTCTGAGAATCTAAACACTGGTCCCCATGCTTATAGGAAAGCTGCTTTACTTAATGTACTAACTCAACAATCAACAAATAACCTTTTCTATTTTCTCAAGTAGATTATAGAATTTTATTAGAGCTAGTCTCAAACTAGGAACATCCTAGGAGAGGCAAATTAAAATTAGTGATGTTGGGGGAGTTCGGTATCAGTTGTTCTCTTTGAGTCATTTAATAACAAGTCATTCTAAGTACTTTTTGTGTAGCTACTATATGTTTACAAAGGAGGATAAAGTAAGGACTGCTACAAATATAAAATAAGAAAATCATGTACTCCCCCAAAACAGTGTGACACGACAATAGGAAGTATCTTGTTCAGAAAGCTTTTCATTAGAGATCAGGAATAAGAGAGTTCTGTCCATTCCCACCACTTTTATTTACCATATCAATATTTCATGATGCAAAGTCATTGTACAGTATTAAGTAATAGTTTTATATTTATCAACAATTGAGAGAGAGAAAGAGACAGAGAGAGAGGGAGAAAGAGAGAGAGAGAGAAATATCATTCCCACTAAACCAAAATTAAAACAATATTCAGGAATAAGCTAATGAAAGAGATGAAACATCTGTGTGCTGAAAACTATGTAAGACACTAATGAAAGAATTGGGAAGAAAGACATCGTAGCTAGAAAGATTCCCAGTGCCATGAATTAGAGGACTTAAATTTGTCAAAATATTTGTATTTCCTAAAGCAACATTAAAAAAAACCTTTCAAATCCTATTAAAAAAATACCTAATGATGTTGTTTCACTGAAATAAAAAGTACTGAATTGTACATAAAACCAAAAACTACCCTTAATGGAAGGCCAATTCTGAGAAAAAAAAAAGCTTGAAACATCAAGATGTCAAACTACATAACAAAGCTGTGGTTGCCCATGTATCCTGAGGCCAGCATAAAAATGAGTCATGTGGAGTGATAGACTAGATCCCAGAAATAAATCTACACAACTGCAGCTAATGAGTCACCAGCAAAGGTGCCTGGAGGACAGGACAGAGAAGATGTAATCTTTAAAAAACAGTGTTAGGAAAAAATGAACAATTTCACATAGAGAAAATAATGTCAGACACGTGTTTCCCAACATAAAGAGCAATCTACTAAGGCAGATCAGAGATTTATGTCATGAAACTGTGAAACTCCTGGATGAATGTGCAGGAGACAGGCTCCTGACACCATGCTGGCAAACACTGATGGACAAATGATATAATGAAAAAAAATTGATATATTGATCTTTTAAGCCAGTACTGATGGCATTTTATAATGGATTGAGATCAGCATCCAACTCAGCTCTCTGCACACACTAGTCATGCATTCTACCCTGGGCCACACACACACATCATTTCCTATATTAGATTTTAAAGGAGCTGAAGCTCTGAACCTCAAAGATCCTTGTCTTCGTTGTTTTTACCCCTCACAGTATAGGACTCCATCATAGCTCTTTTGTCCCAGCTGTTGGAGTTGTGTGGACAAATTCTTGTCTTCCAACGAACATCTTCCTTAGATGACTGCTTTTCTTGTTTGCAAATCTCACAAGCAGGGTCCTCACATCTTGCATGTCCCCTGCACATAACTTGGTTCCAATGACTCTTAATGAATGTGTACTAAAGAAATGGAATAGTTTATGGTGCACAGGGAAGATTTACTGATATTGGCACTGAAAAGAACAGCAAATATTGTAACCTGTAGTGTTGGTCCCTTTTCATACGCACAGTGTTAAAGAGAATTATCCCTCATTTCTAATATAGAAAGTTCTATCAACTGGCAGGATCTAGTCTAAAGAGAAAGCTGCTTCCCAGGACAATTGTACTGGTTAGCAGAACAAAATCTGCTCAGCCTCATTCCTTCCACTTGTTATCCTGAGATAAAGATCACAACATCAACTACTAACGCCAACACAGCAACCTAGGTAGATACTGACGCCTTTAGAAAAGAACAGTAAACAAGTTTAGGCCAGAAGTACTTGTTGATATTTGTGAGGTAAGAGATATATAACGGCATTTCACACTGACCTCAGGAGAGCTTTGGTTTCTTTATCTAGAGTAGTTAGACAGTTGCAGTGTTTCCTCAATTCTGTGCTACCACTGTCCTAATTAAAACATTTATAAGGTTGAGCAAGGGGATGCCCAACAATGTGCTTCCACTAGGGAACCATTTTCAAGCCAAGGAAACACATTTTACATCTGCCAATATAAACACTTAATGGAAGAAAATTGCTGAAATGCTGAGCGAGGTGTACAGGCATTTTTTTTTCTTCTCACCTACCCCATACAGGATCGATGTTGGCAATCCATCAACTACCCAGAAGGATTGATTTGTGTAATTGTGAAATTGAATTGTAAGGGAAATGAAGGAATGAACAGCTAAAAAAGAGGTCTCCCATAAAGTTAAAATCTAAGGTAGTAAAACAGTTTTACCACAGGCAGGTCAGTCACCTGTTCTTATTTTTCCTGTGTCCTTTTGTGTTTAAGTCTTGGCCTTTCTTCAAGTAGGGTTAGCATCTATATGTGACTATGCATGTAATGGCTCCAAAGGAAATACTCTCTTCCCTGTGTCCTGTTTCCACACAAGGACTGTTCTTGGTTGTCAGTTTTACTACATATGGAATTAACTAAAATCCAAAAATGGAGAGCATAACACTGAGGGATTTTTGCTTAATTTGAATTAGGAAGATCCACTTCTAATCCAGACCTTTGAGGATGGGAAAACACATTTCTTTTAATCTGGATCTTGAGGTGGAAAGACACACTTTAAGTCTGTGCCACACTTTCTGCTGGAAGACTATATAGAGACATGGAAGAAGCAAGTTTTGTTCTTTGCATGCTTGCTCATCCTTGCTCATCCTTTGGCATTAGAGCTGAATTCTTAAGGATTCCAGCATTTATTAAAGACCAGCTGAAACATTCAGTCTAATGGACTCAACAACTTTTGTATTCTTGGACTATCCATGCACAGCCAGCCATTGTTGGATTAGCAGAATGCAGCCTGTAAGTCATTGTAATAAATTCCCTTAACACACACACATGCGTGTGTGCTCGTGCATGTGTGGGTGTGTGTGAATCTCATATATATACATATATGTATATATGTATATATATATTCTATAAGTTGTTACTTATAGAGAAGATTAACTAATGCATATTTTAATACCAGAAATTGTTCTAAAGCAGCAGAAATGTAAAGAAGACTCTTTTAAGTATCTGGAATAGGCTTTCCTACTCACCAACATCTACAAGTACTGAAGCATCTCCTGGAAGCTCAGAGCACTAAACGCCTGTGGCATGAACTATTATAGAAACTCAATGAGATGAATGTGTTTGATTATTCTGATTCAGCCACTATGAGGGGCAATGGATTTCATGACTTAATATAAAACTTTGATAGTCTGTAGAAAAATACGGAAAATGATACTGTTAAACTGTTCTTCACATCTCTGAATAAATTTACAAAGGATAAAAATGAGCTATGTGGTAAATTTAACCAACTTCTATCATTCCAGAATAGTGTACAACAGTGACTTAGTGATAACATTGAGACTGCAGAAGCCATAAACAGTCTAAAGATTTCTAACTATGCCCTGGAAGAGAATCTTCTCTCCAATAACCACAAAGCTCAAGTTACAGAAAATCAAACCAAAACCCTCATTATAAGTCGGCTGAACTATATTAAAAACTCAAGTCCCAGCTCAGGAGGGTGTTGGTGGTTAAAGTAAGGGCATTAAGTGATAAAGAATTTCATCCTGCAGTGTGGGATGGGGATGCATGGGAGAACCTTATTGGAGCTGAGAACTTTGGACCCTCAGATTCTCGAGGGCTTATCTCAACTGAGGAAGGAGCCACTCCACCTTCAGCTGAGAATGTACTCCCAATCTCACCACCATGAAATTCTTCCTTTGTCACATAAGTCTGAGGAAATTTATCCTGTATTATCTACTAAACCAGCAGTGACTTTTTCTGAAGGAAATGCCAGGCAAGACAATTCTGATATCTCTCAGGGCCCACCAGGAATTTCCTCCAGGTTTGTAACCAGACTCCAGACTAAGCAGGTTCCTAAAGGTGACATAGAATTCATTCAAGCAGAAATCTGAGAAATATTTGTGGGATGAAGGTGGAAGAAACATAAAACTAGATCAGGCTGAGTTGATTGATATGAGTCATTTGTGTAGAAATTCTAGGTTTAATATGAAAATTCACATAGTTGAAAAAGGTGTCAAATATTTGTTTAAATAGTTGGCCGAAGTATTTGTCAAAAGATGGCCTACTGAAAAGGAGCTTGAGATGTCTGATAGACCTTGGTTTAGTGTTAAATAAAATTTAGAACTCAGGGAAATAGCAATGCTAAAGTAAATACACTGTGTAAAACCCAATCCCACACAATGGAAAGGCCCAGAAACACACCCTTCACTAATCATATAAGATGGAAAATGGTGAGTAGGGGCACCAGCACATTTGAAGAGTTTTGGTGTCACCCTTATTCTTATGCCAGACCTTAAGGTAGGAGATGCTTCTGCTCAGCTGATTGAATTAAATGCAATGAGTGTAATTGAACCTAAGGAAGTAGGGGCCAGGTGGCATCACTGAATTACCAAAGGCCAGGTGATTGTAGTTATTGTAATAGGCAGCTCAGACAAAGCAATGTCCATAATGGCCTGACCTATTATGGTCTACACAGGCTAACCGTGAAGCAACTTCCAAAACCCCTTGAATGAAGAGACAGCCAGGTTGTCCTGAGTAAGTATCTTAAAAAATACCTAAAAGTTTTCTTGTTAGATTTCTCCAGTCCTTCCCCAAGGGGACCTAATTTTTGTTTGTTTTGTTTTAACAAGGGTAACTGTACACTGGTGGGAAGGAAACAATCAGATGTTCTGGGATCTATTGGATACTGGTTCTGAATTGATGCTGATTCCAGGAGAGGCCCTTCAATTAAAGTAGGGGTTTATGATGGAAAGGTTACTTCATGGGCTTTTGGCTGAACTCCAATTCACAGTAAGTCTAGAGGGTTCCAAAACTCATTCTGTGGTTATTTTCCTAGTTCCAGAATATGTATTGGGCATAGATATGCTTAGAGGTTGACAGACTTCTAAAATTGGTTTCCTAAACTGTGGAGTGAGAGCCATTATGTTTGGAAAGGTTGAATAGAAGTCTTAGAGTTGCCTCTATCAAAGAAAATAGTGAATCAAAAACAGTATCATATCCCTGTAGGAGTTGAATTAATTAGTGCCACTACAAGACTTGAAAGGTGGTGATTCTTAAAACATCCCCCTTTAACTCCATTATCTGCCCATTGCAGAAGATGGATAGATCATGGAAATGATTATTGACTATCAAAAACTCAATCAGATCCCAACTTTGATTGTAGTTATTGTATCAGATGGGGTATCCTCACGAGCAGATTAACAGAAATTATGCTACATGGTGTGCAGTTATTTATCTAGCTAATGCCTTTTTCTAAGGACTTGCACATAAGGACCACCAGAAGCATTTATCATTTAGTTGGCAAGACCAACAATATACCTTTACAGCTTTACTTCAAGGATATATTAGGTTTCCAGCCCTGTGTCATAACTTAGAAGTGATCTGGATCATCTGTCTCTTCCATGAAATACCACATTAGCACACTATACTGATGACTTTTTGCTGACTGGACCAAGTAGGCAGGGGGAAACAACTACATTGTACTTATTGTAACACATATGCATGTCAGAGCATGGGAAATAAATTCAACCAAAATTTGAAGACCTTTTATTTCAGTGAAAATCATAGGAATCCAGTCATGTGAAACATGCATAAATATTCCTTCTAAAGTGAAGGGTAGGTTATTACACCAGGCCTCTCCTATAACAAAGAAAGAAACACATATTTAGGTTCAATGTTTCTTTCTTGGTGGTGGGAAGGAAATAGTTACTGTGACAATAAGGTGACAGCAGCAGGAAGGGCTGTGTCAGGGATTCCCAGAAGGCAGTATATGCTTTGCATCAGTAGCTAATATATGGTAGTTTTTCCCATAGTCAGGATCCACTGGTCCAGGAACCAAGGGGTGGTAAAGAGAATATTTTCATTCACTGTCACCCCTAATGACCCATTAGGAAATAATTTGCTTCCTGTTCCTGCAAATTTAAGTTCTGCTAGACTAAATTTTTGTTCTGGAAGTTGGTGTGGGGGGTGGCACTCCTGCCAGGAACCACAATAAACATTATATTGAATTAGAAGCTCAGACTATCCCCTGGCCACTTTGGGCTTCCAAAAGGCTAAAAAAAAAGGAATAACAGTACTAGTGGGGGTATGATTGATACAGATCACCATGGGGTAATTGGTTTGCCTGTCCACAATGGAGGCAAGAAAGATTACTTCTAAATTGCAGGAGATCCTTTAGGGCATCTCTTGGTGCTACCATGTGCTGTGATTAAAGTCAGTGGGAAACTACAGCAGTCTAATCCAATCAGAATGACAAAAGACACAGACCTATCAGGAATGAAGGCTGGAGGTATGGGTCATTCCTCCAGAGAGTAAACCAAGACCTGCAGAAATTCTTGCAAAGGCTAGGGGAAATACAGACTGGGCAGTAGGGGAAGCTAGTTATAAAAACCAGCCAAAGCCATGTGACCAGTTACAGAAATGAGAATTATAAGTGACTTGAGTGCTTCTGTGGTATTTTCTTAAGAATGTAGAGGTATTTGTATTTTCTATCCTGAATTTCTTTATCATGTGAAGTATGATCAATTAAGAGATACCAGTAGTTATCATAAATAAGTTACTAAGTGAATGTCCCTCAGGGGAAATGTCACCTACTCTAAATTTATCATGTGTTTGTGCCTGTACAAAGGACAGTTGTATCATGCTAGGTGTAATTATGACCTGGTCAAATATATGATGCATTTGTGATTGTATGTGGGATAGTTATATTTCATTTACACATTATTACTGGGTTATTGTTTTCATTTAGAAATTAATCATGACATAAGAAGATACAATTGTGTGTCATGTTCACAAGGGGTGAATTTGTGATGGCTATTCTTGGTTGTCAACATGACTATATCTGGAATCAACTAAAATCAACTAATGAAGGATTTTTGTTTAGTCTGAAGTAAAAATATCCACTTCTAATCTACAATTCTAGGTGGAAAATCACAGGCCTTTAATCTAGATCTTGAGTCAGGAAGACACACCTTTAATCTGGGCCACATCTTTTGCTGATAGTATATATAGGACATGTGTAAGGTGAGTTTTCTGGCATGGCAGGCCCCCTTCTCCTCTTCAGTCCCAAATGAACATGCAGACACTATATTATGAATCTGTTGGCCAGTGACTAGCATTTCATATTGGCTAGCTCTGTCTTATATATGAACTCATTTCTAGCAATCTAAGTATTTCTATGTGGTTTTGGCTTACGGGGAATGCCAGACCTGCAACTCCTTTGCCTTCTACATCTCTGCAGAGAAGAGTGCAATTTCCTGTTGTCCCTGCTTATATTCTGATTCTATCCAGATATGTTACTTCCTGCTGGTCTGTACAGACCTCCAGACCTCTATGGTTAGCTAATAGCAGGTTTGTACCAAGCTAAGTCACTGCCTGGGATCACATAATGACTCTTTCTGCCTACACTTCCTAGAATCCCTCCTTGTCTCCTAGTCCTGCCTGGCCAATCAGTGTTTTATTCATCAACCAACAAGACACAGAAGGACATCCCTCATCACATGGAAGAAGCAAACGTTTGCTCTTTGATTGTTTATTCTCACCTTGCTAGAAAGTCCATATTTTCACTGGCATTAAGCCTACTTCTTTAAGACCCTAGAATCCACTGAAGAGTGGCTGAGATGTACAGTCTCAGGGACTGAACAACTCCTGGAATCCTGAACTTTCCATTCATAGACAGTCATTGTTGGATTATCAAACCACAGCCTCTAACTCATTCTAATAAATCTCCTTCATCTCTCTCTCTCTCTCTCTCTCTCTCTCTCTCTCTCTCTCTCTCTCTCTCTCTCTCTCTGCACTCTCTCTCTGTCTCTCTCTCTCTCTGCACTCTCTCTCTCTGTCTCTCTCTCTCTCTGTGTCTCTGTGTGTGTGTTCATCTATAACTGTGCCTGATCCAGATTTATAATGTTTCAGTGTTATATCAATTTAGAAGACTCTTTCCTTAAAATGGTCCCTTGGCTCTTAGATGCAGAACTGATAGTTAGTCCACATGATTCCTAGCAGAAAACAAGTTAACAGTGATGTTGTACTTCTCGAGCATGGTCAGGGTCCTTTCACACTTACTTCAGATGCCTTCTTCAATGGAGAGGCCATTATTTAGAATTTCTGTGCCCCTCAGTCTATGCATTCTCTTTTTTAAGGAGAGAACAATTCTACATGTCAGACTTGAACAAAAAAGCAAACCTCAGCTAGGGACAGCTCTTTCTATGCTCCTGTTTGTGTTACACTCAGAGCTCAGTTTCTCTATGACTGTACTGGAAGTGAGTAAGCAACAAACTGATATGGACTAACTTATTTTTAAGAAACTGTTGAAGTGGAGGACGTTAACACCTACCTAATTTAACCTGGAAAATCTGTAAAGCATTTGGTGTGATTACAATGACTTTATCCTATAAGCTAATAGATTTTTAAGCCTTGATATATGATTTTAGATGTAATTTATAAATTAATTCCATTTTGTCTGTCTAGCCACTTGTATTAGATACTGCCACAACAAATGTTTCTGAATGAGATCCCTGCCCATGATTGATGTCTACTTATAAAGCACACACTATATGGCATCTTATTGGCAGGAAACTTCCATCACAGTTAATATGTACCATTCCCTGAAGATATTTGTATACATTTGTCACATAAATCTACTTTTATAGAGGGGCACAGATTCACAGAAGTCAGGTACTGGAGTACACACAAATTTTACATGACAATGAGTTAACATAAATAGATATATTACTGTTAAATATTTCCTTCCATAAAATCACAGCTTAATGAAAAAGCAAAATAATACTTCCTGAAAACATTAGTCAGCAAATACAGCAGCAGTATAAACCTACCACATGGTTCTGTCATGTAAATAGCAGTATAAACCTACCACATGGTTCTGCTATGTAAACAACAGCAGTATAAACCTACCATATGCTTCTGCCCTTTAAGCAACAGAAGTATAAACCTAAGATACACAAAAGGGTGACTTAGTTTTTGTGTGTGCACAACCAACCATGGGATGTACTAATGTCAAGTCTAAGGTACAAACTCCTGACCTGTCTTCCTTCTTCCTCCTAAGTGCCAAGCCCTTGTATATCTTTCTCCTTTCCCAGCAGAATGATGTCTTATCCTTCCATCTCAGGTAACACACAGCTCTCTAACTTATAGCTGACTTTTTCTTTTGGGCCACCAACCAGCTCCCAAATCATGACATGAACACTAATTATTACTTATGAATGTTCTACCTTCGCTTTGGCTTTTCCTGGCTTGCTTATATAACTAAATCTATTTGTCTTCATCATTTTTGCTTCACAGATATTTATCTTTCTGCATGTTCTACTTCATGTCTGCTGGCTGGTGGCTGCCTCGCTGGCTCCAGGCATCTCTTTCTCTCTCTCTTTCTCACATGTTCTCTCTTTTCTTCTCTTTCCTTCACAAGCCTAGATTTCCCTCCCTATTTATTCTCCCTGCCCACCAGCCCTGGCTATCTCCCGTGTTTAGCTATTGGCTGTTCAGATATTTCTTAGACCATTCAGGTGCCTTAGGCAGGTAAGGTGAAACAAATACAACACATCCTTACATAATTAAACATATGTATCAGAAAAAAAATGTAATATACCTTTACATGGTTAAAGTAATATTCCACAGCATAAAAAAATGCAACACATCTTTACATAGTTAAATCTTTACACAACACTCTCAGTTCTCAATGCTCATTTTTTTTGGACTGTGTGAATTTATATACACAAGAAAACTGAAAGATTGCAACACGGGAGGTACTCTTAGGACCTCTGGTTTCTGGGAAGCAGATGACTTATGTTTCTTGTTAAGTCCATTTGTCAGCACAAGACAGAAATAGTGACTGGCGCTATGTTCAACATACCCACAGTTCCAAAACTGTGCCAGAGAGATACATGCTGGGTCCACAAGCATGCATGATATCAGGAAAGAATACAGGTTAGTCTGAACAATAGATTCTAGGCCACCCACAGCTTATAGTTCTTACTGAATCACAGTTGCTGATCTGGTATGAAACCTTACTTAACTATTAATGTTTTGCATTATATTCTCAGGAACTGTGGTCAAAACACAAAATTGATTCATTACTTGAAACAAAATATGATTTTCTAGAGCTACAAAAGGCTAAGAACTTCTTCCTCTGTCTTTCTATCACAACCCTTTTTAATGCCAATAATCCCACTCAAAATTAAAAATACACAAAAATATTAAGTGAATTTACAAAACTAAACCCAGTTTTTGCTATTAGATCAAAATTTCTTTTTTTCATATTTACCATTGCATTAGATAAAAGCTTATATGGGATGCTAACACAATGTAGTATAACTCACATTTTAAAAATTCTCTAGAATTAGAGAGAAGGTGTTTACGTGTAAGTAAATAATTCTGGATTTCGTAGCAGAAAACATAAGCTCTAATAACTTAAAGCAATGTATCCAAAGCTTTTCCCTCCCCCAACTTCATATGTGTAGTTGGATTCTACATCAAATTCTCAACATAGCTCTTTGAAAAGAGTAGCTGAATTGCTAGATAATGTATCCTGGCTTAACAATGAGCCTAGCTTATATTTTCTGCTCACAACATTTAATAATTAAATTTTCTTTTATAGATCCAAATCTTCAAAATATTTTTATCCTGACTTATAAATAATGAACTTTAGCTACTCTTCTTCTAATGAGTAAAACACTTTAAACTTCTGGGCATGTTTTTACAAAGTCATCTAACAGGATGTATAACATCCTCTAATTTCAGATAGCCACATAGCATCAAGAGACAATGGATAAATGCAACGAAAAGAAAATACTTAACCTGCCTTAAGGTAGATAAAGCTGGTAGGGTTTTCATTTAATGAAATTTTCTAAATTGAGTAAAACAAGAAGCAGGAAGCTTTGGAAGGGCTTATGTTTAAGCTGTGAATTAACTGTCAGTGGGAAATCTCCTGATGGTTAAGGTTTAGAGCAAACTTATCTCCCAGTGTCCAAGTTCACTAAATAGGCAAAAAGCTACTTCTGTACTAATAAGAATAAGAATATCTGTTTACTCATATAGATGCGGTAAAGACTGACACAAATAACATGTTGACTTGGCTTTCCTAAAGTGAATTCAGGCAATGTGAAATTTGCAGACATTAGACTTAGGATACAATTTCAGCTCCAGCTTCAGACTTTTTTACTAGCCTCTATGATCACACAAAATCAATTTCTCTTTCTTCCTTTTTTCATGTATTATTTTTGTTTCTTTTTGACAGATCTAATGTGTTCTTCTGTCTTTATTTCTTCAAATGTATCAATTGCTAGCCAAATAGTATGTAACCCATCAAACTCCACAGAACAAAATGGACAGTAATGTGGTCAGATACCACACTATGTAATTCTAAGCAGTAATGTTCTATCAGAATTCCAAAGACAAAGAATAGTTTGGGATAAAATATGTTTTTAAATGTGGAACTTAGGCTGAATTAAACAAAGTGGGTACAAAATGAACAGGTAAGAGGATTAATTCAATTAGGCACTGTAACTTGACATAAAACAAAAGGATTCAAAAGCATGTCATGCCCTACTAGGCAGCATGAACACTGTCTTTACAACCTGTTGACTTTTCTTAGAGGAGACTCATGTAGTTTGTCTATTATTAATAGTAGACTTAACTACTTATAAGGTTGAAACATTAAAGATGACCATGTTTGCATACACCTGTAATCCTAGCACTGGGTAAAATGAAGTAGAAAGATTGCAAGTTTGGGTCCTATTTGGGCTATAGAGCAATATCCTGTTGAAGAAGAGGGAAAAGAAGAAAAGGAGGAAAAGGAAGGGGAAGGAGCAGGAACTCAGCAACATTTGCTGTATATGCTGTGAACCTCTGCTGCTTTGTGAAGTACTATGTCTCCAGATGTGCTGCTGCGGTCACACCGAGTGCTGTGTCTGTTTGGGTATGGGTGAAGGATGCTTGGGTGGCTGCTGAGGGCACAGGAGGATGCTGAATTCCAGCTCAGGTTTGCTCATATGACAGGACTAATTTACACAGCTCTCTCTAGGACCCAGAGGGTTCTGAGCACAGAAACATCTCTACCTTATTGTCTTTCACTCCACGAAATGGACTCCTTTCTTTTGGTTTTATCAAAATCAGAAATAAACCTAATTTTCATTATATATTACCGGCATTATCATAACAATAAGCCTTAACTCACATGTCCTTTTCTTCTTTACAAATTGAACATAGCTAATCGAAAAAGGGTGAGTTCATTATATGCTACTCTTGCGCTGACTTCAAACCCAATGCATATTAACTTTTTCCACCTTTCACTCCCCTTTCCTTCTATTCCTTTCTCCCTTTGCTGAAGAAAATTCATAAAGTTGTTCTTCCACCTTATATACTTAGTTAAGAACAAAAAACAGAAAGGAGAAGATGCTGCCTCTATTCTTTGAAAAGAACTTTTGCTGTATGATTGGAATTTTTCTCTGAAGATCTTTCCAGTGTGAGAAAATTTTAATAAAGGTCACTGTCACATTTAAATCCCACATCCCCACAGGTGGGCTGAATGATGACATTTAAGTGCCCCACCTGGACCTAGTGTGTCCATGTGCTTTACTCACATTTTTTTTTAATGAACTGATGTATGAAGACCATATAATGAAACAGATACACCGTGACAGAAGTCTCTTAATTTAATCAACAAGAGAAATTAAAAATCTTAAATCACCCTACTTGCTGGCTAGGGCAACAGACTTAGTTTTACCCAGTAGGGGACACTCTTATGCAGACAAACTGGAAAGCTTGGCTCTAATACCCCACCCCAGTCCATTGCAACCCATCATCTTTAATAAGAAGATATATGCTCAACTCAAATGGAATCCTAGAGTCTTCTGGGGAGTTGTGTTTTATTTATTTGTTCATCCAAAATGAATGGGTATTTTAATATTTATGTCTTCCAATCTATATTTCCTTGATCTTTGTTTAAGATTGTGTAAATGCAAATCTGGAAATGTAAATAATTCTCTCAAGGGACTTTCTGTTTTGATGTGGAACTTCATAATCTTTACTCTCTCTCTTCCTTGTTCATCTCAAAACTAAATCTATGTCTTTCTGTCTCTGTCTCTCTCTCTCTGTCTCTGTCTTTCTCTCTCTCTCACACACACACATAGTACATTTATCTGTGTACTGTGTTGTATTGTATGTACACATGTTCATACATTGTACATGATATATATGTGTGTGTGTGTGTGTGTGTGTGTGAGTGTGAGTGTGTGTGTGTGTGTGTGTGTATGTATGTATGTATGTGCACATATACCTAATAACCCGAGTTCTGTGAGTTTCACCATTCACTGATCAGAACCATCTTAAGTACTGTTAAAAGTTTTTCAGGGAGGTAACTTTTGACTGTGTGTTGATTTATATGAATGTTTAAATGTTAAGACTTGAAAGAAATGCTTGCTGCTCTATGGAGGAACAACAATGCTACAATGTGTAAGGATGGTCAGACAAAAATGTGTGGGGTTAGTCTTAGTGAAACTTGGAAAGCCATGATTGCTGATACCCTTGGGAGGCCTGGCCCTTTATAAACAGAAACGGAGTATGAATAGATTGTGAGGAGGGCAGAGGAGGTGAAAAGAGGAAATGGGGTAAGAGGAGGGTGGGGAAACTGTGGCCTGGATGTAAAATGAATGAATGAATGAATGAATGAATGAATGGAGATGCATATAAAGAGAGTGAAATCGAAATCAACACAAGCAGAACACAAAGGAGATAATAAGAAAAGGGAAACCATGAGAGAATGAAGGAGCCTAGAAGACCTCAGCTTTTATAATAGATTGCCTTCTAAGTCAGCCCATTAGCCCCTCTACACACAAACACATGCATGATACATTACTAATCCCTAAGTTTGTGTTGTATTTAGGGGACAGATGATTCTAATCATTTGCCCATTACAGAGGTGAAGGCTGGGAACATTTGATCTATGCTTTAAACAAAGCTACACACATTTTGAAATCCCCATTTCTTCAACATGACTAACTCTATTGTACAGTCCATGACACGCAGGCCATCTCTTTCCCCCCAAAAGTCCATGTTCCATGACTCTTCATGTCTCTCCAGCCTCAGTCCTCATTTCTACTTCCTAAATAAACATATTTTCCATACTGTAGGTTATACACCACCCCCACACACACCACACTCATGCATGAATACACATACACATTTATGTTAATGTTCCTTATAATTTGCCCTTTTCAGATGACATTTTGCACTGGGAATACTGCTATGATTTTGTTATCCAAATATTATGACTACCTGACATGAATTGTACATGAGCTTGTCCAGGAACTCTTTGGATCATCTGTGTCACATTGATACAATGAAGTATCACAGACGTTGGAAATTGACCACATGTATTTGCTTTCTCAGAGTTCCAAATAAAGGTATGGCATACTTGGTTTTTTAAAGAATGCTCACCTTGAACATGATGAGCCAGACAATGAGGCTTCCTTACTTCTGTATTCAGTTATGTTTTTCTAAGAAGCATACTAGCTAGACTAATTTAGTAAACACATTGATGACCTCAGTTTTGCATACAATATAGTTAAATCATTTGTCATCAAATCCAACACATTTCTGAAGTACTGCTGTTAAGATTTCAAAATACAAATTTGTGGTGGTGATGTATAGCCAAAACTATAACAGAAAACATCCATTTACCAAACCAAAGGAACTTCAACCTCCCCTCCAACTTCTATCCCAAAGTGATTTTGTCTATGATCTTATGGTACATTCTAAATTTTCTAATAATACTCTAGATACTTATATTAAAATTAGTTTATGCACAGTATTCACAAATATATCTGTAGGCAAAAATGAAAATATTACTGTATTTCATTATGCTCTTCCATTTCAGGTATTTTGAAATGTAAAAACACAGTACCGAAAAATTAGAACTGTTATTGAGACATCTGGTTTTATGGATGTTAAAATGTGGGAAAGGTTCAACTTAAAAGGAAATATAATCCTATTTTTTTCTAACCTCAATATCTAGATGAATAACAATCTATGTTAGGGATTTAGGAAATTCTTTTGAAGCCAAAGATTTTTGTAACAATTTTGCAGAGTGAAATTTGGAATTATACCAGTTTCAAGCAGAGTGAATCATGTTTCACAAAATTATAAAGTACAGATACTTGGAGAGAGCCCAAAGTTCATAACCCAAGTTACGGTTAGATGAATTTTGTAAAATTTCGCTGTGTATTTTAGAGGTAATAGATTCAATATAGACATAGAATACTGTCAATGTGGTGGTAATTTCACAACCATAGGAATATCAGTTGATCATCAGCTTGACAGGATCTAGAAACAGCTAGGCGACAAGTCCCTGGGCATGTGTGTGAGGGATTACATAGAGTAGATTAATTATGTTGGGAAGATCCATGCTAAATGCAAGTGGCTCCTTGACTGAATATAAAAGAAAGTAGGCTGGGCAGCAGCATTTGTCGCCCAGCTTCATGACTGTAGATATCATGTGACTAGCTATATCATATTTCTGCTTCCATGATCAGCTGTACCTTAGACCCTGAGCCAAAGTTAGTCCTCCCTTATTAAAATTACTTTTGTTAGGCATTTGATCAAATCCATGAGTGCTTAATGTAATCTGCATGTGCCAACAGGTTTTCAGCTCCCTGAAATGAACACTTTATATCCTAGTTTCCAATTCCACTGGACAGAAGTAAAGTGCTGCATGTCTCCATGGCTATAATGTCAATTTTCATCATTACTAATGTAACATTTGTATTACACTTTGGATTTTAATCATCCCTTAACTGGAGTGTAGCTTGAGGGTTGCAGGAGGAAAGAAAGCGTGAATGATGTCTTTAGTCACTGCTATAGAGTTGGTTGCTCAGACGATAAGGACTTGCAGTGAAAGCAACACTTGAGTTAGACTTTAAAGGCTCTGTGTGCTATGTGTGCATATGCCCATGTGCCTGTGCACGCATGTGTGTGTGTACTATAGGATAGTGCAAACAATTTTTCTTTTCATAAGGACAAAAGTGTAGGCATATAAATTGTTCAGAGTATTTTGCAACTTGATAAGTGAGTTCCACCTTAAGGCTTTTCAAGTTTAGACTATTACTTTCATATAATATTGTGAATTTCATCTCTGCTTTAGTATAAAGACTGAAACTTTTAAGTCACCATTACTAATTCATTTGTTTTTTGTAGAAAGTGCTAGAAATAATTGTAGAAGATGTGGCAGTATTTGTTATATGTAACTAAGACAGGAATATAATGATTCTTGAAACACACCTTTTATAAATCAATTGTCCACCTGCTATTGTTTTTCTTGCCTAATGAAATCCAATTATTGGTTAAGACCAACCCCTAGTCTTTGACAATTGTGCAAGTGGTTTGTGGCCAACTTGTAGAGGCACAGGCAACAGGGTCACCAGTCTGAGACCTGGTCCTTGGGAAAGAACTTTTAGAGAGGAGGATTTTAGCTAAGGTCCAGAATTTCACAATCTAGTGCATCGTTAGTAGGGAGGGCTTAGAGGCACAGCTGCCTCTGTTTTATATCAATTTTTCAACTTTACACATAATATTATTATTTCTGGCAAGTCACTCCATCAAAGGAAGTTTGTTGGCTCACAATGAGGATTTAGAGGCTGAGGCAGGAGCCTTTGTGTTTTGATGACATTACCGACAGTTTGATGTATTCCATGATCAAGAGTTCAGAGCATGACTTCTAAATGCCTGTGTGACACTTCAGTATTGTGATCTTCTCCTGTGAAGCAGTGGTTGTGCCACACCTCAGAATCCTACTGTTGTGGTCAATGACAGGGATTTCTGGTGACATACTCATGTTAAAACACCCACTTACTTGATTAGATGACTGTTTTCAATGCTGCTTCTTTACTCTCTATTGCTGAGAAACACATTATAATTAGTGTGCTCCTTTATTAATAGGAAAGAGATAATATCAAGCAAAACTCAGAACCTAAAGCAAAACTATCAATAAAAACTAGGTCCTATTAGTATTATACCTATTTGTTGAATGAATGATTTGGTAAATATATAGCTCAATAGAAAGTTACTGGCCACACTGTGGGCACATAAAACACTGCTGGGATTTTGCTCACCTACTGTTATTACTGAGAAAGTAAAAAACGCAGAGGCATCAACGTAAGTTCTTTATCATTGGTGGATGTTATTTGGTGTGTGTGTGTGTGTGTGTGTGTGTGTGTGTGTGTGTGTGTGTGTGTGTTTTGCGATCCAGAATTCACAATGTTTTGAGGCAGTCTCCTACTTTCCTACTTGCCTGAAGCTCACCAAGTGGATTTAGGCTAGCTGACCAACAGGCCCTGAGGTCTGCCTGTCTCTGTCTCTCTAGAGCTGTATAAGAATGCACCATCATGCCTGACGTTTCATGCAGGTTCTGGGTTCAAAGATAGGTCCCTGGACTTGTACAGATGACATTTCACATTCAGGCAGGCCATCTCCTCAGCTGAGAATATAAACATGATGGGATCGTAATTAGGGAGTGAATATAGGGACACAGAAGTACAGGATTTTCTGATTTCTGACTCAGGCAATCAAGTAAAATAGACACTTGCTTGTGAAGTATACCCCTGGGACTCAGTTTCCTCAGCCTCTGCCTTGTCTTCTGGAGAAGAAGGAATCCTCTTCTGTAAGCACACAACATATCTAGCAGGACACAATGGCTGTAGCTCATTCATTATTAGATGGCATTAGCACTTACTGAAGAGCTACCAGAAGGCAGATGTAGTGGTGATTACTTCCTACAGGTCTGTGTACATGAGAACAGTTTAGGAGCCTGGCCACCTAGGCCTTGCATCTTGAATGGCAAAGCATGCACAAACTGATTCAAAACAGCATTTAGCCACCTGAACTGCACTTTCCTCCGGGTGCTGAGCCCCAGATGCCCTGCAGAGCTTCAGTTACTCTCCTCATATAATCATGAGGAAGTTTAAGCCAGGCATGTAGTCTTTCATCTGTGGTTTCCATCAAGTTGCAAGGGTTCTGTCTCTCCACTGCAAGGGAGACTCTGGGGAGCACGGGAGTGAGTGGGGAGCCGAGGGTATCTTACTTTGAATTTCCCTGTTACCCTGATTTCACACGTTAGACCCTGTTAATATTAACATTTTCTATTGAAGATGTGGGTGGCTGAAACCTAGAACGTAGTCCTGAGATAGTAAGATGAATTGGAGAGTAAACTGTTAACAGCATAATTCTAATAACTTCAACTTGTTTTCAATAATCTCAGGTAAAAGAGATAGGAGAGAGACAATTCCTAAAGTTGTTCTCTAACCTTGGCACATGCATTCATTCCCCACCCCCCCCCACACACACCCTGAATAAGTACTAAGTACTTTATTTCAAATAATGCACTCCACTTTAGTGAAAAGCTTCTTTTGACTCCAGAGACATAACAACTAAATACTCTTTAGTCTGCATTCTCCATTTAGGCTTCTATTTATATATTTATTTATTTTGTTCTCTGGGAATTGGTTCCTATTATGCCACCATTGCTGGTCTGGATCTTGCTATGCAGACCAGGCTTTGAACTTGCAATGCTTCTCCTGCCTCTGCACATGCCACCACTTCCAGCTGTCCTCTACTGATGAGTTTGTTCTGGCTTCTGATTGTTGTTGTTCTTGTTATTATTATTATTATTATTATTATTATTATTATTATTATTATTATTTGGGGGGGCAGGGTTTCATTCTGTAACCCTGTCTAGCCTGGAATGTTCTATGTGGACCAGGATTTCTCTGGATTTCTCTGCTTGTGTGTGTGTGTGTGTGTGTGTGTGTGTGTGTGTGTGTGTGTGTGTGTGTGTGTGTTTAATCATGTTTCTTTAAGTCCTCTTCTGATTGATGTATACCTTGATTGGTGCCATTCCAATACATTAAGTTCATCTTTCAATTTGTTTTCACTAAACACTTACTTTATAAATGAGCCATCCACTCTGATCTCAGCAAGTGATGGCCAGCACTTATTCTCTTTTAAGGCAAACTGTGTACTTACCCTCCCTGAGGTCATGGTTTTCAGAATGCTCAAACCACCAACCAGCTCTGACCTCTTAAGGTCCGTATCACTGTGAAGCTGACACAGAGGAGGAGAGAAAGTATCCTTGGCAACAAGGGGAGGATTGACTTCTTTTTTAAAAAATTGCCTGCTTCCTGCAAGGTAAACTTTGGCACACTTGGCTGCAGGTAGGCTTTGACAAGCTTGGCTGCTTCAAGTACACTTATACATTGTAATTAGTAATGCTGGTCGTAAAATGTGCTTGGTTTTGTTGATTGAATGACTGTTTTGATTATAACTCATTTGATTAACCTGAGTTTACTAGAGCTGTGGTACTTGAGCTTGACTCTAAGCCTGAAGTGAACCTCGTGCCTAAATAACATATAAAATACACTGTCCACATGATCTTTATATAATATATTGGCTAGTAAAATAACATCTAAGTGAAACCATATTTAGTCTTGACAGGGGGAAGTGTGTGTACAATCGCCAATCTCGGAAGCCATTCCTTCTCAAATATCTTTCCTCCCAAATTCCTATTTTGAAAATGAAATAGGTAAGAGGTTCTATTCTTAGGGACCAGCAGGAAGGTGTGCTAAAATAGCAGGGCATTGACTTGCTGATGTTTCCTTTACATAGCTGCTATCTTGGTTTCTGTGAAGGCATATTGATTCCTAACATTCTACTTAATGTATTTGAATCCCGTTAAATTATTACTACAACTGGAAGGTGCTAAAGAAATGGCTCTGCAGTAAGACAATTTGTTCTTGCAGAGGACCCTGGGTCGTTCCAGCACTCACATGGGGGCTAAGAACTAACTAGAGATCTTGCACTGTCTGCTGGCCTCCACACACATGATACATAGATATGCATATACACATGAAAGAAAAGATAAAACAAATCTTAAAATAAAAATCTGCTTAAGCAAGCTATGAATGCCAAATCACCATCTGTCCAGCTTAACAATAAATAGTTTCAGTTCTTTATCAATCACAAGACATTCTAAAATTATTTTTACTCATTAACATCCTGTTTTCTTATAGCATCAGTCTTCTCATATGTTTAACAATGTATCATTGCTTACCTCTTTCAATGACGTTCCTAATAACATAGTTATAGCTCTTGCCTTGAAAGATGGAATTCACAGAGTTTAGTTTAAAAGTACATTTTTTAAAAATAAAAAATTGACCCTGAAAATTGCTTGGGGTGGGATGGCATCCTGGTAATACAGAACACTCATACTTCCCTGCACCTTCTTATATGAAAACATCTTGGTCTATGCTAGGCATTCCCTGTATGGACTTCCAAACTGTGCCTATAAAGCTGAGACATTAACATCTCTTTTGGTTTTTCTTTAAAACATTACTTGTTAGAAAGCAGAGATGATTATTTTTAAATGAAATGTTTAACATAAAATGCATAGAGAGAGCATCTGGCAAGTGATCACTCTGCCACCTGCTAGTTCAATCTATTGTCTCCCTATGAGTTATCAATCTGTCTTTGCTTCTAGCACTGAGGCCAACTTTCTACTAACAACACTAAGTAGATCTAATACTCACCATCAAAAGGAAAGGGCTTTTATGCAGCAGAACGTGGGGTCCAGGCCTGTACTCCCAGAACTAGAGAAGGCTGAAGAAAGAAGCATGAGGCCTGTCTGAACAATACAAACTGAAAAAATAGCCCCCAGTATTGTAATGCTTGACTAGCATGCATAAACCTCTATGTTCTGCATCCAGTACTGGAGAAAAAATAAATGTGTGTGTGTGTGTGTATACAAACATATATAATACTATAATTATATATTCTATAGTATATATATATGTAATTATATGTATCATTATATTATTTATATTATATGCATATAATTATATATAATGTTTTGTTATTATCTGTTATTCTCACATGCCATCAAAAATTTTACAGACTCACATTAGACTTCTCCCTAAAACTTTCAGAGTATTCTCCCTACTAATGCCTCAGGACTGTTGAGAAGAAAAATCCTGTTCATTTATCTTAGCATATATATATATGTGGGGTAACAGGGCCCCTGAGACAAAAGGAAAGGCTTGTAGTATTGGCACCTTCCTGTCCAAGAGGAAATGATACTGAAGGGCTGGAATGTGTCTCCACCTTAGACAAGGAGCTATCCCACCATAAGTAATAACCTACGCCAGAGTCCAGGAAGTTCCCCAGCCAAGCTTAGCCAATCAGCCAGTGTCACACCTAGCCTTATAAGGCAGTAAGGCCCCAAAGTTACAGCATATGACTGTTACTGACATTACATGGCTCAAAAAGCTCAGGATGGGTAGAACTTTACTAGCCTCATCTGGCCCTGTCCAATCAACATGTACCCCATGTAACTGCTCCCCGACTACCTAGTTAGAACAGAGATTTAAAGGGCCTTTGTGCCTTCATCTCAGCCTACCATTGCCATTTTGTGTGGCTATGCAGAATAAATGGTCTTTGTGCTTGCATGCTATTTGAGTATGGGGTCTTCAGTGACTCTCAGAACTTTCCTTGTACTACTCCAAGTTAGGAGTCCTATAACAGCACCTGTCTTCCAGATTACGGTTGAAGAAAGTGGGAAGGGCTTCTTACTTGTCCAGTAGGAAAGCAGACAGCATTACAGAAGGCATGGTCATCAGAATTTGAAGAGCCTTCAGTTTCTACAAAGTAGAGCTTGCCCACATTCACTCCTGAACTACAAAAAAAAGTAATGACCTCAAAGGGCCACACTGACATCACAGCTCGAATGGTGTGCAGACATACCTGAGAGGGGTGGAGGTTAGCCTGGAGGGAAAGCAGACACACTTATGGAGAGGGTGTGTGGAGGTTGAGCTGTACAATGCATGATTCTGAAGAATACAGAACATATCATTTCAAACATAGTAGGGTAGAATGTTTAGCATCTGAGGTAAACTTCAGCTACATAGCTAGTTTAAGGGCAGCGCTGCTACCTGCCACTCTGTCTCCAAAAGACTTAAAAGTTGTTGACAGAGTTATTGGAGTTATTGGCCAAAATGATTTAATAAATTTATCAATTTTTTCTCTTAATAAACTAGGAAAAATGAAATAGAGTGAAACTAGAAAATATACATGGAAGATGATGAACATTAACTTCTTTTATCATGATGTTCATTTTTATTTTCAGTCTTTGTGATCCCTGGGATGAAACCCTGGGCCTCATACAAGCTAGGTAGGTGCTGCATCTAAGAACTTTGCCACCCCCAATTGTGATTACTGTAGAGCCTTTTGTTCTCAAAGGATTGGCCACTGTGTATTAATTGTAGCAAATTAAATGAAAGAAAACGTGGAATTGAATTTTAGTTTAAATAGTATTTAAATGGCTCAAATAGCTACTTTGTCAAAAAAAAAGGGGGGGGACAAATAAAAAACGAACCACACAATTTTTCTTCTATTCTTGTATTTCACTCTCTGAAGGTTAATGGGTAAGTTACCATACACAACACAGAACAATACTGCATGACAGGCTTCCCTGGGCTAATGCTGAGCCAGCTGCAAGAGGGAAAGGAGGCTCATAGTAACAAAAGCAATAGGAGATCAGCTGCTTCCTGAGACTTGCTGGGTTAATCTGGGGCTCTGCAACTGGCTTCCTTTTTACCTCTGACCCATCACACCTTAGGCATAAATCAAAGACAGTTTTAAAACTCTCAACATGAATGCAGGCCATGTCTTACCTTTTTACAAGGAATGTTATTCTACCTTATTTCACACATTTGAGCATAGTCAGCCTTTTGCCATCATTTGTACTAGGAAACTAAAGTTTTAATAATTTCTGTCACTTTTTTAAAATGGGGATATTATTCTGTCATCTAGAATTAACCAATATTTACCATGGCTTTACCAACTCCAATCCTGAAGGTATAATCTTCCACTTAAGTCCTATGGAGCAGGTTGTGTGGGTTCAAATCCCCTTTCAAATAATCAGTTGCTGTGCAACTTCAACAAGTTTTTTTTTTTTTTTTTTTTGCTCCTTTTCTCATTTGAAAACTGTGGGTAATAATAGCAGCCTTCCTCACAGGATCAGAAGGACTGAATTAATTAGCATAGTAATAGCTTGAAATAATGGCAGCCAGTGCTCAGATTGCTGGTTGTAAGTGCCAAGTGTAGCAGCTTTCCCACACGGAATATATGGAAATGTAAAACTGCAGCAAGGAGCTGAGCTCTGCCAGGGAGCCAGGAGGAACTTATAACACACAGGCTTTGTCTTCCTCTCTTTTGTAGTTTAAATAGCTGTGCTCAGACTGATGTGTGGCACTGCTTAGGGTGAAAGGAAAGAAAAGAACCCAGTTAAGAGGACTCAGATAAAAGAGGAAAGGAAAAAGAAAGAACATCCATTCTATACAGGTCCTCGTGGAACAAGCAGGATTTAAGCATGTAGTGGGGGCAGCACCTCCTGGTAAGGGGACCAGGGTTTGGCTTAGCTTACAGCACCATGAATGAGGAATGAGGGAAGGGAAATAAAGCCTGAAGGGATAGTGTGAGACATAACCACCAGGGGATGGTTCTATAGAATTAATATCTTTGTCACATCTTTTAAGATTTTTGTTTATATTCACTTGTGCTAAGATCCTGGGATCCTAATAAAACTTTCAGTAGTTCCTAAAAGTAAGTTATCAGTGCTCAGTGCTCACAATTCATCTTTCCTAAAAAGAACACCATAAGATCAATCTCATCAGACCACATGATGCAATGTATTTTTTTGTACACTGCAGTGTACTAGTTATTTACTATTTACTGTACCATTTAGTTTCATGATGTTTCATATATGCACACATTAAGACAAATAATGAAGGCCATAATTTGGCACACTTAGAAGTTAATCATGGCTGGGAAGGAGAAAGAATATACAGTCAACAAAATACTAAATACTTACAGAAAGGGGAAACAAACACACATACATTTATGTGTGTGTGTGTGTGTGTGGGTGTGTGTATATATATATATACATATACATATATATATATATATCCCATACTCATACAAGCATTATACATACATATATATGTCACATATATGTGCAAATATACATAATATTGGATGTTTTATATATATGTATACATATATACACATGAAATCTATTAGCATTGCTTATAGGCTGTTCTCTAACTAGTCTAACAACAGTTGTTTACCAATTGAAAGTACAAAAATACAACAGCTGTTCAGTGCAGGCCACTGGATGTCTAAGCTGGTTTTCAGAATAAGTTGGAATCCTAACAAAGTAAGCTCTAATGTCAGTGAAGGAATGAACTTGACAGCAAGGATAAGAGCAAGCAGGCAAAGAGCAAATGTTTCCTTCATTCATGGCCCTTTTATAGGCTTCTTGCTGAAGGTATGGCTTAGGGTAAATGATCTTTCTATTTCAAAAGATCCAGATTAAAGATGGGAAGATGGTCTTCTCTCTTCAAATTGTTTAATTACAAGTACCCAGCCTCTCTAGTTTACTTAATTCCAGGTATAGTCAAGTTGACAACCAAGGATAGCCATCACACAGCTGAAGATGTGATCTCTCAGCTTTCTTTTCTTGCTGCCATGCCTACACACCTTGATGAACTCTTATCCTTTTGAAACCATAGCTCAAATAAACTCATCCTTCTGTGCCTTGGTTGTGACATTTTATCATAGCAACGGAAAGGTAACAATTGCAGTGGGTGACTGAAAATCACAGCTGAACATGAAGGAGGGAGTTGATGTCTCAGAGATCTGAGTATGGTGGGAGAATTCTTATCAATAATTCTAGAAGTGCTCTGGGAGTATATCATACTTGTTTTAGCAATTTCATTCTGCTTCATACTTTAAGAAACCTGGGATTAACTTAAAATCTTTAAATTTCTAACCTATTGCCTCATATTCTTGCATTATCTTTGTTGGGTTTTTTTTTTTTTTTTGGTATTGCTGTATAAAAGGCTCATCTGCATAGGTCTTATTCCCATAGGTAACATTGTTATCTCACCCACAGGTCTTTGGACTGACCTAAGGAAAAGTAACCATCTTAAATAAAATTTAATGACACAAATAATCCCTTTGCTTGATCTTTAAGAACTCTATCCCTTTTTTATTTCTCTTGAACTTAAAAGTTATTCCTACTGCAGGTGAAAAAATGCTTGAGGAGAGCTGTATAAATACTCCAGTAAGCAGGGTTGAACTGCTTACTGTTGGCGGCCATGTCCTAAGATTTACTTATAATTGGTGAGCAGGTTAACACAATTCCCTAATGCGATTGTAGACATAAACCTCCTAACGGTTGTAACACTTAGTTTGGAATATTCTAAGATATCAGGACATATCAAAATCAGTTTTATTCTCTAGTTCATTTTTTTTTCTAACTTGAAGTTCTGTGGATTAGCCCAAAATGTCTTGCACTTGCCATACACGTGTTCTCTTCCTGAACTATGCCCAAAAACAAAACCCAAACTCATTATTGCACATATTAACTCATTCATAACTTTTCATTTTATGTCTCCATTCAGTTCAAGCACAAACTTCTATATTCTATTCTTTCTGCTTTTTAATTTCTCTTTCTTCTGTTTTCTCTTCCCTTTAAAATGAGTATTAAAGAGCATATCAAAAGGGGAATATATCAAATCTGTTTACAAAATTTCAAACACAAATGGGTCAGTCATATATCAGAAAGGGTGAAGGAAAATTCTGAACACTTAATCCTCTTCCAGACAGACTAACTTAACTCTCTTAATCAGATGCTAGGAGAGATTAACAAAATGACAATTAATACTATGAATAGAATACTCATTCAGAAAGAATTTTGTTTTGATTTCATTTTGACATTCAATGAGTGATTAGTAGATTCTTCTTACTTAAATACACAGTAAAAGTGCATTAACCTATAAAAAATAAAAACTTTATCACAAGAAATACATATGACTTCTGAATATGAAAAGGAATAGGTAAGGCTGGTTGTCATGGCCAAGGACACAGAATTAAGAATAATCAAGTCAGATTCTTTAGCAAAATTTGACACAAGTTAATATGAGAATTTATAAATAAAACAAAGATAAGGACATGTAAAGGAGGCAAGGCAACATGGACTGCAGAGAGACTGGAAGATGTTCTAAGAGGAGCCAATGGTTGATGTAATGGTCAAGTTAGAACTAAGCACTTCAGAGATTTTACTCAACTATTTGACCTCTTTGAATAACGAGTGTTTAAATTTCTCCAGTACTGAGTTTTTCTGAAGCATTTTTGTTGAGAATAGTATTAATAATATCATGTACCATGTGAGTTAACTTTCTTTTATCTTTTGTACATATACTTTCAGAACACCATGCATAACATTTGTCTAGCATTGTACTGTGGTTTACTTTTTAAAAATGCTGTGGATATGTCCCTATATAAAGGATATTCTGCATTTAATTGAATAAATGATGCTTATAGAGTGTAGACATACACATTTGACTCATATTTCTTGTAAGGAATTGACATATTCACAAACATCTTTGACTCATTGGAAATATATTATTATAGTTGATTCTGTACTTTTTCTGCCCGTGTGTGTGTGTGTGTGTGTGTGTGTGTGTGTGTGTGTGTGTTCCTTAATTACCCACAATCCCTTTTAGTGAATGCCCCACATTTACCTTCATAAGTAATTATGGCTATTCAGAAAATTTATCATAAAAAGAAATGGAAAAATGCATATGAGTATCAATGTGTGCTAAATAGTATTTCTTTTATCTCCCTATTATATAATCCAAAGAATACTGTTAATATTGGAATTTCTCTTTCTCCACAAGTTCAGATCAATAGACATAGCAACATACAAATAACCTACAAATAACCTAGTTCTACAAGTATTATCACCAAAGGACAGAGATATAATTGGTAAGGCATGCAAAAATTGCTGATGAGTATCTTGTGCATCCAACCCTACAGGGTGATAAACAGAGGAGAAAACACCTGGAAGACCGAATGCCCCAATTTAATTTCACAAATGCTGCTAACTAAAACAAAAGATGAAGGTATTGTTAAATCACAGGTTTCTCCCCTTGCATGATTCTTGAGGATGGAGCTGTGACATAAGCATGTCCTTTTGCTTCCAATGCATGCTATACGTCCCATGGCAACTGAATATAATCATAATTCCATTTTAAAGCTTTTGAATAAATCAAACTCCAAACAGTATTGGACATTCACTTACCATATTCTTGAAATATTTTCTTTAAAAAGGCTGTTTTAGTTTTAGTTGTTGTAGTTTTAGTTGTTGTTTCTGTGATAAAATTTTCTGACAAAAAGAAAATTAGGCCAGGAAAAAGGGTTACTGCATCTTACAGGACATAGCCCATATCGAGCAGGATTTTAAGCAGAAACTATAAGGGAATGCTGCTTGATGGTTTGGTCGAAGCTTATACTTAACTAGTTTTCTTATGCATCCAAGATCACCTGCCTATGTCCCTATCTACAGTGTTCTTAAACCTCCCAAATCAATTAACAAGAAAAACCCCCATCTTCAAATAGAACTTTACAAAGACCTGTGGCTGTAGTTTACTGACAGAATGCTCCCTTAGTATGTAGGAGGCTCTGGTTCCAGTCATCAGTACTCCCTTAAACATCATACACACCCATACATACATACATAAAGACAAATATTGTTAAACATAAAGAGCAAACAAAAATCTACTTCTGGGTTTCAAGACCCACTAGGTGCATTGCAGGTGAATTTTATATTCCCCATTTTAATGCCCCCTCCAAAGCTTTCTCCTACTCTCAGCTATCAGAAATAAAATTTCTCACAAACATAGACAAACATGTATTGGATATTTACTACAAGCTCAAGAATAATAGTGTTAAGTTAGTATTCCCTTCACTGTATGGACCACTACTCAAAGCACTAAAACAAAACATAACTTGATTAATTACAATATAGCCTTTGTTTAGTGCAGCTTTTGGAAATCACAATATTTGTCATTAAGCATTCTCAAAAGTAATACTCATCACGAACACACATTCATGTATATTCATGTATACATATCTGCACAAACAGGAAAGAAACAATACTTAACTCTAAGCATGGCATGTGAAAGAGTCTTGTTTTAGGAGTCTGTTGATCAACTATCATTGATTCTTAACCTATGGGGTCACAACAAATATCTAACATATCAAATATTTACATTAAAATTCATAACAGTATCAAAATTATAGTTATGTTGTAGCAATGAAGTAATTTTTATGGTTGGGGTTACTATAACATGAGAACTATATTAAAGGGTTGCAACATTAGGAAGGCTGAGAATCACTGAAGTGGATTATATCATTGTTGTATTTATAACGTAACACTTCTATTTCCATCAAATACATGATAGTGCCTTTTTAATTAGGCATAATATTGTGAGCATAACATGTAATTTATGTATTAAATTGTTTTAGGATCTAGCTTAAATCCCATTTTCTTTTCTTGCGTAATAGGATATTTACTAGAATTCCCCAAGCTTGTATTTCTTTCTCCACCCCCTACCTAGGGATAATAATGTGTATGTCTGAACTACAAATATTCCTGTTTGAACATGTAAAATAATGCACATCAAAAACAAGCACAGTGCTCGGAACTCTTTGAAGACAGCCAACAAGTATGAATTCATGACTTCATCCTCTTATCCCATTCATAAGAAAGTTAACCATCTACTTGGTGTCAATGGGTAGATTTGAGATGGAATTGCCCTATGTTGTCATAAACTCATTATGTCATTTCCTTTTGCAGTACAAAACTTGGGTGCTAAGGGTATTTCTGCACTAAATTTATACTACTGTCTGGAGATTTTCTTCTATAGACTGAGGAAAGATTAAAGCCCAGTTCCCCACTATGGCATTCTCTCTATGCATTTTCCCCTCCATCATAATGGAACAGGAATCAAATATGGAGTAAAATGTAACATCAGTGTCTGTAAAATACCACAGTCATTGCTGCCAAGTATTCTACAATATAAGTGGTTTGAAAATCATCTGTTTTTTATTTATAGATATAATATGTCATTATATCCTTAATAATATTAGCTCTATAACTATATCTTTAATTCAGAAGCATACTATAATCTTCAATTACATTATGTAGAGTACCCTCTTCTCACATTCTAATGATAAAGTAATGTGTCCCCAAGAGTTCAGGAACAATTATGATATGAACTCTACCATGTTTAGTGGAATTTATTTTTATTCATGGTCTCCAAACTTCTCACGAATAGAAGTATTCTATTAAAATTCTCCCGTTAGCATAAAAAAACAGAACAGCTGCTTTAGAACACACTGCTCTTCAGACAATCCAAATCTTCAGCTTTTGTCCTTTTATCACACACAGACAACATGATTGCTTTTCTTTAGTAACACATTCTCTTTAAAAAGGTAGGTATCAATTGTTTACTTTAAACAGGACAATGCTTTACGCATGGCTTCATTCAAACTCTAAGAACAGAGATTCAAATGTTTTCTTAGTTCTACCAACACATAGCTTATGTCATTGAGCAATAAATAAATAAATAAATAAATAAATAAATAAATAAATAAATGAATAAATAAAAATAAATGTGAATCAGCAGCCCTTAGGTTTACCTGTAAAAATAGACACAGACTCATGGTACCAAAATCAACCACTATTTAGTCAGTTCTGTACACCTCATAGACATCAGTCTTGCTCAGAGGCTGGGCTAGAGGAGGGGCAAGTCTTCAGAGCATAAGGATGTTACTTCTTAAGGTAAATTCTACATAAAGCTCAGGTTGCTTTACTGTCATTTTACTGAATTCTAAGACCTTCTTGAGAACGAGCAGCCCAAAAAAATTCAACCCAACTGTGAACCAACAAAACATCAACCAAAGCCATTGATCCTGTATGAATAATGATCTACTTCACTAGGAAAGACACTCTGTTGGAATTAGACAGTCATACAGAGAATTAGCAATGCTATCTATCTTTATACAGTTTCTCTTGAAACATATTTTTCTATATACAGATATATAGAAGACTGACAATACTTTAAATGCTTATGTAAAAATGGATAGAGAAAATTAATCAAAGAATTCATTAGGGATTTATAATGTACTATATAGGCTATACCTAATTGAAGACACAAGATTTTATAAATGAAGTTTTATCTTTTTCATGAAATTAGAAGGTCATGTTAGTCCTAAAAAAGCATCCTTTATTTGAAATTCAAATGTGGCATCCTGTATGTTGTGTAACAGTTGCTGATACTAAATGATACGTTTGTTGCAACTGTCTTAGCATATATAATTATATGAAATAATAGGATCATTATATATTCATGTATGCATATAATACACTGGTCAGCCCCACCCTATACCCCTCACATGAATCCTTTCATCATAGCTGAAAGGATGATGCTATGTTTCCTGTTTCTACATCTCTATCTCTACAGAACAACAACTAGACAATTTTTATTTATTACTAATTGTTACTAGTCTCTGTATTTCTCTCTTTATTTCCTTCATGTGCGTACATATTTTTCCCCTTTAAATACTCAGGGAATGTTTCCAATTTAGGACTGTGCTCTGAATCCTTGACTAGAGACCTTAGTTTGGTCATAATTTTAATTTTCTGAAGTATGACAGTAATGATTTAGGATAGAGTATAGGATCTGTGTTATAGCCATTTATTTCTTCCTTTCTCCCTAGAACCCCAAGAACCTGGAATCTAGGTTGAGGATGCTCCCTTGCATTAACTACTCATTCCCAGCAAACTTCTTCCTCCCCAATGTCAACAGTACACACAGAGTCTGTCTGCCTCTCTCTCTCTCTCTCTCTCTCTCTCTCTCTCTCTCTCTCTCTCTCTCTCTCTCTCCATCTCTCTCCCTTCCCCTTCCCCTCTCCCTCTCCATCTCCCTCTGCTTCTCTCTCTCCTCTTCCCTCTCACTCTCCTCCCTCTCTCTCACTGCTGGAGTAGAATCCTTGTTGTTTAATGTGATTGAAAAGAGATGGCGTGAGTGTTCAGGAATCTGGAGTTTGTTTGCACTCTGAGGTGCTCAGTTATGATGAAAGGATTGAGTTCTTCAGGGTGCTACAAATAGGATACTTGATGCAAAGTAGAAACACGTGCCAGGAATGCTGAGGAGCACTGCACCAGTGTGAGCCCTGGTGGCAGTACAGAAGGTACTGTGACTGATCAGAGAACTGGCCAGCTGGAAAAATGCCATGAAGCACCTACAATTTTCTCAGGGTACAATCAGCATATGTCCTTTGTTTTTAGAATAAAAAACACTTAGAACATAGTAAAAGCAGAATATGATAGGAAAGGCTTGGACAAGCAAAGATGGAAACAGTCTGTGTTGTAAGGCTAAGGCAGAAGTCCATTTCCCTACACGAGATTGTCACTGAGGAGGCTCAAGACAGACACAAGAAACAATCTTATTGGCAATCAAATTTCATTACATCTTCTAATAAGAAAATCTTAACTTTTGGGCTCTTCTTTAATCCATTCCTTTCTAAAATCCTCAATGCTCTTAAATTACTTCAAATTCTTACCTTAATAAAAGACCCTATAATACAAAACTTAAGCCATGTGTTATGCATTTTAATAAATCCTTTTAAAAGTTCTATTAAGCTTTACCAGAAACATAAACTAGAAAATAATATGGATTTTATTATAAGCTCACAGTTCTTTAACTCCTCTGCCCTAATTGAAATATTGCCCACACTGTTCAACTTGCAGTTTGTTTTCCAGAAACATCTGTTCTCCTGAGGTTTATGTGCAAAGTTTGAGTACATGTATAAATATATATACATGTCACATATATAACTATATATGTGGATATAGTTATTTATAACTATTTTAATGCCTGGAAATGCATGAATGTACCCCCCCAATATTTGTATAATTATTTTATTTAGAAACAATCTTATTTTATATATCAATCCCAGTTTCCTCTCTCTCCCATCCTCCCATGCCCCCCACTATCCCCCATCCCACCACCATCCACTCTCCAGGGAGGGTGTGGCCTTTCATAACTTAAATATATTAAATCTCCAACTTTAGACAAACTGAAATGTTAATTTTAAGAACGCCCCCTGAGCAATATCCTGCAAAATCCTGCCACAATTTAACCTTTTCCCCTAGGGTTTTGAAAATAGATTTTCAAATCTTGTTAGAATTTTTTCACACAATATATCCTAAGTATGATTACCAATCCCCTAGCTTCTCCAAGATTATCCCCACCTTCCTTTCTAACAAAATCCACACACTTTCTTTCTCTCATTAGAAAACAGGCATGTGTAAATAATAATAATAAAAAGATAAGAAAAATGTACAAATAGAACAAAAGGAGCCAAATAAAAAGAGCAAGAATCACATACAAATGAGTGGGCATGTTCGATGCTGTGTATGGTTGGTCAAGGATAATTTAAGAATAAATTTTCTACACTTTCTTAAAAAGAATGTGAAGAACACATTTTACTAAATCAATCAGACTCATTTGTGGTCTTTCTGATGAATTTACCATATCACAAAATAAGACATGAAAATTATATCAGTCTTTTTCTCACCTATGACTATTCTTGGCAACAAAGGTTAGACAAAACATTTACTTATAGTATCCCCAAGCTGGGAAGATAGCCATGATCAGGCAAGGCCAAAGTTATCTGCTATCGAACATATCCAACCAGGACTGAGATCTGTTTTTGCTCCTGACCAATAGATTGGTCATGAGTTACTTAATACATCGATGTTTAAATTTCTTCATGACGAATGGCCATTCACTTTAGATTTTTTATATTTGATTTGAGTTGTAATTAACTCCATATTTGTAAGTGTTTAATGTCACCAGAGACACAATAAGTGCTGTATGCATAATTAAAAATTCTATTGCTTTACAAAACAAATCAGAGAATTAATTCATAGATTTTTTTTGGAAAAACCATATGCTGAGTGTAGTAAAATCAGAATAGGCAAATACTATAATCCAACATTCTTATAAAGTTGCAATACCTATGCTCCTAGAATTAGATTGTGTGTCAATGAACTTGACCCTTTTCACATATTTCTACTTCTTTAACAACTCAGAAGATGTATTATTAATTTTCAGAATAACAAAAAGAGTTTGCTTAGATACAGGGAATTTCTCCAGGAAATTAGGTGAATAATGGTGGTCCAGGATAGACACCATTTCCCATGGTCTCTTATTCTGGTGACTTTCTGATTTGAACCAAAGGAATGGTACATTATGACACACTCTTCATTGTAAATACTGAAAGCACACTTTCATTTTATTTCTTTTTCATTTAAGTGGTTATCACTATTTTGAAACTATACTAATGCAAGATGCCTTGTATAGATTTTTAAATTCCACAGTGTAAAGTTGATGCATTATACATTTATGGATAAAAATTTCAGGCTGAGAGGGATTAAGTGACTTATGCAAGTAAATCCTGGTATAAATTATCTGATAGAAGCTAATCAGACCCAAGTTTATGGGGCTTAATTCAATGAATCTTGTTATATTTATCTAAATACATTTATCTCCATGATCCTAAATTTATTAAACAAAAATTGTAGTGGTATCTCTATATTAAACTTAGTTTCACATTTTCCTATAGTAGTTTCAACTGTGCTAGAGCCCCTTGCTTTTTTAGACTGAAAGTTTATTTCACTCAGAACACTGATGTTGAAATTGCTGTCTGACAGCACAAAGAGATTGTTCAAGTGAAGTGAAGGACTCTGTCCAAAAAGCTGCAGAAAGTTCTTGAGACCCCTCTCTTCCACACGAGGCTTCATTAACACATCATTCTTATGCTATCTAATTAAGAACCCACACCAGAAGCTGGAGGTTCTCCTCGTATTACAAACTCAGACTTCCAGGCTCCAAATAGTTTAAAACTAAATGCTGGCTGTCTAAGCCATCCAGTGTTACTTTCCTGCAACAGCTTGCTACGATGAGAACAACTTCTATTATAAGAGGCATTTGTAACCTTGCTCAGATTCCTCATTGCTGCTTTATAGGAACATACAAGTGATTTAACCTGTTAATCTTTATTCTTTAATCGTGTTGAATAAATCCTAGTAGTTGTGTGAAATCCTTACATTAACCATGGATGAGTAATCTTATACCTTTCTTTCTGACTTACTGGTTTAAATTGTTCTTTCTTGTTTAATTGCAATGGATAGTACTCCAATATTATGTTAAATAGAAATGTTGGGCATTTAAATGTTTTTATCATGAAATGCTCTTCAATGTGTGAAGGTCATCTACTGGGAAGATTATGTGATTATAACCCTCTGTCTGTTAATATTTTCACATTTACTGGCTTTGGCATCCACAGTTGTATCCCAAAGGTCAAGCTCTCTTAGTTATGATGAATTAGCCTTTTAGTAAGCATTGTATTTGGCTTGGTAGTGCTTTGTGGGGATTTGAATAGCTATGTTCCTCAGGGATATTGGCCTTCTTGAATTTCAGTCTTTCTTGGCTCTTGTGTAAAAATATCACTGTACTTGTAAGTTCATAAGTGACATCTTGGAAAAGTTTGAGAAAGATCAGTATTAATTATTTTAAAAATATTTTATTGATGTTTTTAGGTAAGCCTTCTATGTCAGTTTCCTTTTCTGTTATATTTGTGATCATTGTCTGAATATTTTCAACAATAACAGATCTGTTCATCCCTTTGTTACATTTTGAGCCCATCTCAACAGCCAACAGTTTACCCTTTTCCAAAGGTTATCCAATATTTGAATACTTCCCATATATGTAACCTAATGAGAGGGTTCCTTGTGAAAAGGAAACACTGGGGTTAACTTAGAAAAACACACTCTTTGGGAATTCAGGGAATCATCTAGTCTTATGATTCCTGCATCGCATAGAAACCTCATACAAATTTCTTCACATAGTTGCTGAAATCAATCTCCTTATCAGCATTTTTACATTTTAATTTTAGTACTTCAGGATGGGACCCAGAAATAACTATGTTTAAGATACATGTGATATTGCATGCATTGTAAATATGTAAAAGCATATCTTATGAATGCAGTAGCAAAAACTGCAAGCGTATGTCAAAAAACAGAGGGTGGTATGGTTACTGAGGTTAGATCTGAATAAAATTTGTGTGTAATTTGGAAACTGTAGACACCTCTGAAAATTTTTAAAGTGAAGAAATGTGAATACTTTGGCTTTGTGAATTTGAATACAGACACAGAGATTAATAATGAATCCTTCCCAAAACTGACAGTAAAGCTTCTGTTGTGTGATAGAGACAGGAGGAGTGTAAAAGAAAGTAGGGTTACCAGAAGGTTAGGATGTAACCAGCAAAGGAGAGTGTGATTCTGATTAAAGTAAGATGAAACAATATAAATTCAGAAGATACAGATAAGGGTTATCTATAACACTCATCTATTTAGACAGTTTATCTAAATATCCATCCAAATCTTACAGTGTATCTGTCTTGAAATGTTATCTACACAGAGACCAAGCAGAGCTTGGTATTGTATTATGCCATGGAACTTCCTCAGAAGGATCTACCATTGGCAGGTAACAGCCAAACTGCAGTGTCCTTCAGATACAATTGGGAAGACAAGAAATATTGCAACTTTCTCTTCTTTCCTTGTGGTTTTAAGTCTCATCCTCCTATTCCAGCTCCTTAGACGTTCCATTCCATGTTAAGTATTTTAATCTACAAAGTAGTTTGGTGTTGCTATTGTTAGTGGCATTGGTGGTAGTGGTGTGTTTGTGTGTGTGTGTGTGTGTGTGTGTGTGTGTGTGTGTGTGTGTGTGGTTATAAAACAATGTTTGATCATGATTTTTAATTTGACTTCTTAAGTCAAATTAAACAACCTATACTAGAAAGAGAGAGAGAGAGAGAGAGAGAGAGAGAGAGAGAGAGAGAGAGAGAAGGGAGGAAATCGGATTGATGGACGGACAGACGGACGGATGGACAGATGGACAGATGGATAGATGGACGAATAGACAGATGGGTGGATGGGTGAATGGGTGGATAGGTTGATGGGTGGTTGGATGAATGAATGTGATAATATTTCTTTATACTCTAACAAATAAAGCTTACCTGAAGATTAGAGGGTAGAGAGAGCAACTAGTTAACCATAGAGCCAGGAAGTGATGGCACACACTTTGATCCCAGAATTTGGGAACTTATGCCTTTGATCCCAGTACTGAGGAGGCACACACCTGTAATACCAGCATTAGGGGAGTAGAGACAGGAATATAAGGCAGGTGGAGACAGGATCTCACCCATTCAGTTTGTGGATTACATGGAGGTAAGAATTCTAGTGGCTGGCTGCTCTTTTAGCTTTTACCTTGATATCTGACTTCATGTTTTTATTATTAAGGCCATTTTGAATTTGTGCTACAGATGTATAGGACATAGAGATGGCAAGATCAGGTATCTAGTTATTATTAATAGTTTGGTAGTGCTCAGAGCAGAATTTTATTAACCATTTGGCTTCCTCAGACACCCCCAACAGCCATCATTATGTCCCTCAACATTCCTTCATGAACTGGGAAGAGACTATGAAGCCTTACTGATCTTTCCTGGTGGCTGAGGGGAGATTGCCATTTTCTTTAGTGGTGTAGCTCATGCTGAATTGCCCTTGCTCAAATATAGAACTTCATACCCAGGTTTCCACAAAAAAAAAAAAAAAAAAGATGAGTTCAGTTTGTCTCACAATAAAATGAGATATGAATGTAGAAGGCAGATTTGTTACAAAGCAAGTCAGTATCAGGAAAGGGCCTTGAGGGAGAGAAATTGGGGTAGAAATGATTAAATTACATTAGATGAGTGGAAGAAACTTTCAAACAATACAACGACATTTTTTAAGTGTTACAGTATATTGTCACCAACCATATGTTCAGAAGGGAAAGTAGTTGAACCCTTCAACATCCATATTTCATTTGCTTTGCTGTTTTATCATTCACTATTGATGCCCCTAATATTAAGCAATACATGGCCATTGATTTTGTCAAATAATGTCAAATGTACTTAAAGTATTTACATTAATAAAAAAGCAAAATTGAGCCATTTTCTGTCTGCATGTCTCTCTCCTTTTCTCTCTCTCCTCTTTCTCACTCTCTGTATCTCTCTGTCTCTCTGTCTGTCTCTATCTCTATCTCTCTCTGTGTGTTTGAGGGGGTGTGTGTAAAGTGTGTAACTCCAACAGCAAGGATTTTGAATATTATTTTCTTAACAGTTTTAAAATGTGGAGAATGCAACAGCATTTATTTATTTTTTTGTAGCTGAAACTATTTTTCTGGGTTTTTTGTTTGTTTGTTTGTTTCTAAAACTAAAGCAATGTGAATTGTATTTCAAGCCTGGGATATTTTTTGTTATTTAAAAACAGTTGTACAGATCCCAATTTATTTTATGGATTTAGATTTGACTTCTGAAGGTTGTTTACATCTATATATTTATAGAGATATTTTTAAATATAAATGACTCTAAATTTGGGGGACTTAACTCATATAACATTAATAACTATCAACCTATATAGGGTATAGATATCAATAATTTTTTCAAATACTCTTAGAGGTGTGTGTGTTTCTTTATTTGATATAGTATTCTTTTTCTTTCACAAAGTGCAACAGTGTTTTGCCTTACTACTTACTCATCAAGCATATACTGCAGAAGAGTGTTTCAGGGAAGAACACTTGCTGACACATGATATGAGATTCTAAACATTTGAACAAGTAGTATAGTCAAAGTGTCTTGGCATCTTTTCCACAGGGTCTCATACCTATATTAATAAAGACTCAGTACTGTTTCTAAGTGATTAACTTTTAGATTTAAGAAAAAATTCAACCATAAATGTTATTGGTGTCCTGTGAAACCCTCAAACTTTTTACTGGAACATATTATTCTCTTAAGGAGTCAATTTTAAGGAGAAGGTTGGGGTGTTGGGCCTGTGCTTTAAAGAGAAGGGGAGAAGAGGAGGGGAGGGGAGAACCCGAGGGACCAGGAAGACTGAATTAGGGGAGGAATATACGAGAGCAAGAAAAGAGATACCATAATAGAGGGAGCCATTATAGGTTTGAAGAGAAAACTGACTCTAGAGAAATGTCCAGAGACCTACAAGGATGACCCCAGCTAACAATCTGACCAACAGTGGAAAGGCTAATTTAAATGCACTTCCATGATAACCATGATAATGAGACTGATAAATACCTTAATGTCATTCTAGAGCCTTCATCTTGTAGTTGAAGGAAACAGAAGCAGATACCCAAAGCTAAACACTGAGCTGAACTCCAGGAACCCAGTTGCAGAGAGGGAGGAATGATGAGCTAAGGAGTCAAGACCAGGCTACAGAAACCCACAGAGATAGCTGACCTGAACAAGGGGGAGATCATGGATCCCAGACTGATCAGTTGGAAATCAGCATAGGACCAACCCAGATCCCCTGAATGTGGGTGTCAGTTAGAAGGCCTGCCTGGGCAGTCTAAGGGACTGCTGACAGTGGAACCAAGATGTATCCCTGGTGCATGAAAGGACTTTGGGAGCACATCCCCATGGAGGAATATTCTCTTAGCCTAGAGACAGGAGGCTCTACTCCAAATGACTTGACAGACTTTGATGATCTCTCCTGGAAGGCCTCACCTCCCTGTGAAGTGCGTGGGGAATAGGATTGGAGGGAGATTGAGGGGGCAAGAGAGGATGGGAGGGAGAGGGACCTGGATTCAATATTTAAAATAAAGAAAAAATAATATAAAAAGAGTCAAGTCTAAACATCTGGGCATTTTTATATTCTTAGTCCTTTTTATTCAGACTGACACTTTGGTTTTCATTAGGAAGTCATATGTAACTAGATGTGTTGCTGTGAAAGTATTGGAATTTTTAATGGTGTCTCAGGAGAATTACATTAGCTTATCATATGGGCAGTATCTTGAGTGCCAATCTTAAATTGCTTAGGTGTGTTTACAACCAAAAGGTAAGTGGAATATGTATGGTGTATAAAGACACTTGACCATTTGGCTTTGTCCAAATTTTACACAGGCAGCTTATGTAGCATTTATCTTCCATGCATATTTAAAATCAGGGAGAGTTGGATGTAAATTTTCCCTGAGTGATAGAAAATTGTAACGGCAAAGGAGTTGTGAATGCAGGTTAGATAGTTCCCATCCTCAGGCTGAGCAGTGTTTAGAGAGTGATAGAGAGGACTATGTCACCTCTATAGAACCAATCTATGTAAGGTTCACTACACCCAGGAAGCAATCTCACTCACATGGCTGTTAATGTGAAATATGGATTTTAATAACCCAGGCTATGTGAGTTGTATGGTACTTCTTGTGAGAAATGTGATTAATCATTGCTGAGAAGATTGATCAAGATATATAGAATACAACTATACCCTGTTAGCTTAAAAATCTTCTGATTATGCCAGGGTGCATAGTTAATGTTTTGCCATATGGAAAAAAAGAAAAAATGAATCATTGTGTTATGACATAAATGATAATAATTCTTTCCATATGTTTTCATAATCGTCACTAAAACAGTAAACTTCCCTAGAAGTATAGCTTTGGAAAATACAGGTAGATTATGAATAAATAGAAGGCAAATGGAGTACGCTTACAAGATGCTGAAACAGTCTCAATAGTTATGCATATCTTTTGAAATATATGTTTGTGTGATCAAGAAAGAAAACTGAGGGATAGTGAGATGACTCAGCAGGGAAGGGTGTATGCTGCCAAACCTGACCACCATAGTTTGATTCCTGAGCCATGTATGACAGAAGGAGAAAAAGAGCAGATTCCAGAAATGTGCTCTCACCTCTCCACATGTTGCCATACCATGTCAAGCTTACATATGTAGGCAAATGTGCATAAGCACGCATGCACACACACACACACACACACAAACACACACACTCACACATATGCATATACTCACACTCACAAACACACACTCACATACACACACACACATACACATACACACACACACACTCATACACACACTACTACCACTACCAACACCATAAATAAAAACAAAACAAAAAATCAATGGAGAGAAAAATGATTTGTGATTTTACACACACACATTTAGGAAATAAAATATTTATTGAAAAGCTTTAATATCAAAAGTTTTGTTATTTTTCAAAACATAATAGCAATTTATTCTCCCTATTAAATGTGGTGTTTTTTAAGGTACATGCAATTATTGACATATTTGACAAATTAAAGAACTACAAAGCACTTATCTATCTCTGAGTTTTTAATTCTCATTACCTGTTCAATTATTGTAAAAGAATAAAATAATTTTGAATTAGTAAAGATAGTTATGTATGAAAAGGGATAGGAGAAAATTTTTCAGTATTTTGACAAAATTAAAATCCCAATAACAAATATAAATTTATATAATTTTTTCTTACTTTACATATCGATCCTGGTTCCATCTCCCTCCCTCCCATGCCCCCAAACCCCCCTCCCATCTTACCCCCACTGTTTCCACAGGGAGGGTGATGCCTTCCAGGAGGGATCATCAAAACATGTTAAGTCATTTGGAGTCGAGACTAGGCCCTCCCTCCTGCCTCTAGGTTAAGGGAGTATCCCTCCATGGGGAAAGTGCTCCCAAAGTCCTTTCATGCACCAGAGATATATCTGGCCCCACTGTCAGAGTTCCCTTAGACTGCCCAGGCCTTCTAACTGAGACCCATGTTCAGGGAGTCTGAGTCGGTCCAATGCTGGATTTCCCAGCTATCAGTCTGGGGTCCGTGAGCTCCCCCTTGTTCAGGTCAGCTGTCTCTGTGGTTTCTGTACCCTGGTCTTGACTCCTTTTCTTATCATTCCTCTCTCTCTGCAACTGGATTCCAGAAGCTGACCTTAGTGTTTAGCTGTGGGTGTCTGCTTCTGACCAATAACATTTCATAATACATGGGATAAAATTCACTTTTTAGACATTTGTAGAACTCAAGTCTTTCCCTTTCATTAATCCTTCTATTGCTAGATTCTTCTTGAAGTCATGGAAGTGCTAGCCACAAAGTCTGGTATTTTATGTAACTTTTTAAAAATCTCTTTATGGGATAGTTCTCAGTTGCTGATACTTAACCAATACCTATCCCTCTATATTCTTCTCTTGGTGAATGTTTAAAAGTATTTTCCCCTGCACACCTTCACTTAGACAAATTAAGTTTGACCTCTTCCAGCTATCAAACTGGAGAAATGCCCAGGAAGAAGTCACGCTTACTCTACTCAAGAGGTTCTCTAGTTTGGTAGTGGTGCCATTATACTAATAAGTGAAAATATTTTGATTCATCACTGTATGGTTAATATCCCAGTGCTCAAGCATCAGACTGTATAATTAACACCAACATCTGAAATCTTTGTACAAAAATACAATAAATGCAAAATCTATCCATCCATGCCAGCTCTATACTCCTTCAAGTTTCTAGATTTACCTTTTTCCATTTAGTCTTCTGAACATGCTAATCATGCCTTCATGGGAACCTGTGTTTTTTTCTATTTTCTACTTTATTGTCTTTGAGGTTCTGTTACGAAAAATACTTATTTTATTTATAATAACTAAATAGTTGTCTCAATTTTAAGAAATAAGGTACCATGCTTGTTTATTATTTCAACAAACTGTGAGTCATACAATGAATATACCTCTGAATACAGGGACCTATGTGAATGTGAAGGACCTTCTCAGTGTTTCTGCTCCCCTCAGAGCCATGCAACCAGGTCTACCGAAAGTGTTAGTCTCACAGGTCTGCCTTTAGTCATAGAGGAAACACATTTTGGCTGTCATTAGGTTTTAAATTTCATGAAGTCATTATAATGAGATCTGAACTCACAGAGTACATTAGAACTTCAGGCCTACAGAGGATACACACAGATTGAGAGACTCATAAAGGGGCATTATTTTTGTAAGTAAGGTTTTACTAAGTAAGATCTAAGAAAAGATTAAAATAAAATGCAAGTGCATTCAAGACTAATTTCTATGGTTTCCATTAGAGCTGGACCAATTTATAGTTCTACCAGGATGTAGAAGGTTTCTCATAGCCCTGTCAGTATTTGTTTTCTTAAAGCCATCCTGAAGTGGGATTTCACTGTAGTTGGGGTGTGCTATTTTTTGAGAGCACATATAAAATATATGTATAAAATATACATAAAATATATGTATAAAATATTTTAACAAGCTCGTCTTGACTTTATCATTTGAGAAATACACATATATATATATATATATCTTACCGATTTACAGACTAGATTTTTTGGTTTATTGGTACTAAAGATTTTTTTAATCCTTCATATCCTCTAGATGGCAATCATTCAGACTTTCTCCCATTCTGTAGCAGTTCCATCACTCCATTGCATCTGTTTTGTTCCGTTTTAAATTTTTGTAATGCAAGAATTTTTATCCAGCCATAAGGAACAAAATTAAACCACAGATAAAGAAATGCTTGGAACTAAAGATCAACATAGAAAAGAAAAGGAAAACTTATGTGGCTGTCATATGTTCTTTAAAATTTCTATCACATATACACAAAACAAAAACAAAGTGCATCCAGGAGAGAAAAGCAGGGCTATCTGGGAAAATTAAGTGATTAGCAGGGAAAGAAATAAGTCTAATTACATGAAATCATTGAGTGGAATCCTTTTTGTCTATTTTTTTATTTGTTTGTTTGTTTTGTCAAGACCAGGTTTCTTTATGTAGCTCTGGCTATTCTGAAACTGACTCTGTGGACCAGCTGGCCTCAAACTCACAGAGATCCACCTGCCTCTGCCTCCTGGCTGGTAGGATTAAAGCTATATGCCTCTACCACCTGGCAGGAAACATAGTTTAATATCATTTCTTGTTTTTCTGCATTTCATACATACATATTCTGTATGTTGATCCTACTCAGCCACACTATTTCCTCCCAGGTACCTGCACCTGCCATCCCAGTTTTATTTTCTTTTAAAAAGTAACTCAGTAAGTTCAAGTTTTGCTGCTCATATAAACATTGATGGAGGAAAACTCCAGAATAGGTTGGACTTAACAGGGCGACAACCTTAAAGAAAGTTGCTTCATCTTTCCCTGACTGCCATTGTTAATAGCTCCTCAATTAGTAGCAATAGAGGCTTGAATGAAAATAATTTTTATCAAAACAATCATTATATACAAAGAATTTACGCCAGAACAAAGAGAGATGAGCAGGCAAACTGACCACACACATTTCTGCACGGAATTCTGAAGTAGGGCATTTTGGAGACATGGGAGTATTTTGGATCTGCTCACTTCCATTTGATCCAAATGAACTAAGTCATTCCCACAGCAGAATCACATTTGAATGAAATGAAACTATATATAAAGGAAGGCAAGAGTCAAGTTCACTCAGTTTTACCATAAAGACCAGCTTAAAACCTGAGATATGCTCACCTTATGAATGTATACATTATGCAATTTATATATTATATATATTGAACAGCTATGTATAACATTTACATATATAACAACAAGTCAAGAAAATGATGCCATTAATTTGAGAATGATTCAGGGGAATACATGGGAAGGGTTGAAGGGAGTAAAATTAAGGGGGGATAGCATAATTAAATTTTAATTTCAAAAAGTAAAGGAATCATTTAAAATGCGATTCTTATATGTCATAGACAATGAGAACTGAGTAAGATATAAAAACATGTTTAAAAAACTGGACAACTGGGAAATTATTCCCTGCACAAATCCAAGCGTCTATGGGTATCATATATTTAAAAGAAATGATATGTGCTGCATTCTGGGAGAGACACAATGGCAAAGAGGAAAGACTTTTCTTGGAGTTAATTTTGAATTTTGTATCCCTCCATCTCCATTTGGGATCTCAAAGTAGTTTATCCTCAAAAATTGCATTAGCATAAGCTAGGTAACTCAGAAAGGCACCTAACAACAACCTCAGCTACCAGCCTTCACTTCTGGATACCCATATGGTAGAAGGAGAGTACTAAGTCCTACAAGTTATCATCTGACTGCCACACATGTGTCCCAGAGTGAACCCTGACAAACATAAATAAACACATCCATTAAACAAAAATAAATTAATTAAAAGGGTTGAGTGGTACAGCATCACTCATGTTTGCATAATTATTGATACTGATTTACAGAAGGTAATGAATGTGGATGTGGGCTTGGAATCAATCAACCCTAAATTTTACTGCTGTTTTGAGCCCTTGTTCCTCTGCATCTAAGTAAATTTCTTAAACTCTTAGACCTTTATCTTGTTCATCTTCACAGTAAAAACAATGTCACTTACTAAGATTACTGTAAACACTAAGTAAGCTACCCTTTTTCAGTGATCGGTACAAGAATTGCCTGTCTGTAAGCTTTTTGTAAGCACAGGACTGTTCTCCCAAAGACAGCACATATAACTCATTGAGAAGATACACATCATTTCAGATTATGAAACAGAGAGAGAAACTGAAAAACCATCCTCTAAGTGAATATAATTTGTATAAGGATGATTTATTGTAACTTTTGACAAGAAAACAAGAGGTAAAATATTTCTATGTGATTTTAGGTTTATATGAAGTTAACATTTCAACAAAAAATATGGATTAAAAATCACAATGTCATTGTCATTAAAATCCTCTAAGATGGAAAGTGCTGGCCTCATATTGAAGCTGACACTCTCATTTAGGGTTTGAGAGAAAACCTTTGTTTCTTTTGGTGCATGCTATACTTCTGGGCAGTGTGCATGGACTTCACTACTTTAGATGGAAAGGACAATGACAGCCCAGTTTCTATTTATACATCACTGATTCAACTGCATTCCCAAAGGTCATCCCCGAAACAAAATAAAAAAGACAATCTCCCTCTTCTTTACAGATAGTGTCCACTTCGAACTCCTGCGAAAATCTTTAAAGTCGGTATTTTAGTACTTGATGGAAACAGATGGACTTTCTAGAATCTAGATTTTCTAAAAATTTCTGCAATATATCCTTATACGATATTCTTATATAATAAAATGATTTCTCTAGAATCTAGAGAATTCATGAATTATCTGGAAAGCCAAAGGACTTAACAGCTTGACTATCAAGACATGGGGCATAATTTAAATCCTCAACTGTGCTTGGAAATATTAATAGTGTTGAATTCCTACAGAATTACATACAATCCAATTTTGGAATATTAATTGTTGACCATTGCAAATGTTTATAAAATGAGCAAGCATGTTTCCAGTTGGCAAACATAGGACATGTACTAAAATTGTAATAATGATGAGAATATCTGAATTCTAGAACACTTTTGATAGCCTAATAAACATATTATTGAATACATACAATATTTTACCTTTAATATTTTATTACTTTTTACATCTGTCCTTTTGGCATCTGATATTTATTATCAAAGAGTTTAAAAAGAAGAAACCAAGGACAATTGTAAATGTTGTTACTAACAAGGCTCTGAAAAGGAAATGCTTTTTTAGAATTTTGTGGGTTTTATTATTGTCTGTCTTTGCTGCCCATCTGAATATGGACCTTAAATGCATGGTTTGGTAGCTTGTACACATTTTAAATTGATTGAAGTAATAAAGTTCACATAGCGTTGACATATTCTACCAGAATTGCATAATACTTTTAATGTGATCACAATCTCATGAATTTTTCGTTCGGTTAATCTCTCCAGCTCCATTATTGAAAAATACAAATCAATCAAAACTCGCATGCAAAGAAAGAAAAGAAAAAGGAAGAAGCCCACTTTATTCCTTGGTTCCACTGCTCCTGGTAAAAACTAAGTGATATGCAACAACTCTAGATTACATCTGAGTGGAAAGAACTGTTTTAGCATAAACAAAGAAAATTAAAATCCAAGACCAGGAAAAATAAGAGCTAAGATAACAGAGTGGATTAATTATCTCCATTGCTTCTGTTTAATGGACAATATTTTTGACAAAGAATTCTAGACATGAAATTGCTAAAAATTGTTTTCCTTGGTTAAAAGAAAATGTACAAGAAAGACAAAAAAATAATAGAAGTTATATTTCCATAATAGAAGTTATTTCCATAATAGAAGTTATTTCTTAATGTTATATAGGTCTACATAATTATCTAAATCTACAGCTACCTAAGTCTACACAGTAGGAACATACACTAAACAGCTTTAAAACTGGAATTCCAGGTTTCATGCTTCACCTACATACTTTACTATTTTGTTGCACAAAACTTTCTATTGCAAATACAACTTTGAAAATATCCATGTTTAGGATTAAGTTCTAGTTCTAAAATCAGTTGCTACTATTCCATATGAATGGAATATATACCATCTATTGAAAACTATACAGCTGCAACAACCTTCTATCCATCACACACAAAAATAAATTTATTTAAGACTTTTTGTGAAAACTCATCTCTAGGATATGACATATGAGCTTTCTCCTGCTATGGTCTCCCTTCCAGATCTTATTTCCTTAAGAAATTGACTTGTAGTGTTTCAGCTTTGGCTGATTTCCACTTGTATACTATTTCCTTTCTGAGTAGGCAAACTTCTATTGCAATGTCCACATGTCTTTTCTGACTCCATGAAGTTAACTTGTGAAAGAAGAAACACACTTTGGATGTTGGGTGCAGTTCAACTTTAACTGGGTGTTTGCATCATGATTGTGGAAATTCACACCAGTGTCTTTCTCCTCCCATCTTTCTCCCACAGTCAAAATTCTAATAAAAATATTTTCATTCACTCTCTACCTAGGTAATGAGCTCTTGACAATGGACGGCTGCTGAGGAAGGGACAGTAAGTTTTCTTTTATATTATTGAGTAGCCTATAGAGGAGATGGTCCTGTATCCAAACAGGTAGCACTAAGTGAAAAATTTCAAGTACATGAAGTCTATAGGGAAAAGAAAGGGATAGTGTAAGATTTAGAAGAGAAGAAATGGGTGCAGGATTTGATTAAAACACATTTTATATATGTATAACGTTCTCAAATAATAAACAATTAAACAACACCCCTCCAAATGGTAACTTTTGTGTGCTTTCTTTCCTTATTTCCACCATAGAAAGTGTTGGGGTACTAGCTTATTTTCTGGAACAGCTGAAGCATGGTGGAAATTTACTATTCACTCTCTGCTACTCACTGTCTTTTGACATATTGACTGCACAACATTTTCTGAAATAAGACAAACAACCACTATCAGTTATATGACAATAGGCAGTTGGAGTATTAGTTGAGAGTTCAATAATTTTGCTTCCTGTATAGTGTTCTTTTTCATATTCAAGGTGAAGCAAACTGGGATTGATTTACATGCTGGTGTTGAAAAAAAAAACCAGCCTTCTAACTATTAGAAAGCTGAAAATTTTACAATTTTATGTCACTCTTTAAAATTTAAGGTGGTCTTTCAACTCCTGTGCAGTGAGACTCTCAGAACTACTGATGAGTACTTACCTAGTTTTATCTCTGTCAGTGACAGAGCCCAGACCCATACCCCATTTCTTAACATATTTTAAATTGTATTTGCATTCTAATGATAATATAAGCATTGAATCACAAAATTGAGTAAATAAAATATGCTTTATCTTTATTTGTATTTAGTTGTCATTTGAGACCTTCAAATTAAATACATTGCTAGGGAGAGTTGAAAACAATCAAAAAGCAATGCATTCCTGACATGTATTTTGGACCCTTGAGAATGACAAGATGACCAGATGTAAGAAATTAAACCAAAGCTATTATCACTGTTTTTGATATTGTTTGTCATATTCAAGGTGAAATCATTATTGGTAGACTGGGAATTACATTGAATATGTGGATTGAAAGCAAGGCAGCCCACAAAATAATCTTTAGCATTGATTCCCAAGGTATATTTACCCTTCTAGAGTATTACAACATTACAACATTTTAAAGAAAAGGAACTTTGGTAATCATGAGATTTTCTGGGTGATGAGTACAGCCATACTCTCTCTGTCCATTGGATATGATTCAGGAATGAGCCCAGTAAGAAGTAATGTGCATATATGCATGTATTCATGTCCGTTTTCTATGTTAATTATTAAACTAATTAATTAATTCACATAGTATGTGTCTGTCTATGAATTTGGCGTTTGGCAATGAAGCATATCTTTTTTGTTATTATTTAAAAAATACCCTTATTTTACATATCCATCCCAGTTTCCTCCCACTGCTCCCATCCACTCCTTAGAGAAGGAGAGATCTCCTATTGGGACATAGATAAGATCTCCAGAGTAAATAGGTAGCTTGAGGGCAGCAGGGAGGGTATTAGAAGAGAGGATAGGGGAAAAAAGGAAGGGGGATAGCAGAAGTTTATTTTTTAAGCTCTATAAACCACTGACAGAATTGTATGACAGTTTTACAATGATAGTGTATTTGCACAGCTGTTGTAAATACAGGAGCTGGATTTGTGGGTAAAACCCACAGATAGTACAAAAACAGCACAATAATTGTTTTTTAACCATGGTGTGGTTGCACTCTGTAGGATTCATTAATAACTTGTTTATGGCCCTTTAAATCGATTTATGGTCTAACTACACAGTGTTAGTTCACTTTTCAATTAGTTGAAATAGATACACCTTCAGAGTTACTCCAACAGTAATCCCTATATTTTCATGTAATACTGTGAAAAAAAATATTTTTTCTTTTTCTTTTTAAATTAATTTTTATTAAAAATTAAAATGATCTTATTTTACATGCCAATCCCAGTTCCCTCACACTCCCATCCTTCTACTCCCCCACCATCTCTCCATCCCACTTCCAATCCACTTCTCAGAGAGGGTGAGGCCTCCTATGGGGGATCATCAAAGTCTGTCAGATCCTTTGGGGCAGGACCTAGGCTCTCCCCCCTGTATCTAGACTGAGAAAGTATCCCTTCATAGACTAGGGATAAATACAGGCTCCACTGCCAGTGGCCCCATAAAGTGCCCATGTCCTTCAATTGACACCCATGTTCAGGGAGCCTTGTTCAGTCCTATGCAGGGTCTGCACATGTCAGTCTGGAGTCAGTGAGCTCTCACTTGCTCAGGTCAGCTGTTTCTGTGGGTTTCCCCAGCATTGTCTTGACCCCATTGTTCATTACTCCTCCAGCTCTACAATTAGATTGGAGACATGTGGTTCAGTGCTTGGCTGTGAATCTCTGCTTCTCCTCCCATCAGCTACTAGATGAAGGCTCTATGATTTAAGGTAGTCATCAATCTCATTGTAGGAGAAGGGCATTTAAGGTAGCCTCTCCACTATTGCTTAGATTCTTAGGTGGGGTCATCCTTGTGGATTCCTGAGAATTCCCCTAGTGCCAGATTTTTGTTCAGCTCATTATGGCTTCCTCTATCAATATATCTCTTTCGTTGTTTTCCTTCTATGTTCTTTCCCCAACAGAAGCCCTCTGATCCCTCATCTTTTTCTCTTCCCTCCCCATCTCCCTTCTTTTTCTCCTCCCCCCTTCTTCCCCTTATGTTTCCAACTTACTCAACAGATTGTATCCTTTTCCCTTCTCAGGGGGGTCCATGTATGTCTCTCTTAGGGTCCTCTTTGCTTAATAGTTTCTCTGGGGTTGTAGACTATAGGTAGTAAAAGACATGTATGACAAGAACTTTAGGTCTTTAAGGATGGAAATTAAAGAATGTACCAGAAAATGGAAAGATCTCCCATGCTCTTGGATAGGTAGGATCAACATAGTAAAAATGGCAGTCTTACCAAAAGCAATCTACAGATTCATGCATTGCCCATCAAAATTCCAGCACAATTCTTCATAGACCTTAAAAGAATAATACTCAAATTTATATGGAATAACAAAACCACAGGATAGCCAAATCAATCCTTTACAATACATGAGCTTCCTGAGGCATCACTCTCCCTGACTTCAAGCTCTACTATAGAGCTATAGTAATGAAAACAGATTAGAATTGACACAAAACAGACAGGTAGACCAGTGGAATTGAATCAAAGACCCCGGTATTAATCTACACACCTATGAACACCTGATTTTTAACAAAGAAGCCAAAATTATACAATGGAAAAAGAAATGCAACAAATGATGCACTCATAACTGGATGCTGACATGTAGAAGATTGCAGATAGATTCAAGTCTATCACCATGTACAAGACTTAAGTTAAAATGGATCAAAGACCTCAACATAAATCTAGCCACATTGAACCTGTAGGGAAAGTTGGAAGTACCCTTAAAAGCATTGGCACAGAAACAACTTTCTGAACATAACATCAGTAATACAGACATTGAGACCAACTGTTAATAATGGGATGTCCTGAAACTGATTAGGTTTTGTAAGGCAAAGGACACAGTCAACAAGACAAAATGGCAGCCTACAGAACGAGAAAAGATATTCACCAACCTCACATCTGACAGAGGACTGATCTCCAAATTATACAAAGAATTCAAGAAACTACACACCAAAATACCAAATAATACAATTTAAAAAAGGAGTACAGATGTAAATAGAGAATTCTCAATAGAGGAATCTCAAATGGCCAAAAGACACTTAAGGAATTGCTCAACATCCTTAACCCTCAGGGAAATGCAAATCAAAACAACTCTGAGATATCATCTTATGCCTATCAGAAAGAATAGCTAAAATCAAAAACACCAATGGAAGCTTAATTTAAAGAGGATGTAGAGAAAGGGAATCACCCCTCCATTGCTAGTAGGAATGTAAACTTCTACAGCCACTTCAGAAATCAGTATGGTGGTTTCTCATGAAAATGGGAATTGATGTACCTCAAGACCTAGCAATTCCACTCGTAGGTATATATCCAAAGGATGCACACTCATACAACAAGGACATCTGTTCAACTATGTTCATAGTAGCATTATTCACAATAGCCAGAACTTGAAAGCAACACATGTTATAAAAGAAGTTATTACCTTAGGAATTGAGAATAATGAAATTTTATATTTTCAAATAATTAAAATGATATGTTAACAATTAAATACAATTAGTGAATGATTTTCCATTAATTTTATGCCTGGATACTGGAACCTCCAAATAACCCAGGATGCTGCAAAGACTATAGGTTGCTCCTGACAAACTGACAGCAACTCCCCAATGCTAAAGACAATACCTACAAAAGTCACTGGACATAGAGATGATGAAATGACTTCTACATAGAGCCTTTACCTCTTTGTCTTAGAGTCTTAGCATCTTTGGTACATGAATGTACTGTGCAAACTACCAAAAGAGAAACATAAACACCAACCTAGCCACAAAGCCCTTTGATCTAAAATGACATCTGACTGCAAGGTATGCCAGGACAATGGTGGCACAAAGCTTGAAGGAGTTATTAACTAATATCTGATTTGACTTAAGGCCTACTCCATGAGACAGAGCCAATATCCAACATTGCTTGAGTGATCAAGAACCAAAAACTAGATAGTCCAGGGATAAAGGGTAAAACTAAATACAACTGCATGGAGGGTCTGCAGAAGATCCTCTGTGCTTATAGCACAGCTTCTAGTTTAGTGATTTTGGGGGTTTCTGAGTATGCTAAACAGTCTGTATTGTATGCCTTGTCTTGCTTTCTTTTCTTACTGGCCTATCTGGATGAAAGAGGAGGTGGGGAGAAATTGGAGGAGTAGAGAGAAGAGAAGCCAAAATCACGATACAATATGTAAGAAAAAATTCTGGTTTCTATAAAAGTACAAAACAATAAAATTTATATTTCATACTTTCAAATCATTACATTTATATATTAACTAGTTAGTGAATGACATAAAGCTTCATGTCTTGGGTTTTCTGTCAATTTTGATGTGATTTATCTTAGAAAACACTGAATTTAAAAGTACTTGCTTATGGCTGTTTTATAAGGAGGAGCAAAGAAAACAAGAGCACATCAGAGTATCAATAAAGGATGCCTCACTGCATGTTCTCTTTATTCGGTGAGGCAAAACAGGACCTCAGCTTTCTTCTCTGGATCAAAGCCCCAGTGGCTACTTTTGTCAATAGTCCATGACTCTGTGACCTTCTATTTACAGTTGCTGTAGGAAAAGAAGATGCTGCTCTCCACAGCAGCAACTCTTTAGAAGCTGCCTTCTATGCTGTTTCAGTTTTATTATATTTCTCTATCCTTATCTTTCAAAGAAAGTTTGAAAAACTGTGTTCCTCAGTGTCCAGCTGCTTTTAAGATTAATTTGTTTCTCTGGGATGCTTCATTATGGTTTTGACTGGAGAGCTGCAAAAGTCCATGCCATTTTTCTATTTCTCACTAACTGAATGCTATATGGGAACATGAAATAAAGGGTTGGGATAACTATGGGAATACTTGGGACACAGTGGGCAGGTTCTGGAGCCCATCCTACAATGTCAGCTTTGAGTCACTAAGCACAAGCTTCCCTGGAGCTTATTACAAACCCCATTAAAAGCACTACAAAAATCTACTTCCAAACCAGAAAGGCCAGGACTGACGGGGAGGAGAAAGGGCAAGGGAAGAACACAGAAGGGCCAGAGAACACTTCTTTATTAATTAATTCTCAGTGCTGGCTAGTCAGGGTGTGCCATTATGAGAGAACAAGATATTAAAAAGTTTTGAAGATTTGCAGAGGGGAACTCTGGAGTCTTAGCATGCAGCATGGACTGGACAAGCAGGTGGTGGATGGACCCAGAAGTCGCATGCAGCATGGACGTGCAGGTGCTGGACTCTGGAGTCTTAGCTTGCAGCATGCACAAGCAGGTGGTGCTGACTTGAAAAAAGGCCTTTGTCACCACAGGTTTTGGAAAGCAGGATAAGCTGCAGCCCTGTGACTGCTGGAGATAATGCACAGAGCACTCAGACCAAAACTGCCAGGGATAGTTCCAGAATTCCATTTCCTGTTTCCTGAGACATTTTCAAGTAGAGAATTACAAAAATTATCCCTACCTAAGTTTCTTTTCTTTTATTTCTTATTTTGGTTTAAATTGCTAAATCAGAAAACATCCTTTAGAAAACGTCTAGCTGTTGAAGATGGCTTGAACAGTGACTTAAAAGCATGGGGATTATGTTGTGAAAAATAATGATTTTATCCAAGAAATTGAAAAAGTACTAAAAATCCCTCAGCAGGAAGTGGTGATGTCTAATACTGGGCTCAGGAAATCAAGTTGTTTCTGTAACTGAGGCAGTCACTGGAAGAGTGCCTGTTTAGCATGAAAAATAAGGAGAATGTCTGAGATCCAATTGCTAACTAACATGACTATATTTACTATGAACTTTCTTTTGAGGATAATTCATAGTTCCAAAAGAGATGCAAAGCTAGGAGAGATAATACATATTCCCAATCCAGTTTCTCCAAATACTGGCAAGCAACATTTACTAAGGGACACTTGTCTTGATTAATGATCTTTATGTATGTTATTTTAATTAAAGTGTACATCTTATTCAGCTCTTCCTAGCTCATTCTACAGTTCTTCCTTCCCTGCTTTGTGTCCCATCCTGGGTGCCTCTTTATGTCACCAGTCATCACCTCTCTACATGATTTTTTAGCCCAGTGGTTCTTAGCCTTCCTAATGCTGGGCCACTTTAACACAGTTCCTTGTGTTGTGGTGACCCCCAACTGTAAATAGTAAAAATCTTTTATTATTACCATAATAAATAATAAATAAATAAATAAAATAATAAATCTTTTTTATTACCACCTTCATTATTGTAATATTTTACTGTTATGAATCATAATGTAAATATATGTATTTTCTGATTGTCTGAGATGACTCCTGTGAAATGGTTGTTCAACCTGCAAAAGGGTCACAACCTACAGGTTGAGACCCACCACGGCTCCAGCTAGAGATGGTTATTCTGTTATTCTTTATTTTTATGATCTCTGTGGTTACCAAAGATATTGGTTAGGCATTTTGTATGAGATTTCTTTGTTGTCTGAAGGTTTCCATATGACTGGCTTATATTGTTGTCAGTATATGGGTCTCAGAATACTCTCCTGTAATTACTAGTTCACGGAGTCAAAAAGGAATTAGTGATCCTATGCCACTGTGCATTCCTTCCTGTGGGTAAATGAACCTCTAGTACATGCCTGGTATCCCTTCTGGGCTTCAGCTTTTGATGGTCATACTCAACAACTTGTACCTATCTCCACTGAGATCCTCTTCAAACTCTTGAAAATATCCATTATATTGCAATGTAATTTATTTCACTCTAGTTAAGGATTGCTTTCTTGGTTATACACATGTGTATAGCCACTTTCAACCATCCAAACCATAAACTTTTCTCATGCCTTCATCCCTTACAGACTCATTTATTCCATAAATTTTCAGTAAATTAATTTAGAATCCCTTACTTTTTTTATTTACAGAATTTGGATCCCTGGAACTCACATGAGTGCCAGGCATACATATGATGTCCTACTGTGATTCCACCCATTATGAGGTGCGGTCAGGGCTCCATGGAGCAAGGTAACTAACTGTAATAGCTAAATTGTTGAGTTTCAAAATTAAATGAGAAATTAAGGCAGACACTTGAACCGAGGAAGACTTCTGAGGTAGACCCTTAGCCTTCCCATGCAAGCATTTCCCAAGCTATGCACACTTACACATACACACACATATTTTCACATACCACAGGAACATAAACACATGCAACAAGTATAAGAATGCCTAGATTATAGAGCTTGAACAATTCACATAAACTTCCTAAACTTCAAATATTTTTGCTTATAAAATGCAGAATATTTATATATACCTAAAATTTCCATTGAAAGGTCATCACATTTGAATCAATTATCTTGTTGTCTAAAATATATTTCAGGCTCAAAGAGTAGTATCTATACAGTCTACTTCACAGCAAGAAAAAATATTAACACTTTCTTCTTAAAAACTGTTCTGATGTAATGTTTTGATAGAAAGGTCAGTAAAGTTTTCTAAGAAGGATACATTATAAGGATAATTATAAGACCTCTGTGGAGTAGATAGCCTGTTCCATCTATTCAACACCATCATGGAAGCATAAAGCCAGGCACAGAAAACACTAAATGAATACACACCATGTGATCTCACCTTGATTTATTAGATAAGGTAATAAGTCGAAGTTAGCCTGATGACCACAGTTTACCCAACCTTGACCTTTTGGGTGTAAACACTCCTAGCTTGGTTCCAAGAGTCATGTGCTTGGCCTGCCTCTCCTCCTCTTTGCTCATGGAAACAACTCCTAGACCTCCATAGCATCATTTTCCCCTGCCTCCAGATTCTGCTGGCACAGAGCTTTCTGTATTGATTCTCTTTTACCTCTGCTTTATGTTTTGAATATTGTTCTCTCATGTATCAGCTATAGATTTTTCTCACTCAGATGGCCTTATAAGCTTCTTATGTATGTAGACATGTTACACACCTGTCTTCATCAAGGACTTGCCAATACCCTTTTTTCATAGAAACACAATCTTACTTGACACATCCTTGTTGACAGGAACTGAACATTCCTGTCAATGTTGCCTACTCCAAAAAAGGAGCCTTTGTATACATCAAAGTCATTATCTAATCTCAAACCCACACTATCATTTCCTTTTATATAAAATTACATTTTTTCTTCTCAGCTATCCTTTTGAATATTACTTGTGCAGAGAAAGGAAGTTGCCTTCAAATCTTAACTTCCCTATATTCAGTTTACTACATTCTGTATGCCTTCTAGCTCAATCCCAGCTGACATGCCTTAATTCACAACATTCTTCTCATTGGTCTCACTCATCTTCAAACACTTCTTCTTTTGAAATACAGTATCATAGACCATATATTTAAGACCATATATATTAATTTCACAGTCAAAAAATTGTGTAATTAAATGATAAACAAGGCTATAAGTGTAACTTAATGGTAAGGTATATAATTACCATATCATTAGCACCATGAAAAATAAACAAAAAGAAAGAAAAAACAAAACAACACATGGATAGATGCATTAGGGTACACCTGTACTTCCAAACACAGAGAGACTAAGGCAGGAAGCATAAAATTTGAGGCCAGCCTGAAGTCCACTGACAATCATTCTCAGACAAAGGACATAAATGCTAATCTATAGGCAGATGGATGATGAGTCTTATTTTATGTTTTTTATTTTTTCTTTTTGACTCAGTTTGTGCTATGACTCAAAACATGACCAAGTATGAATCAATGCAAACTCAATAAATGTGTTCAATAAGTCAAATAACAATCCAGATCCAATTTGACTTGTAATATTTATATTTGTCAATATTTTATTATATTTGTAAACACTTTTTTTATTTGTAATAACTATCTGTCTCACTACTTAGAGACTTTTTAAATTTCAGACCAAATGTGATTTTTATATATATTTGAGGTTTTTCTGTTATGCATACACAAACACATGAGTAAATGCAACATTTAAATAGTCTTTTGTAGTGTTGTTATTATGGACACTTATAGTTCAAAATATAGACTCAGATGTTCTAAAGCTTCTAACGGTTGAAGTTTTTATTTAGTTCACATGTAGTTCAATGTAGTTCTATTTAGTTCAATGTAGTTACTCATTTTAGATTCCACTATTAAAATATTTTTCCTTACCTTTATGTTCAAGCTACAGATCCTATGCCGCTGACCTAATTCACAGACAGGGCCTGTTAGATTTATAAATTCTCCCAGTGTTAGTACTTGCTTAACTAATGGTTTAATAAAGGAGAATTTGTCCAAGGAACATGACCAGGTATTTTGGAAGAAGGAACAACAATAACAAAAAAAACAATAATAAAAAAATAGCAAAGTTTCATGTTAAGTTGTATTAGTATTGTTTCTTTACTAATGGAGCCATCAACACTTTAAATGTTATGCAAATTGCTAATAAGTATCATGTTTTCCAAATTGATTCGACCACTGAGCTATTTTATTGCCTACTTCTCTAGTGAGGATTTGTGTATCACAGCCTGCCGTGGACTCTACTCAGCATTTCACTCCTTCAAATAGGATCACACTGTTATTTATAGTGACAATGCCATGGACAGGACTTTTAAAATAATTAATTCCTTATTGTTTAGTTGAATTAAAACGATGCAGGAATTCACCCAAAATGAATACCTATTAGGCATTTCTATCATAATGCATACATATGTATGTGCAGTATATATGCATACATCTATGCTGATACTGTTTTCCCTTTACATATGTATATGGTAAATATACAATGAACTGAATCCATTGCTTATTATAAAGAAATTACAAGTGTGATGAACAATTAATCACTTAAATCTATTTCACAGATTCCAAAAGGCATGGAGAAAGGGCAAGCAGCTCTGGGATTCCTAATGCTGACTTTCCTTAAGCAAAAGTTCACACAAACACTTCTGAATACAACATTTATACATAGTATTGTTGCCGAAAATACTAGAAACAACTGAGTTCCTATTGTGTCACACAATAGAGCACAGACTTGCTTTCTCTTTATTTAAATGAAGTGAGCTGCATCAGGGCCTAGTAAAGGTTTCTGAGAGTAACTAAATATATCTAATGAGGAATGAAGGCAGCAGAGTCTTACATTTCCTTTAGTCAGTGTGTGTGGTGGTGTCAGTTACCACTACACCAATTCTGAGAGCCCACGGTAGGAGACCATGAGGAGATGACTGTGTAACTGGAGCAACTAGAATGAGCCACAGTTCATAAAGTATGACTAAGTGAGCTTCTAAAAAGTCATTGTGTGCCTCTGCTCCTGACCCCTGAGATGCAGTACGAAATGAGAACTCCGACTCTTCAAGTTGGTGAAGTAGCTACTTAACCATCTAGAAAATGGTTTTAAAATATTTTAAGAAGACTTCATAGACAATGGGGCACATGCTGTGAAGCTATTGAACTTCTTTATGTTTTTAAAGAAAATGTAGTGTCAGTATGTTCGTAAACTACAGTTCTGGAACTCTGAGAATGTTGTACAGATCTTACTGTTATTAAAAATAACACAATAAGTATCTGGGGGTTGACATGTTCTTAGGTGCAGCTTGCCATTTGGAAGGGTCAATATGCCAGGTTTTTTTGTTTGTTTACTTGTTGGTTTTCTAATTTTTAGTTTTTACCTCTTTCTATAGTCCCCAACTAAATAACAGTGCTCAGAAATGTGCAGTGTTGGAACTGTAAATGGAAGCACACTGACTTCAAGCTCTCCTTGGTTAAATAACTTTGGCGAGCTCTAGAGTCAGAACAACCCGTTTTTCTCATAGCAAGTGGTGCATTGTGTTTAATTCTTCTGTTTTGTGGTTTCTGAGGCACATGGTTCCATGGAGTCTGGAAAGAAATACTGGGTATGAGGACTATTTATCTTAGGTGGGCAAACGTGTGCTAACACCAGGAACAAAAGGTCCTTGGCAGAGGGTGGGCTGAGAAAAATGAAAGCTCACATTAGACCCAGGCTGCCAAGAAGCCTCTGGGTCCACAAACGGGGTCTGCTATTGTTCTGGGCAGAGCATCTCTAAGATTCTAGGAATGAAGAGGGAGTCCAGACTCCTAACCCTTGATACCCAGGAGAGAGAGTATGTGTCCATTGAGTTTGTGGGTATATTGATGCTTAAGGTTTAAAAACAAATACCTCTAAACCAACAACTGAAGAAGACATCAAACATAACCACTAAACATGTGTAGAGGCAATAAAGGTTTGAAACTGCCCTTTAAAAGCCTCATTTAAATTAATTTAAATAAAAAAAGAAAAAATGAAAAAAGCCTCATTTGCAAATGGCTTCTGAGCTGTAAAATTCACCACTGTTAGGAATGATAGTTTACTACTGACTTCAAGGATCCAGTTCAAAAGTTACATTAAACACCAGAGAAAATAGACAGAGGAAAACGTAAAAGTAACTCCAATTTATTATGAAGCACAAAAATGTGTCATGGTTCTTTTCATGCATGATTCCAACATGAAAATGTGACCCAAAATAAAGTTCACAAATGCTAAGTTATTTCATTACCAGTGAGATCATGAAAATAAAGTTCTGTAGAAAAAGAAAAGGATTTTTTTAAACCAGGAACTATATGGGAGGAAAGTGGGTAATATATAAATAAATGGAAGGGAAATAAATAATTGGGTAAATGGCCAAGTTTTCGATATGCTTGGGAAGCAAGGTCCCCAAATGTGACCTGGTAGTAAGTGTGATGTGCCATTCATATTACCTATCTTACTCCATACAACCCAAAGCCGAGGAACATTGACACCACTGCCCCAATAAATACACAAAGAAAGTCATTCACCAAACTTCCAAAGCAGCTTTTAAGTCCCTGAACTTAGACGACTCATGAAGACATATTTTATTTCTTTTATGCAATGTTCATAAATAATTTGGGGACTTCAATGTATTTCTCCTTGTTACCTTAGCTGTTAAATTATAAACACATTGTCATGCATCATTATCAAGCATACTCTACTCCACCATCATTTTCTTTTCAAATTTTACATGTTAGTTACGAAATAAAATCCTCTTGCCAACAAGTAGATCAGTATTTAAGTAAATCTTCAGCTTTTAGTTTACTTTTAAGAAATTATTTTAAATTGTGCTTTATATATGTGTGTGTGTGTGTGTGTGTGTGTGTGTGTGTGTGTGTGTGTGTATAGAGAGAGAGTATTTGAATGCAGATTTCTCTGAAGGCCAGAAGAGCATTTCAGATCAATTTAGAGCAGGGGTGACAGGCAGTAGTGAACTGCACAATATGGATATTTGGAAACAAACTCAAGTCCTTTGAAAGAGCTGTCATCCCTCCAGCCCAAGCTACAGGGCAGCTCGAAGAGTTGTTATCCCATACACAAGACACCTGGGCCATGTGTCGCAATTACTACACAGTCCTTTTGCTTATGGAATGTATAATCAGAAGGAAGTTTCCCATTGCAGTGACCTGTGCTTAAGACTTAAGTCCACACATTTGTTTTTCCCACCATAGCAGGCTTAAGACTTACTGCTTTTCTATCATTTTGTTCCTTAACTCTCAGACTATGAGAAAACTACTACTTCTGCAAAATGAGGGAGATTCAAAGCCTGCAGTGATAACATTTCATATGTAGAAGCTATTGTAATTATATTGCATGCAGCTCCTAACTTGTACTAGCACATCAGGCTCCCTGGGCAGAGGCTGGCCAAGAGCTTGTGGGGGGAAACAAAAGTTATTTCTTGTTAGAATCTTGAAATTTGTCCAATGTGTGAAATACATAATTTACTGCATTATACCTTGTGCATACCACAGAGCTTCTGAATTTTAACCTTCTCTACGGTTTCACCACTATTCTTACCATTCTTATGTTGCAGTTAGCTATATTGGCATAACTATTAATAATGCTGATCCATTAAATAGTTATGTATTATGTTTTCATGATGTTCTACAGGTTTGTAAGATGGCTTAACAAAGTATAGCACTTGCTGCCAAGATGGATAATCTGAATTTCATCCCATGAAACCACAATCTTAAAGGACAAGTGAGTCTTGAAAGTTGCCTTCTGACACGCACACATGTATAATACATGCACACATAGGCAGGTATGCATACATACATAAATTGTTTTCATATACTAAGCTTTGGTGATAGAAAACAATTTAATTGTGCCTTAACATGTCACATTGATTGATTACAAATCAAAATAATATTAACAAGTGACAGCTAGACTTTATTACAAGCTGGATATTTTGTTCAGATATTCACACTTATTTCCCTATTCAAACATTATTTCATTTGAGGGAGGCAAAAAAATGATGGCATTTATGAATACTATGAGAGCTCTCAGGTGATGGTGGTGACAACTGTTAATAATTATATAGCTGGGAACTTCCCATTATTCTGCTTTATCATTTTATCTCATTTTTATACATGTCTATATGGGAAAAGGTTAGATATAATTTCCTCTGCCAAAGAGATAGAAAGATGCACTTAAGTTTGAACTAGCATGTGGCTAAGTAGCAATTCAGAAGGTGGGCTTTGTGCTCTTTTGTTTCAACTATTTTACATGTTATAATTTTTTTATTATTTATTTGTTGATTAAGTTGACCCTAAATGTATTCTCAAATGCCTATCAACTTCCGTTGTATTTGAGAATGATTGTGAACATTTGATCCCTTGCCTCCACTTCCTGAGTGCTAGAATTACAGATGTGTGTCACTATTACTAGTTGTATATATTGCTGGGGATGTAATATAAGGTCTCATACATGCTAAGCAGGCAAGAGAAGTTCTATAGCCCTTCATGCAATGGCACGAGAGATTTATGTAAAGGTGTGTTTCTTGGAAACAGGAAAGAACACAACACTATCAAGTTGATGATGGAACTATAGTATAAGATATTCATAGAAATTCAAATGGTATCACATTATGGAAATCAATTATTAACTCACTTTACAAAGCCATTATTATCTTTATTTTTCTTTTACTGACACCAGTAAAAGACTGGTGTCAGCAGGCCACCTGGCTCTGTGACCTATAATTCCAGCTATTGTAAACTGGGCCATGAAGTTAGACTTTAGAGTTTTCATTTTAATGATGTCATCTCTGAACAGCTCAACTGTGTGGCTAAGGTATGTGTCTATATTTACAGCTACAAAGACAACAAGCTGCTTTTGAGTAAAAGGCTCTAGATTGCCCCTGCTTTTTTTCAAAGAATCATTTCTAGCAAGTTGAAGCACCATTCTGTAAGGCTTCTAAAATTGCTGATTGTAAGCCCACTACTAATTCCCAGTCTTGTGGCATCTATGAGACATGAAAAAAGAGGAATAAGCCTACAAATAGGAGACAACGCTTCATCTTTTGGTTAAACATGTTTATTCTACAGTCTCAGCTAGTCCTCTTCACAACCTTCTGACAAATAAAAGAGGATTGCAGAGAGACAGACTACAGAGAGCAGCCAGGCTAGCTGCCTCCCACAGTGTCCTCTTAGGATCCTCAGTCTCTAACAAATACTTACTGCTGGCCATTTCTTCCTTCCTGCTGGTAAGAGTGAGGTAACAGTGTCCGTGTTCTTGTATTGCTTAGGGCGTATATCTGAGGAGAGAAGCTTGTAGACAAACTCTGAGAGTCAACATTTTCTAATACTCAAGTCTTTAAGGACAACTGGAACTTCTTCCACCATACTGAGGCTTGGGCTAATCTAAATGAGCCTACAGGCAAGGCAATGGGCCAACTCATTACGTTCACTACCAAAGAACTCACACTGTAGCTATTGTCTGTGGAGATGAACCAACAGACGAGATAGCAGGCCTGATAATCACCTTCAGATGCAATGAAACAGGCACAGTTAAAAGTCAATCTCCTTTCATCTCCCTGTAATATCTGAAAATTAGTATATATACTGGGGCAGAGAGAAAGACATTTCAGCCAATGTAGCACATACCTGGTGCAATGGCCACTTATGAGTGGGTAGAGCAGAGGAGATAGAAGTTCCAAATAAGCCACAGAAAACCACTAAAACGGAGAAAAGGCTTGGAAACAAGAAAAGTGTATAAGAAGTTACAGGACCTATTGGATTCCCTAGGCAATTGCCAACAGCAGCAAAGGGGATTGGGGCAGAGCATTGTTGAAGAAACATTACTAAGAAATCAATATTTAATAGAGCATACCTTCAAACACTTGAATTCTAAAACAAGGCAGAAGTGTACACCTTGGATTGTGTGAGTTCTGAGTGCAAACATTTTCTGTAGTCCCTAAGGTTAAATTTAATTTTCAACTTCATTTTACTATTACTAATATTGAATTTCTCATAAATTATTTTCATTGTGGCTCCAAAAATATAATAACTTATTCCAGAAGAGTTCTGTGGATGTCCCAGCAATGGGACAAAAGCTCAACAACACATGTAAATAATGTTTTTTCCCAAAAGCCCCTTGTTGACAGCATGTTTAATGTTTCCAATAAAATGAGACTTCACCAATGCTTCTAAGTTTTTCATATATTTTCCATCCCTTCAAGTGGATATCATTTTAGATATATTTCTTTCTTTAAAATGTGTTATGTGGCTTGGATATCTTTACAATTGCATGAGATATACCTGTTCCACTAACTGACATAGGACTCTCAAAGCTTATATTTAAAAATAGTTGGCTGATGTAGAATCCACATATAAGAATACCTCTGTAGATGCACACAATGTTTTAATTTCTTTCTCCTTTTGAATATTTATTATTTTTATTTGGTGTAAGTGTGTGAGTTTTTGTGAGCTACATGTGAGCACGTGTCCACAGTGGTCAGAAGGTGTCACATTATGTCTGAACTAGAGTTGTAGGTGTTTATGAGCTACATCAAGTGGCTGCTAGGAATTGGATCTAGGAACTCTGCAAGAGCAGGAAGTGCTCTTAACCACTGAGCAATATCTCCAGGCTATCACATTGTCTTTAAATGTATTAAAATATTATTCCATTCACTGTTAATTCATGTCACAATAAATATTGATAGACACCAGGAATTATGCTGGGCATTGAAAAATACTAGTGAGCAAGATAAACAATTTGTTGTTGGGAATAGCAGATAATTAAAATGTGTTTTGCTATAAAAAGTTTAATAGAATCAAACTTATATCTAAATTGGAGAGAACTTCTCCAATTTTGGGAGAAGATAGAAGGAAAGCCATTGGAGTTTAGAGAAGGAAGGACATGAGGTTCTTAGGATCTGACATTACATCTGAAGCCAATCGATCATGCCATGTAGAGTGAGTACAGGTGCCTTCCATCCACCCAGGCTGCAGTGTGCATGTCAGATCAGGTGAATGATCAACTGCAGGTGAGGCAGCATTTAAGAAGCTTTTGCAGTAATCAGGGTGAGAAATGTCAGTGGCTTGAACAAGAAATGGAGATAAATGAATGACTTCTAGCTATTCAAGGAGACTAAAGGCTCATAATTTATCTAGAGAGGGTTTTTTTAAGAGAGTAGTAAAATTAAATAAAGTCTTTCATTCAGTCCTCTGTGTTGTAGAAGCTGCAGTTATATTATTTACATTGTTCTGCTAGGTTACCCTGGGATCTGCAGTAGGACAACTCTACAACCTTAGAATAATTCCATTTAACTTAAAACAGAAACGTATGTGAGCAAGTGTTCAATGATGCTCTCCTTGGAGGGTTTTATTTAAACAACTCCAACACCAGTATAAAGGCTGGAGGAGTTGATAAAACATGATTTAAGAATTCTAATTTTCACAAACATGCCAAGAATACAATGCATCTAGCCTCACAGGGAGGGATTTCAAGGAGTAAGTGTCTGCTAAATCTTCAAAGCAGCTTATAGACTTAGTTGTGGAATGCTTAAAGCTCCCTTTGGAATTAAGAAACCAAATATTTCATTATTACGCCTCACAGGTGCATTAAATACACAGAGTGCTGCAGGAAGATACAGCATTCCTTATGCGTCCTATTATTCCAACTAGTTTAAAGAGATTGTTGAAGTACTCATCTGTCATTTACACTATGATAGGAGTTTTTGGATCAATTCAAAACCATTTAAGGTATAATGGATATATAATTGTAAATATTTAAAGATACATACACACACATATGTATGTATTTGTATACAGGGTCTCATGTATCCTTAGCCTGGTCTCTAAATTACTGATGTTCTGGCCACTGTACCTCTAGGTCCAGCATTACAGGTGTTTAAAATAATACCTGTGTGTGTTATCAATTAATTCTTGGGTTTGGGTATACAAGGCAATCGTTTCACCATCTGAGTTACACTCCCAGCTCAAAATATCTAATTGTTTAAGTTTTAGCCCGTGGCTATACCTAGGACATCATAACTGCGATGAAAAGAATAGATGGATAGACCACCTTGCCCTAAATGTTCTTGAGTTTCATTTGCAACATCCAAGGTTCCAATTCTCCACAGCCTCAGAAATTGCAGGCTCAGAGTCCAGTTACTGTAGGTAAGTTTGAGTTTTTGTCAAGATTATAGTAGACACTCATTTAGCTTCCAACCTTCTCTTGCATTATAAAGTACTGCTGTCTATCAATAGTCCCTTCTTTCATTACAGATTGAAGTTCTACTGAATGACTGTGTATGGTTGCTTATTCATTCTACTTGAATATTTAGGTGATTTCCATACCATACATATCACAGATAAAGATCCCATGAATACTTATACTCAGATCTTTAAAAAAAATTGCTTTCTGTGTCTTAGGAAAGTATTCCAATGAAAACCATTTGATTATCCAGGAACTATACCTCTGACTTTTAAATGAGCCATCTGCAGAATCCTTGTTTTCTGAAGAGATTTATTGTACTATTTCCCTTTCACTCTGCCAATCATAGAGCTAAGCATAAGCCTGTGAGTCAGTAACAGGCTTCTGAGCTATACCCTGACTCTCTCAAAGATGGACTCTGATATGGACAAGCAAGCCAAATAAATCCTTTTCTCCCCTAGGTTGCTTTGGTCAGAGTGGTTTGTCAAAGCAACAGAAAGCAAACTAGAATGCAAGCTCTGACCTTCTCCAAAATACTTATCTCACCCTGGGGTGTTTATTACTTTGTTTTGATTTGTGTTTAGAAGAAACCTCTCAAGAACTGAGGCCTTTTTTTGATTTATGAACAACCTTATCCCAGCTTAAAAAACAAATAGGTCTAAAGCAGTGGTTCTCAGCCTTCCCAATGCCAAGACCCTTTAACATAATTTCTCACATTGTGGTGATCTTCAACCATAAAATTATTCCTGCTGCTCCCTCACAAGTGTAATTTTGTGACTGTTATGGATCATATTGTAAAGTTTTTTGAATATAGAAATTTGCCAAAGGGGTTCTGATACATAGGTTGAGAACTACTGTTTTAAAGAAATAAAAAATTTAGACATATTATTAAAAGCTCTTCCCAGGTGCTTAAGTTTCTTTGTGGATGTGTGAGTGCTGAGTATACTTTGCATATCCTATACCTATGTAGATGTTTTACTTTCAGAGGTAACATTCCTTTGTATCTATTTTCAAAGGAGTCAATTTCTCAGTACACAAAATTAAATGTGCAAACAAAAAAATTATTTTTCTTTGGAAATGTGACCATTGGTAGATTTCTTAGAAGCACCAGCATCAATTTAACTCAGAGGGTCAATAAAGAACAAAAAAACGAGGACATGAAGTTGGGAGCAGGATGCATTGTGGGTAACATAGGAAGAGATTGAGGGTAGAGTAAAAAGGTGGACTGAAATACTTTAGATGCATGTATTGAATTTTCAAATAATAAACACAAAATGTTATCTAAAAAGGTTTACTTCCTCATGGAATCCAATGATTTGATGATTCATTTTTATCATTCTGAAGCAGAGCAATGCTGTGCTATTTTGGGGTGCTGTACAGAAAAAGCACAGCTTGGCAGATGCCTGAAAACTTTGTACTCCGAAACCACTGTGCACATTGCTTACACTGCATTTCCAGGTTCTGCTGCAGCCATGTATCTCTTAGCTTCAAGCATCTTCTCTTGAGGCCAGCAATCCCCAGGCAGAGATTCTGACTTCGCTGATTTCTGCACAAAAGTCCACTCTAAGATTTTGCCATCTTCCCAAGAATCTGTAGACTGTAGCCTGGATCTGGGCCCAGCTTGCCACTGCCCTGATTGTGTTGCTTTCCATTCCTCAGAATTTCTGCCTTCCAATGTCACTTTTAAAATTTGTCACCAGTTTTCCTCCTGCCCCAAACATATCACAGCCTTTCTCTTATCTTAAATACTCAAGTATGGTCTTGAGTATTTTAACAATTATTTGGTTGCATTTCCCAAAATTGATGAAGGATGCATGAAAAGTCTACCTGTTAATGGGAATTTGGAGTGAATGGGGAGAGTACATAGCAACAAAAACATGAATTGATATTCCAAGCCTCTATACAAATGCTATTTTTTGTACCTGATTCAGCTCCAAACATTTTATAGAATTCATTTCCTTGTAAACAAGCATTAATAGAAAATGTTACTAATACAGATTTTACACCCTAAGGAGCATCATTTAGGAAGCAAATTGAGTCAGACTAAGTGGGGTAAAAGAAATCAGATCATCCTTCTTTGCCAACCAATCTAGGAATTCTATCTCTACCAGCAAGAGCTGATTCCATCCTCAGCAGCAAGAAAGAGTTTAATGGTATAGAACCAACCATTGTGTGCACAGTTCTCTCACAAGGGAGTCTGATCCCATTCGAACCAACAAGAAGTTAATTTTATAAAACTGTTCTCTCACGTTTCTTTTGCAGCATCATTAGATCTTCCTTGTACAGCTGTACTTTTGCCACATTTCACCTTTGTCCATCCTCTGAAGACTGCTAATGTCCAGGGGAAAAGCTGATAGACTCTACTTCCAAACCCAAAGATGTACCAGATTTCTGATCTGGCTTAACACATATTTTACTACCACAACCAAATAATTCCAGTGCACTACTATAGCTGTATGCCATTTCCCCACACTCATGTTTTAGATTGAGTGTGCATAGACATAGATGTTGGACAGTTGCTTAGTCATGAAAAACTATTATTTTAACTTGAAAAATAATGAAAGTGCTTGCTTTTCAGGTACCACTTTCTGAAGCACATCTGGCAGTGACTCAAACTTTAAGAAATTACTCATCTCTGATAACTTCCTTTTGGGATTTTATCTGCCTTGTTTACATGGCAATAGACTATTGATATGACAAAGTAAAAACTGAAAAATCTCTGTTAGCAACCTGTATGGTACCTAACTAGATGGATTTATGTTTTTAAAGTTAAAGTAACTCCAACTCCATGTTACAGCCTTGATTGACTGACAGTTTTGTCACTGTTTAGACAGAGAGGGATTTGTCATTTTAACTATCGTTTTAGAGGCTACATTAAAACCTACCGCTGATGTGGCTTTTGTTTTAAAGTTGCGATGACACACTGTTCATTACAAGGAGCTGCACATCCTGAATGGAATTCTCGAAGCCACTGACTAAAGTGAAGATCTAATGAGAAAGTCTTCCTTTCCTAGGACTTCTTTAATTAACGCAAGCATGGCTTTCAAAGAATAAGTTAAAGTCCTGTGAATCCACAAGGAATACGTGTGACTTAGAAGACACACCAGAGGAATGCGAGTGCAGATGGTGTCACTTATATTTTACTCTTGGCTATGCAGTTCCTTCCCTCTCAAGCATGGCAGTTGGAGTACTATTGGTTGTCACAAAGTCGACTATGTTTTTATGTGGGGATGAAATCTAAAATGGAAAGCTATCACCATCTACATTTTCCTAAGTTGATTAAAATCCAAATAGATAAATGGGGCTCTTAGTAAAGCAAGTTTGACATGACAGCAGATATTTTAAGAGAGTTTTTAAAAGGATCTGGGGAGTCAAACCTGTGAAAATATGGTGCTTTGATATATACCACACACTTGAGAAAAAACAATGGCCTTAGTGTACAGTTTAGTACCATAGTGTAATCTCTCTTTTCTCTGATATATTTCTTTAAATGACTTCAGTGAGGGGTTGATCTCTTCTTTCCCTTCTGGTGCACACCTGACTCTGTGGGTCTCATCTTTTTTAGGAAGTTTAGTAAGGAAACTGACACACTCATCGTGTTTTACAGGAGTGGCAGTAAAGGAAACCACAACAAGCCAATTCAGTTTTGCAGCTTGTCAAGAAACAGACTTGTTCTCTTGCTGTCTTGACTTAATAGCCTTAGGAAGGCCTTTTTAGGCAGCAAATGCTAAGATTGTGCAATGGCTTATAAAATCTAGGAACATTCTCCTTCCCAATGGTCCTTTGTAAGACCTTTAGTGTATTATTTTCAGATTTTGGTGACCTCCTCCTGCAAGGCCTAACACTCCTTGTGGAGTGGGTGGAGAATGGGATAGAGGATTTGAGGGGCATGGGAGGATGGGAGGGAGAGGAAACTGGGATCAATATAAAAATTAGTTATTTTAAAATAAAATTATAAAAACAAAAAAGAGAACTTTAGTATATTATTTTCAAACTGTGTTTTCTAAAACACTTGTGACTATGGAGACAAATGTGCTCTTTAGAGTTTGGAGAGTAGCATGGCACTTGTTAAGTCCATGCCAGAACATCTTGGGCAAGGGCTTCCATAGCACATTGATATGTGATTCTGCAACAGTATTTGCACAGGATACCACAGAAAGCATATTAATATTTAGAAAGCTAGCTGCTATTTATGGTAAATGGGTTGAGTCACTTATATAAATTATGTGTTGATATAAAGGTCTCTGAATTGTACAGCAGATGAATTTCACTATTGGAATAATTGACTACACATATAATAATTCTATGGAAGTATCACAATCAATGGCAGATGAGAAAACATTAACACACTCTTTCACAGGTTTGGTGCCTCAGAAAGCCCAGCACAGGAACTGTTCAACCTCTTCCCTGACTAGATCAGAGGTGCTGGTGAGGCTACCATCTCTTTGCATGGGAGGTACAGGACCCTTTTCAAGGAATCAGGGTTTCTAGCTGAATACATTAGCTGTGACCAAAAATGAAGCATTAGGTACCGGTAATCATAAGGTGCACCTCAGAAACCTGTTCCATCAGTGCACCTGCCCTGTATTGTCTATTTTTTTTAATATTGGCAGGAACCATGAATGTAATGGGATGCCATTCTGACTACTGCTGCATGAGAAAGGTCCCAGTAGGGCTACTCCATAGTGATGTACACTACATTGCAGGCTACCACAGCCAGGTAAATGTAGATTGTTCTATTGACTCAAAAGGAATAAGCTGACATATTGTGAATGGCCATATTGCTATGAGTTGATAGATTGAATGCCACGCAAGGATGTCAGGTAGGGAGAAAATGAGGCAACAGTTTGCAGAGGTCTCAGCTGCTCAGACAAACCTCCTTTTCCCACCATTGTTTTTCCATCTAATGGAAGTCAGAAGGAAGGAAAGAGAATGAAGTCTATGCTTTCTTCTTGGTACAGAAGGATGTGTTTAGGTCCAGGTGGGGGTAGGTGATGGCTTCTTGGGTCTAACATTGGTCTGTGTTTATTTCAGAGCTCATATATTTAGTTGATCGTGGCATTTCTCATGTGATATGTGGAAATGACAAAATATATATTTGATAAATGAATTTTATTCTAAGAGGCATGCTCTTTTTATGTTAACAGTTCTGGGAGTTTTTCATAATATTTGACTGTGGTCTTACACATATCTTGATTACTTGGAACCTACAGAATAAGATTGTTACTCCAAATCCCATAGCTTTAAATCCAGGTAAGTTCCTAGAGACCGAACTTTTAAACACTACTAAACACCTTTTGCTATTATGAAGGGGGTTAGAAACGGTCTTCAATACCAAAATAATGAAGATGCTCTGCAACACGCCAGCAGGTGGCACTATTGACAGGCAGCTGAACTGTGAGGCCCTGTGTTGCATGATGCAGTAACTGGGGACAGGGTGATAGCATTCTTTAGAGGTGAATTATTTTGATGCTGGACACTTCTCATGCTTTGCTCCCTGATTTCCATAGTATGATCCCTGAAAGAGATGGCACCAGCAGATCACTGACTGAAACTGTGAGCCAAGCAAACATTCCTTCATTTAGCTTGTTTTCTTCCAGCTATTTGTCACAGCATGAAAGGGTAACAAACTATATTCAGTAAGGGTTATTAAGGACATTATCAGTGACCTTCTAAAGACCAAGTCTGACAACTTAAGGTTGTTTCTTAAACCACAAAGCATTAATTACAGGAAGCAGTTGTGTTCATTAGCTATGGAAAGAGTAAATAAATAGAAGTGAGTCTACATGTGTACAACAACTTTGGTCATGCTCATGAAAAGCTACTTGTGTAGATGAGAGAAGCCCACAGAGTGTGGGTCCTGCTCATGTCATATGGATATTGGTAAACTAGAGCTTGATGCATTATGCTAAAATGGCATGATGTAATCAGCTATTCAACTTTTAGAGTCTATGATATACCAAGCTACCAGAATACTTAACTCTCTAGATTTTATGCTATGAAAAAAATTCTGTCCCCTAATGATAGTTTTATTTCCTTGAACAAATTCATTGATATAGTAGTTTTGTGGCACTCTTGGGGCATAGTCAAATTTAGTTTTAACCTCAGTTAAAACATTCCATGCCTACAAATATATTGCAGGAATTATTTTCAGTTATAGCTTGGGCTATAAGTCATTACATAATTAAAAATACATATTTATATTCTTGGCATGTTCGAAATACAAGGGAAATAAACTTCAAGTAGATGAAAACTTTTCCTCCTACCATATGACATACACATACACATTCCAGAAGTAATTTCCATGGGAATGAAAAATGGCCTAAACTGGCTGGAAGGAATACTTGTTAGTGAAGCATTAAAAAGTACAAATAAGTTTGTAACCAGAGTGAAAACCAGCATAAAGTTTTGACAAAATCTTAGATACCTTTGAATGAGAAGACCCAAATGTGTCCAGATTTTATCCTTAAAATCATTCCTTTGGATAGGACTTGTAGGAAAGGGGAGGGACAAAAGGGATGAGAGATGATAGAGAGGGAGGGGAGTTTAGAGTGGTTGGAATATACTAGACATGTTTAAACAGAATCAATAAAAGGTTTTATAAAACAGGACTGCTAATATGATCTAGCCATTCCTATCCGAGGTATTTACCCAAACAAAAATATATGTTTCAATAAAAAGTTTAACCATGATAAACACAAACAAACAAATAAAAAATAAATAAACAAAGAAACAAACAAGAATTCCATTGTAGACACTGTCAGTAAGACAAAATGGTAGCCTCCAGAATGGGTAAATATCATCACCAACCTTAAATCTGACAGAACGCTGATCTCCAAAATAAATAAAGAACTCAAAAAACTAGACATCAAAATACTAAATAACCCAATTTAAAATGGGGTTTTCATATAACAGAGAATTCTCAATATTAGTCTTTCAATTGGCCAAGATGAGCATGAAGAATTGTTCAACATCCTTGCTCATAAGGGAAATAAAAATAAAAAAGATTCTGTGATACCATCTTATACCTGTCAGAATGGCTAAAATTAAAAAAAAATGAAAGCTTATATTGGAAAGGGTGTGGTGTAAGGGAAAAACAGCCCCATTACTGATGGGAGTGCAAACTTGTACAGTCACTTTGGAAGTTGATATGGCTGTTTCTTAGAAGATTGAGAATCAATCTATCTCAAGAATCAGTAATACCAAATCTTGGGCATATACCCAATGGATGCCCAATCATACCACAAGGACACTTCTTCAGTTATGTTAATAGAAGCATTACTCATAATAGGAAGAATCTGGAAACAACCTAGATGCTCCTCAACAGAAGAATGGATAAAGAAAATGTGGGACATTTATTCAGGTGTAAAAGAAAAAAAATGACATCATGACATTTGCAGACAAATGGCTAAACTGGAAAAAACATAATCCTGAGTAGGATAACCCAGACCCAAAAAAGACAAACATGGTATGTACTCACTTATAAATGGGTAGTGGATGTTAAGCAAAGGATAACTAGGTTACAATCCACAGACCCAGCGAAGCGAGGTAACAAGGAGGACCTTAAGAGTTTCTCAAGAATCGCCTTGGAAAGAGGAAATTGAAGAGATCTCCTGGGTAAACTGTAGGTAGTGGAGTGTGGGGATTCAGCTGGGCAAGTGAAGGCAGGGTACAGGCAGAGAGTAATGAAATAGATGTCCTGTTGGAGGGCAGGTGGCATTTCAGAGATAGGAATTAGCCTAGTGCCAAGCAAACTTCTGGAAATTCACAGGATGACCCCTGCTAAGATTTCTAGCAATAGTGGAGAGGGTGCCTAAACAAGTCTTCCCTTGTTATAGATTAGTGACTACTGTAACTGTCATTAAAAGAGCCTTCACCCACTCACTGATGGAAACAAATGCAGAGGACCACAAGCAAGGCCTTGTCTCAGCTCCTGAAATTCTGTTGAAGAGAGGGAGGAGGGATTGAAAGAGCCAGAGTGGAAATCAAGATCATCACAAAGGAACCCACAGAAACAACTAACCTGGTAACATAGGGGCTCACAGATTCTAAACTCACAGATAGGGAGCCTGCATAGGACCAACCTAGCACTTCTACTGTTGTGTGACAGTTGAATAGATTGATCTATTTGCAGGACTCCTAGCAGAGGGATCAGGGCCTGTCCCTAATGCTTGGGCAACATTTTGGGAACCTATTCCTCATACTGGGTTGCCTTATCTAGCCTTAATACAAAGGGAGGAGATTGGTCCTATCTCAACTTGATATGACATGCCTTGTTGACACCCATGGAGGACATGCTCTTTCTGAAAAAAAAAAAAAAAAAAAGAGTACTAGTGGATTTGGGGGAGAGGTGAGAGGAGGGATCAGCAAGAGAAAAAACTGGTTGGACTGTAAAATAAATGAAAAAATAACTAATTAATACAAATCATCCCATGGTCTGCTCCATAGGGAAAGAGAACTAGACAGAATTGCTCATTGAGAATTGACTTTCTAGGTGATATTCTTTCTTTAAGATGTTAAACTCCCCCATAAAAGAGGTCAAAGATTTGCCTTGTTGCTTTGCTTTTATTATCTCTTCCCTTTTCAACATATTTTTCTTAATTTCACACAGGTATACCATGTATCTTGGTACTGTCCATTCTACACAGTCCTATAAAAAGCCAAACCAGTTACGAATTCTGTGAATGTGGAGGTTATCCTGATGTCCCACCTGTAGCTGAGGAATCAATGCTAGTTGATTGGTAGCTGAGAGTTGTGGGGCCATTTTTCTTTGCAGGGAACATGGTAGGTTGCTTGTGCACTAGTGGGTGACCACACACATATGGGCAACACTAGCTGGTCTTAGTGTAGGGAAAATCAAAAGGAACATGAAATCGCAACATAGGGGGACATGAGAGAAATGTTCAAAGAGGGGAGGGACAGAACTTGACAGATGTAGTGTGGGATAGATATGACCATTTCCATGTTTGCATCTTTGTAACACTAACTCTTCGCATAAAATTCAAATTTCACATCATGTACTGTAAGATTTTCACACATGTAGGCAGCAAAAACAAAAATAAGCATCCTCTTTTAATATCTTTGTGTTATCCACAGTCTCCAGTATGTGTAACTACATGTGAAACAACTGAAATATGTTTTATGCAAAGTTTGCACTAATGGTATTTCAAATTTGATAATATGAAAACTTACAAGATTTTGAATTTCCTATTTCAATATATTCTACCTTAATTCTATTTCCACTAGCTTATAATTTTACAGGGACACTGGCTAATTTTATATAAGGGATGGCTAGAAATGATTGAGTAAGAATAACTTCTGACTATTTAATGAGATTTGAGTTAGTAAAAGTAATTTGGAAGCTAGTTCTGTGAAAATAAGTTACAAAATTATATGAACTTTAAAAAGCACATTTAACTAAATTGCGATTAATAAAAATTTTAAATTAAAAAGTATTTTAACTATTTTGTCATATATTCCCAATTAATTGCTACTTCAATAAAAATATTCATTTTTGTTTCAATTTGTTCATTCAACAACCCTGCTTTGAGTGTTTATTATATGATAAAAGTATACTTGACAAAGAACTATAGATAAAACTAGGCTGCAGTGGTCTTCTTTAATGAACTGTCAAGATGCTAAAGAAGGCAGACCAACACTTGCCACTCTTATGTCTGAAGGAACAGTTGTTAACAGTTATGGAGACCTGAATAAGAGCAGGCCCCCTGTGTACTCAGAGACAAATGTGGATGGATGCTACTGTGCTACATTCAACACTCTATCTTCAGTTTGATGTCTGTGTTCCACTTTCTAGAAAAGTTTGGCAAAACTATTGTAATAAGAAAATTTCCCTGTGTATGTCAAAATACAAATACAGTGTCCATGCAAACAGAATGATTTTACACAGCCCAGATATGGCATGATCGAATGAAGCACCCACAACATCTGTGTATCGAGGTAGACAACACCTCTGACAAAGGGACTATTCGTTTCCTTTGTTCTCAGATACCTTTACTTTTGACATACTTTTTCTACTTTTCCTTCCAGCCAGGAACACAAAATACCCAACAAAATAAACAAAACAGCCAATGCTTTCAACTGCAAATAACTCCAACTCTTGGCAAAATATACCCAGATCAAAAATCAATACTGAGAAATGGACTTCATGAAAACAAATTAACTGCACTGGTGGTGTGAACAGTTTTGCAAACTTATGCTCTGCCATTGCTTAACCAACTGTTACATCATTTCTAAGAGAAGACTGAACATTTAGACAAGTATTTTTCATTAGCAAACTCTGTAGCATGAGAGGCCAGGTGTACTATGATTGCTGTCAAAAGTCCATGTTTTCCTCCATCTTTTGCTGTTGTCCATATGTCTGAAAACATGAAATTTCATCCTGAGTTTGATTGTTCCTTGCCCATGTACTCCTCTAGGGCATGTATGTTTTCTTTTTGTTCTAGACCTTTCAGATGCTCTGTTAAATCACTGGAATGAGAATACTCTAATTACTTTATGCAAGCATTTGGTAATATGAATTTTCCTCTTTGCACCCTAACATTGTGTCCCATAAGTTTGGTTATGTTGTGAATTTTATTGAATTTTTGTTTCTTTCTTATCTCTTTTTGACTCAGTGGTGATTTAGTTGAGAGTTGTTCAATTACCTTGAGTTTGTAGGCTATCTGCTGTTTCTGTTGTTGACATCCAACCTTATTCCACGGTGGTCTAGTAAGATTCAGGGAGATATTTCATTGTTTTGTATATGTTGAGACTTTCCTTGTGTATGAGTATATAGCCAATTTTGGATAAGGCTTCCTGAGGTACTGAGAAAAAATATATCCTTTTGTGTTTGGGTGAAATGTTCTGTAGATGTCTGTTAGGTGCATTTGAGACATAGCATCTTTTAGATCCATTATTTCTCTGTTTAGATTCTTTCTGGGTGACCTGTCAATTGATGAGAGTGAAGTGTTGAAATCTCCCACCATTAATGTGTAGAATTCTATAGGTGATTTCAGCTCTAGTAATGTTTCTTTTACCAATGTGGGTACTTATGAACTTGGGGTATAGATGCTCAGAATTGATACATCATCTTGGTGGATTTTTCCTTTGATGAATACTAAATGTATTTCTCCATATCTTTTGAGTAATTTTGATTTGAAGAATATGTTATTAAGATATTAGCATAGTTACACCAGTTTGCTTCTTAGATTCATGTTATTGAAAACTCTTTTTCCAACCCTTTATTCTGAGGTGTGTTTATTGTATGCATCAGAATGATGGATCTATTCTGTTAGCCTGTGTCTCTTTCTTAATGAACTGAGTCCATTAATATTGAGAGATATTAATGACCACTGATTATTTGTTTTTGTTATTATGTTGGTGGTAGAGTGTGTGTGTGTGTGTGTGTGTGTGTGTGTGTGTGTGTGTGTGTGTGTGTGCGCGTGTGAGAAGGTGCTTGTATGTTTCCCTTCTTTGGATTTTGTTGGTGTAAGATTATCTACTCTCTGTGTTAATATGGCCATATTTAACTGCCTTGTGTTGGAGTTTTCCCTTTAGTACCTTCCATAAGGCTGGATTTGTGGAAAGATAATGTTTAAATTTTACTTTGTTTTGAATAATCTTGTTTGTTCCATCTATGGTGATTGGGAAGGGGAAGTAGAGGAGATTTCATGAGTGAGCCGGGGGTGGATGGAGATAGGGACATTAGGGATCAGGTGAGGTGGGGAAGGTAACTGAAAATGGTCAGTGGAAAGGGGTCATTTCAAGCTCAAGTAAAATCCTGGTGCAAGACAAACACCTAGAATCTACAAGAACGACCCCAGCTAAGACATTTCTAAAAAAGAGGACATGTACCCTGAACTGGATACCTCCTGTGACCAGGCATGACTATCATTGGCAGATTTGGGACACCAACCCAGTCACGTAACCTTTGACTTGCAGTCTCTTCAGCCTAGTGATGTGCTGGTTTAATGGTGACACAGAGATTGTGGGAGTGACCGCCAATAACTGGTCTAGCCTGAGACCTATATATAAGAATGAACTTACTTCCTGGAGATCAGAATACAGAGGCTGGATGACCCATAGGCTTAGTATAGAACTAAACATGACTGGAGGAAAAAATGTCAGTGTAATGATGCCTACAGACATTCTACAATACTCATAATCTAGTCTAATAGTTATCATAGAGACTTTCTTCACTAAGTGGTAGAAACAGATGCAGAGACCAACAGTCAAACATTAGTCCAAGCTTGGAGAATACTCCTGAAGAGAGAGAGGTAGGCATGTAGGAGTCAGAAATGCTAAGGACATCACAAGAAAATCCACAGATAGGAGCTCACAGAGACTGAACTGACAACCAGGGAGTCTGCTTGGGACAAACCTAGGTCCTCATCATATATGTGAAAGTTTTGTAGTTTAGTCTTCCTATGGGACACTTAACAGTAGGAGTGGGGGCTGTCTCCAACTCTCTTGCTGGCTTTTGAGATCCTACTCCTCATACTGTGTTGCCTTTCTAACTTTCACACAAGGGGTGGTACTTAGTCTTACTAAAACTTGATATGTCATATTTTATTGATATTCATGGGAGAACTGTGCTTTTCTGATTAGAAATGGAGGAATAGTAGACTTGGGGAAGGGGGTGAAGGCAGAGGGAATGGCACCAGGAAGAGAAAAGGGAGGAGAAACTGGGAGGATGTAAATAATTTTTTTTAAATCTTTTTTTCATTTTTTTCTTATTTTACATATTGATCCCAATTCCCTCTCCTTCCCTCCCTCCCTCTCTCTTTCCCTCTTTCCCATGCCCCCTACCACCATCCCACTCCATCCCCACTCCAAAAAGAGAGTGATACCTTCAACAAAATCTGTCATTTGGAGTTGGGCCTAGGCCTTCCCTCCTGTCTCTATGCTAAGGAAGTATCTTTCCATAGGGAATGTGCTCCCAAAGTCCATTTGTGCACCAGGGATACATCCTGGTTCCACTGTCAGAGGTCCCTTAGACTGCCCAGGCCTTCTAACTGAGACCCATGTTCAGGGGGTCTGAGTTGGTCCATGCTGGTTTCCCAGCTACCAGTCTGGGGGCCCATTTGCTCCTTCTTGTTCAGGACAGCTGTCTCCATGGGTTTCTATAGCCTGGTCTGGTCCCAGTTTTCTTATCATTCTTCCCTTTCTGCATCTGGATTCCAGTTTGGCTCAGTGTTTAGCTGTGGATGTCTGCTCTGTTTCCATCAGCTACTAGATGCGGGCTCTATGATGGCATATAAGTTAGTTGTCAATCTCATCATTAGGGAAGGGCATTTAAGGTAATCTTTCCACTGTTGCTCAGATTGTAAGTTGGGGTCAGTCTTGTAGGTCCCTGGACATTTCTCTAGAGTCAGTTTTCTCTTCAATCCTATAATAGCTCCCTCTTTCATGGTATCTCTCTGTCTTTCTTTTGTTCTCGTCTAAAAGCATTTTAAGAAATAGAAAATGAAAAACAAAAAACAGTTTCTAATGTGAAATAAAAATTAAAGAAAATGTGAAAAAATATAAAATATATAAAAAGTAAAAATTTTGAGAAAAACCTGGAAAATACTTAGAATACCAAGGAAAATATTTCACTGACAAACTGAAGATACATGAATTTTTATTTAATGCTAAGTAAAAGAAAAAAATGTTAGGAAAAGAATCTTTCAAGCTTGACAGGTGGCATAGTTGGGACGATCCACTTAAGAAAAAAATGCCAAGATGGTGTTGCAGACTTGTAATTCCAAACCTGAAGACTGGAGAAAGGCCACCCTCTGTGGCCTCCCACTGGCAAGCAACATATCGGAAACCAAACACCAAAGAGTGATTCTCTCTCTCTCTCTCTCTCTCTCTCTCTCTCTCTCTCTCTCTCTCTCTCTCTCTCTCTCTCTCAAAAAGTAAAGGTATAAAACCACTGAAGAATGCCAGGCAACAAACAAACAAACACAAAATCAAACAAACAAACAAAAAACGTGTCTTCTGGCTTCAGAATCTCTCTCTCTCTCTCTCTCTCTCTCTCTCTCTCTCTCTCTCTCTCTCTCTCTCTCTCTCTCTCTCTCTCTCACACACACACATAAGTGCAGTGCCAGGGTGCACCAGCATACACAGGTTTTCACTTAGTGTGTTTTTTTAGTACCACAAGTGTGAACATATTAGACAAGAAACAGTGTAATAGGAAGACATCCAGCACGGCTGCAAAGTATAGTGGCTTGGTTCATAGCTTAGTCTAATTACAGACTTTGGTGCTGTGTTTCTAAGAGAAGAAAGGATTTGCTTTGACTTAAGTTTCCAGAGCAGTGGGGTCTGACAAGTTCATCTTGCCCACACATGAGAAATAGAAAGTCTAATACAGTCTTGCTGAAGTATGATGTGTTGGGTTGATAATAAAGCATGCATTAAAGGGTAGAAATCAACTGGGTTTTGTCCTGATATTTGTAAGGTGTTTCCGACAATTTTTTACAATATTGACAGGTATCTGTGGCTGTGGAATGGAAATCATATCACATTTTCCCTCTTGAAGAATGAATTATTTATAACATTTATTAGAGTCTGAATTGTAAACCTTGAAATGATACAGACTAGAATCTGATCTTAGTTTTCTTTCTTGAACACTTTAGGTCTCTAGGATAGTGTATCCTCAAAACAAAAAGACACAATATCTTACCAGCTATAGCAGATACTGCAGAGGGGGCAGGAGAGCCCTGCTTTTCCTTCTTGAACATAAACTCCCAGGTTCTCACCAGGAATTTGTGACAAGAAGAGAACGTTTCAGCTTTCAGTGAGAATCTTGGTGACGGAAACACAGGGCTCATTTGTGATGATATGATCACTACAGCAAAACACCCTTTCTATCTGTCATGTAAATGCATTTGGAGGGTCATTATGGACATATATATGCTTTTGAAACCCAACAGCTGACTTCATAATTAGCTCCAAGGTTTTACAGATAGAAACATATGTATGATTAGTTAAAAACTAAGTTAAAAAATGTGTATACATATAAAATAGCTTTCATGAGGTATGAGTTTCTGAAACATGGAGGAGCTAGTTTATATTGTAATATTGCCAAAATATTAAAACCACAGACATTATTTCATGAAATTAATTGTTACTATAATTGTAATTAAATACAGGTGAATTTGTAATTTTAATTAAAATTATTTTGGATTATACATTTTTGAGTAAAGGATATTAACTTTTAAAATGTGGTGTGTTTTGCTGGAAGAGAAGCCCATTATCTAGCAGCAGAACCATTACAGCCATTCCTACACATGTCTCTATAAACCATAATCCATGTCATACTAAATATGGGAACACAGTGTGAGAGCAGATTGCTGTTAGTCATTTTATTATTTGTTTGTATGCATGTGTGGGAGGGTCATGAGGAAGATGGGGGTTAAACTCAGGTATCATTTCTGGGGATCCAGGGTCATATTCTTGCCTGGTGCTCACCAGCAAGGCTATCCTGACTCTACAGTGGGCATCATAGATCTACTGGCCTCTGTCTCATCAGAGCAGATAAAGAGCACACACCACCAGACCTGGCTTTTGTATGTGGGCTTTGGTTACTAAACTCGGGTTCTCATGCTTGAGTGCTATGCTGTTTGGTTTTGTCATAAATTTAGATCTACGTGGGGAGAGGAAATGTTAACCGAGAATTACCTCCATAAGAATGACCTGTAGGCAAGTTGGTGAGGAGTTGCCTTGATTAATGATTTATGTGGCAGGGTCTAATTTGCTGTAGGCAGTGATACCCAAAGTCAGGTGGTCTCAGGCTGAATAAGGAAGCACACGCTACAATTGATCCACAAGGAGCAAGGCAGTGAGCAGCACTCGTCTGTGGTCTCTGCTTCAGATCCTGCCTCCTGGCTTCTTCCTTGGGCTTCTTCCCTGACTTCCCTGGATGACAGACTGCAGCAATTGGTTGTAGTGTTCATCACAGCAACAGCAACTTTAGATAAGGTCCATGCCAGGCACATTTTAGACTGCATTATCTTTGCAGCTTCCTGTTACTATTAACACCTGTGGATCTGGATGATCTACTCCATATCTCATATTTTATAATTGGTTAAGTACACATTCTTGAAATAAAAGAGAACATTTATGATGTAATTTACACTTTTTTCTAAATGGAAATTCAATGAATTAAGTATGTCATCATGATTATTTTTGGATGTTGAAAGTTGAAATCTCAAGTAGTCTAAGAATATCAAGAATATATTACTGATAATTCAAACCCAGAAACAAGTCTATTCTAATAATTGAGTGCAGATAAGTTCTCTTAATCACAAGGCATTATGCATGCATTGCCTGTGTCTTTTTTATGTAGTGCATACATGTGTGTATGCTCTATGAGCAAACATTTGCTTAGAGACTAGGAACACACATACACACAGCTTCGCCTCTTCCAGTTTTACTATCATTTCCCACATTCCTGCCTCAGGTTCCTGGAAAGACTCTCTTATGATTGCAAAGGTCATGTGAGTTAATGCTTTCTAAAAGTTATATGTAATATGAAGCATATATAGATGGGTTATAATAAGGAAGTTTTATGAAAAATGGCAGAGATTCAACTTGGTAAGGTATTTAATTTTTAAATAAAAAAAGAGAAATTGGGGGATTTATTGATTCCTATAACAGAACTTCAGAAGACTGGTATAGATTTAGTCACTTGGGAAACAATGGAGACAAGGAAATTGGATGCTCTCAGGACTTCCATTATCTGAGCCTTGTCTCTTAGTGTCAGCACATTCTCACTATTGCCTAACACACCAAATAGAATTTTTCAGTGCAGCAGGGAACATGGCCAGTGGCTACTCAAGACTGGTGCATTACCCTTCAGATACACTTAGAAAGATGCCAGCTCTGAATTCTGAATCATCAGTGAGAGCATGGACTCCATGCTTTCCACTCAACTGACTATCATTCCTAAAAGGTGGCAATGGCAAGCACATTGGGAAAGTATCAGTGACTGGGGCTTGAGAGGAGACTTGGTTCTCCTTGACAATGGAGCCTGTTGCTGCCAATGACGTCTTAATGAAAGGCATCATGGAAATGGATAGACTGGGAAATGAGAGGTAAGTGAGATCAGTGCATGATATCACCTACCTGGCCTCAGTTGAGACTAGCTGTTGTTTCTTCAGCTTAAAGATTGAGATGCTTGAAGATGATGCCAAATGATAGAAAACTATTGATTTTTGAAGTGCGGGATCAAACCCAGGGTATTACGCTGTTCAGAAGTCTGCTTGTTAGCAGGCATCCCTCTTGAGGAAGATGCTTAGTAATAGGATGGAGCCCCAGGCTCTGACCTACATTTCAACACCCCAAAGTAGGTTGCTTGTCATTCTTCACCCACAAACTGGCAATAGACGGCTGTGTACTTCAGTCTGGCTTTTCAGTCCCCGCTCTCCACACCACAGAAGTACTGTCCTTCTGAGGATTAGCTTTGGAAGGAGTGATCCAGTGCAGCTGAGGACTGAGCTTTTAGTTACTATGATTCGGATTGCTTTTCCTGTTCCAACAAAATCAACAGTTGTCTAATCACATGGGTTTTGGACTTCGTGCTGTATGCAGTACTTTATTCCTTTCTCCCATAGAGTCTCTTGCTTTAAGCGCTAAGAAATTCTGAAAGCTGGAACAGTGCAAGTTTTATGGATGCCCTTGGGTAGTTTACCAGTTCCTTGTTAGAAAGAGGCTTTCAGTTTTCTGAAATTCTTTTCATTACTATTATTATTAATTATTATTATTACATTTAGTAGTTTGTATTTCTTTGTGTGATGGTGAGGGGACAACTTGCGGTAGCTGGTTCTCTTCCTTTACCATGGTGAGTATCCCCAGAATCGCACACCTGGGATTGAACTTAAGTTGTACAGGTTCAGAGCAAATTCTTACTATTCTCTCACTTTATTTCACCAGGTAGAAAATTCTAGTTCTCATGTCAGCTCAGCTTTTAAAATAGATATCATGCAAATTGATTAAAAATTACTTTGAATCATAATTCATTATATTTCAAATTTCCTCCAATGACTAAATTTTAAGAGCATGTTTCAATACCAAACTAATGACTTTTAGCCCAATTACAAATATTGAATATAATTTTTTAAAATATATTTTTAAAATATCCAAGTGGCCCATGGCCCATGACTTTGATTAATATAATTTTTTCTTTAGTGATTTTCAAAGAGTAAATGTATTTTTATTAAAGAATAAAAAAATAAGTTGAAAGTGAATTTTGTCACTTTGAACCATTTTTAGATTGATAAAGAATGCAGACCACGAGTTTTCCTTGTTTGAAAATACTACCTTCACACAGCACTTGGGACACTCGGTTTTTCTTGGGTTTTATATTTTTATATATGAAGTGACTGTAATAAAATGAAAGCTGTGAACTCCCATGTGTCAGCTTGAAATAGTAACAAAACTGACATGAGCATACAAATGTATAAACATAATTTATTTACCGACCACAAGTTTGTCACACTCCGTAGGGAGGGCTGTCGTTTAGAGGACATTTCTCTCTTGGTTCTCTGTTTTCACAGCTATATACATAGCTGATAAATACATGTGGAAAAATAAAATGCTTCTGCATCCCTGACACTCCAGTTCTCTTTAGTGTAAAACAGCAGCTTCTGCAGCCTACAGTGGGCTGATGCCAAGTGAAGATGTAGCAATAACAGTCAGCAGGAGAGTTTTCTATTACTATTACTACAGGTGTGGCTTCTCATCTAGGATGTTCTGGGCTCCTTCTCTGCACTGTCCAGGTTATGTAGACATAAAAATCTCCATTGCTTAGAAGGTTGAGGCAGCAGAGTTGCCACGAGTTCAAGGGAAACCCAAGCCAACTTGTGGGACTTTGTCCACTAGTTCTGTTTTCAAACAAATTAAATAATTGAGAGAAATTTATGGAGAAGGAGACAAGCAGAGACAGACATATATATATATATGTATATATATATATATATATATATATATACATATATATATATATACTAAAAGAACTAAATTTTTGGTAGCAATGTTCTCATCCTATTGAGAAACTTGTGCTTTATAAAGCTAAAGGGACTTGGATATGGAGAAGAAAACAACAAACAGATTATATAGGTCCAGTCAGAGTATACTGATATCCTGGTCTGTGATTTTTGTTCTTAATCCTTTGGATTACTATAAAATTATATTTCAAATTATTAGTTGTCTTAGGAGAACACATATGCTGCCATTAAAAATATATTGAGAAATTAAAAGGAAATTCTTTTTTCCTCAAATCTTTTCCCTTAAATCTAACCATAGAAATAAAAAATTTACTTTCCCCTGTTTCTCTAGTAAAACCCTTCTCTCTCTCTACTCCCATCTTAAAATACATCATTTGTATGGTGAAAATTATGCTTGCATATCTTCTCTCCAAATTTATGCAGAAAGATACATTACATTCTGTCAAGTCTATCCTCTCTTCACTGATTGTCCTGTCAGGAACATAGCCTTCCTTCTAAGCACTGGGAAGGCGAGTGCTCTTCCCTGGAGTTTCCCTTGTCAGGCTGAAGGAGAAGGGATGGCTCAGGCATCTGGTGATGGTGTGAGTGTGTTTCCACCTGGAAAGCTGTCATAGTGCTCCTGTTTCCCTTCTGTTGCTGTGATAAAACTGACGGACAAATCCTTCAGCTTACAGGTCACAGTCCTTTGCTGTGGAAAGTTAGGGCGAAAACTCAAGCAAGAAGTTGAAGCAAAAGCCACAAAGGAGCTGTGTGATGGCTCATGCAGGTTCTTTGTCTTGGTTCCTTGTACAGGCCAGAAGCATGAACCCAGAGAACGGTGCTGCCCACCAACGGACTAGGCCCTCCTTTCTCAGCTAGCATGCCCACAGGACAACCAAGCTTGTCAATCTCTACACTGAAACCTACGGTTTTAGCAACTCTAGGGTATATCAAATTACGTTACAGGATAAAGCCTCTGGGTTTCAGTATGACACTGTTCTTGCTCAAGGTTGACGCCAGAAAGTATGAGGAAAAGTCCCTGGGTAGGAATCCTCACTAAGTGTAAAGAGTCACAGAGGAATTTATGGAGAAGGAGTCATTCTTTAAGATGCACACTAAAGTGACTTGTGGATTAGTCTGAATCCATCTCCACAGAGGTGTATACTGGGTATGGATAGCACAATCCAAGTGAAAGCAGCAGAGATAGCTGCCAAGGATGAAAGATGACGTGGGACACTGAGAAATGGAATTAAGAAACAATCAAGAAAATTTCAGCTGATCAGATGTGGGCATACAAGAGGAAGAAACATCAATGATCATTTAAAGAACTTCCAGATCCAGGAAATGAACATTATCAATACAGGAAGGGCAGTTTGGAGAAGAAGGCACAGGCTGTAACAGATTTAATCTGTTAGATACATTTTCATTTTTACGAGAAGAGTAAAGTTCTCTAAAATTTTGGCATTGGATTTTCAACTCCAAGTACCTCCAAATGTGAGAAATTACGGATTTGAGATAGATCATTAAAATGGACAAGTTAAAATGACGTTTCATTAGGGCAGTCTTAATGGAATTCCAGCAAATGCCTTAATCTTCTTTTAGGAAGAGACTGTCTCCAGACACAAGAAGAAGACATCAGAAGAAACCAAGACTGCTGCGGCTCCCGTGCCAGATTCAGCTTCCAGAGATGTCAGGATAAATGACTTCAGTGGGTGCCCCCTAGTCTGTGGGATTATAATAAACTGGCTCCAAGAAGCCAATGTATCCATCTGAATCGGCTGAGGATGGAGTCAGGAGCCCAAAACTGGAGTTCAAAGACATTGCAGACAGGATTTTAAGTTGGAATACATACAAGAGGGCAGCTAAAAGCAAGAACTCCAACAGAAGCAAAAGGAGACAACATTCGTTAGTGCTTTCCATTTTAACTGCTTAACTATCACCACCTTTGGTTATTTAAGTCTCCTTCACACCAACCCGCAATTGAATTACATTTTTATTATTTCTGTCAAAGGAAGAAATTAGATAATTTTTTTTCAGCTTGTCAGTGTCAAAAGCTATAAAAATCCAAACTTTCTCTAGATCCAGCAAGCTCTATCCTAAAATTCTAATGACTTAGAAATGTCTCTTTTCATTTCCATGGCTAAATTCCACAGCTATCACAATACTAAAAATTCTCAACATCTGCTTCTGCCTAAACAGAATTTTGAAATGACCCCCGTTTTACCTACTTTCTCTTCAAAAGGAATCAAGTGCTAAATGCCAAGATCAGTATTAGTAATCAAGCACATTTTTAGGGAAGCTCTTTGTGTATGTAATACGTACTTAGCTCTTAACTTTCATTGAGGGTGCTCCTTGACAGCTACACACTTGTGAAACTTTCATTCTGATAATTATGACTGCCCTATTTCCCCCAACCTCTCTTGCCTTCACTCGCTCTGAAACCCCAAGACCCCTCTGTTGTGAGGTTTAAATTGTTATTTTGTTGTTGTTGTTGTTGTTGTTGTTGTTGTTGTTGTTTTCTGAGTCCCTGCAGTAAATGACTGTGGTCTTTCACTCAGGAACCACCCATACCCAAGTTATTAGTGTCTGTTTTCAAAAATTGTCAAGAACACAATTTTTATACCTGGGGTTGGGATTCTTATTAGTGTCACTTCATTGTTCTACTGTATATCCTGTAATGAGAACTTCAAGCCTTCAAGATTCCTTTCGAATGATAAATCCAACGAAGCTTTTTATCTTGTGTCTTTATTTGACTTTTGCTTAGACATCATCCCCTATTGTCCAGCCTGATCTGGATGGAACTCTCTAGCAAAGACTTCTTAGATGCCTGTCACTGTGCCTACACCTATTGAGTAGTCACTGTGTCTAAACCTATAGGTGTGAGACAACATCCCCTGTTTTATATGGGTATGAGGATTTAACCTATGGGTTTGCTGATGTCAGAGAAAACATTCTAACTGAGCTACATCCCTAGCCCTTTGACTTTTCATATTAGAGGCACTAATGACACTGTATCTTAAATTCTTTACTCTTTGCCTTTCACCATGCACTTAGACTTATCATTTCTTCTCACTACACCTGAGAACATCCAGAATTAAGGTAGGTATCCATCAGGTTAGCCCTTTAAACTCTTTCTTGACACTAAATGGCTAAGAGAATTGCTCCAATTTGAAATTATCCTCAGTCCTCTTTTAATTAAGATAGGCTGGTGTGTTGCAGTACAAAGCTGATGATACCATGGCTTACAGCTCTGGAATGAGTCCGTTAATGATGAGCTGGTGAGTGCTGACTTTGTGTGCAGCCTCTGTTCATCTCTGACTGAAACCTTAACCCCCAAGGGACTCTTCTGAGCATGTATACACATAGATGTTTCTAATCTATCTCCTATTATCCATTTTCCTCATGCTGTCTATACCTATCTAAAATGCCTACCCTGACTGGCACCTCCACAAACCAGCAAACCCTGATCCCAATCTTCTTTTCAGATCTAAGAGAAAGCACTGAAGCTTTACTGTGTACTTTACCAGCCCCGAGGGCATGTGTCTACAAAATGACTGACACTTTTCTTGGTGGTCTAGGATTTAACAGTTTACACTGCTACCTTCTCCAGTTTATATAACCTATTGTAAGAAAAGAAAGGAAGTCATGTCCTTCCCATTTAGGGTCAAATATGGAGACAGTGTTCCTGTTTGCAGATCTTGCTTGATAAATGTGTAGCCAAAAACTTAAGTACATTGGGTAAAATTCAACTCTTGACTAATTATCTGGTACAATTTTCCCCTTCATTAGACACAGTTTTCCAGAAAGGCCTCATTTTTCAGGGCTAAAATCTAGTGTAAATCTCTTTTATTATCTCTAAGATTGCTGCTATAAAATACCATCCTGAATATGAGCAAGGTCTACAAGAACTAGTTACAATAGAACATAGTGCCAATGGAATATAGCAAGATGATAATTCTAGAATAGAAATTAAGTACAGTAAGAATAATCAAACACTAAAAATGACCATTGAAAAATTGTTTTAGAATTTTGTACTTATTTACTTGGGAAAAGACCATTTCTGAAGGTCAAGCTATAAGTAAATTACTATTGCGTCAATATTTGACCCAAATTCTTGTATAAGTATCTAAAAATGATGAACTACCCAAGAGAAGACATGTGACAGTGAATTTTCCATGTCAATTGGACTGGGTTTAATGTCACATAGGACACCCAGATCTGGGTGTGTCTATGAGATACTTTTCAATAAGGTTAACTAAGGAAGCAAAATCTAGTTTATATGTAGGTGGGACCACCCTAGGCCCAAACCTCTGTAGTGAATTATGGGAAAAGAGGGAGTCTGACTGAACCACAATTCTTTTTATCTTTTTCCTGGTCCTGTGAAACCAGAGAGGTCTAAGACACATGCGCCTTCTAATTTGATATTTCCCATGCTCTCTCCTGATGGGGCGAGATAGATCCTTTCTCGTGGAATTTGCTTGTAGGAATTTAATCTTGCAAAGGAGTAAAGCACGTGATGCAGGTCCTGTACTTCCTGGATACAAGACACAGCCAGCTGTACTTCCTTCTCATTAACTATGACAATTACTTCTCTGTCTCAGAACAGAACCAAGAGAACGTGGATATTTTTAGGATCTCCAGGATAATGTAATGAGTATATACATTTGATTTAAATAAAACTCTTCTGAAACTATGAAAGCTAAATAACTTAAAATATGCAGTAACTTTTCTGTTTTCAGTACTGAAACTCAAACCTAGTGTATCACATACTTGAAGGTGAGTGCTCCATGGCTGAGCTGAAGCACAGCTCCCTTAGCTTCCTGCTTCAGAAAATCTTGCAACTAGCAGGGCAGAGAAGCATCCCCAAGATGTTCCCTGGTAATTAGTGTTAATGCGCAACACTGCAAATACAAAGAAAAAGCAAAGCAAAGCAGGGAAGTTGGGGGCTGTACAGCTCTGTGATGTACCTAGGGCTTTATAGGTGGAGGGGTGTGGGTACATTACAGAAGCCCAAAGCTACTACAATACATGGATAACTTTGCATGTCTTTATGACTGTGACTTCAAATCTTGCAATTGCCATTTTGATACCAAAAAATCACAAAAAAGTTAACTTTAAAAATAATGCTAAATTGTTTGTGACTCCATGATTTCATATCTTAATGCAGCAGCTGATTGCATACATAAAGATAACACTTACAAAAGTCATTTTCAAAACTATTATTAGTGACTCAAACCTGCAAATCCAGCACTTGGGAGGCTAAAGTCAGGGAGCCTGTCATGAGTTTGTGGCCAACCTGGGCTACCTAGTGAGAACCTGTCTCAAGCAACCAACCAAACAAATAAAACTAATTTAACAAAGCTTAGCCTGTGATGGTAGCTCAGTGGTAGAACACTCACCTTACATGTGTGAGGTCCTATATTCAATTCCCCAGCACAGCAGGAAACACATTAAAGTGCTCTAATTTCAGCCTTGAAATTGAAAGCAAGAAGTTGAGACGCCTGAGGTACTAGAGCAGAAATCAATTTTCAGAACTATCAGAGAAACAAGTAGTTTTGAGTAGAAGAGTCTCTGAGAATTTCCATGCAATCCATTGAAGTCTGTCAGTGTAACTTGGAGGATTTTAAGTCATTTGGAGCTGTTTCTTCACCTGGGCAACAGTCCAACCTCTAGGTCTAAGCTTTTCCACAGGAAAGATAATGTATTTACCATGAGAGTAACTACAGAGCATGAAATGGAAGAAAAGCTATAAACTTAACTGTGAAACAAGCTAAGTGATTATAGTTACTATCAGTATATTTACTGTTTGTGATTTAATCCTAATTATAGATAACAGTGTGCATTGTATTATGTGTACATATTTCAACAATATGTCTTTGCATTTTAGTGCTAATCATAAAAATCATAAAGCTTGACACTACCTGAAGATTATAAGATTCCCTAAGACTCAAGACACTTAGTATAATAGGTTCCCTAGTTAATTTCTCAGCAAACTTTGTCAAGTTTTTTGTTTTCATTTGTGCCTCTCATTAAAAAGAGAGAAAGAGAATGTATGTGTGAGTGTGAGAGTGTATATGTTTGAGAGAGAGTACATGCTTGCATGTTTTGGTAATTGTGTGCATGTGTATGTATACCTGTATATATGTGTGCTTATGAGAATGGATACATTTGTATCTGTGTGAGTGTATGTGAGTGCATGCCTAGGTGTGAGAGGGTGGGTTCTTATGTGTAAATGTAAATGTGTATACATGTGTGTGTGTATGTGTGTGTGTGTGTGTGTGTGTGTGCCTGAGAGAGAGAGAGAGAGAGAGAGAGAGAGAGAGAGAGAGAGAGAGAGAGCCAATAACAATGATAATACCTTGTAAACAAGGCTTACTCTTGTAATGAAAAAGAAAGCTGTATTAGAAAAGGCAGGAATATGACAGGTCAGAAGTCAATGAAAGTAAATGGCATGACTGTTAGAGGACATCATGCTTATTAGTGGTGTCAAAAGAATGGCTATGAGAACACTATAAATGAAAGCAAGGAAATTAACATAAACAAGTATAATAGTGTTCGTTCTGTCATACAGACATTGCAATCTTCCTTGTCAAAAGTTCACAACTTCGAGAGAAACAAATGTCATTCAGTTAGGCTTAATTTGGTCTTTCTTCATTAACATACATCATTACCAATGTTTCCTTAAATCCATGCTGTGCTTGCTACTGTTACTGTACACATGCTATACACCACCCTTGCATCATTCCTAAATATATTTGTCATTGTATGCTCCTGAAACACATAATACTTATTTAAGATACTTTTAATCCATTTCCATATTTTAACCAAAAGATGAGTATGTCCAGAAATCCATGTATCTCTCTCTCCTTGGAAATTTAGAAAGTTGCTAAATAATTCTCTAATGTGTATGCTTCATTGCGTACAGAAGGAGCTAATGGTTTATTTCAATATTATGAAAACAGTAGCTGTGTTTACTCCCTGCTAATTTAGTATGATTAACAATGTATGGGCCCCAAATCAGTTGAACCTGTAAGATGAATTAATGACAACATTTAGTGCTTTTTAATCATGAGGAATAACCAACAGTACCATCTTTTGATCTGGAAAAAATGGCTTTTGTAGTTAATAGGAGAACTGCTGGCAGGGAAGGAAAGTGAGTCAGGGAGAGGAACAGTCCACAATGCTCTGTGATGTATACTGACAGGATGCAATAAAGCTAATTTATTTCTGTACTAGCAAATTGCTTTTTTAGCAAATGATCCACAGGGGTGCAATAAAAGTAACAACATTGGGGATTCTTTGACATGGTAAATAATTAGGAAATTGGTCAAAGTCTTTATGTAAAGTTTCTCCTGTCTCATCTCCAAATTATGACAACCTAGGAGTATATACTTTACGTAGAAATGATCTCAGCCTATGTGGTGGAATTAAAGTGCCACCTCCCTACCCATATACTGAATGATTAAGACTGACTGCCCATATGTCCATTGACAAGACAACAGAAAGATTCATGTGAGATGATTCACATATATCACATATGACCAAGAACATGGGTTGAATAAAGTAGGAAGTGAGGTATGGTGGGTATTAGCCATGGATAAGAAGGGTACCATGAAGTTAGGGTCATATCAGTCACTCAAACCATAGCAATATTTCAGTTCCAATGGGTGTTAACATGACTAAGACAAACCAAGCCATGATAAGGGGGTTTGTGGAGAGCAAAGTCTCAGCAACTGTCCTAATCTGAAACCTGCTTGTGAGAAGCAGGTGCTGGTGTGGGACTTTGAGGATATTCTCAATGCTCTACACATGCATGTAGACTTCCTCAAAACTAGGTCCAGTGTTTGACAGAGCCAAAAATTCAGCAGTGAACTTCCATCCGTACAAACCTGTGTTCTATATTTTCAGTTAATTCATTGTAATACTGTAATATTACTCTCTTACAATGTCTTACAGATCAGCATTTAAACTGATGCTGTGTTTAGTCTAGAAGGGGAAATATAAGTCATAATCTTGTCTTTATAACCTCCTACCATGAATATGCATGTGCATCATCAATTCATCTAAGTTAAAACCCAGTAGAAAGCATTTAAGAAGAATTTTATTTAACAATTATTTGAACTCAAAGATTCTCCATTTTGTATCAAATATTGTACCAAATAAACCACTATTTTAACATTATTTGAAATTTTATACACATAACAATGCCAAGAAATGGAGTGTGAAACTTATTTTGTATCTTTGGAAGAACCTCTCGCCAGGCTATAATGAGCAAATCAACAAAAGAGTTACTCAAACATTATGTAGTGAGAATTAAATTTCTTAAACACTCTGTGTAAATCTGATTGTAACGTTTCTTGACATTGAAAGGGTAATTTAAATGACATAGGAATCTTGGAATATATGGTTTTCCAAGATGTTCTGCCGTCCTCATAGCTCCTCTGAGTTGATTCCCTTGACAACTTACAACATGGGCAAGGCAGAAGTTTGTAGAAGCATGTGAAGACAGCAAGAAGGTGAAGGGGACCTTTTTCTAATAGAGCCCAACTGTTTTTCATTTCTGAAAGACTGATAATTTGAAGTATTTATCAGTATTTAACTTTAATTTTTTCAGTTATAGGATTTGTACTCCCAATACAGACGATATTAACTCTCAGCCATTTGGTCAGAGGCATCGTTGAAATAACTTGCTTTTCGTTTCCCCAGCATTGCCAGTGCTTTAGTCAATTTGGTATTTAGTGCTGAGTCTGGAGCCCAGAAATCTCACACAATGTTTGCTGTTGTTGCATCTTTTCTACACATAGCTATAGACTTGTATTCCTTCCATTCCTAGTCCTGTACTTTCCCTGACATACCTATTATTTAATCTGTGAATCTTCAGAAAGGAAAATTACATGGGCCTTTCACAGCTTTAGGAAGTTAACTTATTTTAATGTTGAACTTCTACTGTGCATATGTGCTGAGTCAATTGAATTTTCCAACCACACTCTTGTAGGAAAGTAACCCATGCCAGTCACTTGAACAGTAAACTTCGGGTGAATTAGCTGCCCAGAGGTTTTTCTTGTGTGAGCTTTTGTAAACAGCCCAAGTGTCACAGTATAGAGGCTGACCATTTTCCAGATTGAACTCGATCTCCCTGACAAAGCAGGGAACAAAAGACAACATCATCCACATCAATATATTTTAACCGTTATGTCTTCTGTTGTCTTGCCAAATATTTTCTTATCTTTAAGGTCTAGACAATTAAGCACACTGGCTAAAAATGTTCCTTCTCTGTATACATACATATATATGAATTTAGCTTTTTACATACAGGCTCATAGAAATGTCTATAGACTGATAAAGTTAGATTTCCAAGCAGGTCTCTTGTTTTCATTTGCCTTAGCTAGTAATATGTATCTGTGTCATCTGTGCTAGGCAACTAACCTGCAAACAAGTTTTTCAAAGCTTGGTGCTGACTGAACGCTAATGCAGTATCTTAGATGATTTGAGGACCAGGGAAGGGGAGGGAATGAAAAACTTATCTGCAAGTACTAAGTCACAGTTGGACAGGAATAAGAAGTTCTATCTTGCTGCTTCCACAGTGCAGGAACTATAGATGACAGCAATGTACCTTATATTTTACAAGGCTAGAAATGGGGTATGCAAAGTTTTCACCAGAATGAATGGTAAGCTTTTGAGGAAATATGAGATATGTCACCAGATTTGAACAATATACAATACATCATACAAGAGAATATCATAGATTACCCATTAACAGGTATACTTTTAGAATAGTTAAAAATAGACTACGTAAACATTCTAAAGTAGCCCATCCCACATAGAGGGATACTATTTCAGCCTAGTCACATAGGGGAGGACCTAGGCCCTGCCCCAAATAATATGATAGACTTTGAAGACTCCCTATGGAGGTCTCATCTTCCCTGGGGAGCAGAAAGTTTATGGGCTGTGGTTTGGTGGGGGTGATAGGTGAGAATGGGAGCATGAGGGACCTGAGATTGACATGTAAAACAACTTTGTTTCACATTTAATAAAAAAAGGAAATTCTAAAGCAAATAATATCGGTTTTTGTTAGATTTATCTCTGTTAAAATACTCAACAAGGTCTATGTGTGGAATAAAGATGCTTATTTTATTCATGGTTTTTGGAGTCTGAGAGAGTAAAGTCTTGTAAAGTCCTCAGGGCAAGAGCAGAGACAAGGATAAGCAGCCATGTTTGGTTCAGGAAGGAGAGGATGCTGTGTGGAGCCTAACTGCTCATGGCCAACAGGAGACAAGAGAAATGCTTTAAGGGTCCAAGGCTCCAGGGACTTTGCCTGCTGCCTTGGTCAAAAACCTCCTAGGCACTCTTTGTATACGGCAGGAGGTATGGACTTTCTCTTCCCACAGCATAATCCCCATGACCTAAGGGTTCCTAAAAAGCCCTAACTCCCAAGGCTCTCCATCACATTCCAACTGTGCCAGTTGGCAATGGAGCTCCTCAGGGAATGCAATTAAGCCATGGACAAACCAAATCCAGTCTGCTTTCTTGTACTTGACTGACACAGCTCCTCAACTAACAGACAGAAATGAAGCTATGATTTCATTAAGACACGGTATTTGAACCAAGTGTTACCTTATAATCAGTCTAAACACTGTGTTCTATTTAAAACAAAACAAAGCAAAACAGATGAACAAAAAACAGTTGAAAAGACAAAATATACTATGTGGGTAATGAATCCTCTGGGTGAGTCCAGAGCTTACCCTAAAAATGCTCTTAGCTGTATTACAAGCAGTAATCATGACAAATTGTAGCAGAATAAATTAGGTTTCATTTGCCTACTGTCTAAACCAGGTCAGTGCTGGAAGGAATACTGTAATTGCTCCTGTTGTGAAACCTCAGAAAACCAAGGAAAAGGTAGTTTCTCTCATCTGACTAGAGCAAGAGATTCCCCTGCCAAGTGGCCTTAGTTTAAGTGAATTCACACTTAATCCACACAGATACTGGAATGTCCATAATGCACAGCTGGACCTACTTCTCTGATCTGAAAGCTAAGCAAGGTGTGCATGTTCCTTCTGGTAGAGGACTTTATTTTGGTGGGTGGTCCCCAAACAGGAACACTAGGAAAGTGTGAATGACCAGAAATTAAGGAATCATTCTTTCCAGCTGTCCTACCTGCTGGGATGCCAGCATGAAAGCAGCTTCCCTGGCATCCAGCTGTGATAGACAGGATCTTAATCAGTGTTCTATTGAAGACATTCCATGCCTACAGCAACTCTTGTAAGAGAAAATATTTAGTTGCAGTAGGTGTACAGTTCTAAGATTTAGTCCACCGCCCTCACAACAGGGAGCATAGTGGCATGCAAGCAGACATGGTGCTGGAGAGGTAAAGTTCTACATCTGGGTTGGAAGAGAAAGCAACAATGGACCTGGGTTGAGCATCTGAAACCTCAATGCCCACCTTCTAGTGACACAATTCCTCCAGCAACAACACACCTACTCCAACAAGATCACACCTCCTAATATTGTCACTCCCCGTGGTACCATTTTTATTCAAACCAGCACAGGCAAGCTTAGGCATGGCATCAGATCTTCCTTCCTCTTTCATAAATAAACTCTTGGGACATGTCCCTGAATTCTCCAATGTAGCCATATCCTTGCAACTTCAAAGTGTCCTTTTAAAAATAATTTTTACTTTAATTAAGAACTCAGATTTATTTTTTAATTGTAGATGTTTTTCTCTGGCTCACATGAGAAGGATATTTTTCTTCTTGCAACTAATCATGCTCAGAATTATTCAAGTAAATCTTTAACTAAAGAGGAATTGTTTTTACCGTGGAAACAGTTTCAGTAAATGTTCAACATAGTGAAATCCCAAAAGCACTCTAGATGACTCAACTTAGAAATGTTCGGTAGGGTAAGGGAAGTCTTTTGTTTTCAATGTCGGCTGGGAAAGTGTGGCAGTGCAATGGCCTGCACTGATTCACATCTGTGAGGAGTCTCCAAGGTCAATGGGAGCACTGGCCGCTACTGCCTGAATAAGTGACAGAGCCTTGGAGGAGACACCCTTGAATCTCTGTATCTCTTTTCCTTAGCATTCTGTATCATGCGTTTTTTCTTGGAAACTGAGAACTATAGAAAAAGGGAGTCTAATGAAAGCATTTATAGTCTTCTTCATGGTGCCTGGGAAGCTATGCAGCATGATAGGTGGTATTCACTAAACTACTGGAATTATAGAAAGATTGTACAATTCATTGTTTTGTGCATATCTTAACACTTTCTAAACTCATACAGTTTTCTCAGTTTCAATAATAACAGAGTGGAACCTTCCAATCTGTCCCAAGAGATATATGATCTGTGTTAGGTGATGGAGCCTAACACAGACATGAGATTTATACTAGAAAACAGAGTAATATATAAAAAATAATTTAATTTAGTACTAAATACAACCTTGCATCTTCTTGTACTGATCACTTCAGATTAGAGGGGAATGGAACATCCCTTAAATGGGGGGGGGGCGGTAGATAGAGAATCATTTCAGACTGGAGGGGAATATAAGCATCACTTTTGACTAGAAGGGAATGAACCATCAGGTCAGACTAGAAGGGAATAGAGATCACTTCGGACTGGGGAGAGATGGAGCATCACTTCAAACTAGGGGATGGGTTATCATTTCAGACTGGAGGAGAATGGAACATTACATCAGTCTGGTTGGGGGGATGGAGCATCACTTCAGACCATTGGGGAATGGGAGAACTACAAGTTGAGACATTGCTGCTCACTCGAAGGTTATGCTGGGCTTACAGGAGCAGAGAAGTTGAGAGGCATCCGGTTGCAAGAACAACCAGATGATCAAGACCAGAGTGTGCACATATCTTGTTGTTCCTCTCAAAGGCTATTCCAAGTGTTTCACTGTGGTCATACCAAACTGTGATCCTATAAACTTACTAATTTCTCATGTCCCAGTAGATTACTCATGACCTTCCCACCACACCAGACCTGAGACATTGACCTTAATATCAGGAGAGGTGTTCACAGTCAATAACTATAACTAGTTATAGGTATAAACATATCTAACTGAATATGAAATTAGTAGGGAGTCTCAAAACCCAAGAAGGGTTCAGAGCAGGGAGACATACTTGGCAACAGAGAGATAGATCTCATGCTTTTCAGAGGGTGGCTCTTCAAGAAGCCTGGCGTTTGGTAGGTGGAAGTGAGGTTGGGGGTGCTATCTTAAGGTCAATAAAGACACAAGCACAGGTTGCTCTGAGGCTGACTGTGCTCAAGGATTTGTTCTGGCTCAACGAAACATCATTTTCGTCAAGAGGATTGATGTCATCGACTGTGGACACCTCTCCTGATATTAAGGTCAATGTCTCAGGTCTGGTGTGGTGGGAAGGTTATGAGTAATCTACTGGGACATGAGAAATTAGTAAGTTTATAGGATCACAGTTTGGTATGACCACTGTGAAACATAAAATTTTTTTCTATACAGGAATCTATAGTATCACTATACTCCTCACATAACCAGGCAACATTAAAGAAAGTCTCTTGAAGAAGGGAGGATTGATGAGCAAAGAGGTCAAGACCAGGCTGGAGAAACCAATAGAAACTGCAGACCTGAACAAGGAGGAGCTCATGGACACCAGTCAGATAGCTGGGAAACTAGATTCCATGAATGTGCTGTTAGTTGGGAGGACTGGGCAGTCTATGGAGACTCTGTTAATGGATCAGTATTTATCCCTAGTACACAAATGGACTTTGGGAGGCCATTCCACATAGAAGGAGGAGTCCCTCAGCCTAGACACAAGGGGGAGGGCCTGGGCTCTGCTCCAAATGTTATGACAGACTTTAAAAACTCCCCACGGAAGGCCTCACCCTCCCTGAGGAGCAGAAAGGAGATGGGATGTGGGTTAGTGAGGGGAATAGGGGAGGATGGGAGGGTGTGGGAACTGGGATTGAAGTGTAAAACTAGCTTGTTTCAAATTTAAATAAAAAATATAAAATAACTAAAGTACCTTGCGTAGAAAGACCTTCAATAAATATCTTTTTAAGTGAATATATGTCATAATAACCAGAGTCAATAAATTCATTATCTCACCCAAAGAGAAGCAAGGGGTGTGTGTGTGCACTGGGAGTTCTTTTAAGATTTGTTGGTAAATCTGCATAATACTATACCATTAATATCAGTGACACCTCTATGTGTAGAAAAACACTCTCAACTAACAGGTAAATTGTGTGCATATTTTTATTACACTTACACCATGAATTTAGTAGAAACTTAGTGCAATCTCTAATAGTTCAAATCGACACTTTCTTTCTCATGGAGAATTAAATGATAATTAACATATGATAGAAAATCTGCAACCCCCCCATCAAAAAAGAGGAGAAAAATCAAGCTTGATGGTGTCTGTATTCTGTTTAGAGTTGTGATTCTCCCAGAATGTTTTTCCTTGAAATACAACTACATTGAAGTTTAGTTACTTTGCAAGAAATATAAGTGGTAATACACTTAATGCACTTACAGCACTGAGCTCTTCCACAAATTAATCCTAATCATTTGGTAGAAATTGAATACCATGTGAATGTAAAAGAAAATTGTATTTAAACAGCCTACTCTATTTCTCTGTGACGGCTTTAGTGAATAAACATTACATTTATTAATAACTGTGCAAAATTGTTTACTCATGGCTTTGTTAGAAGATGGGCAAGACATCAGTGGGAATAAACCAACAATTGTTACATGGGAGGCCAACAGGCATGCATTTGGACTGGCCTCTGAATCTCTCTATAGGGATGAAAGTTCTCTGTACCATCTCTGTTGTCTCCTTGTGACACACGGAATGTAAATGTATAAGTGATGGGCTACATCTGTAAACCAAAGCTTGCACAGAAAGAACAAAACATGTCACCAGAGATTGTTCATAGGCTTTGATACCCAGGAGTCTAGTAACTAACTCCTCTGCCTATAGCACAGTAGATTTCAATAGCTTATGTGTTCTCATATATTCATGAAAGATAATGGAGCTTTCTATCAATGGGGATAAATAATTGATATTGACTTATGTTTCCATTTACAATTAACTCATTCAGTAAAATGTGTGACCAAAACATATTCACATTCACAACTCCTCCCTACTGAAAACTTGCCTTAGGGCCTTGGAAATAACAGCATACCATGGTTTTAAAAGCTATTATATAGAAAGGGCATAAAAAGGTCAAAACTTACAAACAGATGTGAAATATCAATTTTTATTGAATACTATCTAGTGAGATAACTTATCAGGTGACAAGGAAGACTAATGTTCACCTAGTACTTCTTGTAACTTATTGCAAGGATCTTCAAATATCAAGTTCAACTTTCAAATCATGAGACAGGAAAAGGCTAGTCAGTCAATGAGGAGAGTGCTTGTAAAAAGAAGGACTGCTTGGTCCCTGACACCAGGCCTAGGCTACTGAAAATGAAAAGCTGTGGATTTCTTCCAGGCTAATGTGGTTTGATCGAGCAAGACTCCCTGAAGCAACGTCAATGGGACAATGCAGCCTTGCAGACCACTACAGACAGGATTTCTGCATCTTCTTAGGATTCCCCCATGACAGCGCCCCCTACCAGCAGGATGCAGTTTGGAAAGAACAATGCCCAAATTCCCAAATATTGTTTATAAATGTTTGTTTTCATTTTAAAAAAGAAGCCTTTGTATAAATAAATAAAAAGAAAGAAAAGGACTGCTCAAATATCAATCCTGAGACTAGTTAATGGAGGAGGAAACATAACAATTCCTGAAAACGGAAATGTGCTCATGTAAAAAAGCCTTACTTTTAGAAGGATCAACACATTTTTATTTAGACATGTTTGTATTCCTTTTACGAGACACATTATGGTAATTCAGTGAGTAAAGATATTATATAACAATCAAATAACTTAATACTTTAATGTTCTTGTATATGAAGCACTAGAATATACTAAGAATTTTAATGCATAGATATCCAGTAAAGGTAAAATTAATAGTCTGAGTCATGATGTCTGTCACAAAATGTCATTCCTTCCTCTCCTTCCTTTTCAAGGCTCCAGTGACTGTTATCACATGGTATTTTCCTGTTCTCCATGATATTAACTTGCTAATTTCCAGACATAAATGAGATCTTACCATATTTGTCTTTCTGTGTCTGACTTATTTCATTTACTATCTAGAACTCATGTCTCAGCCAAGTCACCCCAAGTGACAGGATTTTATTTATGTATTTGTTGTGGTCCATTGTATAGCTATACCACATTTATTCCTTCATCAGCTGGAGGTCATCTGAATTCATTCAACATGATAATTAATGTGATAGTGCTCCAGTAATCATAGAAGTTTGGGTCTCTTTTTGTTATGATAATGTCATATTCTCCAAAAGACTTGGAAGAGTAATAATTAGGATGGGAAGAAATTGGAAGAAAGGTTTTCAGCAAGTGGAGGTAATATAGTATGTGTGTGTGTGTGTGTGTGTGTGTGTGTGTGTGTGTGTGTGTGTATGTATGTTTGTATGTATGTATGTATGTAGTTATAGAATAAGCAGTACACACATATAAAGCAAAGTTGTCTCTAATGACCCCGAATCCAGAGCCTTGTCAAGTACATGATGACTAACTCCATGATTTTTACTAAGTAGATGTGTCAAATTTCATATCTATCATTACTAAGTGGGATGACAGAGCAAAAGATTGTCATAAGATTTTATTAAGGCACATTCTATTTCTTGATTAGTAAATTTACTAATGAGAAATGGCATCCCAGCATCTTACCCTCAACTTGTGCATTTTTGTAGCACTGTTCCTCCCACTATTTCATTAACCTAAGCTCAATTCTTCCTTGCTGTGTTTGGAATGCCTTTGGTGGCTACATTAGTAAAGTATGTTCCCCAAACTCAATCTGAAGTCAGGTACAATATACATGAACATAATTGCAAAAGTTGGCAAATGAGACACATACTTCATCTTGCTTTTTTCTTTTTAAAAATTTTTCTTTCATGTAGAGTGTTTCACTCATATATTAGGACATATGATCATATATGCTATTCCCACTATTCTCCATTTCATCTGCCCCCATACCTCTCACTGCATGTTACTCAATCAGCTTCTTGTATTTTAGTTTTTGTTTGTTCATTGTTTCTTTTTCATCTTGAATTTTTCTTTTTCAGGTACAAAACAATTTCTCCTAACCACTGCTCATTGCTAAGACACAAGTTTGTACAAATTTGCTATATCTCTCTCATTCCATTCATAAATGCAGTTGGAGTCAACCTTAAGGCTTGGATCTGTGGGCACATACAAGGACATCCAATGTCTCTGCCAGTATGGGCTATATCTCAGAGCAAACTGGCATAGTCAGTAATGTTGACTAAACCTTTGTTAACATGGTCAAAAACAAAGGCCTTGTAACTAGAAAGTAAGTCTGGAGTGACTTGTGAGTGTTGCTACCATCTCATTGGAAATAAAGACACCGAGAGGTAAAGGCTCTCAAAAAATGCAAAGTAGAAACAAACAAAACTTTGGTTGCAATTTGAGGCCAGGATCTAGATAAACTAACTTATAGCAATGTCCTTCTTTAAAATAAATTTCTGGGCCTGATGCTCTGATTCCTTTGCTGAGGGGTACTTCTCACTAGTAATTCATCACTTTTTCTCCAATTAACATTGGTCCAAGGGAGAAGTTGTGATAGGTGCAAGTCCTTAAGTAAGGCTTCAGCCAGTGATGGCAGCATAGCATCAACCAATATCTCAAGAATGAATAATTTACTAATACAAATATTGAAGACAGTGATAACAGCTTTTGGGAAGTGATGGAATCATGAAGAGTTGCTTTCAGCTTGTTTGGTAATTCTGATTGCATGAGGGACTAAGAGTTTCATATGCCTTGTGTGTGTATGTGGAATGCACCTATGGTGGAGTGTTTTATGTGGAAAGCCAGTGTTGTTTCTGATGGTGAGCCTTTGAGGATTTTCTGTGGGTGGGGTGGATCCTCTTGACATTTCGTTTTCTCATAAGCCTTTCTGTACGAAAGTTGAAACTGAACCCAGTGTGAAAAATCAGTTAGCCAGTTAGCAAAATCCATGTGTATAGTTATTCCAGGGAGGTGGACTTCTTATTGAACAATCAATGCTCTAATACCAGTCTCCAAATTTTAGAACACAATAAAGTTTAGATTACCATCTCTCCAGTAATTGGCATTCTGCTGAAAACAAAGCCTAAGGTTTTTGGGTCATTGCTCATTCTTGAACCATCCTTTCACCCAAGAACTGACAAATAACATCCCACAGTATAACCAAATGTTCCAGGGGCACTGCAGTGGACCTAACCCATGTCATCCAAAAGTGCCGGCTGTGAGTCTCACCCAAAGAAGCTAATGAGATGTCTCTACTGTGTGGATAAACACAGAATAAAACTGTGCTTTAGTGGTTTAGCTCAGCCATCTTTCTCATGATATTAGACCAGAGCAGTTGTTTTCATTATGAATTCAGCCAAAGACCACAGGCCTTTTTCTAGCTAATCGTAGTGTATGGCATTAATTTTATTATGAAAATTGAGTGCCAACTCATCAACTTTGGAGATAGCCCTGTGCTGTAAATTTTCTTTTAACAGGTTGGAATGAATGATATAAAAAATAGGAGGAAAACATCTCCTGCTGTTCCAAATACATCTTTATTAAGTTTCTGAATCTTACATACTACTTTAAAAAGCACAAAAACAAACAAAAACAAAAACAGTAACAACAAAACAACTGTAAATTAAACAAAGATTTTCAGTGATTCAGAAGTTAAGCATCAGGTAAACCCCAGTTCCATGGTTGCCATTTTCTGAGAGAAACATAAAGCAGAGCACCCTTTAAAGATTCATTATAGAAGACTTGGAACTGGCCTAAGTGTAAGTCATCCAACTTGCAGCTCCACATTATCTAGGTAAAGTGAGTAAATTTAAAATATAGAATGAGAGACATCTGGCAGATGCTGAAGACTACAACCAAATTCTCCATGGTTGTCAGTTCCTACAGGAGAAATACAGTCATTGTTTTCTGTTGACCAAGAAAGGCATGTCTACTCTACAGTCATTCATCAATAATCAATAATATTCCCAGGTAGACTGATACTGGGGAGATGGTTTTACAGGGATGGTCAAAGTCTATAATTTATAGGAAACTTGCCTTCTACAGGAAGGCTCACAAAGAATGGCCATGTTAGCAGTGACAGATACTTTAATTTTGACCTTTTACATGAATGATATAAGGATACAGGATTGCTACTTAGCCACCCAGACATATAAGTAGAATATAAAATAAAAGAAAATGCATTTCCCTAAAAGTGAAGAAAATAAGTCAATAAATATTCCATATTTAGCAATATTTTTACAATATTTTACTATTATTAAAATGAAACCTAGTCCTTACTTAGGCACAGTTTTCTATAGTTATATATGCTCAGGCATTATTTTTTTTTATGTGGAGAAGATAATATATTATTTTTAGACAATTTTTTTCCTTATAGCTTCAATTTATAAATCTAGAGTTCTTATTTTCTTAAGGTATTTGCTTTACTTTTTAAGCTATCTTACTTTACTTTAAAGGTTTTTATATGTTTTAATTTAAGTGTATGGATATTTTGCCTGCATGTATTTGTGTAGACCATGTGCCTTCCTGTTGTCCATGGAGGTCAGAAGATAGCATTACAGATGATATGGCAGACACAAGAGATAAAGTGCCAGATAAGACATAACTGGGAATAATTCTTTGCAATCTAAACTGGAAATTTAGGCTGATGGCTCCCATTAACCTTTACCACTCACTGTCTACATGATATCAAACAACAGTTTTACATCAGCCCCTCATCTACAATGTGAGTGTGTGACCACACGTTTGATGAAATTGCCATAATTGAATCTAATAAATTAGTATGATAATAGAAATGATTGTTATGAAGTGCCTCTCTCCATGGCTTACAATTCAGTGGACAAGACAGACATAAGTATGTTATACAGAAATGCAACTGCTCTCAGGAAATATAGGCTGGGAAAAACCTATACAAGCCCTAACATTGGGGGGAGGGAAACAATTGGAAGAATGGATTATGGCAGGAAGTGAAACTCTATTAAGCTAGTGAAAGCTGACTATATTTCAGGGAGGGAAAGGCCAGACAGAAAGGGGGCTACAAAATTTTCAACAACCTTGATGGGTTTTGGAAGGAAGGTTCCAAATGGAACCAACTCAAGGTCTGAGAGGGACCATTGAGGTGCAATGCATTAAGGAGAGGAACTTGCATCTCAGGTAAAGTGCAAGGAATTTAAGAAGGCATGATGATAAAATAAAAATGCATCATAGAAGAGTCTCTCAACTGTAGCACAAAGAAAAAGTAGGGGAATTGTTGATTATCTTCCTAAAAGGGTTACAAAGTAATTGAGTCATTTGGGGATAAAAGTTATTCAAATTGAGGAAGGTGCTTATGGTGCTAAATTTGTGGCTAAATTCTAACCTTGTGCTTAAAAAACAAAAGAAACTAATAAAAACGTATAACTATGTCTTTAGTGTAAAATAACCAGCTAATTCAGAAAAGCCCACAAGCCTAAATGGCACTGGCCGTGAAGAGACATTTAATGAACAAGATTTTCCACACATGTGATAACAGAACAAATATAGTTTTTCAATTACGTGTGGAATTTGTATTATTAAATAAACAGGCTGTTTTACTTTTCATAATTCCTCTGTAGTAGCATATAGTTTCTCACTTGTTTCACTCTGTGTATATATATGTATGATCCAATAAATGTATGTTTATTTATATAATATAAATTATTGATATGTAAAATATGTGGACCAACAAAACACATACACCTCTTCCTTCAATTGTCAGACTATTGAAAATGTGGACCTCATAGAATAAAACATCCCCACAAATCCCATGCTAGGAAAAGGAAGAGGCTCAAAGCCCACATGCCAAGCACAGGAGGAACTCCATCCACAGGAAAGACTCGGCATAGTCCTTACAACTAAATTAATCTACAAGTGTTTCCAGGCTTTTTCTTCTTTTCTGTAAAACTTGAGCAACTACAGAAAAGGACACAAAAAAATAAGTCTTTCTCTGGAAAGTTTTGTCAAAGTGTACATAAATCTATTCTCCAGTAACTGTCCCAATTATATCTGCACCGAACACTAATCTAACATATATTTAGTTCCTATTACACACATATATACATATATCACAGCTACTCATAAGAAATAAAAAATGGCGCATTATATTTGTTCTTGATAAATTGTTGACCATAACTGTTGTGAGCTTTGAGAAAGAGGATTCTTGATAGGGGCCTGCATTGTGTTAACACTGGATGCAAAGTTATTTTTCACAGAATAAAATAAAAAAGCAAAGGCTGGGAATAGGGTAGTTTTTTATCACTTCACATTTCCATTCTCCATGTGCAGATATCTTTAATTTAGTAGTTTAGCTCATGGCTGAAGTCAAGAAGACCGAGCAGTGGCCCTTTAATTGGTCTGGAAGCAGAGGGGTCAGGAGGGACAGGCAGGGGAGGTTTATCTTTCGACCCAGCCCTCAGACTTTCCATTGTCCTACATCAAGAATCACCAATCAGCTTGATGCCCTTCATTGTCTTTATATTGCTATACAAGCTAAGAGAGGGGACCATTTCTCAAGTCATTTCCTAAAACCACACTACTTATGCTACCTTTTCACAATCCCTGCCTTCACCACTCAAACGACAGTGAAAAAAAAATGCTGCTGAGGTGGCTTGGTGGTTTAAAGGTGGTTTCTGACAGTCCTGTTAACCTGAGTTCAGTCCTAGGGCATGAATATGAAAACACCCCCCCCACACAAATATACACATAAATAAATAAAGTATAAATATAGGCTATTACAGGAACATGCTTCAACTGTGTTCTTCAAGTCACAAAAAATGTCTTTCCAGCAACAAGAAGTGAAAAGCATTTAAAAAACATATAAAATATGTAGGTGTCATCCATCCTCTGTATGCTTATAGTAGTCTTCTGCATATCTTATAAAAATGAAGAAATCATCATTCAGATCATTTTACTATGATTCTAATATTTTTTAAGGTTATGGTGATTTAAATGAAATTACAGACACACATTTGGATAAATATAATACAAAATGCAAATAACTATTTGGATAATGAATATTGGTCTACAATATACTCATAGAAATCACTTGGTTTTATTTATTCAATCTTAGTAGATGATTTTTTAGAAGCAAACATTATTAATTGTTATTGTTCCCTTTATATGAAGGCATTCTTTTTCCAAATAAAATCAACTGTAACACTGTAAGGGAAATCTTTAAGATTCTGGTTTTGTTATTTGACTTTAGAAAAAATAATGAAGAGTTTAGTTTGCTCTCATTCTGGTTCTTGGATTTCACATGCTCCTCTCCCTGTCCTAACTGGTCTTAGCTGTTGGTGTTCACTTCTCTTTCTTCTCATGTAACTTTTGTCCATCTCTCTTCTGCCTTCTCTTGCTCTGATTGACAGTACCTGGAACATCATGACTCCAGACTGAAGATTTGAAGGGGACTCTCCGTCTTACTTTGGTAACTCCCTTCCAAATCTCCTGGTGTGAATTTCGTCTGGGCTCAATTCTAACCTCAGTTTTCTGTTTGAGCCTGGGTCATCACCCACATTTTTCTAGAAGGCATCCGTGTGTGGTGTCCAAACTAACAAGATTATTAATGTCTCTATGGCTGCAGTTTTGCCTACTATTTGAATCTTCATTGACTGACAGAGAACATTTCAAATAACAGATAATGAATAGTTGATAGCATGGAAGAAGAAATAGCTAGGTGCATGCAGATACTGCAGATTTGATAACACTATGACTAATTAGACCGGTACTTGCCAAAATTATAATGCCTTTGTTTTAAGGAAATATGAAGCATTTTCATTTAGGGTAACTCTAGCCAGCATGGGCAAATAATTGTTGGTTCATGAATGCTTCAGGGTGCTCAAGGTCAAAGCACCTTAAATGAACTCACAGAACAAAACACAGCTTTCCTGGCACACACAAACACACACACACACACACACACACACACACACACAAACACACACACACACACACACACACACACACACACACACACACACACACACACTGAAAAGGAAATTCTGGAGACTGGAGAGATGGCTCAGTAGTTAAAAGCATAGATGTACTTCCAGAGGACGGGGGTAATTGCCCACATGGCAGCTCACAATGGTGTAACTCTGATTCCAGAGGATCTGACACTTTCACTGCTAATTCACATAAAATAAAGTTAAATTCATTACTTATAAAAAAGAAAAGGAAATTCTGGATAGTTGTTGAGTATTGTAGGTTTTAAAACTTTTTAACTTTTCATGAGATACATTTTTACCTATGTTTTATAAAGCATTTAGGAGAAATATGACATTGGAATTCATGCCCATTGCAGGTAAGAGATTTTTGAGCAAAGTTTACCTGTTGTCTAACTCCAAAAGCCTATGAACTTCCCCCTACACCTTGTTTCCACTAGTGGTTACTATAGCCTTAAAGTCATGAAAGCTGAGACAGAATTCAAATCTTGGAGTTTAGTTATATTTGTGATTTCAAACATTTTATTTGAAAATTGGGTTCCTGGAGTCCCTACCTGTGAAGTTTAAGTAACGTGATTTACTTCACAGCATCCTGAAGGGATGGAGAAAATTCTGATGCTTAACCCTGCTGCCTCTTGGTTGCTTACAAATGTTTTTGATCTTAGAGATCATGAGTAAAAGAGCATTTAAAAATAAAAAGTGCCACTACAGGTATTACTTCATACAGTTGGTTACCTCTGCCTGGAATAAACATGTAAAGTGTGTCTTTACTTGTGGGGTTATAGAATTCTGTTGCATACATTAGTAAATGTTTTAAGGTATTTCTTCCCACTGCCTAAAGTTACTATTTTGTAAGTTACAGGGTTATCAGTCTGGACAATTAGCAATAAAAACAATATTATCTCCTTTTTTCTTTCAGGAAAAGTAGTGCTTCTACATCCAATGGAGCTGTTAGAATGATAGAAAAGGATGGAGTTACACAGTAAATAAACAAAACCGTATACTCCCTCTACCTTTGTCACTGCTTGGGTTGATGGAGGTTCACATCACTAAGAGGGACTTATACCTAGAAGACTGGCCAGCATTGAATAGAACTCTGATTTAAATACAGTTTTTCTTGGAAATAAATTTAATACAAGTCCATTTTCTTCCTTTTACTCTCAGCAACAGATGCTCCTGATAAAATAGTTAGAAAATTCACACTGGCTTCTATTTTACATTTAACATTTCTAAACTGCCAGATAAAAACAAGACCCAGTATGATAAATTCTATGCCTTTCCTAAGATTTATCGCTCTTGAGTTATCCTGAAAAATTATAGCTGTATAATATTAATTCAGATGAATTATATATGATTAAGGGAATCTCTAAATGCTAGTAGGTTTAAACAACTTCTGTACTGTATCTATAAGTGGATGTACTATAACAATTCAAGGAATATTAACCCAGAATGGCTTGAATGTCCTTTATCCTGGGCTAGAGAATACCTGTAATAAGAATTAGTGTGGCTGTCATGTAAATGGGTGTACTTTATTTCTCAATATTGGTGACAAGTAGAGTCAAATGGAATCTCTAGGATATGAAGTTACAATGGCAGTGATAGGGGAAAATGACAGTAGGTACTTGAAAACTAAGACCTGGGATAGTATGTGTCTCTATAAGCAAAATCAGTGAAGGGCCTTGGCATCATCATTTGCTGACCTCCAGTGTTAAGGACCATCCAAGCACCATTATATTATATTAAACTTTTGTTTGGTTTCGATGTGTGCATACATCCATGTGTACTTAGAACAGAAGGTGCATACCTTATTTTTCTCTAGACACTAGACCCCGCTTTCAGTTTGCTCTTTTAAACAGACATTGTCTTCTTTTCTTAAAGAATTACTTTCTACATACATCCCCACTGCCCAGTTACCTGGGAATGATCTCTCAACCTGATTTTATTGATTCCATTATTTAATAACCACTGTTGGCTATGATTTTTGTTGCTAAACAGAGGAGACATTTTAAAGGTTGCCTGCTCCAAACTGACACAATGTCATTGGAGATCTACAATGGACAACGACCATCATAACCAACAGTTATTTAAATGTAAGATTTATTTTCATACACTTTAAAATTTTATTTTATGTGCAGGGATGATCTGTCTCCATGCATGTATGTGTACCACATTGATGAAATGCCCACTAGAGCCAGGAGAGAGTATCAGATCCTCTTGAACTAGGGTTACAGATGGCTATGAGCCACCAGGAGGGTGTTGGGAGTCAAATCTGGGTTGTCTGAAAAAGCAGAAAGGGCTTTTGATTACTAAACTATTTTTCCAGCTGCTACTTTTATAGTTTTTAAAATGAGATGCAGTTCTGAGTGCGTGAATGCCACATTTGTGTGGATTCCCGCTAAGGACAGAAAAGAGCTCCAGCCCCCCTGGGACTACAGTTACAAGACGATAGAATCCATAAAATGAGTGCTAGGAATGAGACCTTGGATCCTCTGGAAGAAGTTCTCTTAACCACAGAGTCATCTCTACAGCTACAAGCTGTTTGTTTTATTCCTCCCTCCATCTCTCCCTCCTCCCTCCTTTCCTTTCTGCTTCTTTTATTTCTCATGGTAACTAAGCTCTCATTCACATGTTAGTAGTACCTGCCATTGTTTTCTCTCATAAAAACTCACATCTTGAAGTAACAGACCCACCTCTCCTATGGAAGATTTACTTCTGTACCAAGTCTCACTTCAGTTTTTAAATTTGTTTACAGTCCTTGAATCTAGTTATAGCCTTGTCTGTGGAAAATAAAATATGTTCTAGGAACCAATTCCACCTCCTCCATAAATTTAGCATTTGGATCCCATTATTTCTCATGATGTTGTCTGTGTCTGAAGTAGTTCTACATTCTGATGTGTAACTGGGTGTCTATACCTGGGTGAAATACTATATTTTATACTTCCTCTAAATTAGAAAAGGATGCATCAGGGCCAGAATCAGACAAACCATTATGCCAGTGGAATTTATCTACTGGCAGCTTAAAAAAGCTATTTACAGCGGTCTTTTAGTCTTCACATTTTAGAGGTAGTTGGGAATGAGACTTAACACTTGCTTCATGTGTTCACTTGTTGTCACCCTGAGTGCTCTCCATACAGAAGAAAGCAGAGCTAAGAGTCTAGGCTTAAGACTATGAGTGTCTAGACTTTACATTTATTGTCTCCACAGAATCAAGCAAGTCCCCATCAATTATATATATATATATATATATATATATATATATACATATATATATATGTATGTATATATATATATATACTCATCCCCTCACACAGTGCCCAGCAAAGCACATGAGAAGTAATTGTGATTATTATTCTCATACATCTTTCCCACAGCTCTAAGAAAGGAAAGGCAAATGTCACCCGGGAAAATTTTAGTGTTTCACAAGCATAGAAATAAAAGCACAGCTATAGCTAGCTAGAACATTGTGTTTTCTGATGAAAAAATCTATATTGTTTCCATGTTAATCATCCTTCAGTATAGCTGTGCTGGTGGTAGTATTCTATAGGCTGGTAACCCCGAATGAAGAAAAGGTGAGCGAATGAGAGCCATCTGAATAAATGGTTTCCTTTATATGATTGCTGATCCATCCAGACCTCAGGATGTAACTGCACAGCTGAGGAATGTTGATGATGAACTGTATCCTCAGAAAACAGGAGCCAATAGAAAGCCTCAGTAGCTTTAAGTTGCATATTTGTTCACAGCAACAAGAGAAAGTAAAGTGCAACTTCATTGCCTAGGAAAAAATGGTAATGCCCTATCTCCTTTCCAAATTTATTGTGCTCTTTAATGCTCCCTACATTTCTACAAATTTTATATGCATCATTGTTTTGGAAAAAATGAATATCTCGGGGGTGGAGTTGGATATCTTCAAGGTCAGAGTGAACAGTGGCTATCCTTTACTACCTTGAAGAACCAATAGACAATGGGATAAATATATGATTTTCACCTGGGTTTTTACACACAGATTTTAATTTTAATCTACTTGTGTTATCATTGGATCACTTTGGATAAAGGAAGGAGAGTGATTGAGAATAGCCGCATGACACTGTGTGGAAGAATGAAGGGCAGTCTTAAGGAGGAGAACAGTATGAGAATAGAGAACAAATTTATGGATAATAGATATGATCCAAAGTTTAACTTTCCTGCATGACTAGAATAGTCTCTCACTTCGATGCCCAAACTTAATATTTAGAGCTTAACCTTGGAACTCAAATCTTACTCAAAGTCACGCAATCTATGCCCCACTCACATATGCATAAACATGAGAAGGACAGATGAGTTTACTGTGTGTAGCAGCTAAGTAATGCTAGCACAGTAAAGGTTGGGTGGGTGAAGATCAATGCTCATACATCATGCTTCTGTGACAGTGAGACTATGTCTGTTCATGGCATCATTCCCTGCTTTGCCAAAAGCTGTCTTCTATGCTTGTGTCTCTTCAGATCTTGTGTGCACATGTGTTTCTGGGGCTAAATTGTCCCTTTTTATTATCTTATCGATTGCAAAGAACTAGTATTTACCCTAGAGAAAGCACTGTAGTTAATGCCCTTTGTAAAATAGCTATTTCTAAGGAAAGTCGCAATATGGAATCATGAGTTATTGGACCTCATGATTTTCTTGAAAGACACAGTGCAACATATGATATTTCCCTGCCTGCTAACCTAATTGTACTGTTATGGTAGTCCTGTCCTAGCCAAATCCAACTGTCTTTGTAGTATTACTCTAATCAAATCCCAATGCCTTGAGAGTCCCAATGAACCATTCTCACAGTAATTTACCAAGTAAACAAGCAAAGAAACAGGTTTAAAGAGTTACCAGTTACCCAAAACGCAATTCATGGAATATAACAAGCACCTTGCATGGGGAACAACTTCAATTTCTGAATCATTTCATTAAAAAATTATGACTTATTTGCCAAATTTACAAATAAATATCAAGACAATAAAGCAGCTTCAAAATATGGGATATAAATCTGAATAGCGAATTTTCAAAAGAGGATATATAATGACCAATAAATACCTTAAATAGTGTTTAACATCATCAGTCATCAGGAACCTAGAGATGAAAACTACTTTGAGATTACATCTAAGCACAAATTAAAAATCCAAGAAATCATATGACAGTAAATGTTGATACGATGTGGAGAAAAGAGACAGCTTATTCCCTGTGGGTGGGAGTTGTAGACAGGCGCAGCCTCCATAGAAATTAATGTGAAGCTTCTTCAAAACTAGAGGTAGATCTACCATATGGTCAAGCTACACCACTCCTGGATTCTTTGTCTTACAATGGAGGCAGGTGCTTATGTGTGTTCACAGCTGCTCTTTCAACAACAGATATTCACCATTTTGAAAACTGCACCTGGCTAACAGATCAAATACCATATAATTATATATGGTGTGTAGCACATTTTATTGTTTTACTGATACACTGAAGATGCAAACCCACAGACTGTAACACAAATTTGAACCTGTAATTTTGCACGTATGTGAATTAATTTTCTAATTTTGAAAGAAATAAAGTAATATGACATTATGCACAAAATATTAGTATAACCCATTTTATGTACTTTTACATATTTACAGTAATTTGGTACAAATGCATATGAAGATGTGGGCACATGTGCAACTGTGCATGCAAAAGACAAAGGATAACATGGGTGTTGTTCCTCAGGAGCCATAGAGCATGTCTTTATGAGTCTGGGTTTCTCACTGGCTAGTTTGCCAAATACTGTAGAGCAGATGGCCAGTGAGCACAAGGGCACTGCCTGGCTGTGCCTCCTAAATGCTATCATTACATGTAGGTGTGTCACCCTCCATGACATTTTATTTTCTTAGCAGCTTATAATTTTTTTAAAAAGTGTGTGAATTCTTAACATAAATTCCAATATTAGTAATATAAATTTGAATATCTCTGGGAACAAATTTCTACTTTTTAACAATTATAAGTATGCCTGACTGTATTTTCTGGAAAATGATATTTGCATTACAGATACTAAAAGACATCACTGACTAATAGACAGAGAAAAGAGACAATATATTCAGAAAACCTTTACTGGGGAGTTACATAGTTAAGGTCGCATCCATTATCTGCCCTGACACAGGGGGGGAGAGGTGGCAGGCACACCCAAGAACCCTGAGAGATTCACAGGGAGAGAGAATCACCACAGACAGCACCACACTGCTGTCAGCAGGGGAAGAAATTGACCTTTCAGTTAAACAGTAACACAGGATTTCTTTGTGGGATAAGGTTTGTGCTATTGTAGGGAGAGAGGTAAAGTCCAGACTATGAGACCTAGCCTTTGTGCCAGGAGTCTTAGACAGGAAAAAGGTACTAGATGAAAATAACGTTATAATCCTAGGTAGTCTTAGGACTGAATGTGAGGGATGATCATATTCATTGCTGCAACAGGGACACTACTAGGCTGCATATGCTATATTTATCCACTTTAGTAGAGAGACTGCTTACCATCCCCCTTTTTAACATGGGTTCTGGGAATCTAACCCAGACACCTGACATTTTAATCAAAGGAACCATCTCTCCAGCCATCTTTGTTTTAAATAAATAACCAAATTATATCTGTGCCTTCAGCACAAAACACTCTTTTTAGAAATAACACAAAAGGTAACAAGTGAGAAATTAACTTAGCTGGTAATTGGGAGCAATAAAGTATGTCTAACTCTTCTGATATCTTACAGACAGGGTATGTAAAATCATAGACAAATCAATAACAGATCAAAATTCATTTCTTACATGGCAAATCAATATTAGAATTATGTTTGCCTCTAAAACTGTCTATCAATACACAGTAGATGTGGGCATACTCACAAATCAATGCAATAAAGTTTTTAAAGATGGTTAACACAATTAACTCTCTGGATGATCCCAGAATGTAGATTTTGTGTAACAATCTTGAAGTGACCAGCAGACATTTAAAGGAGCCTTATTTAGATACTGGTTGTGCTATAAGAATAAACAGTCTGTATTTTTAATCAATTATTGATGTATCTGTAGTATTCTACATATCTGGGGCTAGCCATGAGCTTTTTACATATACTGGCTTTGCTTTGAACTCTCAGAGATCCACCTGCCCCTGTCCCTCGGTGCTTGGAGGAAAGGTGTGCTCCTCATGCCCTGCTTCAGACACATGTTTAATGTGCAACTGTGACTCATATTTTTAACTTTGCTAAATTCTGCCACCTTAACCTAGTCATATCATAACTGTTAAATATTATTTCACTAATAAGTGCTTATGTTAAAGACATATGTATATATGCATATATACATGTATATATATATTACAAGTATAAATATGAGTTTTATAGCATTTAAATTGACTTTTATTTTTCTTTTATTATTTTTTTCTTATTTTACATATTGATCCCAGTTCCCTCTCCCTCCCTCCCATACCACCTGACCACCCTCCCATCCCATTTCCCCCACCTCCACAGGGAGGGTGATGCCTTCAAGGAGGGATCATCAAAATCTGTCAAGTCATTTGGAGTAGGGACTAGACCCTCCCTCCTGCCTTTAGGTTAAAGGAGTATCCCTCCATGAGGAATGTGCTCCCAAAGTCCTTTTGTACACCAAGGTTACATCCTGGTTCTACTGTCAGAGGTCCCTTAGACTGCCCAGGCCTTCTAACTGAGACCCATGTTCAGGGGGTCTGAGTCAGTCCAATGCTGGTTTCCCAGCTATCAGTCTAGGGGTCCATTAGCTCACCCTTGTTCAGGTCAGCTATCTCTGTGTGTTTCCATAGCCTGATCTTGTACTCCCTCTCTGCATCTGGATTCCAGTTAGGCTCAGTGTTTAGCTGTTTGTATCTGCTTCTGTTTCCATCAGCTACTAGATGAGGGCTCTATAATGGTAGATAAGTTAGTCATCTTTCTCATTAAAAGAAAAATGCATTTAAGGTAGCCTTTCCACTGTTGCTCAAATTGTTAGTTGGGGTCATCTATGTAGGTCTCTGGACATTTCTCTAGAGTCAATTTTCTCTTTAACCTATAATGGCTCCCTCTTTTAAGCTCTCTCTCTCTCTCTTTCTCTCTCTCTCTCTCTCTCTCTCTCTCTCTCTCTCTCTCTCTCTCTCTCTCTCTCTCTCTCTCCTCACACACACACACACACTCACTCACTCACTCTCTTTTGCTCTCGTCTATTTCTCCCCTGACTCATTCTTCCTAGTCCCACATGCTCTCCTCTCATTCTCTTGCTCTTAGCTCCCTCTCCCCTCACTGCCCCCACTCCCAATATGCTCAGGAGATCTTGTTCATTTCCACTTCTGTGAGGGACCTTGTATGAACCTCTTAGGGCCCCACTTGAATGCTAGTTTCTCTGGCGGTGTGAATTATAGGCTGGTGATCCTATATGTCTAAAATCTATACATGAGTGAGTACATACCATGTTTCTCTTTTTGTGACTGGGTTACCTCACTCACTCAGGATGGTTTATTTAAGTTCCATCTATTTGCCTGAGGTTTTTAAGACTCTGTTGACTTTTATTTTCATCATGGATATAAAAGGAACACATCACTGGCTGAAATTAAAGGTGACATTTTCAGGTACATGGAAATATGAACCGTCCCCTCCCATCTAAACATTCCTCAGCAATATTAAGAGAAGCTGATGGTCAACTGCACTGTGGTGGGTGAACAGCATCAGCCATGTGCCTGGGTCCTGGCATCACCCATGATTTAAGCAGGGGAGTATTGATCTTTGGTGTCAAGAATAGCATGAGCATTAGTTTTAAAAAGAAAAAGAAAAAGGGGTGGGATATCTCTGAGGTCTTAGGAAGAAGGAAGCAAATGGAGAAATCATATGATTATTAATTAAAAATAATCCTAACCTAAAATGAACTTTTCCAAAGAACAAGTTTTCTTCATCATCTTAATCAAGTTACAAAAGAACTTTTTTTTTAATTTAAAGGGGAGGAAAAGGAGATTGGGAAGGTAGAAAGAGTAAGTCAGAAACGGAGAGGCCAGTGCCATGAGGCTAACATAACACATGGAAGAGTCCAAGTAAGGTATTACTTGTGCAAAGAAAGACAAGTTGCTTCCAAGATGCAGGTGGCTATACTGTATTCCAAAACAGCTGAGTCAAGGATCCCTGCCATCTCAACCTGGAGATTACCAAGGGGCAAACAATGTAGACAATTGTTGGCTTTTCACAGAGACCTGACCTAATTATAGGTAAGCTCCTCCCAAGCTAGACTCCCAAGGTAGCTTCATACTCTGCAAACTGAAAATCTTTTGGAAATTTAGAGTCAACAAGAGGATGATAAGAAATTTTAAGTACTTAAAATGATCTAATCTCTTTGTGTCTGATAATTTACTAACCCTGGTTGATTTCAAAATTAGATTTTATTGAAATTATCAAGTGGGAGATAATGGCTTGTAGAACGTCTTTGGAGTAGGAAACAGCCTTGGAGCTCAAGCTCTCTAGCATATCATGTAAGTACATAGTTACATCTGTTGAAGGAATTGAATTATTTGTATTGCTTTTTATACTCCCTCACAGGCAAAGAGCAGATGCAGGATCAGAAATTATTCCTCAACTCTAGTGTTTCATGTGTTTGGGGATACTTCACTATATATGATTACTGAAAATTGAGATTTACAAAGGCATTTGCTCTCCATAACTTTCAAGTTCCCGGAACTCTTTGGCCTGTCTGACACAGACTAGTCATTGAATTAATTTGATCTATCACATGGTATTCATGGTTATTTTGAAGGATATACTCAGGTCAGGTCTGGGGTGATACTTGATGCTTGATGCTCTTGCAGAAGACCTGGGTTCAGTTTCCAGCACCCACATTGCGGCTCACAGGGATCTATTAACTCTGTGTGATGAGAATCATATGCTTTTTTCTGGCTTCCCAGGGCTCTCCTTGCATGTTGCATACATGCATTAATGTAGCCAACCACTCATGCATATATAATAAAAGCAAATTAAATTCTTTAAAAATAGCATAGTGATTCCCTAGTCCTACAGGATGGTGCTGCTTAAGAAACCATTCACTTCTGCAATTTTTATCTAAAATAGTAAATGCACTCTGCTATAATAATTTCCTTTATTATCCTACAAATACCTGGACACTGGGCAGAATCTTCACAAAATCCAACATTAAAATATGTTCTATGTCATATGACCTAGTACTTTTTCAAACTTTTTGCTGTATCTAAATCAAGAGAATTGTGTTAAAATTAAGCTGTGACTAGGCAGATTTGAGCCAATTTTGTGATTCTAGCTCACTCTCAGTTGATGCCTGACATGTTTGTGTGAGCCTTAAAGCAAATTTTGAATGAGTTCAAGATGCTGGGGATATAGTGCAGTCAAGAAGCTCATAATGTGTTCATTTTAATTTCAACTAATAATTGACTGTGGGAATCTAGAGTAATATGAAGGAATTAGTGAACCCCTTATCACTATGGCATCATAGTGCCGTGTATGTGTGCACTGCATAGTTCTTTTTTGGAGGAAGAGTCAGAGGACATGCTCACCACTGCTCTCATCATGTCTGAGAGCTTAGTCTAGTGGACTAGGTATCATTGCTCTTTTATGGAGCCTTTTCAGTTGTGTACTGTACGCAGGATTTTACGTCAACACATCTTCAATGGAGAATACATCCAAGAAATTTAATTTGTTATGGCATTGCTTCCACGTACTTTAAAGCAAGGGCAGATTCATTAAAACTAGGGCTATTATTGATACAGAGGAAAATCCTACATGTGCTTCACATGTGATTTTATTGACCCATGATTTGGTATGGATGGTGATGGTATTCAGATATGTGTCTCATCAAAATTAACCCGAACATGAGGATCATGGGGCCTGAGGCTTTTTGAGTGCTGGGAAAATAACATCTGGTACACTGTTGTGCTGAGTTTAAACTTTCCCACTCACTGGCCTGGACTCATCTAAGTGGTGCCATTAGCAGCAGTATGGCAAGTCATCGTTAACCACCCACAGATTTGTGCTGGGAGAAATTGATGTTACCTATGGTGTTGTATCTAAAGCACTTCCTTTTCACAGTTTGGTTCTAAGTTATGAACTTACATTGACACAACAGGCCAAAACCAACCTAACACCCCACTAAATCTCATTTTGCAGGAGGTAGATTGTAACAGTTGAACATTGCTGGCTGCTGCTGCATGGGGCCCTTCTGCACCATGCACAGTAAGGAAGAGCCTCATGGCATGAACTAAGCTTGCAGAAAGGTCTCTGCACAGAGAAGCAGATGAAATCATCATCTGAGAGAATTTTGTGAGGCAATCTCACACACACAGGCAGACAGCTAAAGCCTCACATGTCTGCAACCAGTAAGTTTTTCAAATTGTTACACTTAATGCAAAAAGCTACTGAGCAAAGGATTGCACTAAGCAGTGCTGTTTCCTGCCAGGGGCTGGCAGCAGATAAAATGAATACCACCTTGTAGGCATACCGAGAGCAGTGAAGGCTGGATCTCCGTTGCCTGGGACTGAAATGCTTCCCAACTATGAAATCTAATTGAGTAATAGACCAATGAGGAATCTGATGCCATACTGATTACATACAAGGATGGCAAGCTAGGAGCCAGGGCCCAGGATGTTTATGCTATTAAAGGGACCTGACAGCCTGAGTTTGATCCCTGGAAACCACATGACAGAAAAGAGCACTGACCCTGGCAGTCCCCCATGCACATGCACCATGGCACATGTGAGACCACACACAGACACACCACAATTTGAAAAGAAGGAAACATAGAAAAAATAGTCAAAGTAGGCTAACAATTGATTTATTTAAAGAAGTAAAATACTTCTACAAGGCGTTTACATTATAGGGTGCCAACATGAGACCGTGGGTCTTAGTGTACAATCTGTGTATATGGAATAGTAGAATCTCTTCAAGCCATTTCCCTCTCCACTGGTTGAGTATGTTTGGGCATGGTGGGAACCAGAGGTTTTTGAAAATGCTTGAATACAGAAGAGGGCATCGTGCAAATCAAGACATATGGTTGAAGGTCCACATTCTGTTCCAGTCACTCTGCTGGCCCAAACAATAGGAGAGAGAACAAAGACATTGATCCAGGGACAGTTCTGAGATGCTGGGACTCTGTTGCTGAGGCGAACAAACCTATCTCTAAAGGATGTTAAAACTTTAATATTATTTTTGCACGTATCTAAGAACACTGCCCTCTTACTAAGCTGCTTGGTGTAGAATCGGTTGGTTCCTGCAGCTACAGAGCACAGTCTTCTCTGACTGCTGACAGAGCCCCGCAGAGAGACAAGGATGAGTATTTTGTGGCCTCATGCTCCCACAGTCACCTGGTGCTGTGCACTTTTAGTAAAGGCTGTAAGAAGCCGCATTGTCAGGCATCCCAGGGTGTGACAGAATCACTTAATAGTGTCTGGACAATTGACAGCCCCAATGGCACCAGTCACAAGAGTTACAATGAGTTTCTGTGTCTCCCATACATGCTGGCCTGTAACTGAGTGAGTTTTTTGTTATTTTTGTTTGTTTCTTTTTATGTATCCTTTGGGCTTCTAACAATCAAAAGGATATTACAAGAGAAGATAAAACAAGCTTTTATATTCCATAAACACCTAAAGTCTGCCTGTGTGTTTCAGGGCTGGAGTGGCAGGGAGAGCTCTCACTACTGGGCTAGGCAAAGCTAGGGTCAGGAGTTGCAGAAGTGTGGTGTCAGCTGCAAAACTCAATTCTGGTGTAATTCATTTATTCACTACTTTGTCTAATTTTATTTGAAAACAACATTTATATTCTAATATGCTTAAATCCCATCATTTTGGCTCTTTTTGCTCTCCCTCTCATCACACATGCAAACTCTGTAGGATATCCATAGAGTTCCTAATATTAAAATACAGTCAGAAGTTGACTACATAATAGTAAATTCCTTCACTGAAGTATCATTTTTCTGGTTTTGGTGGCCCTTTTTTGATTTTTCTGAATACCTACACTCATCACACACACACACACACACACACACACACACACACACACACACAGACACACACACACACTCACATTCATACACAAACATGAACACACTAATAAATAATAACAATAAAATAATAAATACATGAAATTGGAAAAAAGTCTTTCTTTATATCACAGATGTTGTGATCATGTTGCTTTGTTCCCATCCTGTTCTCCAGGTAGATGATATTCACAGAGAATGAACCCTCTAAAGATGAATGTTGGTTCTAAAGCTGCCCTACCTGTCAGCTTCTCAAATTAGGACAGTGTCTGTGTGTCTACATTTTTCTCCACTTCCCCCTCATGCAGCCATGCTAGTCCCACCTTCACACCCCAATCAAGAAACAAACAAGTTTGCTTGTGCTATTTCAAATTCTATTTTTTTAAAAAAGTTCAGGCTAAGTATACTTGAGGGAAAATTATAATTGCTTCAGATAATGGATTACTTTTCCACAGCAGCAACTGTGATAATTACTCAACCTAAGAAACTGGAATCACGCTACAAAAGCTTGTTTAAGTTTTCCAGCTTTCAACACAGGCAGGAACACTGTTCCTGGAGGTGCTCTGCTGACAACTGCTTCACCACCAGGCAGCTGTGACATTGCCACTCCCTTTCCCCATTTCAGCAGCAGAACAGGGAGCCTGTGCTGGATTACATGTGTCTTTCTGGATGTTTGCAGCCCTCCAATTGCAACTTCCCTTTTGCATGACAAACACAATGCTTGTGGAACACTCCCTAACTCCCTACCAGCTCCTTGACCATTGCAAAGGACAGTAGAATTCTCCAGCTTCAATCCTAGCATCAGGAGCTTCAGGGAAAGCTTGTGTCTCAATTATGTCTTCTCCTGGACTGCTTACTTCACCCATGATTTCCATTCTGTTTTCTTAACCTAAGTGTGACACCAACATGTATGGCCCTGAATGCCTTCTGCAATGTATCATTTACATAAAGTGGATTCTAAATTGACTGTGAGGTAGGGTTCATAGCATTTTCTTGCAGTGTTCTTGTTCTCTGTTGTATCCTTCGCTATGTCAGCTTCAAGAACACATACAAAGCTTCTGCTTTATTAAGCTGAGCCATTCAGCCCTTATAGTCTCTCAGTGTGGATCCGTTTCATCCCAGCTTTAAAAGCATGCTTTTGTAAAGCAACATCACCTTCAAAGTGTTTCTCTAACAGCTGGCATTTGGTTTGTTTGCCAGAGAGTTCTGCTAACAGCGTTTAAACTGGCCACCGTTTTGAGAATTTTTTCTGTAATTTTCCTTTTGTAAATCATTGTATTACTTGTAAACAATCTGCAATTTGAGGATACACTCCTCCCAACCTCATATCTCAAGTTCTCTGAGCTGTCTTGGAAAGAGGTGAAACGTACCACCTAGGAAAGCTACACAGATTCTGAGGCTGAATGATAGTTAACGAGAAAAAGAAAAACCTCGCTGGTATCTAACTGCATCGAACTGTGGGTTTTGACCAAAGAAAATTTAAAACTCCATCTGGAGTCTGCTTCTCAGGGCACAAGCTTCCATTTCAGGTCTCTTTCTATTTTAAGGGGCACTGTACCTCTTCCTGCCATGTGTCCATGCCCATTGTTCTGTAATACATTACCTACTAAGAAAAACAATGTCATTTGTTTAGTGCCCACTATGTTTGGGCATTATACTAATCATTTTACAGAGAGGAACTCTAATGAAACTCGGTGGGTCACAGACAAGAAGCAGAAAAAAAAATGGGGGGGGCTTCAGGAGAAGTAGGAGGACGAGGGGAGAGTGTGGGTAAAAACAATAAAAATTTAATATATAAATGGAAGAAACTATTCATAAATAATTTAAAAACAGAGGTTCTCTCACTAAATCTATAGAAAATGATGCAGAAAAGACCATAGGCATATGAGGGTGGAGAATGGGTTAGGAGAAATGTTCTTGGCATGTCAGAAAAGATGAGCCAACCGCTTCATTGAGATCTTTAGTTTTTCGTTCTATTTATTTATTTTAGAAAAATCAGATGTCTGGCCAAAGAGAATAGTCTGCTATGGCCATTATAACAAGTTTATGATTGATCGTCTCACCCATAGTTCAGAATACTGCTTTGATGACGGGCAATTGGGTTTAGGTGTTGATAGTGATGTGGAGAAGATTGGGCATTAGTGAGGTATTTAGTCAGCAGGTTGGAGAGTGAGTTGAAAACAAGAAAGTGATGACCCAGAGGCTAGACAGAAATACAAAGACCAAAAGTGCTAATATAAGCCTGATCATGATTAAATGAATTGAAATAGAAAAACAAAAGTGATGCAAGATATAAAATAAGAGATCATGGACCCTAAAGAAGAACATAATTTGCATCTTCTTTAATTCAAAAAGATATCACTAATCTAAATACTTACCATCATACCCACAGATAACAGGAACTCCTGCCTCCCAATCAAAGAAGCTTCTTTTGGCTGCACACAGAGACCATTATAGAAACCCACAACTGATCAACATGAAGAGCCATAGCTGACATACCTACAGCACAATCTCTACACTATGGCTCAGAGAAAATCAAAGAAGAGGCAGACAGATTGTTAGAGCCCATGGATCAGAAAGTTTGCTGCAAGATTATGGTCTATCTAGTTATCTGTACCTGTTACAGGTACATAGCAACATTATGTTTTCTAAGAAAGACTTGTGCAGTTGCACCATGAACTATCATGACAACAAGGAGAGGGAGCGTGGGGGATATGGAAGGAGTTGGAAGGGTGAGATGGAGGGGTGAAAATGATGTAAATACAGTACTTGTGTATGCAATTATAAACAAAACTAAAAACTGAGAACTCACTGAAGGCGATATAATGAAGACATGGGAGGAGCAAGGAACTGATGAACAGCTGGCTTTGTAACATGGCCATAGCCATCACTAGCCATTAACTCCACCAGAGAAGGCATACATTCAACAATTTACTTGGTATATCAGTGTTTGGTAGGCAAAACAAGTTGGTTTAGATGTTTCCATCATGGTATCCCAACAACCTTCCTCTCTAGCAGTCACTCTTGAGACTTCAAACCACAACATTGATTTAACATCGGCAATATGTCCAGATTCTTGCTAGGGTAGTTGGTCTCCATTGCAGTTTGTAAACTAAAACAGAGAAAGTTTGGTGGGTCTAGTTATGTCTTTTTTATTTTTACTATGTTGGGAATTAAACTTAAGAAATTTGAAATCCTAAATATAAAATAAATTTAAAATTAACACACAAATTAGTTTTAAATCTGTGATAACACACAATATCTTAATGATATATTTAAAATAACATTTGTTGTTTCCTGAAACAAAAGATCAGTAGATATCCTTATAAGGGTTACTGCAAGATGGAATAGGGTCTGGTAGAAAGAAGTGGGATTTTTGGCCTCTTACAGTCACTGAGATTTCTCTGCTGGATCATCTAAAGAAAGCTTATGTTATGCAAATAAGAAAGAAAAAGGGGAGGAATTTTGTTGAAATAGAGGGTATATTTAAATATTTTAGCTACTACACAAAACTTAATGATGAGATTTGAAATGTTTTATTTACTTGAGCATGCACATGTGACAGGCACAGAAGCCAGCAGAGGGCATAGACCATCCTCTCTTTCTCCACTGATCCCTTTGATTCAGCATCTCTCTGGGAGCCTGTGGCTTCTATTTTCTCAGGAAGGCTGGAAGCCAAAGAACCCCAGAAATCTTCTTTCCTCCACCCATTGTGGAGTTGAAACTACAGTGGTAGACAGATGTCTGGACCCCAACTCCAGGTGCCGCAATTGAACAGGTGGTACTCAGCCACTGAGCCATGCCTGCAGCCCAGATGGCAACTTTAAAGGCCAATTGTAATGGGTATTCTGAAATCCTATCCATGAACTTTTCCCTATGTCTTTTCAGTGTTTTATAGCATCATGATTTACATCATTGGGAAACTTCACATCATCTAGCTATGCCCACTTTTTAAAAAATAAAATATAAACCCTTTGTTATCATAATAGCATTGGGATGTAATGAAGTAATGTAAGTTTCCTAAACTGCAGTTAGCCTAGCTTGGGGATAGAGGGTTGGATTATGTAGGTGGTAACAAACGCTCTCAGTTGTTTACTAACATGCAGGCTCAGTTAACTTATAAAGATTTTATTTTACAACCATGCAAGATTAAATAGCAGCTTGCCTCTTTCTTTCAAGAGATAGGTTAGTCCCATGCAAACGTATACACAAAGCTTTACTTAGCATCTGTATTATCTACATATCAGACTGAAGAGTGTTATGCATGCATTTTATTTAGCTCTAAAATTATTAAATATATCTGAAGGTCTTGTTAAATGAATTTTAATATCCTTCGGGTTTCCTTAAGGATATTTTCAATGAGACTAATTTTAAGTTTTTCAAATGCACTTACTGTGTGTGTGTGTGTGTGTGTGTGTGTGTGTGTGTGTGTGAATGATAGGGGGTAGAAACCCATGCCTTGGTGTAGAGGTCAGAGGACAGAATATCCTAGTCTTCTCTCTCCTTCCACCATGTCAGGTTGTCAGGTTTGGCAGCCATTGAGAGACAAAACAAGGAGACACTTTTCCACAGGACATGGTTTTTACTTGGAACAAAGAAGCAAGCTGGTATTTGAGTTTGCATGCTTGTCAAAATTACTCTTTGAGAATTAATTCATCCTGCACTTAAGCAAAACAACTGAGGGTGTTAGTCTTTTCACTCATAGGGCCATCTCAATGGCCCAGAGATCAAGTTTTCAACTTTTGGAAGATAATCTTTTTTGCTGCCCCTGTAGTGGAAGCCTGGGCTGCACATTTTCTCAGCGTTGCTTTTGCTTAACTAGTGAAAATATCAAAAACGTCATGTAAGCTCCATAGCACTTATGTGCTGTGATGGTCACAGTTAGATGTGGTGGCTCTCAAGTGTTTCTGAGACCCTCAGGTCTATGAAACACACAGTGGTTGCTCTGTGCCGGGATGTAGTGACCCTCACTATCGGCACACGGAGAACTCTGATCATTGGGTGAGGCTGGATAATTGTTTACAAGGAGGCATAAGCAGAGCCAACTTTAGGAGAATGAGTGCAGACATGGAGTTGCGTGTACAAACAACCACACACACAGCCTGAATGACCAAAGAATTCATTCTACACAGGTCTCATGTGGTGAACTAATGAATTTGCTGCAGTACTTCTAGAAGCATAGGTAAAGTATTGCCTACAAGAGTGTGGGTGAGTTAAAGACAAGTGCATTTCTTAAAAGCCAGCTGAACATGGACGGCAGCTCAGGAGAGCTACATCCCTGGAGGTAGCTACAAAACTGCAACTGCTCCACCTGGGAGTCTCCTCCACTCTAGACATTATTCACTGTTTCTGGAACCTGATGGTGGGTCTTTGAGTCTTGTAAACTGTTGAGCTGTCTGAGTATTTTATTGTGTTGGTTTCCTGATTCACATGAGCCCCTCTGTCTTCCCTCCAGGAAACAACAACTGTGGAACATCTGGTTACACGCCCTGTGCACCTGTTCCGCAGGAAAAAAGAAAATGAAATAGTATAAATGCCCATTTTCAATAGTCGCAAATTTGAAAGTTGAAGGGATTCAGGTAAGTATATGGGCCCTGGCACCACGCCTTCTCCAATATTGTCGTTCATACTCGTAAATAATTATCTGGCTTATCTCATTTCACGAGATCAATTTTATGATTCTCACAGTACACAATAAGCAAAGACAGGGGGAACCTTGGAAATTAAATGCACACCTCTCTTTAGCTATTTTATAAGTAGCAAATGGGGGTTATCGAACTTTATTTTTAATGCATGGCTGTGTAGTAGTTATTGTTTGATAGTCCCATGGGTTCTGTCAAGTTTTCTATTTTGTTCTGTTTTATGTACCACTCTAGGGAAATATTTGTTCATAATTTCCATCAACATAAAAATATCTGCCACTCAAGTTTTTTAATTAAATGAAAATCGTAACAGTCTGTAACAAACTACTATATTGACATAATTTACAGCATAATGCCTTGTGGAAACATAAATGTCATAACTTCTGCACATTAATCTCATAAAACACATCTATTTATTCTGGATTCCTGGCTTTCAGCAGACATTAAGATTAATCATTTTGAGTCAACAAGTCGCATAGGCTCAGTTCATTTTGCTAAATGTGAAGAGTCCATTTAGAACATGTAGCTATGGAATATGTGTGCACAGGGGAAAGGAAAGGGACCTGAACAGGAATCAGGTAGCATGCCAAGGAAAAGACATTGGCAGAGTGGTTGCTCTGTGCAAAATATTTCTAAGTCCTTCCTATTTCCGTGCCCTTTTCTTTCTACCTAGTTCCAAATGCCCAGAAGACTTGTAACCTTTTCTAGCATTTTCAGATCCTGAATATTTTTTGGTGTGGTTTGCCTAATAAATAGTTTGAGCGTGACCTAGGAAATTTTACTAATAAAAGCAGTAATAATATATGGATTGTATTATATCATGGAGCCCCCCCCCCCCCGAGAACTTTTCTCCCTTCATTGTGGATCAAGATTTGGTCATTCCGGCCAAAGGTCTATGCTATGGTCTAAATATTTGAATCCCTTCAAAATTCACATTAAATTTGAATACCTGAGGGGACAGAATTAAAAGGTGAGATGTCTGGGGAGGTAATAGGTCATGACTACTGTATACTCATGACATTTTTAAACAAGCTGACCTCAAAGAGCTAAAACAGACTATAAACTCAGTAGAAAGTGTTCATCGACCAAACTGGTTTATCAGTGTTGTGTATCCATCCATACTGCCTGAAATATTGATACTCATATTTTTATTGTAATATATATATATATACACATATATATATATAATAAAACATTTTTATTTACCTCTCTCTGTGTGTGTGTGTGTACACGTATGTCATGGAGTACACATGGAGGTCAGAAGACAACTTGTGAAAATTGGTTCTATTTCTATCATAGGCTCCTGGAGTTTAAATTCAGGTCATCAGACTTATCAGCAAGTGAACTATCTCACGAGCACCCCAAAAATAGTTTTACTTAAAACTAGATTTATGAAATGACCACTGGGAGACATGTATATTGACAGGAAGAAAATGCATCTGATACATTGATGAAATGTTATGTTTCCCCAAATGCCTCTTTAAACTTGGGAGCACTCTTTCGACCATGCTCTGCACTGGATGATGTTATTCAGAATCTCTAAGTGTCCATATCCTTCAGGTACAGTTTTAGAAGGCAGTCACCATTGGTTTCCCCACGGACAGAGCACAGGATCTTTTGCAAAGCTGGTATGTGTCGACTCTATCACATTTTTTTTACATCAAATGGGATGATATTGCAGATACTATGTGCATTTTCTCCTATTTAAATCATCTTCAGATCACTTATGAAATCTAACACAATGCAAATGTTATTATAGCAACCTGTATAAAAGCTATATGTGGCGATGAGAAAAAAAATATTGGGCAAAATCAATCTTTTAAAAATATTTTTGGTCTTGAATTGACTGAATCTAAAGCTGTGGGTTTCTGAGGCAGGGGGAAAAGGAGAAAGGAAATGAGACTTCATTTTCCTCAGTTCCTCTGTTCCCAAAGGTCAGTTTGTCTTCTCACTGGAGACCCCTGGTAAAGGAGATGAAGATGTGTAGGAAATGTTTTTTTTTTTTTTTTTTGATCTTTGCTTTTCTTCTCTCCAAGTATCCTTCAGTTGGGATCAGAGAGGTAAGAGCCAGATGTTTTCATAGATGTCAGCTGTGATGGGGGCACTGCACCTGCATGTGCCACTTGACTAGATGTTGACTAAAAGGACTAGTATCAGCTCAAGACTGACTTCTAGGACCAAGTTCTCAGCACATGGGGATTTATTTGCCCCAAAGGTGCAAAAGGTAGTGATAAGAAACAAAGACAGGGCAAAAGGAGAATTACTTGCCTCCAAAGGACAAACGACAATGATAAGAGACAAAAACAGAAGATGGGGGATGAGTGGGCCATGAAGAGAACAAGGGAGGGGAGAGGGGTATTTATCCCTCAGTGGGGAGACAAAGGACTGCCTCTGGATAGCGAAGTGATAGATATGGCCCACAGGAAAATGATGGTTTATAAAGGTAAAGGGGAAGCCCTGTATTAGGATAAGGTACTTAATTTTAATTGGGCATGTGAGCAGCAGGGGTTTTTGATTGCTGAACTTCGATACTTTGATGGTTGGATCTTGGTAGTTAGTGCAAAGAGGAGGACGTGGCCTAACAAAGGACTGGGCTGTTGTGAGTAGCTTTAGGAATCTAACCTAATGGTTTTTAGCAAGGGAGAGAAAATGGGGGAAAAAGACAAGGCCTGTCAGAGCTATGAGTGCCATTTCTCAGGCTGACTGGAATCCTTTCATTGATATTTTAGGAGTCACACAATTTGGCCTTTGAGATCCTTTCCAATCTACTTTGAACTCAGTTATGGCAACCTTTGTTCAGTCTGGTCTTGTTCTGATGCCTTCTTCCTAGTTTCAGCCCTTTATAGCATGGACGTTGTTTATGGCTCCCCTCAAAGTTCATGTATTAGAAGCTTGATCCCCGGGCACAGGTTATTGAGATGCAGAACTTTTAAAGTAAAACGTAACTAAGCTTTTGAAGCTCTGCCCCATAAGGGATGCATGATGGCATTATTATTGTGGAAGTGCTGGTACAAAGTACATCTATCCTGTTTCCTGGACATAGTAACATTGTGTCTGTTCCTTTTCCTGCTCTCCATGTTCTAACCCAGCCAGGAACCCCTTTGACACTAGTGCTAATGTTGCAATATATCCTTGGACTCTTGGAATTCCAGGCATTTCATTATGACAGCACAAAGTTGAGAAAGTGAGAGCCCATCTTACACTTCTGAATTCAGCTGCTTCATTTAAGCACTGATCATCATGCATTGAGAGCTCAAACCAGGAAAACTTTGTTCATAACTGGTTGGTGAACCTTTGGCCTTTATGCAATCTCTTGCACTGCTGTGTTACATGTTACTTGCTTTCAAAATCTACAGGAAAAGCCTATATTTCTGTAATACCAGTAAGCTCCTAATGACAGTTGGGAAGCTGAGGCTTGAAAATCAACTGAAGCTTGTGTGCCAGCTACCTTGTCTTATGCAGTGCTGAACAAGAGACGCCTTGTCTCAAGCAAGCAAAGTGATGATGATGCTTAAGGTTGTACTTGGTCTCCATGATGAGCCATGATGTACACGGGGGGGTATTACAGCTTATACCAACAATATTCTGTATGGTCTATTCTACACATTTGAGTTTCTGCCACGTAGGAAGCATTTAGTGATGTTAGGAAAGCCCCCTTTTCTTTCTGCAGATCTGTCAACATGTGCTGTCCCTCTCAGCTCCCTTCCACGGGAGAAAAATTTTCATTTCTCTTACTTCATAAGGGGAAGAAAACCTGAAAACTTTAGCAAAAGATTTTGCAATTTCCTAATTATTTGTTTTCAAATTAAATACAATCTGGCCATGTGGTGGTGGCACACACCTTTAATCATAGCACTCAGGAGGCAGAGTCAGGTGTGTCTCTGTGAGTTTGAGGACAACCTGGTCTACAAAGCCAGTTCCAGGACAGGCTCCAAAGCTACACAGAGAAAACTTGTCTTGAACACCCCTGCCCAAAAAATACATTGTGTTAATATACAAATGAGTGGATTTAATTGTCATGTCTTGGCACAAACTTATCAGTATATATTGTTCTTATTCATGCCCCAGTCTTTCTTATTTTCTGAATATCTAGACTAGATCTCAATTCACACCATTTAGTAAATGCAAGTGGTTGTGTACAGCCACATACTTTGGCCGACATGGACATTTAAGAGCTGGGTTCCCTAATGTTGGAGCATTAGCCTAGTGTTTGTAGGGACTGCAAGCCAGGATAAGAGTAGGACAGATAACTCCAGTGCTGGAGCTCTGCATCATGCTGCAGAGAATGGAGAGGTGCGGGCAGCTCCTGGCAAAGTCAGTCTGCTCTGTCCTCTTCCTTCTATGCTGCTTTCCTGAAAATTTCCTACTTTGCAGTTTTACAGGAGTCATTTCTAGAAGGTTGTTAGGGAGCTATATTAAAACAAACTTCTGACCACATAGGGCAGCCTCACAAACTGGAATCAGGTGACTGCATTAAAGACTATTTATGATCCAGTCAACGCTATTACTGCAAAAGAATTTCCTTGGCTGGAATCCAACCTGATCAGACTCTTGTTTACTAAGCACCACTAAATACATGCATCAGAGTCTGTGTGTGGTGTGTGCATGTGCACACATGCACGCACACACACACACACACACACACACACACACACAGAGCGAATAGAACTCATGCCACAAACAAACAACACCTGTACTTACAACTCACATAACCAACATACATAATGGACAAATCCAACATGTCCAACAAGTACCACATATGTACACACACAGAGTGAACACAACTCATGTCACAAACAAGAGCTATACTTACAACACACACACCTAACATACATACTAGAAAAGACCAACATGTCTAACAAGTACCACATATGTACACACACACACACACACACACACACCACATGCCATAGAAGCACACATAGTATATACACATTCAGAGTACACACCCAGCATAGCAGACATAGCAGATGCACACAGTACACACGTATTTCAGTGTGGTTCTGTTTTACTTAACTCATTGTCCTTTGACTATAACCATTTCTTAAAGGCAATGTTCTGTTATGTTACTTTTAGGTCTTTTTTTCAAACTCTAGTTTTGTCTCTGTCCCCTCATTATGCCTCAGTGCAGCAGTCTAGAGCACCTTCTATTGTCCTTCATCAGCATCCTCGTGTCTCTTCGACGCTGTCACATGTTGTTCCTAGGCCAACCCAGTCTGTGTTTTCTGTTCAGCCACTAATAAGTTACTATCTTCTCATTTGCTAACCATTTTCAATTACTGTTGTTAACAATCAACAAAATCACAGTTAAAACTCTTTGCTACTGCTGTGAAAAGTCTGACCATATATCTAAAGGGTCGTATATCAGTGCCAAATATACAATATTGAAATTCTTTTATGCAATTATCCTTTCTGCATTGACTGCAGAAAACAAAGAGGCTATCCTGAGAAAATCCTCTCATTCTGCACCTTCTGTAATTCTGGCTCATTACAGTCACTCCTCAGAATGTCACACCTCACTCCTCTCTTTTTTGTAGATTTAGTAGTTTCTTAGCTCCCATGGTTTAGAATTAGTCTAAATGGGCTACACATGATGAAATCTAACTGTTTAAGACAGTATTTACATGTAGTAGAAACCCTGGAAAATGCTGAGTTTTGTGCTAGACCTGTTACTACCTGCCTTGTGACAGGAATTTTCTGCTTGGTAAATTTGAGGTTTGCATCTCACTGTGAGAACATTATTCTTAAATGATATGGAAGGGAGGGAAAGAAAGAAGGAAGGGAGGGGGAGGGAGGGAGGAAGGAAGGGGAAGGAGGAAGAGGGAACTGGAATAGTAGCAAAAATATTTAAATAAAATAAATGATATATATATATATGTATATATACATATATACATATATATGAATGCTGCACTAAAAATCATGATTTCTTCCATGTGTGACATCTTTCAATATACAAAAATAGTTGCTTGCTATTGCACAATATGTAAAAGCTAACTAGTCATGCATGTCCCATGTAACTTAAAGTACTCAATGCCAACAAAGTCATGCCAAATGCTCAGAGTACACCCAAGTTCAACCACAATAAAATGTTTGCCTTCCCATTAGCTATATCTCACTAACATCCTTTCCTTGGTAGCTAGGAAAAACAGACTTCAAGTCAATGGAATCTTTGTAAGAGAAATGTGTCCATTGAGGTGTGGTGTATATGCCAAAGGGGGCCAAAAGTGATATCCCCCAACGATAGAATAGCAAGGCGTTTTGAGTCATCTAATGTGGGTTCTGGGAACCAAACTTTGGTCCTTCCCAGGAGCACAAACACTTACAAGCACTAAATCATCTCTCTATCCCCTGCCCTGAGTTCTGAATTTGGAACTCCTGGGAATATCATGTCACCCATTCATTTCACTCCTCTGCTAAGCATCTCTGCTTTGATATGAACATTTTCATCTTTCCTATCCTGAAAGTATGCAGGCTTGTGTGCTGTAACTGAGCCTCAAACTGAATGAAACACCTTAGATATGTATTAGCATGGAAATTGCAACCTGGAATAGAGTACTACACCATAGCCAGGTTAGTGTGGAAGATGCAAAGCAAATCTAGACTCCCTCTTATGCAGCTGTTAGCTCTTATGAGGCAGTTAGCCCTGGTAGGGTAGGCCTTTGAACACCTACACATATAAAGTGCTGATGGTGTTTTCACTCCTCAAATCTATTGCAAGTGTTTCTCAACCTGTTCCTCCCAGTTTCTATTCTATGCACAAAGCAGTAAAGATGATATTTTACTTAGGCATGTGTGAGTATGTCCTGAAACTCTAGAACTTCAGAAACTATTGTAGAAATATCATGAGCTTTGCATCAGCCTGAGCTATACAGCAAGCACATACCTCAAGTAAACCAGCACACAAACAGAAGAGAAGGTCTTCTCATGTGCATCACACACTGCCTCCCTTATGTTCTAAATGTGTGCAACCTTCTTCGCAGGCTTGCTTCCTTACCTCTGAATCCTTCCAAGCCTTGGTAGGATGCTGCTAAATGGAGACCGGCTGTGCCTTTGTGTCAGAACAGCGTGCCAATTTTTATGTTGTTTCTGTTAAATGATGTGTGACTCTCTTACCAGCTTCCGTTTGAACTTTTAAAAATATTTGAAGCCTGTGGATTTATTGATGTGCAACAATTTTCTGCTATAGATCAAAATGAAAAGTACTGTATAGATAGACTTTACTGTATTGAATATTGGTTAGCATCTACCAGAAATGAATGGAATTGAATAGTCAGAGTCTCAACTATGGAAGAAAAAATAAACAGATATATCTGGAAAGTTTAGGGTATGACAGAATTGGCAGTTTCACAGTGTTTCCATGTACAGCAAGGTGTTGATTACAATATGTGCACTGGCAGATTCCAGAATATCCATTGGCCCTGCTGCTGCACAGACAGGCAACTGTGGCAAGACCTTACAGCACTAATCATAAGATATAATGGTTGTCTTTATTTCTCCACCAAGCGCCCTTGTTAGACACTATCTTCATCTGCATGGTTGTTCTTCCACCTCCATATGGGATTTTCTTCATCTACTTGAAGTCTTTCTCTTTTCAGTACTGTAACACCTGCTGTTCCTGCATCCATAAGCACTTTTTTTTGTCCCAAACTCATTTGTCCTTCTTGGATTTTAGACATATAACAAAGGGTCACCAGCCTATAATTCACACCGCCAGAGGAGCTAGGATACAAGGAGGAACCTAAGAGATTCATACAAGGGCCCTCACAAAAGGGGGAAGGACAAGATCTCCTAAGCATACTGGGAGTTGGGGGGAGCAGTGAGTGAAGAGGAAGTTAGGAGAAAGAGAAGGAGAGGAGAACATGTGGGACTATGACTAGGCAAATTGAGTTGGAGGATGAATAGATGAGAACAAAAAAAAAAAGAAAGAAAACAACAGAGAGATATCATAAAAGAGGGAGCCATTATAGGTTTGAAGAGAAAACTGACTCTAGAGAAATGTCCAGAGACCTACAAGGATGACTCCAACTAACAATCTGAGCAACAGTGGAAAGGCTACCTTAAATGCCTTTCCCTAAAATGAGATTGATAACTAACTTATATGCCATCATGGAGCTCTCATCTAGTAGCTGATGGAAACAGAAGCAGACACTCACAACTAAACACTGAGCAGAACTGGAATCCAGATTCAGAGAGGGAGGGCAACACCAGGCTACATTGTCCTTTGGGTTACATTGTGTTCATGTGTGTATGGCTACATGAGTGTATGTGCACCACATATGAACAGGTGTCCATCAGACCCCTGCTACAAGAGCCACAGAAGCTGTGACTTGCCAGGTGTGTGTGTGTGTGTGTGTGTGTGTGTGTGTGTGTGTGTGTGTTGGGAACCAAACCTGAACCCACTCCAAGAGCACATTCAAATACCTAGTTTTTGCTCTAATCTCTGTACTTGTTAATTTTATTTTCCTAATTTCCATGCCCATTACAATCACTAACACACTATTCAGACCATATTCCTATGTGATAGTCATTATTCATAACTACAATAGCTTCTAGAGGGCAGACTGGACAGTAACTGGAAGCACTGTTGCATACTGAGCTCTATAGGATGCCAGTTTTTAAAAAATGGTCAACTTCTTCAGGGTTATTCCGGAACATATAAGAATCCCCGGGTCAGGTTGAAATGGTTCTAAATTTAGGCATTAAACAAAAATAAATCCAGGCTAGAAAAGCCCTGTTAGCCAGTGGCTTTCTCTGAATTATCACAGAGGAAGGAGGAGAAAGGCACACAGCCCGCTGTCTCCTAGAGACCTACCGCAGCAATAGCTGCTGAGGGAAATGGAGGGCAAGGTTTGACACGGTCCAAGTAACAGCTTGAATGACTCACACATTTGACCCCTTCCTTCCTCTCCTTTCTTTTTGCAGTTCTACTTTCTTACTTTATTTTTATAGCTTGTTCTAACAGTGTCCAAAACTCAGCTATGGTGACTATCTTGCTTTAACTCAGGACAGCTGTCTGCACAGCACACCTCAGCTGGGATATTACCATTGAAGAGAATCAGGGTGATTAGGTTGGGGAATACAAAGTTACTCAACCAGCTTGAATGTTTTCTGCGTCAAAATTACTAACTTATATACCAATTACCCAAAAAAGAACTTTAGTAAGCCTTATATTTATTAAGTTAAAAACAATTATACTTATACATCACAACGTGCATTTTCCTGCTTCTGTACATGACTTGTCAAAGAGCACAGACTGCCTCTGCTCTTGGAAAGCAGATGCCACTCATTTTCACTTAACAGAAAAATCACAGCCATGAAGCATGCAATCACTTAAAATCAAAAGAGTGTCACTTACCACCCTCTTCCTCTCTGCCCTGAACCACTCAGATGGTCTCATCTCATACTATAATGAGGCTAAGGCCACATGGAAGCACACACCAGGGTCAATTCATCATCACAGTGGAAACTGATGTGCTCTGGCAAACTTACCAAGAAAGAAATGTGGATCATTCAAAGGCAAACCACTCTTTTCTAACTTCTAGGAAGGAAAGACATTATGATTGGCAGCTACAGAATATAAATATCCCCGTATGATGATGTTGACAAATTTTCAATAACCTAATGATTAGTAAAGCAGGCTTTCTCCCAAAGACCTAAGGTAAAACAAAAGACTGTGTACCGTTTAAAAGCATTTCTTCCTCCCAGTGAGTTATGCATGATTTATTTTATGCACAGTGGGTTACAGTATGCAGGCTATAAATCCTTACATAGTTTGCTTAAAAATTAATGACAACCTAACTTCCCTGTGTGCTTTGCTTGTCTTAGTTTCATAGACTTCCTTAGATGCTAGTACTTGGTGAATGGAAATTTCTACCCACTTTATATTCTGAATAGAGGTGAAACCAACAGAACAAAGATAAAGGTGTTTTCTCACTGACAAATGACTGAAATGGCTACACATGGGCAGTCTCCGTCCTCCCATGTTTATTCTAAGTAATGTGAGATTCCTCTTCATTAACTGGTACATGTGCATTAATGTTGGTGGAGTCAAAATTTACCTTGCTTGAACACTGGTACAGTTATATACAAGTGTTCATGGACAGGATTGGCTATGAGTCCTCTGAGCATTATTTTAAAACTAGAAAAACTCATTTAATGCTCAATTTTATACTAGTAAAGATAAATAATTATTAGAAAATAATGAGACCCATATTACTAGGTTAAAGCACACTTGAATGCAATCACACATTTTCTCAAATGATATAACACTTTGGCATATACTGCTCAGTCCTGTCCAATACTGAGCTGTAAAACTGTTTTCAATAAATATTGTAATGCAAAAGAAGTCACATTTAGCTCATCTCTGAAGTTAATTCTCTGTGTAATCTTCATTAAACTGAGACACATACTTGTAATCATTTTTTAAGCCCCTCAACTTGTTTGTTAGTTGATGACTTAATTTTATTTTACCCCAGGAACTATGACAATTATATATATATATATATATTTATATATATAATTATATATATATTATATAATTATATATTACTCTTAAAAATATGGTCTTTGCTGTTAAGATAAGAACAACAAAGTGCACTAAATTCAGATGATCCAACTCTTACCCTTATCTCTTCCCCAACAAGGACAAATTAAATTCTTTGTGGAATAATTACATTTCTAACAGCACCAGAGCATAGTTGATAAAATCAGCTTGAGTTGTCACAGTGAGGTAGCTCCTGTTATCATCAGGACCTCCCAGGGGTCTAATACAATGTGCAAATGCATTATTTAAAAATGATCAGGAAGGAGCCATAACCCATTTTTCTTTCTAAATTCCAGTAGACCATGCAGAGTTATTGGGTCCCTGTTTGCTGCAGCACCTTTATTTCCATTTTCCTTTATAATCTGTGAGGTAATATTCTGACAGTGACAAAGGTGTGTGTGTGATATATCACACCACCACCAAGGAAGACAGTATTGTATAAGCTTATCAGTGACAGACATTCTCTGTTCTCTAGCACATCATTTGCTTGACAGAAGAAACAAACTCTCTCCTTTTCAGTAAAATGGATTTATCCCAAAGAAGGAGATTAGGGCCAAGGGGGAGAGTGCCTTTGTGTTTGTCCTTGTTACTATTTTAAACTAAGGCAACACTTGCAGTATCTGCAAGTGACTGAAAAGTAATTATAGAAAAGTACGTGAGAATTGGCAGATGGTCACTGTTGTTAATCAGTTGGCCTCCCCAGCTCATAACAACATAACAAAAGAGAAAAAAGTGATCCTCATAGACCTTGTGCTTGGTAGCATTCAGAAGCAAGTATGGATTGGTTTAATGAAATTGCTGTTATTGGAGAAATACATATCATTATCATGATCCAAAACAACATTGCACATGCTAAGGAGATATTCTACATGACTTCCCATCATGTTCAATAAAATAATGAACAAAATTATTCTATATGAAAAGAAACCATGCTATAATAAATACTATTAAAATATCTTCTCATGTTAAATATTTAATGTGAACTAGCATAATTCCTAGCCATTGTCCATAGGATTAGATGACTGAGGAACCCAATGGACATAATATTTTACATAATACAGAGAATCAATTCACAGCTTTTGTTTTACTGTTTTCTCAAACATAAATAAGAAATAAAAATAATTTATAAACAGCTGGCATAAGTCAGGGAAGTTCCTTAGTAATTAATTCAGCATACATGAAGGGTGAATTCCACTGCCTTTTTTATTGCTACTTTTGCATATACTTGTAGAATGCCATGTCCTCTGAGAATCATTTTTACATTGAACAATTAATGATGATCATTATAGTCCAACAGAGGTTAAAGTGTTGATTACTCTGTGTGTGTGTGTGTGTGTGTGTGTGTGTGTGTGTGTAAGTACTCACAAAATATATATTCAAAACATACTACTTACATAGCTTCTTCTCAAAATGTTTCATATATACTATTATAGAGAGCTTATCTTTCATTGATGTTAATTTAGTGTTATGAAGATTATTTAGGGATATTTAAAACTTTTATCTCATAGTAAGTTTTAGTTATGACTCTCTCACTTGTAACTATGTCAAAGTTAAAAATACAGAGACTCACCCACTCTTTTTTTACTGTTAATTATAAATAGAATTGCTACTAGTTACATTATTCTAAAAATAAATATGGATGTGGTAGGTCTAAGATCTAGGAATTTGTATTCTATTGTGGGATACATACACATTACAAGGTGCTTCTTTTAAAAGGTTCATATTGTTTCCAGCCCTAGATTCTGTTTAGGTCTCATGGGATTTGCTTTGGCAAACAGAATACCACGCTTGGACAGACTTGCATACTGTGGTTCTCTCTCTTGTTACTGCAGACCTTGAGACCACATGCATTTGAAAAGGTTCTGTAGAGCTGGAAGTATTAAACAAGCTTCTGTGAGAGAAATCTCCCCACAATCTTATTAAGCTGTAAATGCTCTGAACTACAAAACCAACATGCCAGAGAGGATGGAATAACAGTGGCAAGACAGTTACAGCTGTAACCACTCAAATTTCCATACGACAGGCATTAGATTAGTGTTGCTCTCACCCTTAACCAGAGAAGCTTGAGTGTATAGTGGATGGTGGTGAATAGAGAGACATAGAAGCTCTAAGTGCTGAGCATAAAGACTGTAGTTCACTGTTCTAAATCAGACCTGTATTTATATCACCCCTTTAAGCTTAGTGAAGAATGTAAACGTCTGAGTATGGGGAGCAGCTCTGTGAAACTCCATCTTCTGGACATGACATTTCCACTAGACTTAGGAACTCACAGCAGTTGTAGCGACCTGAACCAGATATGCACAAGGTATTAACAACATACAAGATCCATGTGCTTGGACATGAAGTGGATTTCACTTCTCTCACTAGTAGATTTTTTTGGTCTTAAACAAACACAAATGGAAGTATGGCTACATATCCCTCTGAAAATTTTCTTCTTTCCTGCTCTTTCTTCTTTCCTATCAGACTAGCCCATCCTTTCTGGTGCAGACAAGAGGGTACAGATATTACAGAGGAATGTTTACTTTGCATACCCAAACTTATCTCACTGAAAGGTAATGTTGCTGTGTCACTTTCTTCTAAAGTTCCTCAAAATAATCAAATGTGAAAGATGTGATTGTCAACTTTGCATGTGTGCTGCTCTTTTGGGGCCATCACTCAGGGTGGAGACTCCTGAGAAATCTTTGTTTTTTCTTAGATTTTACACAATATTCTTTTTATTGTGTTTGTGATTATATCCAAAACAATAAATTGAATTTGTCTTTTCCCCCAATCTCCCCTTTTTGCCACAGTTTACTCAACTTTGAAAAGTCTGAGGATGATTTAAGAGATGCTTCGTCTCCATAGACAGCCAGAATAAATGTGCAATCACCAAGGAGAAAGAACATGCTATCTCACTGGGAAAAGTTCCCATGTGCAGTTCACACCCAAGGAAAGCAGAATCTAAAGATCACCTCCTCAAGGACAAAGCATTTACACAGCCTATTTGAAATTCTTCTACAGGAAGCGTTCTCCATTCTCTTGATTCATTACTTATTCAGTGTTTTCTAAACTCCAAATAGAGACTCACTGTACTTATTTTCTGCTTTCAGCTATAATGCAACAATTTTAAATTTCATTTGTAACACAAATATATCAGTTCTAAATTTTAGGAGCCTTTTTGGTTTGTTTCATAATATTTTCCTTATGTTTTCCTTTAAATAAAAAAAATGAATGTGTGTGTGTGTTTGTGTGTGTGCTTGTGTGCATGTGTATGTGTGGGGATGTACATATGTAGTGTGTGTCTGCATGTAGTGTGTGTGTGTGTGTGTGAGTGTGTGTGTGTGTGTGTGTGTACTTGTGTGCATGTGTTTGTGTGGCCTCTGTGAAAGTCAAAGTCCGCCTCAGGTACCACCTCACTTTTACCTTGTTTGACATAGGGTCTTCGGTTGTCCATACCTATGCTGCCAGGCTAGTTGTCTTCCAGATTCCAGAATCCTCCTATTCCTCTCTCAACTTGACACAAAGGAACTAAAGTTACAGACTTGTGCCCAGATTATATCTGTTCTTGTAAATCTGAACTCACTTCTTGCACTTACATTACAAATATTTTAGCTCCTGAGCCATCTCCCAGGCCCCTCTTTATGTTTTTCTTTTTTTAAAATGTAGTTTTATTTGCTCTAGCTCTTCCATGTTTTTAGGAGCCATAAGGTACTCTAAAATGATTTATATAGGATATTTCCTGCTTCAGTCCTGTAATCACTCATTTCTGAAATATCTCTTGTTCCTTCAAGAGCAAACATAATAAAAAGAAAGAGCTTGACACTTCATGTGCTGTTTCCACAGGGATACACTGCAGCTGTGTCTTCTAGGATGGCTGATATAAAACAGCGGTGCTTATATTGTATGTATATGTGTATGTATGTATACATATATTCAAAAATGCAAGCATTTCTGTTTGTTTATAACCTGCATGAATATGTAGGTACATACTTATGCCTCCAACAACTCTAAGCTATTACCACATGGATATCAGATAATTAGTAACTTTCCAAACCTGTAGTTATAAACTGAGCTCCAATATCTACCTCTACTGACTTGGTGGCTTAGATAGAGCATACGTGATATTACTATTGCTTGTTAGAAAACTACGTTATTAAACAAATAACCATACAGAAGTATAATGCCTTTAGTTTTACAGCTCACTTCCAACAGGTTTTATTTAACACTGCCCCCAACTGAAATTACTTTCTACATGAGTAATATTATTTGCTTCCTTGTCATTTAGAAACTGTTTGGAGAGTCTGTGACCTTCTAAATCATTTTTTATTTAATTTGCATATATTAATGTTCAATCCATGATTTACTTTCTCTATGGTATTGATAAACACACCATATCATGATTTAGCATCTCATCCATACAGATTGCTCTCTCCCTGACTTAAAAATGTTCATTGCTTCATCTGTCCCTTTGGCCACCTGCTCAACCTACTTTTTGGTTGTCACAGATCTATTTATACTCTGTAGGCTCTTCCTTCTCATCTAGCGCATGCTATCTGCAGAGTAGCTTCTTTCATTTAGCACTGTGAATGTAATAGTCATGAGTTTATGAAGTTTTTACTTCATTTATTTCATCACTGAATAGTGTTCCATTATTCAGATAGCCCACTGCTTGTCCATTCATTCACTGAAAGACATCTTTCTAGTTTCCTTCTTGGGGTTATTATTATTATTATTATTTAGACAGGATTTTTTATAGCCAAGTCTTGCTTCAAGCTCAGTATGTATATATATATATACATACTTTTGATCTCTCCATTTCTACCTCCTAAGTGCAGAGATTGTGGACATATATTTTCCTATCAAATTCATGATCTACCAGCATCAAATTAAATGCTTCTTACATGCTAGGTACATATACACTCAACTGAATAACATCTCCAGCCTGTCAATTCATTAATATTTAATTTTATAAAACTATTACCAAAAACCTTGGAAACAAAAATATCATTTTTAATTATTAATTAATATTAAGAATGCTACAGATACAGGTATGTATGGATTTTCTTTTTCCTTTTGATTTACATATAATTCTCCATATTTCCAAATCAACCAGGTGAACACCTAGTGAAGACACTTGGAAATGGGCATATGAAGCAAAACTCATGTGTTAAACGTGATCATGGCATACAATTTAGTCACCCTCATTTCTATCTCAGTGATCAAGGGGCTAAGTGTCTTACAAGTTAAAGCAGTAACCGAAAACATTAAAAAGCAAGACGGGAGATAATAAAATAGTGAAATAAATATTAGGCCATGGGAATTGGTTAAATATCAGAAAATAAATAAGAGTTTTGTTTATAGACCATGTTAAAGACTTCAAATATAAGCACCCCTATATGCGATCTATTTTAGTAGCTATGAGGTGTTCTCTTAAGCAAGTGTCAACAGGGAGATAAAATTAATATATTATAAAAAAGTCTGCTATATTTTTTTCTGTATTAGATGTAGATATGGTGAAGAAATTAAATGCTTTGCAATATTTCCTTTATTCCACAGCCAATGACAACTTAATACACACAAGATATTGGGAGTTAGCAATCACACACCCCATGGAAGACATAGTATACTTGTATTTTCTAAAATACAAAGGACAGCGCCATTGAAGGGAGTATTTTCTTGGATAAAACCTATTGGTGGGTGAGTTAATTCAAGAGAAACTAACTTGGGCTATTATTTCCTACCACCAGCATTGTCAACTCACTCATCAAAACAACAAACAGGCAGTGCATGAATTCGCACAGGCAAGGAGCTTGAGAAGACAGGAGAGATACTGAATTCAGAGAGTGGATAATACTGCACAGATAGAAACAGTTCCAGTTAGTCACAGCTTTCTTAGGAGTCATTTCCTAAGTGATCATGGGATCAATTAATGTCCAGTATCTTTCTTACACACTGTCCAAGGTTTCATACTGGCCTTCCCCAGAATCTTATTAAGGTCCCAAAGTTCACGTATCTTATGACATTTACTGTTTAATAATCAATGTTTATAACAAACAGTATTACTGTTAAATGAATACTTACTGTCTTTGTTGCTTTGCAACTAATCAGTTGTTGATAATAAGGTGGAAGCCTTCTATGTATGCATGTCTGAGATATGTAAACACGTCCATGTACTCAGCTATCACATCTTCACACATATTGATTTATAGAAGTGAAATGCCAAATTTATCTCTCCACATACAGAAATGGCTTCAGATTTCAAAATAGCACATTTGGAACAATTTATGATTGAGAGCTTGGGTTCTAAAATAGACACATAGTGTGTATATTTCATGGGAGGTATGCATAGATGGAGAAAGGTATTGTACAATTGCTAGGGAAGAGCTTAGCTTAACGACTTCAATAGTTTATATTTACTTCTAACTACATATGTGATCTTCTATCTGTGTTTACTTGAGGGAACACTGTAATACACAAATGTGATAGTATTCTGAGAATGCATTTGATTCTTAGGCACATCAAAAAATCTATAAAAGCAATAGAAAACTCTCACCACACAATAATATAGTATTTTATAAATGATAAAAATTCAAGCCACTACATGTACATTGAATGTTGTTATATCATCCATATTTCCATATATTAAAAAGTACATACAGTATTTGTATACAATACTGATTTACCATATACAAAAGTAAATATTCTACTAAAACTGTATTAGGTATCTAAAATTTTAGAAATATGCTTATAAATTAAAAACAAGAGCATTTACTCAAAAATGAAGGCCGCAACATTAAAAAAAAAATATCTCTAACATGTATGCTTTCCAAACTTTATTTTTAGCACTGATAGAGTCTCAGTGTGAACAGGCAATTGCCTCAATATCTCTTGACCTGTATTTGGTCACTGGGACCCATATGGTACAACATAAAACAAATTCCTGCAGATGTTTTCAGACAGCCTCATGCAGACTATTGTATATGCACACTTGCACACATACAGATACACAGACACAACATAGAAAGAGGGAATATAAAACCTTAAAAATAATATTTTGTGTGTGCATAAAATAAAGCAACATACTCATGTTTCAGAGGGGACATTTTGTTTGCAAAGTGACATGATTACATTATCCAAAGATTCTTTCAGTTCTTTGCAATGGAGATCTTTATATAGTTTTGTTAACTGAGACTTAACAACAACCCAATAATTATGCATGCATTTTACCTGAAAGACACCTAGTGACAGACAGGAATAAGATGAGTCTCCAAGAGGAAGCCATGCTTGGTCACTGGACTCTTCTGGATCACAGGGTAGTGATTAACACTGATGCTTCCTCATTGAAGAAGCTCCCTGTAGAGTAAATAGAGATTTCAAAAACAGAGAAAGTTCCCTTGCCAAAAAAAAAAAAAAACCAAAAAACAAAAACAAAAAATAAAAACAAACAAAAATTCAAACTCGTACTTTATTACATACAACTTTCAATGTACAGGTTGGGTACATATAGCATTCCTATTTCCTTAGTTAAGATTTCCACTTGCACTTAGTCATCTGATAAACATCAGGGCAGGAACTCAAGGCAGGCACATGGAGGCAGGAGCTAATGCAGCGGTGGGGAGGAGTACTGCTTACTGACTTGCTCCCATGGTTTGCTAAATGACTCTATGAACTATTTGCCAGTGGTGGTCCTGCTCATAGTGAGTTGGGCACTTCCATGTCAATCATAAGTCAAGAAAATGAGCCACAGTTTGCCACACAGGCTTATTTGGCAGGGAATTTCTCTCAGTTCCCACATCCAAATGAATGAATCCAGCTTGTATCAAGTTATCATAAAGCTAACCAACACACCTACTGATGATATGAAAATAATTCTGTTACCACTCAGTTATTGTGCAATACCCAACCTTCAAAGCATGGATAAATAGTCCCTATTTGCTTTCATTGAGCATTCTGTCACAGACGTTAAGAGCACCAGGACCTAAGAGGGATGAGTCCTCACAAGGCATGTATAACTATTTATTATACTAGACAAATTATTGGACTTGTAACACAGGAAGGAAGCACAGGTTCCACTAATGTTCACTCCTAGTCTAGAATGAGACTAATCATCAGTTAGCCAAGAGATGTTACACACCATTCCTGGAGTTTGTGGAAATCTCCACAGAGGATTTCTCATTTAATTATTAATATCAACTGCCTTTGTTTATAACTCTAGTGATTATCTGTAGTGTGTTACCATTCCCTCCTTTGGTGCTTAATATCTCTTAGCATCTTTTGCTGCCTGGAACCTGAGGGAAATAAGGATTTCTCATGAATATTTAATATTTTTGTAATGCTATTTTTATAACAATAAGCAGAATAGTACATTGATATTTTTGGTTTCCTTTTTATGCCCCCGGAGGCATATTAAATATGAAAAAAATGTAAAGTTATAATATCAAACTTTCTGAAGGAGCTTGGTCAAAGTTCCTTAAAAATTATTACTTTTCACTAGGCTGCAAATTTCAAAAATCAGCTATGATTTTTGTGGCCCAACGTTTCCATTTACTTAAGAGGCAATTGCATAGTTCCTTGATGGTTTTTATGTATTTTTCTCTTGGTATATTTTTTCATTATGGACTTTGAGTTAGGGGTTATCTCTGTCCTGTTGGAAATGTCTTCAAACATAGAAATACATTCTCCACTAACTAGGTTATAACTTAATAGAATCAAACCAAAGGAGAGTCATTCTTGTTAATTCTTCTGCTTGAGAAAGTTACTTTTCACTTTATGTATATTTTGAACTCTAAGCCTGTTAGTCTAACTTTTTGATTAGTAATAAAAATAAAGTGTGAATAATGATAGACTAATTAATCATTAATAAAATTAACTTCCTGGCATCATTTTCATAAGTAATTCCATAAATAAATAAAACTTGAAGTGCACATTAAAATAACTTTAGGTAATTTTCAAAATTTAAATCCGTTTTATTATTTAAATATTATACATGACAAAGAGATGGGGGCAGAAGGGAAACCATAGGAATTCTAACAATTATTTGTGTTGGTTGCATATTTGGTTTACCACATTTTTATTTCATAATATGGTTGACTTTCTTGAATGGTGAATTTGATCTGAAAGCAGTTTCCACAGGATTAATTTTGGTAAGTTTGCACTCAATCCCAAGTCCCTAAAATTGCTTCTATTAATGTTCTAACGTCCTCTATTATTTTTACTATTTATCTTCATCAAATACAAATGATTCTATAGAACCTACATACTGCACCCTGGGAAAGTCCATGGGAAACATTTACATGCCTTCGCATGCCTAGAGACACAGAATGGAGCCATAGTCAAAGACACAAACAGCACTATAGCTAAGTGTAAACCCCACACTGTTAAATATAAAATTCAATATTTCAACATTTTCTTCCTATAAAATATAAATTTTGCCACACTGAATTTTATGACAAAAGGATTCATTTTATATTAAAATGTCTTTTCTTCTATAAACTGTGGTGTGTGTGTGTGTGTGTGTGTGTGTGTGTGTGTGCACGTGGTGTGTGTATGTCTGTGTGTGTATTCATTAGTAAGAATCACCAATTGATTCAAAGATTTAAAACCGAAAAATTATAGTTTTTAAAAATGCAATCCTTATCACATAACTAAATTGCCTCTTTTTTAGTTTGTTTTCTCACTTATGCTTTCTGTTTTAGGAAAGGGAAAAGAGTTAGTAATTTTAAAAGAAAAAAAGTTTGTAATAGACTCCAAAGTTCTAAACATACAAAACATGTCCAGGATTTCCAGAAAAACAGTTAACTCATGACTTAAATTACTGTGTTATAGTAATAACACAAGATTACTTATCAAAAATATATTATGTCCTTGCTAGATACCAGATTAAATTTTCATGTCTGAATACATGCTCCTGAAACTAATGGGAAGGTTGTGTTCTCAGAAATACTGTCTCAGTGATAGCCAGTATATCTTTACACTGCTGTGAAGGGAGAGACTGTACAGTTACATAGACTAATTTGAAAACATTTAAGAAAGCCATGCTTTCATGAGAATGTGTTGTACTTTTGACAACAAGCACATTGCATACCTGTTATATTGAAAGGCCAGTATCTGAATGACATATCTTTTATTTGTCCCTGGATGATCACAAGCCTTTGCAAGCCATGGTAACAGGCCTTACTCAGAAATAACGAATCATAGTGAAGTTGAGCACATAGACAAATACTTAGAACTTCAAACAATATGGTGGAGTATGTCTTGTGTAAGATAAATGATATGATAAAGTATTAGTGCGTAATTACAAGTTGCTCTTGCTTCCAAAGTTGCACATAGCAAACTGTTTTGTAAATGGTCTAGGTACAAGGGAAGGGAAGAAAACAGATCAGAAGCAGGGGGACTCTTGCTACGGAGTCAGTCAGGATTCTGTCACATCACGCACAGACTTCCTCCTACTCTTTCTCCTCTCCCTTATCTATCCTGACCTCCATAGTTCTATAATGTTATATCTCAAGGTGTTTATAGCTGAATCATGTCTCTGGTTCAGTATTTTATTCTTAAAATGAAATATATAATTATTATATAGTTCAAGGCCAGGGACAATCTGGTTGCTGCCTAACTTCCCAAATTGATTTTACAAGATTCAAGGAGCACTCCCACCTTCCCACACTGAGGTATCTGGGTTCCTCAGTTCAATGAAGTGGTCCTTGTGTTCTCTGTCTGAATTCCTCTATTATTATTGGCAGTTTTAACTTGTTTGAGATAGTTCCTTCCAGAAGCCTCTTTTGGCTTCCTTAAAACAAGTTTATCTCTATCATATAACCCCCTCACCTGCCTTATTCTTCTTTGCATCTGTTACTGACCAAGATTGCTTTATTTTTTATGCATTGTGTTATCTTTCTACTTGAATGTTATACCTATTAAAGCAAAGACATTTTCCTTATTCATCTTCATAGACCCAGTACCTAGAAGAACAACATTCAGAAAAAGGTAAAGTTAGATATAATTACTAAATAGGAAGAGGAATATAAATCATGAAAAATAAAACACTATAATATTTACACAACAATACTGAACACTTTAAAGTTTATACAGTAAATTTCTTATTGATAAAAATAATTTATTTGTCAAAAAATGGATAGATCTCCCATGCTCTTGGATAGGTAGAATCAACACAGTAAAAATGTCAATCTTACTAAAACCAATCTACAGATTCAATGCAATCCCCACCAAAATCCCAGCAAAATTTCTCACAGACCTTGAAAGAACAATACTCAGATTTATGTGGAATAACAAATAGCCCTGGATAAACAAAACAACCCTGTACAATAAAGGGTCTTCCAGAGGCATCACCATCCCTGACTTCAAGCTCTGCTATAGAACTATAGTATTAAAAACAGCTTGGTATTGGCTCAAAAACAGACAAGTAGACCAATAGAATCAAATTGAAGACCCTGATATTCCATACAGCTTTGAGTATCTGATTTTTGACAAAGAAGCTAAAAGTATACAATGGGAAAAATGCATTTTCAACGAATGGTACTAGTATTTGAAGATAGGTCCATATCTATTGCCATGCACAAAACTTAAATCCAAATGGAAGAAATACCTCAAAACAAATCTAGCCAATTTAACCTCTTAGAAGAGAAAGTAAGAAGTACCATTGAACTAATTGATGTAGGATACCACTTCCTGAAAATAACCCCAATAGCACAGACACTGAGATTGACAATTAATAAATGGAACCTCCTGAAACTGAGAAGCTTCTATAAGGAAAAGGACACAGTCAACAAGACAAAATGGCAGCCCACAGACTGGAAAAGATCTTCACCAACCCCACATCTGACAGTGACCAAAATATACAAAGAATTCAAGAAGCTAGTCACTAAAACATCAAATAAACCAATTAAAAATTGGGGTGCAGCTGGCTGTACCAATGTTGCTATGAGACCTTGGGTGACTGTCCAGGTAGCTTGCTGTTTCTGTCTTGCTGCACCTTTTGGAAGTTGCTCATCTGCACTTCCTGTCTACCCTAGTATAGTTATATTCCTTCTCAAGTCTTGATGAGGTTGAAGATTAAACTATCACAACTATTATTCTCTCTTCCTAGTTAGATATATTAGGTACTAGACTTAAGCTCTCCAGCTTAGGACAACTCTATTATAAAGTCTGTTATGCCTTCACCCTAGGACTTGATATGTAGATCTTAAGTTTGTATGTTCTCGGTTTTCCTTTTCTTAGAGCACACTTGTTATTCACTGTTTTGTATATAGTTTTGTATCAAGCCTAAATCTTTCCTTTAGAATAAAAGTGGAATTGTAGTGAGATATTCACTTTGTCTGCTTCTGTGGCACTGACCACTCCCATTGGGGGGTGGAGCCAGGTGCAAAGTGACCTGTTGAACTAGGTCTTAAGAGGAACCTGAAAGTGCTCTCTTGCTGGCAGGATACGGAGAGGAAAGCATCTCGTGGAACCTGCTTGTGTTCATTTGTCTAGGTTATAAGTTATTTCTCCTTGAATAAACATCTATTAGGCCTATTTGTTTATCCTGATCCTTATTAAACCATAATATCTAAATAGAGAATTCTTAATTGAACAATCTAAAATGGCCCCAAAACACTTAAGAAGGTGATCAACATCCTTCGCCATCAGGGAAATGCAAATCAAGGCCACTCTGAGATACTATCTTACTCCTATCAGAATGGCTAAATTCAAGAACAGCAATGACAGTTTATGCTGGAGAGGATGTGGCGAAAGGGGAACACCCCTCCATTGCTGGTGGGAGTGCAAACCTAGAAATTGGTATGGTGGTTTCTCAGAAAAATGGGAATCAGTCGTTCTCAAGATCTAGCAATTCCACTCTTATGCACATACCCAAAGAATGGACATTAATACCATAAGGACATCTGTTCAACTATATTCATAGCATTATTATTTGTAATGGCCAGAACCTGGAAGCAGCCTAGATGCAACTCAAACAAAGAAATGATAAAGAAAATGTGTTACATTTACACAATGGAGTACTAATCTGGGGGGGGGAATAGGGGAGAATCTTGAAATTTGCAGGCAAATGGGTGGAACTAGAAGAAACCATCCTGTATGAAATAACTCAGACACAGAAAGACAAACATGGCATGTATTCACTGATAAGTGGATATTAGGGGTAGAACAAAAAATAACCAGCCTACAATTCACAACCCCAGAGAAGCTAGGAACCAAAGAGGACCCTGGGAGATGGGGAAAAGACAAGATATTCTAAGAAAATTGGTAAAATGGTGTGGTAGGGGAGTGAGGAAGGAAGCAGAGGAAAGAGAAAGAGAAAAGAGTTGGGAGAACATGAGGGATTGGGAAGATTGAGTTAGGGGAAGAGTAGAGAAGGAGAGAAAGAAAAGAGATACCTTAATAGAAGCATTATAGATTTAAAGAGACATTTGGTATTATGGAAATACCCAGGGATCCACAAAGATGACCCCAACTAAAATCTAAGCAACAGTGGAGAGGCTACCTTAAATGCCATTACACTATAATGAGATTGATGACTACTTTAAATGACATCATAGAACCTTCAGCCACTAGCTAATGGAAACAGAAGCAGAGATTCACAGAAAAGCACTGAGCTGAACTCCTGGAATCCAGTTTAGAGAGGGAGGAGTGATGAGCAAGGGAGTCATGACCATGCTGGGGAAACCCACAGAATCAGCTGACCTGAGCAATGGAGCTGACCAACCCCTGTCTGAAAGCTCAGAAACCAGCATAGGACCAAACAGGCCCCTGTACATGGGCGTCAGTTGGGAGGTCTGAATAGTGCCTGTGGCCTCTGGCAGTGGAACAAATTTTTATCCCTAGTGCACAAATGGGCTTTGGGATCCCACTCCCTGTGGAGAGATAGTCTTTTACCTTAGCTACATAGGGAAGGCCTAGGTCCTGGCCCAAATGATGTGTCAAACTTTGATGATCCCTCATGGGAGGCTTCACCTTCCCTGGGAAGTGGATGAAAGGTTGGTGGGGGGGACATGGAAGGACAGGAAGGAGAGGGAACTGGGATTGGTATGTAAAATAAAATTGTTAGTAAAAGTGGGTTAAGTCCTCTTATACCTTCAGTTATCTTATCCCACGCTAAGATCGATGTCAAGTTCCATGGCAGGGCCCACAGCAACACATCCAATAAGATCTGAGTGAGTCTCACTTGCCAGTGCAGTTGCTGCCAAGCTAACTAACAATAACTGAAACTATTTCTGTACATATAGCTTCCAAACTTCTATCTGACTAGCAGAATTTAACTTTTGTTCTCTGGCTAATCTTATTACACAGAAATAATTTCTCTGGAGGCTGGGCTTATGTCTCAGACTTTATGAGCATGTACTATTGTTCTTCAAGGGCCTGGAGTTTGGTTCCCAGCGTTTAAGTCATGAGGCAACTACTATAAGTAACTCCAGGTCCAGGTCCAGGAAATCCAATGTTCTCTTCCTGGCTCATATTCACAGACCCCTACAAAGGTACATCATTAAAAATAAAATAAACAAATGAGACCTTTCTTTTCTGATTATTCAGATTCTGATGAGGAAACCCTATCATAATTATATAAAACTATAGAACACAAAATATTGCTGCATTTTATCATAAACAAGCAACTCAAAGTTTATTCACAGTAGTCTGGAACATGAGAATCGACCAGGCAGTTGAGGGTCTATTGAGGACTGATTCTTGGAGACTGCTGTTATTTTTTTTTTTTTGAAACTATATATTCTTTTTAATTTTAGAATTGTACAATCTGTTATTCATTTTTAGTTTTACAGCAGGAGAATTTTTAATTTTCATTCTAAATACTTACAAATCTGTAGGTTTATTTTAACTGAGGCAATAGTTGACAGACTATCCTATACCTGAAATGGACATTTACTGTAAAATGTTTAATTCCTTAGATTTTTGAGGAATTGGTTAATCCATTCCCATATTAGTGTGCTGTATTTCTGTACATGATCAAGGAGAAATTAGATATAATAATTTTCTTTCAACACCAGTTCTCTAATTAGGAATAAAGGTGAATTTTTCAAAACAGAGTTGGATGGATTTCATTAGTTTGCTTAGAAAAACTCAGCATAAGTGACAGAAAATTTCCATAGTTGCTAGGTTTGGTGATACACAACTTTAATCTCAGCACTTAGGCAACAGAGGCAGGTAGATCTTTGTGAGTTCAAGGCCAGTCTGGTCTACAAAGCAAGTTCCAAGACATCCAAGGCTACCCAGAGAAATCCTATCTCAAAAAATAAGCCAAAAAGAGACAGGAGAGAAGTCCTAGTCCCTATTTCAAAGGACTTCTCAGATTTGCATAACCCCACCTGGATGGCATAGCCCTACTTGTGGAGTTGGGGGGTTGGTCAGGGCATTGAGGGGGAAGAGAGATTAAGGTGTAGGGAGGGAGAGAGTGAGGGGGAGAGAAAGAGGGAACTGGGATCGACATGTAGAATAAAAAATATAAATTAATAAATTTAAAAAAGAGAAATCTGTAGTATTACCTATGTAATATTAGCTATTACCTATTACCAGTGTGAGAACTATATAAAAAAGCAAAAGCCTTATATTCTGCCAGGCATATTAAAAATGTCCTGGAAGGGCACAGCTTTTCTTACCCTAACAATATTGTATTAAAGTCTGGAAAACCTGAGTTCTGCAATATTCAAGGAAATTAAATAAGATTATCAACCAATTATTACCATGATGATTTCATAAAAAAAGATGTTTTTTCATGGTTGTCTGTGAATGGTAATAATTGGCAGTCTTATTTGATCAAATATGTATATTTAGGGTCCATATTGACCTCTTAGACATTTTCTTATTTTATACAATTCTCTCTTGCATACCTAGTACTATAGAACCTGTTTTCATTTTTGTTAACTATGTCTAAAGCACTGAGTTTTCCTATACCCTTATTCCTGGTACACTAGTTGGTCTGTATATAATTGCAGCACTGTTTATTAGATTAAAGATCTCCAGTAGCATAGAGTACCCAAACGGGCAGCCTTGCAACAGACAATCTTGCAATCTTGAAGTCTAAAACTTACTAAGTTATAAAGTGGTAGTAAAGAAAGTAGAAACGAGTAAATTATGGCTTATTTTATCCAAGTGGGTAAACACTGTCATGTATTCTATTTAAACCCACTGAGGTGACATAGGAGTGTTTCTGCCAAGTCAAGGGTACATGGATATACATGTTGCTGAAGGAAATAGATAAGGAATCATATCCTTGTTCCAGGAAGATGCTTCTTATAGTATGAGTAAGCTCAACACAGGGCTTACAGGGAGAATTAATATGTTTAGAAGAGGAGCTCTGTTCTGTATAACCTAGAAGTTCTCCAGCACATGCACAAAAAGAAGATAATAAAATACCACTTGAAAGATGGAATGAATGAAAGCCAGAATGTCTGCTTGTATTTGTATGTGTGTAATCATATGTATCCTATGAGGCCCAAGTAACAGAGCCAGGAAGTGGACAGCCTTTCACACAGACCCAGACTAAGTTATGATGCTGCATGTTCCAGGAAGAAAAATGTCACCACGTTGTGCTTGGGGATGTAATTAACAGTGTTTGCATATTTGTGGATATTCTTAGCCTGGTAATTTTTGTGTGTGTTGTTAAGCACAGTGAAGATTTTTCGTTTTACTATAAATCTATGAATGTCTTTTCAACACAAGTCTGTCCTTGTGGAAGCAGGTACAGCAAGGGCTCAAGAAATGGTGTTAGTTTTCTGAGACTCCAAACAAGGTTTATAATTTATGGATCATGATTATTTATTACTCAGTCATGCACATAATGGGGGCTGTTCAGAAACTTATTCCAAAATCTTGCCATGATTTTTACTCCCTGATGAGTAATATCACAGCAAAGGCAGAAAAACAGCTCACTGAGCACACTCCCTGCCTGAATTTGGGCTCTGACATCTTTGTGTTGAGATCCTGTTTCCTGCTTTGCATTCTGGTGATGGCAGGTTGTCTTTCCTAAAAAATTTGGAATAGGACACTGTATTTTACTTCCTTCATAAAGTACTGTCTAAAATAGTATCAATTATTCTGGCTAAATTCAGGGTGATATCAATGCTCTGACATTGAGGTATAAAACCTGCATACCACAAAGATGGGACTGTATACAGGAGATCAAAAAATATAGAATATAAAAGGAATATTTCTCTAGAGAGTAATTTCCAGGGAGAGTAAAATAAAAAAATATCCATCTTAAATCATTGGTTTGAATGTAAAAGCAAACAAAAATTCCCATAGCATAAAATTTGCCCTCAATGTTCACAAAATACACAGGAATAACTATGCCAGTGAATGAGGAGAAATAATAAATGTTAAGGAAGGATTTGAGGCTGAGAAGGGAAAAGCAGAACTCTAGACACTGTCTAGGATGCATCTCAGGAGAACAGAGATGGCGGCTATGTGTTGGACCTGTCTAAAAGGATTTCTGTAAAGGGAATAGTAGGGATAGGCTCATACCTAAAGTATCACAGCTATTATTTTTCAGAACTGATAGAAGTTAACATAAGAAAGACCTGAAAAAAACTGAGAAAACTAATACAAGAAGCATGAATGCCAACTCAGCCAGAATAAATGTAGAACCCCCAGAGAGAGAAGGAAAACTTAACTACAAACACGTGAAAATAATACATTCAGTGGAGTTCTTAGTAACAGTGATGGGTTAGGAAAAGAAGGAATGACAAAACAAATAAATCATTGTTCATTAATATTCTCAATATCAGCAGACTCAATTCACCAATAAAAAGACACAGGATAACAGAATGAATATGAAAACAGGATCCATCTTTCTGAATGTGAATGTCTCCATGACTGATGTAAAATGAAAAGTACAAGAAAAATACTTCAACATCAGAGATGAATATTACCTCAGAGTAAAGAGTTGGAAAAAGATTTTCCAATCAAACAGACCTAAGAACCAATTAGTAGCTGTCCTAATATCTAACAAAATATACTTTGAACCAAAATTAATCAAAAGAGATGAAGAAGGGCATTTCACATTCATCAGTGGAAAAAATACATCAAGATGATGTTTCAATTTTGAATATCTATGCCCCAAATATGAGGGAACCCTCATTTTTTAAAGAAAAATTACTAAATCTTAACTCACACAGTGAACCTCATACAAAATAATATTGGGAGATTTCAACACCCCACTCTCATCAATGCACAGGATATCCTACATAAACTAAACAAAGAAATAATGGAACTACAACTATGTTCATAGCAGCATTATTTATAATACCCACAACCTGAAAAAACCAAATGCTCCTTAGACCAAGACTGGATAAAGAAAATATGGTACATTTACACAATGCAGTACTACTCAGAAGGGAAAAATAAAACAAAAACAAACAAACAAACAATGAAACCTTGAATTTAAAGGCAAATGCATGGAACTAGAAGAAACCAGCCTGAGTGAAGTAACCCCTACACGGAAAGTAAAACATAGTATATAGTCTCTCATAAGCAGATAGTAGACATAGAACAAATGATGAACAGCCTATAATTCATAACCCCAGAGAAGATAGGAAATAATGAGGAACCTAAAAGAGACATACATGGACCTCCCCCACAGAGAAAATGATAGGGACAAGATATCCTTAGTAAATTGGGAGCATTGGGGTGGAGGGGAAGGAGGTAGGAAAAAGAAAAAGCGAGAAGAGGAGGGACAAGGAGAACATGAGAGACCAGGAAGGTCCAGTTGGGGGAAGAATGGAGAAAGACAACAAGCAAAGAGATGCATTACTATACAGAGCCATTAAAGGATAAACCAGTAATCTGGTACCAAGGAAATGTTCAGGGATCCACAAGGATGACCCCACTAAAAATCTAAGCAATACTGGAGAGGCTAACTTATATGGCCTTCCCTATAATGAGATTGATAGCTACCTTAAATGCCACCATAGAGCCTTCATCGAGCTGACGGAAGCAGAAGCAAAGATTCTAAGCTAAGCACTGTACCAAACACCTGGAATCAAGTTGTAGAGAAGGAGGAATGATGACCAAAGGGGTCAAGACCATGCTGGGGAAACCCACAGAAACAGCTGACCTGAGCAAGTGGGAGATCGTGACCTCACACTGGCAGCTGGGAAACTAGCAGAAGACTGAACCATGCCCCCTGAATGTGGGTGTCATTTGAGGGTCTTGAACAGTCTATGGGGCCTCTGGCAGTAGAACCAATATTTATCCACAGTGCACAAATGGGCTTTGGGATTCCATTTCCTATGGAGGGATACTCTTTCAGCTTAGCTACATGGGAGAGGACCTAGGTCTTGCCTCAAATGATGTGACAGACTTTGATGACCCCCCCATGGGAGACCTCAAACTCCCAGAGGAGAGGATAGGGGGTAGGATGTGGGTTGGTGGGGGGAATGAGCGGATGGGAGGGAGAGGGAACTGGGATTGATATGTAAAATATGACTTTTTTAGTTTGAATAAAAATTAATTGCAAAAGAAATAATGGAACTAGATGTTATGATTCAAATGAACCTAACAGATATCAATAAAACATTTTGCCTAAACATAAAAGAATATACCTTCTCAATACCTCATGGAATCTTCTCCAGAACTGACAAACTACTCAGCCACAAAGCAAGTCTCAACCGATGCAAAATAAACTAAATAATCCTTGTGTCTTATTACATTACCATGGATTAAAACTGGATTTCAACAATAAAAACAACAGAAAGTCTACGCACTCATGGAAATAGAATAATTGTCTACTGAGCTATTACTGGGTCAAGAAAGAAATAAAGAAAAAATTATACATTGGGAGAGGGCCTAGACCCTGCTCCAAATGATATGACAGATTTTGAAGACCCCTATGGAAGGTCTCATCCTCCCTGGGGAGCAGAAAAAGGATGGGATAGGGGTTGGTGGGGGGAACAGGGGAGGACTGGAGAGTTTGGGAACTGAGATTGACATATAAAACAAGCTAGTTTCAAATTTAAATATAAAAAAATATTTTAAGCATGAAAAAAGTCTCTCAACAACAAAAAAGCTCAGTACCAGATGGTTGTGAGCATAATTCTACCAGACTTCTTTGAATATTGCAAATACTCCTCAAATTAATTCACAAAGTGGAAACAGAAGGACCAGTGCCAAATTCTTTCTATGATGCCACAGTCACCTTGTTATCCAAACTGCACAAAGAGTCAAGAAAGAAAAATAATTGCAGACCAATTTCAGTCATGAACATTGATGCAAAAATACTCAATAAAATACTCAAAAACCAAACCCAAGAACACATCATCCACATGATCAAGTAATCAGACATGCAGGAATTGTTCAAGAAAACATAAACAAACTGAAAGAAATTAAAAACTGCATTAGATGCTAAAAGAGCCTTTAACAAAATCCAACACCAGTTCATAATAAAAGTATTGGAGAGATCAAACTTAAACATAATAAAAAGCAATACAAAGCAAGCCAATTGCCACCATCAAATTAAGTGAAGGGAACTAAAGCAATTTCACTAAAATTAGTAACAACACAAGGTTGTTCACTGTATCCATTTCTATTCAGTATAGTACTTCAAGTTCTAGCTGGACCCATGTGACAACTAATAGAAATCAAGGTCTACAAATTGGAAGAAGTAAAAGTAACATTATTCACAGACGATATGATAGTGTATGTAAGGAACCCCAAAAATTCTATCAGGGAATTTCTACAGCTAATATACACCTTTGGTCAAGTGGATGAATGCAGAATTAACTAAAAAAATCACTATCCATCCTATATACAAATGATAAACAGGCTAAGAAAGCAATCAGGGAATCAACACCCTTTACAATAGCCCCAAATGACATAAAATAATTTGGGGTAACTCTAACCAAGTAAGTGAAAGACATGTATGACAAGAACTTAAAGTCTTTGAAGAAATATGAGAACATATCAGAAAATGGAAGGATCTTCCATGCAAATGGATCAGTAAGACTAACAAAAAAATGGCTATCTTCCCAAAAACAATCTACAGAGATAATGCATTACCCATTAAAATCCTAACACAATTCTCTATAGATTTTGAAAGAACAATAATCATCTTCATATGGAAATACAAAAGACCCAAGGTAGCTAAAACTATCCTATACAATAAAAGAACTTGTAGTTGTATCACACAACAAACGATGCTGGCATAACTGGATGCTAGCAAGTAGAAGAATGCAAATAAATCTGTGTCTGTCAACCTGCATAAAACTCACATCCAAGTGGATGAAAGACCTCAATATAAACCAGATATAATGAGTCAGATAAAAGAGAAAGTAGGAAATGGCCTTAAACTCATTGGCACAGGAACAAATTCCTGATCAGGACACTAATAGAGCAGACACTAAGATCAACACTCAATAAATGGGACCTCATGAAACAGAAATGTTTCTGTAATGTAAAGGATACTAACAATAGGACAAAAAGACAGCCTACAGAATGGGAAAAAAATCTTCACAAACCCCAAATCTGTCAGAGTGTTTGTTTCCAAAATACATAAATAAATCCATATACTATACATCAAAATACAAAATAATCCAACTAAATTGGGATACTAATTTAAACAGAGACAACTCAACAGAGGAATCTCAAATGTCCAAAAAAAAAAAAAAACTTAAAGAAATGATTAGCATCCTTAGCAATCAGAGAAATGCAAATTAAAATGACTCTAAAATTCTATCTTACACCTGTCCAAATTACCAAGATAAAAATCACAAGAGATAGCTCATGTTTGAAAGTGCTCGAAAGGATGAGGATCAAGGGGAATGCTTCTTCATTGCTGGTGGGAATAAAAACTTGTATAACCATTTTGGAAATCAATGTGGTAGTTTCTCAGAAAATACAAAATAAATCTTCCACAAGACCCTGATATAGCACTTTTTGTCATATACTCAAAATATGATCAGTCATACCACAAAGGCACTTGCACAACTATATTCATAGTGGCTTTATTTGTTATACCTAGAAACTGGAAACAACCTAGATGTCCCTCAATGGAAGAGTGGATGTAGTACATTTACACAATGGAGTTCTAGTCAGCTGTTTAAAAAAAAAAAATGACAACTGACTCTGTGGGTTTCTGTAGCCTGGTTTTGACCCCTTTTCTTATTACTCCTCCCTCTCTGCAACTGGATTACAGAAGTTCTACTCAGTGATTAGCTGTGGGTGTCTACTTCTGTTTCAAACAGCTACTACATGAAGTTTCTAAGATGGCATATAAGTTAGTTATCAATCTCATTATCAGGGAAGGGCATTAAAAGTAGCCTCTTCACTATTGCTCAGATTGCTAGTTGGGGTCATTCTTGTAGGTCTCTGGACATTTCTCTAGAGATAGTTTTCTCTTCAAACCTATAATGACTCCCTCTATTACTGTATATCTTTTTTTTTTCTCTTGTCTATTTGGCCCCTGACTCAATCTTTCTGATCCCACATGTTCTCCTCTCTTCCCCTTATCTTTCTTCTAACTCCCTCTCCACTCATTGCCTCCCCTCCCAATATTCTCGGGATATCTTGTTCCTTTCCCTTTCTGCGAGGGACCTTGTGTGAAACTCTTAGGTTCCTCCCCTTGTAACCTCACCCCACCCCACCCCAGACCAGTAGCTGGGAAACCACCATTGAACCAACCCTAACCCCTAAACATAGATCTCAGTTAGAAGGCCTGGGAAGTCTAAGGGACCGCTGACAGTGTGACCAGAATGTATTCCTGGTGCATTAAAGGACTTTGGGAGCTCATTTCCCATGGAGAGAGATGCTCCCTTAGCCTAGAGAAAGGAGGGAGGACGTAGACCCTACTCCAAATGACTTGAAAGATTATGATGATCCCTCCTGGAAGGCATCACCCTCTCTGTTTAATGTGTAGGGAATGGGACAGGAGGAGGGGTCGGGGGCATGGGAGGAATGGAGAAGGAACTGGGGTTCGTACGTAAAATAAGAAAAAATAATAAAAAAGAAAAAAATTAAAAATGACATCATGATTTTTGTAGGCAAGTAGATAGGTAGAACTACAAAAATATCATCCTGAGTAAAGTAACTCAGACCCAGAAAGACAAACATTGTATATAATCACTCATAAGTAGATATTAGTAAAATAAGGAATAACTATGCTACAATCCACAGACTTGGAGACTAAATGCGGGCACAAAGGGGGTCATTTGGACCTCCTTGGGAGTAGGGAATAGAGGATTTTTTGTGAGTTGACTCTGGGCAGGTGGAGATGGTAACAGGAAAAAGCAGGTTGGAGTGGATGGAAAGGGAGAGTGCTGAAAGGGACTACTGGAAAGGCCAGGGGAGCATTTTAAGATCAGGTAAATCCTGGGCAAGAGAATTTCCCAAGAATCTACCATGGTGACCCAAGCTAAGACTCCTAGTATTAGTGGATTTGTAGCCTGTACTGGTCATCTCCTGTAACCAGGCAAAGCTTCAAGTGCAGGGAGTAGGAAACCAACTCAGCTATTTAACGTCAGTCCTACAGTCTGTCCGGCCTGTGGCATGTGCTTGGGTAAGGGTGACCTAGAAATTGAGGGAGTTGCCAACAAATGACTGATCTAGCCCATAAAGCTCATGCCAGGAGAGTAAACCCAGGATCCACAGGCAGGATAACCCAGTGACATAGGATGGAACCAACTAGGACTAGATGGGAAAAAGACTTTTTAATGATTTTAAAGCCTACTGATATGCTTCTACACATAGATTGATGCCTAACTCAATTGTCATCAGATAGGTTTCATCCAGCAACAGATGGAAACAAATGCAGAGCTACAGCCAAACATTAGGCAGAGCTCAGGGAATCCTGCAGGAGAGGTGTAGAAAGGATTGCACAAGCCAGAGTGTCAGAGGATGGCACAAGAAAACCCACAGAATCGATAATTCTGGGCTCATAGGAGCTCACTGAGACTTAATTGACAACCAGCAAGCCTGAATTGGACTGATGTAAGCTCCATACATACATGTTATAGTGGTGTATCTTGGTCCTCTGTTGGGATGTCCTAATAGTGAGAGCAGGGGCTGCTTCGACTCTTTTACTGGCTTTTGGGCCCATACTCCTCATACTGTGTGCCTTGCCCAGCCTTAATACACAGGTAGATGCTTAGTCTTATTTCAAATTGGTGTATCATGTTTTGATGATATCCATGGGAGACCTCTCTTTCCTGAACAGAAACCAGAGACTAAGGAGGAATGGATTCCTGGAGGTAAGAAAAGAGGAGTGTGGGGAGAGGGACTGGGAAGAGAGGAGGGAGGGGAAACTGTGGCAGGAATAAAAAAAAAGTGTGATGGTCACTTTGCTAGAAATAGTATTTTATAAAAGGGTTAAAACTGCTAAGACATATGAAAATGCTAATGTACAAATTAGGAGAAATGTGACTGGAATTAAACACATTGCTGCTTCATCACTCATTATCCAAAAGGGAAGGAGGAACAGGTAACTCTAGGTTTCTAAAACACAACCATACAACATTTTCTGTGCTATCTGAGGGAAAATATAAGTTTGAAAGAAAACATTGTTTTCATTCATCTTAATATTTGCCTCCTGCTGTTCTGAAAGGAAGAGATGTTGAAATTGTGATAAAACTTTCTCAAACAAAACTCAACACATACAGGATAATTCTACACCCCCCAAAAGTAAAGCCTGTTTTGGTTTCAGCATTTCCAGCTGTCTGTATTTTCCATTTGGGCCCTCATCAAATCACTTCTATTCCTTCACTTTCAATGTTTTGCAGCCAATTTATGTGAAATAATTTTCCATTCACAGTTTGTATTGACATCTTCCACGAAGGGCCCACGTACTCTGTGTGGGGGTTGGGGTTTCCTATCATGTAAGTCAATTTCTAAAATCCTCCCATATATTACAATACTATGTTGTTTTATCATGTAACTTACAATGAAACTTTGTTGTATCTCAGAATAACAGATGTGAAAAATAGGATGAACCAGATGTTTCATGGACTTGTCGGCATTAAAGCAGCCTGGCCATTTTCTGGTTCTCAGCTGAGAGCTCTAACTCAGAAAAGCTGCCATTTCTACTTGCCAGCGAGTAGAAAACATATTCTCAGTTCAAGTAATTGGAGTACTTAGTAGAAGGTGTCTTCATAGACAGAAGATATGTTCTTCTAAAAGTGAATAGAATTCCCCAGAGTTTCAAGAATGGGAATACAAGTGAAGAAGGGCTAGGATGAGCCAGGTGAGTGGTCTATGAGAGTGTGAACTAAGATGTCTGTGTTCTTGGAAATCTATCTATGACATAATAGTAACACACATTCAGGTTCTTGTGTAGTCATCGTGTAGCTTCATGAAATTACAAATATAAATTTTTAATCTTACAGTATCCGAGGGAGATATTTTTCTTTACCAAATAATAAGAGGTGACATAGACTTAAGATGAGTAAATATGTGTTCCAATCAATCAGTCCCTGAGAAGGAGGGGCAGTGGCTTGACAGGTGGAACAATGCAAATGAACCCTAAGGGATCCCAGACAATAGCAAGTGCTCGATATTTAATTTTCTGGAAAAAGAAATTCCCTATACTTTTCTTAGTAATTAAATAGTCCTCCAATTTAACTAAACATGAAGACAAGAAACCTTTGAAAGCAGTGAAAATATGGGCAACTGTGTTCAGGTACTCATGGTTACATTAGATTTGATTAACGGTTTGCTTCAAATTTAACTGGGGTTATCTCAGGAAACAAAATTTTGAGCCTCTATTGTTACCTGTGTTTTGGATCCGTATGATTAAATTGCACTTATACAATGCTCCTTCATATGCATATGGTTAAACTGGGAACTTTAAGTGAGTTCAAAGTGACATCTGAAGCAGCTAAAGTACCCTTCTTGGGAATTACAAATAAATTTATTTCTCCCATATTAAATCCTTCTGCCAAAAAGGGCAAAGCAAATATGGTGGATTAAAACAGAAGCAAGCCACATGGGTGAACAAAAGGCATTATTGCAAGTCTTGTGAAAAGCTACAGTATTGGCACTTGATATTAGGTATCTGTACTTATGAGACTCTAACCTATGATGTTCAATAAAGAAGTTATGCAGAAATCTCTATGGTTGAATAAGAGAGACTATAGGGGCAGTGGATGGTTCCATGCCGCAAACTCTAATTCATGTGCTAATATTGATTTTATTTTTTAAAAAAAGTTAGTCATTGTGAGCAGAAAGAAGGGTGCTGGGAAAGAAAGGTCAGCAGTATGTTCTAGGCACTTTAATTCCCAATACACAGCTGTCCTCGCCTCATTCCCCTAATCTGTGCTTTGCAAGTTCAGCCTTTGTCAAGTCTCCCATTTGCTACTTCATTCATCAAAACCTTTCCATCTTCAGAGCAATTGTAAACAGGGTCAGTAAGAATTTCACTCAGTCCTCCTTGTGATCAGGAAATAGCTTTAAGGGGTCGTCAGATTCAGTTTCTCATTTGAGAATCAGCCTTCAAAATACCTATTACTTAAAAAGTGAAATATTGATTTCTTCCCATCCTTAGCACACCTTCACAGATAGCTAACAAACTGGTAGATTCTAGTACAGTGCCTAAATAATCAGAAAACAAAATATACCTTGTGTTCACAGCACATATAATTTATAAAAGTTAACTGTCATTTATTAGCTCTCAGTATCACAAAATGAGGTTACACTTGTAAACAGTTTTCAATTAGATATAATTCACTTATTTTTGTATCTAATAAAGCAGCACCAACATATTCTGTATGGTCGGCCAAGTTTAATCATTCACTGGTGAGGAGTTACAGTTATGTGATAGGTTCATACAGTATTGGAAAATCTCTGTGTCTCAGAGAAATGCCAAACCAGATTAGGAAAGGAAGTCTGGTGAATCTACACCTAATGGAATTTGATGCCAGCTGTGAAAATAGATGTGGTCCACATCTCCATTTATCAGCTGACTACTTGGAAGATCCCTTGTTTATTTTCCAGAAGTATGAGCATAGAAAGGACAAGAATAGGTGACCACAGTGGGTGAGGCAATGTCCTAAGTATAAGATAGCCTGCACAAAACAAAAGGAAGCCATATGTTTCTCTTCTTTCACTATTGTTCAGTTGCAAAATTTATATCCAAAGCCTATAAATTATCTATTTCAGCCTCCGAACAGAGAGATGCATGATTCTGTGGCAGCGAAAGTGAAGTTCTAAATACCCATGAAAAGGAGCAGTTGGCTGAAGTTGCTTGAGCTATCCCAGACAAAGTGCCATGGGAGATTGATATCTCTGTGATGGAAGCCCTAAATTCAGGTGCTTGTAGCTTTTCAGTGGTGTCCTATGTTTTTCAATCCTGAAATTCAGGTTGCTGTAGCCTTTGAATTGTGCCTTTCCCTTTTCAAGCCCAGGCAGTTTCTCTGTCTACCCCCATTTCCATGGCCAAGGTCTGCCTGTTTCTGCTATTTTGAGTCTTAGAGCTTTCTCAGAGGTTGGTGTGATGTCCACATCAATCTTTCACATATTGGGCTTTCCAGGCAACCATCTTATATCCCTATATTAACTTATGCAGGATAATCTGTCCACTACAGATACACCACTACTCTAGAATAAACACCTTGGTGACCCAAGAGACACTTTGTTCAAAATGGCCTTCCAGGCATCTATCAACACTCCTGCATATTTTTATGGTGTGTGTGTGTGTGTGTGTGTGTGTGTGTGTGTGTGTGTCTTTGTGTGAGAGACCACATTTTAAGCAAAGCAAACAATAACTTAAATATTAATATCAAAGTTATATGGCATTCTATTTTTTCTCTGCTTGTTTAGCGTATTAAAATCTCAACACATGGTCCCTCTTTATCAGTTCATAGAGTTCATAGACATATCTCTACACTTAAACTACTTTTGTAGATTTTCCTGACACAGAATGTTTTGAATTCTACATACATCTTGTCTATGTTAATTTCTTTGTCTACAATATCCATCAGATTAGGCCATTTCAGTTAAGGGCCAAGCTTGCTGAAGGACTGTGCTTGTCTAGCTTACTCATAATTTCTCAGGTAAGTTGTAAAAATTAGAGCCATTTAATCTAGGGAAGTTCTTTATTTTACAAAAGGAAGAAAAACACATAAGACTTAGAATAAATTACAAAAATAAGAATTATTTTTGCCCTCATTTTGATGTTTTTTTCTTATTTTACATATCTAACCCAGTTCTCTCTCCTTCCCCACCCCCACTCCACCCACCCCCACTCCACCCACCCCCACTCCACCCACCCCCACTCCACCCACCCCCACTCCACCCACCCCCACTCCACCCACCCCCACTCCACCCACCCCCACTCCACAGGGAGGGTACAGGGAGGGTGATGCCATCCAGAAATGATCAACAAAATATGTCAAGTCATTTGGAGTAGGGACTAGGCTCTCCCTCCTGCCCCTAGGTTAAGGGAGTATCCCTCTATGGGGAATATGCTCCCAAAGTCCTTTTGTGTACCAGAGATATATCTTGGTTCCACTGGCACAGGTCCCTTAGACTGCCCAATCCTTCAAACTGAGACCCATTTTTAGGGGGTCTGAGTTGGTCCAATGTTGGATTCCCATCTATCAGTCTGGGGGTTTGTTAGCTCCCCTTTGATCAGGTCAGCTGTCTCTGTGGGTTTCTGTAGCCTGGTCTTGTCTCCATTTTCTTATCACTCCTCCCTCTCTGCATCCGGATTCCAGTTTGGCTTAGTGTTTAGCTTTGGGTGTCTGCTTCTGTTTCCATCAGGGAAGGGCATTTAAGGTAGACTTTCCACTGTTTCTCAGATTGTTAGTTGGGGTCAGTCTTGTAGGTCTCTGGACATTTCTCTAGACTCAGTTTCTTCTTTAAATTTACAATGGCTCACTCTTATGGTATCTCTCTCTCTCTTCTCTTGTCTATTCCTAGTCCCACATGCCTTTCTGTCCTCCCCTTCTCTTTCTCCTAGCCCTCTCCTCTCACTGAATTCTGGAAGAAATTACTAATGTAAACTTAGTTGATGATTAGAATTATAGGACTATCAGTTAGAAAAATGGCATAAACATATTCAGCATGCTTGTGTATGCTGGCCTCATTTTTAAAATGTTTTTACAAACTTTTAATACTTCTGTTAAAGTGACTCTCATAAGGTATACATTTATGGTATCACAGAAGGATCATAAAACAGAGACACAGCTTAAATAATAATATGTGAAACAAATGTGATTCATACAACACAGAAAAAAATACCTGGTCTCTAAAACCTAGTGGTTCTCCATAATAAAAGTTTATAGACTCTCAAGCTTGCAATTTCAATATTAACAAATACTTAATAGTAAAAGAGACTCATATACTTTTTACACCATAAACTCTATTTTACTTTGTAATATACTCTGACATGATGATGGGTCTTAAATGCAAGCTTATCATTTAAATTTATGTCTCCATAGCCACAACCTGTCATGGTACTCAGATTGTCAGTAATAAAACCTGCACACCTGATGACACTGCAGTGTTATTTCAACTATTGTGGTTTTGTACGTCAAAGAAATATTTTTCATCCCCACCCGACAAAATAGAATCATGATACCCTACCTGATAGAGCTGGTAGACATGTGCAAAGGCTGTGCTGATGATGTTTTGGAAAGAAAGAACACATGGGAATTTATCTCTGTTAGAGCAGGTTAGGGTTGTGGCTAAAGAGAAGGAAGAGGTTTTTGGTTGTATTAGTTACCCTCATAGCCTGTCAGCTAGGATTGTTGAGTGTCTTCTATGTCCCCAAATCTGGGAACTCCCACAGACCACACAGGACATTCCTCTGGGATATGGAGCCTGCAGTCCCACACATGCTCTATGTGTTAAACAAGCTGGGTTAGTTTAGTTTCTGCAGAGCTTCCAAACTTCATGGAAGAAATTTCTGAGGTACTTATCTCCTAAAACAAACTACACTGGCTCCTCACGTGCTGCAGAATATTATTTCAAGATGTTGATTCTGTTTATGCTGTGGAAGTTTTAATGGTGCAAAGATGTGTTGCATTCTTTTATGTTGCATTTGTTTAACTGTGAAATAGTGTAACTTCGCCTGTCAAAACAACTGATTGGTCTAATAAAGAGCTGAACGGCCAATAGCAAGGCAGGAGAGGTTGGGTTGGAAGGCAGAGAAAATAAATAGAAGAAATCTGGGGCGAAAAGGAGGAGAAGCAAGAACAAGGAGAGGAATATGCAGGCAGCCAGCCACCAAGCCACACAGCCAGTCACTCAGTAAGAGTAAAAGTAAGATATACAGAAACGGAGAAAGGTAAAAGCCCAGAGGTAAAAGATCGATGGGATAATTTAAGAACAGCTGGCTAGAAATAAGCTAAGCCAAGGGTAGGCATTTGTAAATAAGGATAAACTTTTACATGATTTATTTGGGAGCTAGGTAAAGGGACCCCTAAAGAGCCAAAGTGGGGGGGACAGTCAACTACACTCATATACCGATGCTTCTTTCCAGGATTATTATTTGCAGCTGCACTATTCTCAACTAATTGTATTTGGAAATTTTGTGTTGTATAAGATTAATTGTTGTCAGAGACCAAGGACCCATAAAGCAGGCAAATAGCTAGCTTGAAGAGCAGGTGAGAGAAACACAATCCCCTGCATCGGTCGCTAAAGCAGACCTGTTTTTCTAAACTAGCTATGGCTCTTTAAATGCTAGCAATTTCCTTCCTAGCCATTTTCTCCTGGAATTGTCCAGATATGTTCTTAAAACTGCCAAGCTGAATGATATTAATGATGTAAAAAATTGACTAGTATTATAGGAATGTATCTGTCATTTTTATGGGCACACTTAATTGTCCTGGTTTCTTTAAGTTTATAATTAAAATCAGTAGTAAAAATGATGCTGTCATGAGTAAGCCAGCATTATCAGACTTAAACATTCCTCATCATTAGCACTAATATGCAGATATCCCTGGAAGAGATAATGTAGTACTTAAAAGCAGATTGGAAATCTTAGCATTAGTTATTAAAACAGACCCTTGTCAACAGCAGGGAGAAGAATGAAGAAATAAACCACTCTAAATGGAATGTGTTCAGCTTCAGTTGCTTTTCATAAATTTCCTGACATTATGGGCTAAATGTCAGAGATCAAGGCGTAAACAATCCCAAATGGGTGAGTTGATCAACCCCACTGTATTTAATACTGCGTTAAGCATGGCATGTTTTATATACTGTCTGGAGATTTTATTGCAGACTTTACTCTAAAATAAACCATATGCATTTGTTACTGGGTGACAATTTAAGAAAGAATAATTTTTAACTATTTTTACTCAGTATTATGCACTTGCTATTTAGAATTGGAGTTCTCTGTCTCTTAGGCCAGCTCCACCCTTCACATTAGCAGTGGCAAATTGTATGTGACATTTTATTTAAAACCCATGACACCATAACACGAAACCTTCTAGACCATTAATGACAGTGAATTATGGTAGCTACCTCCATGTTGCCTGAGGTTAATTCTGGCATATTTTAAAATACTGAGTCCTTACTAGAACTTCATGCCATCCATGGAGATAGGTATGTATGTGTGTGTGTGTGTGTGTGTGTGTGTGTGCACGTGTGTATGAATGCACAGGCATGTGTGCATGAGTACACTCATGCATGTGCGAGTACCTAAAACATACATAAGGGGAATACTGGGCCTGTGTCTCCCAAGAGCATGTCTAGATCTCTGAGCTAATAGCAAATCCAGGACAATCATATGGGAGTCTTACAAGAGATGAGTTATTGAATTTCTGATGGTGGGTAGCATTGCTTCATTTTAAAAAGGGAAGCAAGATGCATAAATATATTTTTAAATAATTTTTATTTACTTGCGTTTGTGTTTTTCTGAATAAGCTTATGTGCAGAAGAGGCCAAGAGCCCTCAGAGGCCAGAAGACAGTATCAAATTTCCTGGAACTGAAGTTACAGGAGATGCTAACAACCATGTAGGTGCTGACCACCAAACCCTGGTCTGCAACGAGAACAGCAATCACTTTTAACTGCCAGCCAGCTCCCCAGGCCCAGCACCAAATATTCTTAAAGGTCCTATGAGAGCTCTTAGTTCTAAGAATGTTTCTGGTGTTTGCAATTGCCATTATATCCACTGGAATAGAACCATGTTTAATACATGCCTTCGGGGGATATAGCTTTTCATAGGCCATATGAAAATCCAGAATTTTGAAACTCGGCAGTTGAAAGTTCAATACCTTATTGCATTATCAGGTAACTGTGAATCTTTCAGGAAGGTATTCCTGTTTTGGCTTCTTGCTTGTAAGTGTACTTTCTGTTTGAGATGAAATTTCTTGTATACCATAGTAGTCTCAATCTCTTTATGAAGCCAAGGATTACCCTGACCCCTTATATTCTTGGCTTCATCTCGAGTACTGGGAGTACAAGTGCGCATCACCATACCTGGTTCATATAGTGTAGGGAACTAAACCTGGGGTTTAATACATGCTAGGCTATCACTCTACCAACTGACTACATCCTCAGCCTTCCCTCTGGGTGTTAAGTAACCTCAAGATCACTTTGTACATGTAATAAAACACTTCATTTTTATTTTTTGAAATTCTATACTAAGAAGACCCTGTGTTTCCCTTATTAGACACAATATATGCCCTATTATGAAGATCATCTCAAGATAGATTTAGGAATTCTACTAGATGTCATTTCCCTAAGAGCACAAGGTACCGTTTAAGAGCTCAGGCATTGACTTAGAATCTCCAAGGTGGAATTTCAGTTTTGCCCTTATCCAGTTGCTGAATCATCTATTTAAGATCTCTGAGTTGGAACTGAGGTAATCCCTAACCACACTTGACTCCAGAGGTTTAGGAATGCATTTAGTCCAAATTGTGACTTTCTAGATGAATAAAATATGTATGAAGGATTAATATAAAAGGAGGAAGATAAAATTCCTCATTAATTTGTTTTCTACTTATTTTATGTTCAAGTGATTATCTCATGAATTATATATGTGTAGGAACTTATGATTTATTATAATCATTTACTCATTATTACTTTTTATGCTACTACTAAAAACTTAAAATTGCATGCACAGCTTGCCTCAGTGGCTCATTTTATCTTTCTATTAGGATTGTTTAAGACTTTCTCAGTAAAACAGAGTAATAATAGTCTCATGGATGCTATTAAATCACATAAACCGACACTTTTTCTAATGTGTAACTCCCAGGAATTCCAAGCGCTGTCATTACATAGTTCTTGTCATTTTTCCCAAATGGGAAAGGCACGTGTCACCAGCATGAGCCCAAGATACTTATTTTATGTTTTCTCCTTGATCCTTAGATGAGGAAGCTCAGGCTTGCAATGGTCATGTGTGGGTTCTATTTGCTCATGGTACTGAGAAGTTTAATATCTCGTTCAGTTTTTTTCAGTGACTTGTTTTTAGTGAGCCCTGAAAGAGAGAATGTACCTTAAGCCTCCTATGGCCAGAAGAGGGCTCTGGAGTTATACCTGCTATTGGATTAACAGTATTTCTTTTAGGTTTTCAGAATTTAAAAAAAATAATATTCAATAAATTGTCTACTAGTTCCAGTCTTGTTATTTAAAGACTGGTATCCTATTCCAGTGGTTATTCAAATAACACCTTTAGATATAGCAAAAAAATTATAAGACATTGGGTCATGAATACTTTATAACTTTATTTTTAAGTGCTCATCTTCTGAGCCTAAAAGGCATTTCCACCCCTCTAATAGAATTCCAACCAATGAAATTGTCTTATACCTCTCTTATTCACACACACACACACACACACACACACACACACACACACACACACACACACACACACACTCCTTTACCTCTACTATCATCTGGTCTCTAACTTAATTTAGAATGAAAGACTGGCTGACCACAAACTAGTAAGATTCTCCCTAACAGATTTTTTTTCTGTGCCATGTCCTAACAAAAGGAATCTAACATGAAACAAGGTTTCAGTGAATCAAAAGCAATTTCTAATCCCCTCAGTGGATTCCTTTTAACCTCTTATATGTGATTCTTTTTAATCAGAGGAAAATTAAATATAATCTGCAAGAAGTGAAAGATGGAGATATATGGCATTTTTCAACGAGTTGGAATGTTTCTACCCATTCATCAAATACGTACTTTGGTAGCAATTCTCGTAGCATGAAAAATAAAAGACCCAGAGACAGATATTGGAGTTCAAGCTTCAAGATGAAGATCAGAAGTTTGAAGCAAACAGCCAAGCCAATAGATCTTACCTCTACCTCAGGCTGAATGGGCTGATCCCGTCTCCATAAACTCTCACCAAGCTTCAGACTGATGTCTTTTCTCAGTGTGGCTGGAGAATAATCCTGAGACTAACTGCTGAAGACCCTGGTCCTATCTTTTATACCTTTCTAGAGTGTGATCCCTGATGCCGAGATCACCTTTGTGTGTGCTTTTTACTTAGGGCTGGATCGATTTCATGTAGTCAGTATGGTCTTGCACTAATAGAGATTCATCTATCTCTTGATCCTGAGTCCTGGAATAAAACTTGTGTACCAACACCACCTAGCTTCTATAAATAACTAGTGTTGTTGCTTTGCTATTTTGATCTCCAGTGGCTTTAACAAATCATAAACAATATATCATCAAATTCTATTTTTCCTGCCATCTCCTAGCTGAACCATATGTGTTCATTCCACTAAATCTGTACATTAGAATTGCCAGGTGCTTTTCAGACATTGCCATGCCTGGTCCCTAGTACAGACAATTTAAACCATGTTCCTGAGGATGCTGCTAGATGACTCAGTAGGAGCCATGTCAGTTTCAAAAGTGGTATTACAAAGGTCTTATTTTACTTTTCTGTAGCACCAGAAGAAAAACAAAAGAAATTAATTTGTGTGTGTTCACACTTGTGGGAAAGTCACCAAGTCCAAGAATGAACGTGGATGTCCTACTTTATCCATCATTCATTCTTCTCTGTCACTTTCAGTATCTAACAAATCCATACATCCTACCAAGTGCTAACATTAGTCCATTTATCCTGTGATAATACATTTACTACATCCCCTCTTACACGTGCTACTGAAAGTTTTCAGTATTCAGTCTTAAAGCACTGCCTTAACCCTGTGGTTCCTGGTCCACAGTAGAACATGACTGTCTAAGTTCAAGAGTCATCACATCATTATGGTCCATAAGTCCCTCAATACTCCACGTATACTTCTCCCGTTTATACAGCTAGGTATCCCATTTTAGTTTTAACATTCCTCAATTTTAGGGAGATGTTCATATGGTATAATAACTTGTGGATAAAAACAAAAGTTATGCAATTAAAATGTAAACAAAATATTTCTTAGTGTCTTAGTCAAGGCTCTATTACTGGGAGGAGACAATGACCATGACAACTCTTACAATGGAAGCATTTAATTGCTTACAGTTTCAGAGGATTCGCCCATTATCCTCATGGCAGGATCCATGATGGCACATGGGCAGAAGAGGTAGCTGAGAACTCTACATCTGGATCCAAAGACTGCAGGAAGGAAGAGACACTGGACCTGGCTTGAGTTTATGAAACCCCAAAGCCTACCTTGAGTGATACACTTTTTCAGATAATGCCACACCTCCTAATCCTTCTCAAGTAGCAACACTCCCTAATGGCTAAACATCCAATATATGAACCTATGGTGGCCATTCCTTTTCAACCACTAAACGTCATATGTATTATTTGTTTCATTATACTATAAATATATTCTTCATTCTTTAAGAAGCAAACATATGTTAGATGTTCATATCATTCAACAAATATGTGATTTTCTACCTACCCAGATCACCTGATTTTAACACTGCAGTTGGACGATCTTTTGCTTAAGCCAGGTACCCTGAGCTAAACAAAAATCCTTTTGGACACTATGGAAAGACATAAGGAATCAGATAAAAGTCTTTAAATACCAGTTCCTCTGAAATAATCACTGATTATTATTATTATTATTATTATTATTATTATTATTATTATTATTATATTATTATTATTATTATCAGGAAGCCAGATACTTCTCTTCACACCAACAGCAGTAAACCTTTTGCTGATCTTCTCCGCTATTGCACACTTAACACAATTACACTGATTTTGCTTTTATTCCAATAATAATGTAACAACATGGCTATATGTCCAATAGTTATGTCTGTTTCAGTTTTCACTGTTTTGTTCTACATCTTGGAGCTCTTACTAGAACCAAGTGATATTTTCTTCTGATTCAGTTCTGACTCAGAGTTTTCACCTTGTTGTCCTGAAATAAATCTTTATTCTCTCTCTCTCTCTCTCTGTGTGTGTGTGTGTGTGTGTGTGTGTGTGTGTGTGTGTGTGTGTGTGTGTGTGTGTCTGTGTTGTCATGTACTTGAATGTTCAGGTCTACATTCCCATGTTTTAGCATGCAGTGTGGGGGAAATAGAATATACCTGGTGTCTTTCTTTGTTGCACTCTAGGTTATTCTCTTGAGGAAGCTTTTCTCACTAAATCAAAAGCTGTTTTGAATATGGTTGCTGGGTGTGAACCCTAGTATCTGCCTGTCTTAACCCCTCTCAATGCTTGATGTACAGAAACACAAAGCTATGTCTGGATTTTTATAGAGTTTCTGGAAATTCAAATTTGGGTCTTCATCTTTGTATAGTAAGTGTTCCTTCACAATGACTTAGTGCTTTGATGACAGTGTTAATATCGTTCTACTGGCTTTCCCTTTCTAGGCTCTATTGCTCTGAGGCCAATAGAGTGTCTGCAAATCATGCACTCTATCACTGATACAAACCCCTTCAAATGATAGTGGAAAGGAGATGATGTTCACTTTGTTGCTTCTGTATAACAGGTAGAACTATAGAAGCAGCAATTACTATTTATCGCCAATCTTAACCCCAGGAATCCTGAGCATTCATTTTACTCCACATTCATTTGCTATATCGAAGTTGTTGGAACTGGTCAAGAAAACATTTCATGATATTGAAAAAACCATTTTAAAGCCGTGATACCAGCAAGTGCATAAAAGTATTTAAGGTTCTCTTAATGACAAGAAATATGAGGAATATTCCTGTGCCTATACTCTGGGAGTGTTATAAAGGAATGCAGAGCCAATCACACAGACAACACTAAGGATATCCTCTGGATTAGGGTCAAGAGCTGTACTGAATAAATGCTAGATTATAATTCTTGAGAGGACTTTGGGTGAGAGTGTCATAAGTCAATAGATACACCAGCCAGCAGGAGATGCATTTAGCAGGAGAGCAAACATGTAGCTCCTCAAACATTGCAGCTTTCCTCTGGAGACAGGAGGCTTTTCCTGTAGTTAAAAGGGCAGCAGAGCTCAGGGGATATTGGAGATGTTAACAGGCTTACAATGAACACACGCAGGTAATTGGGTACTTGGCATTCCCCCTGCACATGCTTAATTACAAATGCACAGGCTGTTTGTTTAATCATGTCCAATTGTGATAGCAATGTAAAGGTTTCTGTCTGTGACTAAAAACATCAGAGCCACATCTTGATCTTGTAAAGAGAAATTACAGCTTACCTTATTGTTGGATGATTTTTACAAGCTTTGTCTTTACAAAGCATACGATTCATTTTGGAATGGGATAAGCCCACACGCAAGGTAGAGTTGGAGGTGTCTGTGTAGAACACCAGCAAACAGATTTAATTTGTATTGAACCACCAGGCCTTATATAGATAAGGCTTCCAAAGAAAAGTCCATTGATATCCATGAGAAATTATCATCACATATCAAAGATCATAATTTGCCCTGCTCAAGCTGATCATTTATTGATTAGCTCTAGACTGTCTTCCATAGTGATGCTCACTACTATTGAAGTCACAAGAAATCCAATGAACCACCACTCTTGTTGCTATTCTTTTACGCACTATTTCATCTTTCTCTAAAACTGGTTCTTGACTTCTTAGTTTTCAGATTTCAGTAAAAATCATGATTTCTGAAATGAAGTCATCTAATAAATTGAATGAGGTATTTTAGGTAGTGCTAAGCAACAAAGGTGACCACATCTTAGCTATCAGGTTGTGTATGTTCCCTGCAAGGAAACCGGAATTAATGTGATCTTAAAGAACTTGATTCTGAAACACTCAAAGACCACACTGCTTCTTTTTATTTGTTCACCTTTTTTTTTCCATTTATTTTCATCTATGATTACTGGATCATGTTACTGGCAAGCCAGAACCAAACGCTATTAACAGACCAAGTTTTGAGACACGATTGCGATTGCAGTAAGTTACTGAAAAAATGATTTGAACCCATTTAACTCACATATCCAGTAAGCTGAGAGGAGGCTTAACTTTCACATAAAAGAAAAAAATTTAAAAATTTGAACACAAAAATAAAAGCCTACTTACTTTTAAAGATTCAATTGCTTTTAAAGGGGGCTTAAGATAGGTTCTTTCTTTTTGTTTATCACATGTTGGTATCTTTACTTTGCCTTTAATAACAAATGAATAACCACCCATTTTCAGTTCATAAGGAAAGTGTCTTCACATCAACAAAAACCATCAAGTCCTATGGGAGCATGTTTAAAGTTTGCCATTTAAAATCAACCTTTTACCAGACTTGTTTACATGCTGTGCTTAACCTGCTCAGAATTATCTGACCTCTATGTAAAACCTTAGTGTTTTCTGGATTTCCAAAAATAATTAACACCTACAAGCTCAGCCAAACACGCAGCCTCCATGTCACCATGTTCCCTATTTGTCCTTTGTGAACTTTTATAAACCCTGACTCAAAACAGTGTGTGAGTGTGAGTGTGTATGCATGTATGCATGTGTGTGTGTGTGTGTGTGTGTGTGTGTGTGTGTCTGTGTGTCTGTGTGTGTTTGTGTGTGTGTGTGTGTGTGAAAGAGAGAGAAAGAGAAAGAGAGAGAGATAAACAGAGATAGAGACATGAAGAAAGACAGAAAAAGTCAGAGAGACAGAAATGCAGAAAGAAACAGAGTGTGAAAGAGAGGTGGTTACTAGATAGATCTAAGACTCACTGGAAGCAGTAAGGCAAATATGTTGGCATGGAGTGGTAAGATCTGACTGTGACTATATGTGCATCACTGAATTAATGTGGCCAGAAAAATAATTTTCTTCTTATAGGACTTCTGTAAAAGACTGGTTAAGACATAAGTTCCTTATCCTTTGTTTTTACTATATTCTCTGTGGTTCAGGAAACAGGATGGCCTTTGTGATGGTTTGACTAAGAATGGTCCCCACAGGCTCCTATATTTGAATGCTTAGTCATCAGGGAGGGGTACTATTTGAGACCTGTGGCCTTGTTAGTAGAAGTGTGTCACTGAGGGTACTTTGAGGCTTCAAGGACCCATGCTAGGCCCAATGGTTTTCTCTTCTGGTTGTCTGTAAATCTAGATGTAGAACTCTCAATCTCTTCTCCAATACCACCATGCTTCCCTACTTGCCTCCATGTTTCCTGTCATAATGATAATGGACTAAACCTCTGAAACTGTAAGCAAGCCCAATTAAATTCTTTCTTTTATAAGAGTTGCTGTTGTCATGGTATCTCTTCATTTAAAGATTCCTTTAAAATAGAATAGACAATACCTATGCTTTTCTGAATAAAGCAGGCCCAAACACATCACACCACAAATGTGTCTTTCTTCTTCTATGCAGCATCACTACAAGGATTAGAAATTCAAGTTCAGGATCTCATTGACTTTGCCAGCTTTTTGCTTGACTCCCAACACCATATTCCTCTCTGGATTTACTGAACTGGACTTTCCATCCCATTAGAGAAGGCATAGATATTCCTTAAAGCATATATACCTTATGATTCCACCTTATCCCATGGTCAGTCGGAAATATATTGTCACCCTCCTTTCCATTCTCTAAATGTTTCTAAATAAGCCTGGCTCAAATGTAGCAAGTCCCAGCAATATACCTGCCACCAGCCCCACAATGCTGGGTTAGGGGCATAGCAACAATCATTCCAATCTTCATGAGGGCACAAGATTTAAACCAAGGTTCTCAGTCTTGCAGAATAAGAACCTTATCCATTGAGATTACTTCCCAATACATGACTCACTTTTTTCAACCTATTATTTTAACAGGCAAAGCTATGCATGAATTGTCATGGCTGCCTAAACAAGACCTAAGTAATGTCAACAATGATCATGCTAACATGGAAGAGGAAAGCTCACAGCTCACAGGGTCTCAACCTGAGACAAAGAATTACAAACAAAGGGATTCTTAGAGCAGGGGAATTGGTCTTCCTCACTAAAGAGCCCCAGTTTGGTTACTTAATGCCAATAGTCATCACTGAGATCATATACAAAAAGATAACATTATACAAAGTGAGCAAGATATATTTATACATTTATGAATATGTAGCAAGAATTAAAGTAAAAGAGGCTATGAATTTGAGAAAAAGAGGGGAGGAATACCTACGAAAGATTAGAGTAAAAAGGGGGTATGGTGTAATTATATTATTATTTTAAGAAATAAAATTTTAATAAAAATGAATGCTCTGAATGAATTTTTTAGATGTATTTATTCCATGTCCATGATTGGGTGTCTAGATGTACTGATGTGCACCATGTGGATGTGTATTTTCTACAGAGGCCAGAACAAGATAACATCAATCTTCTATCTAGAGTTATAGAAAATTTTGAGTTTCCATGTGGATGCTGGAACCTGAATCCAGGTCCTCTGCCCAAGCAGCAAGCCTTTTAACTACTGAGTATTCTCCTGTAGCCATGAAAAAAATCACTTTTATTTAATATTTTTGCAGTGTAAGATTATTGAGATGGGGCTTGGATAAACCTATTTTATTGTTTCTTTTTTTTTTCTAAATTTCTTTTATTTCTTCTCTTCCAAGCAGAACTGAAGTCCTCAATTAGGCAGAGCAGGGTTATGTTAAAAGTAAGCTGTGGTCAAAGCTAGGCTCCTCTGAGAATGCTAGCCCTGTTTAGAACCCAAGGATGACTGCCTGCACACTTCTAATATTTCCTGGGGAGCCACTTAGGCTGAGTATACTTTAACTTAACAGCAAATCTACTTTCTTTTAGATAAACTGTATTTTCTAGATATGTGTTATGAAGACAGAAAACACACACATAGACAAGCTCTCTGTTATCCAAATCTAGATGCTTATTTCACATCACAGTTACCTACCATGTGAGAGGAAAAATCACATATAACTCCATCAGTCCACAGATCGTGCAGTAGGCTGTGGATAATAAGAGTTAAAGGATAGAGAAGGCAAGGCCCTTTCAGGGACTGAATGGTGGGAGTATTATGGAACTGTGAAAGAATGAAGGCAATTGACTAAGACCACAAATTCTTACAGTTGAACATGAAAGCAAAGGAAGGGAAAGATTTAGTTAGAACCAGATCATAATAAATGTCGTGAACTCCATTGGGAGTTACAGTGCAAAAAGGGGATAGGGTTATTAAACTGTGTTTGGTGGGAGTGTGCTCTACTAAGATGGTGTGGAAGGAAGAGTGGTGGTAGTGGTGGAGGTAAGCAACAGGGGTAGGCACTGAGAGCCTATTGTTTCATCATACATGCATTGGGAAGACTATCAAGAAAGAAATGTATAAGCAACATTGCATAGAGGAGCAGTCCTGAGTGGGAGTAGCTAGAAAAAGAACCTCCCAGTTCTCCCTTCCTTTATTACTCCATGTATCATGTGTTCCTTTGATTACAATTAGAGCAGAAAGCTAGAACAATCTCAAAAAATGGGTAATCCATTGATAGCATTACAAGGTATTAATAATTCATTTACATTCTACAAATAACTTAAGCTTTTTAAAGTGAATTCCACTAGAGAATTAAAGGAAATATGTTTCTTTAAACTCTGTAAATGAGAACAATACTTTCCTGGAATATCCTCACTTGTCCCTGTAGAACACTACAGTATGATGTAATTGATATGGTCAATCTCTAGTCTTGTTATTCAAATAATAATCACTTTATTTCAAAATCATAATGGGTGCCTTGGATCAAGGATGGGAATTAGTGGTGTGGTTTAAAAACAATAATAATATATGAAAGTGCTTGCTAACTCAATATAAATACTACCTATGATTTAAAATATACACATATATAATATAATAAGATATAAATGGTTTATTTAATTAATTATTTGCAATGCTATAATTTGGATTACCCATCTTTTAAGGTAGCCCTAGCTTTCTATTACACACAAACACACACACATACACACACACACACACACACACACACACACACAACACAGAGATTTCTACTACATACACACATACACAAACACACACATACACATTCATGCCTTACTCTACACAAAAAGCTGAAGAGCTTGCTTAAGATGTTTTGGGTACTAGTCATTACACTAACCTTCAATTTTATAGAAACAGGCAAAAATAAACCACATAGTCTGTTTTACAGCTTCCTCTGTGGTTTTCAAGATGGGATCTGATGCTCTATGCTTCATTCCCTAGTGGCTGACAATCTCACCAAAGATTATTTTCTACCTGCATGCCAGAAGAAGGCAGTGTATTGTAGTACAGATGGTTGTGAATCATCATGTGGGTATTGGAAATTTAACTCAGGACCTGTAGAAGAGCAGCCAGTGCTAATAACTGCTGAGCCATACTGCAGGGTAGAAGAGGGAAAGGTTTGGTCCTTCATCAAGTTAATGGGTCAGGCTTTGTTGACTTCTCATGGGAGCCCTTACTCTTTGGGAGGAGTGGATGGGGGTGAGATTGGGGGAGGCATGGTATGGGAGGGAGATCTGTAATTTAAACATAAATTGAAAATAAATATTAATATATTAATATTATTTTCTATTCTTGCTCATCATTATGCAAGATTTAAATACCTACTACTCAGGAGAACACATGTAGAGGGAACTCACTGTAAGGTAGAAATTACCACTGTCTGCATTTTAAGCACATTGCATATTCTCAGTCCAAGGACCAACTAACTCATCCAGAAATTTGTTTAATGAATTTTACTCTAAAACACTTCTAAGTGCTGGCAAAAACCAGGCATAAGACAAGATAACTGCTGATACTTTAGTAGGGTAGGTTGTTTTGTTTGGTTGTTTTTTCTTTTCAAATTTAGAAGAGATTATCAGCATTCATAGTTCACTGTAAAATCAGGAGAACATATAATCCTCCAGACTCAGGGCCTAATGAGCAAGGAAGATTAGAGTGTTGAGAGAAAAGAACAAGCTTGATTAAGGGGAATTTGTTTTTCAAAAATAGTTGGTCCATGGCTAGGTAGGTCATAGGTGTTAGGGAGAATCTACTGACATTGCCTTGATTAGAGTCATATTCTCAAACTTCTGTTTAAGCAAATATGTTTAAATCCATATATTTACAGTGTTCTCAAAGTTAGTCCTAGGAATATTTTATAGCATGGGCAATGGATAGTGCAGAGACTCATAATCTTTCAAAGAGCTAAGTGTGGGTGACTGTGTTATAATTTATGTGTCAGTGCCTTCAAGGCTCAGACAATATTGCAGAAGAATAAGAACAAGGAATATAAGAGATTGAGGAAGAATAAGGGATGTGGGAAATATCGTTTCCTAGACAACACATAGGTACTGTGCATATGAACTATAATATTACTCTAAATTAGTTATTTAATACTAAAAAAGGGACTAGATAGATGTCTCAGTGGTTAAGAGTAGATACTATACTTCCAGAGGGCTAGTATTCAGTTCCCAGTCCCCACTATAGGAATCTAACCATCACCTAAAACTTCAGCTTCAAAATAATCTGATACATCTGACTTCTTAGGATACTTGCAACCACACTCAACAACAACAAAAACAAAACCATACTGACATACATGATAAAAATAATAAATAAATAAAAACCTCACTGGTAAAATTATAACTTAAAGCTGTTGTATGCTGAATGAAGTTGTCATTTCAATATTAATCTTTGGAAATTTTAAATAGAACTAAAACAAGTCTAATATTTATTCAGTTTTTCCTTATATGGCAGAGTGTTTTGATATGATTTTGGCATGACCAACAATGCCCCTATGATACATTTGGAAACTTCACTTCAGAAAACCTGCAGATGCAGATAGTCAAAAACTGTGATGGCATATTCAACATCTGGAAATATTTAAAATGTCTTTCAACGAGAAGTTGGCTAGCATTTGCCAACTCTAATTCCTTGTTCTGTCATAGTTAAACACCATAAGTTTCAGTCACCAAGAGGAGGAAGAGGAACTGAGAGAGGAAGAAGGAACTCTGCATCCATAGTAGAAGGTTTACTAAGATAAAACTCAGGAGGAGATTTTAGTTCTGCCTCCTAGAGCTTATATCACAGTCTTAAACTGTGATATCATATAATGGATAAAGATCTTAAAGGATTTATAGAGATTTCATGTTTCAGCATTTGTCAGCTCTTGTTCAGAAGGCACAAACCTCCGTAGACCTCTTTCTTAACAACAAACTGAAATCCTTTTTTTTTATTTGTTAGATTTCTTGTTTTGTTTTTCTGAAAGTTCTCATGTAGGCACTATGTAGCTGAACATGACCTTGTACTTCTGATCTTCCTGCCTTTCAGGCTCCCCTGTGCTGGGATTATAGATATGGGTCACCACAACCTGTTTATACAGCACCAAGAACAAAACCCAGGGCCTTAAACATGCTGTTCAAGTACCCTGAGCTACAAGCCCAACACTGTTTTCAGCTTTAACTATTAAAAGCAAATAATCTAAACTGTCATTCTTCATTTACATAGCATACTTATTGATGTTGTCTTACATCTTCATGATGTATTGCACTATTTCAAAAAATTCTATCCCAAGAACTATGTTTGTTTTCTTCTTGGACTTTAAATTATTAAGTAAGGGAAAGGTAGGAAAGGGTACATATTCCTCTCTGTCTTCACTCTTATCCCTATTCTTGACATTCCTTAATGAATGGATTCCCTCACACTCATCTCTATCATCTCCCTTTATTAAGTGAACATTGCCTCAGAGATGGTGGCTGTTCAGCATCAACTATTCAGAATGCCTTTGGAAGAGCTGGGAACTGGAATCTTGTTTCCCTGATCCTTCAGTGGTTGAAGAAATGTGAGAGGTAAACACAGAGATTTAACTTGCCTGTAATGAAATATTCAGCAACTTCTTCCCACATTTTTTTCTCAGTCATTGCAGTGAGAAGTTCTCTATATCTTGCACAACTATTTTGATTATTCATACAGCGTTTTGTTTGAATATTTTTGACTGGGCATTCATCTAGCTTTGTTTTAGCATCATTAGCAGTGAGTGGATGTTGTGAAGGAAATTAAGTCAAGGTCTCAGTTTATAGAAGCAGATAGCCAAAGGAAACCAAATCTGTTCCATGATACTCATCTGGAAAGTCTGAACTTGCATTGTTGACATGAGAATGAATGACCTCAGCCCCATGGGAAAACTGCAAAGTCTTCCTTTTGGCTGAGGCTCAAAGAGATGGCAAAACTTTCCTCTGGTGCACGTGTGGATTTTGGTTGTACGTGCAGAAAATACCCACCATTGCTCTCTTCCTCCTGATATTTACAGTCCTAAGAGTGTACTCCTAGAGAGATTGTTCCTACTCAGATTAGACAAAGCTGTATATTACAAACCCTGCCTCCTTGTTTATCTGTAATAACCCCACCTCTTTTTCAGTATGCAGTAACCCCGTCTCCTTGTTCATCTATATATAATAAACATGCTGAATTTCCAAGGTACTGTTCCATCTTCATCTGAGAGATCATTCTATCCAGTCCCTGCCTTTCTTGTGTCCATGTCTTTGCTGTTTCTCCATGTCCTTGCTACCCTCATCAGGTCCATCTCTGGAGTTATGCTGAACACAGTATATGGATCTCTTCCAGCATGTTTAGACACTTTCTACTTGAATGCTCTACAAAACCAGAGTTGGGGAGGTGGGAGAGATTGGTCTGTGGAGAACAAGCTTACAGACAAAGATAGGACCGGAGTTTGGATACCCAGAATGAACACAGAAGACAAATGTGTGTAGATTCTGCCTTCTATTTGAGGTCTGGGGACATGGGATATGCTAAGACAAGTTGGATAGTTAGCGTAGCCATAATGGAAGAGCTCCAGTTTCATTGACAGATCCTGTCTCAATAGCAGAGAGAGCAAATAAGGCACTTGATGTTAATCTCAGGCCTCTATAAACACATGCATACTGTCTACCACATGTGAACACACACACACACACACACACACACACACACACACACACACACACACCACATTTACATTCCAAAGAAAAGATAGAATTCACTTCATATTTCAGGCATTTTAACAACTGTATATAAATCTTATAGCTTACAGGATAACTGTAGCTATCCTATAAGAGAACCTAACAGAAAGGTTTTCATTTTTAATTTATCAAAAACATTTCTGTTTGTACTAATTGTCATGCGCTGTAGAAGCCGGAGTGAATGTAACATGAATGCTATATGGAAACATTTAAATATTCTAGTTCAGTGAAACAGTGCAGAAGGTTTCTGTAAAAATGGCAGAGAAGTCACTGAAAGCAGCTCAGGGGAATGGATATAGGAAAGAAAAGACAGTAAATTATTTATTGACTACCTACTTAGAGTCTGGAATTCTGCTGGTCCTTTAAGGGCAAAACATATTAAATGCATGGTCCCTGACCGAAAAACTTGCTTCTATCAGAACATATTGGCTCTGTTGACAGAATAAAATGCTGCATTTTTATCCATGTAAACTATAGAGATTTGTTCCCAGACTCATGTGCACATTCACTGAGTGGGAATACAACATCTGCTTTCCACTGTCTGTCTCTCCCTGTGTCTCCCAACTTTCTCTCTTTCTCTGTCTCTTTCAATCTCTCAGTATATCTCACTATTTCTATATATGTGTGTGTCTATCTATCTGTCTCCTCTCTCTGTCTCCTCTCTCTATCTCTTCCCTCTGTCGGTCTCTGTCTCTCTCATTATATCTTTCTCTGTGGGTCTCCTCTCTCTTTCTCTGTCTCTTTCTCCCTGTCTCTCTCTGTCTATCTCACTCTCGCTGTGGGATGTAACTGATCAGATATTTATCTGCTTTTAGATAATAACTGTATTGGTCTTGATATTCTAGAGCAGCAGTTCTTAACTTGTGGATCATGACCCCATTGGCAAACCTCTGTTTCCATATTAACATTATGATTCATAACAGTAGCAAAAGTACAAGTATGAAACAGCACTGTGAATAATTTTATGGTTTGGAGTCACCACAGCATGAGGAACTGTATTAAGGGTTGAAACATTAGGAAGATAGAGGACCACTGATATATATATATATATATATATATATATATATATATATATATAGAGAGAGAGAGAGAGAGAGAGGGAGAGGGAGAAGGAGAGGGAGAGGGAGAGGGAGAGGGAGAGGGAGAGGGAGAGGGAGAGAGAGAGAGGCTTACAGCTGTGGTCCAGCTAGTCCAACAACAGTTATCTCCCAAGAGAGTCCAGAGTTGTTCAATCCATGATGCTGGATGTCTCAGCTGTTCCTCAGTATATGCTGGAATCCTGAAGAATGGGCTCTGATGTCAAGTTAGAGTAAGACCAGAACACAAAGAACAAAGCTTCTTTCTCCCTTGTCCTTTATGCTGCCACCAGGAAGTATGGCCAAGATTTAGGGTGGGTCTTCCCCCTCAAATGATGTGGATTTAAGGTGGGTCTTCCTACCTTACATGATCCCATTAACTAAAGATCCCACACAGGTGTACCCAGAAATTTGTGTTTTTAATTAATTCCAGATGCATTCAGGTTGAAAATCAAACTAGCCATTATAATATCCATATTAAAACAGCATTTCAATAAATATCCTTTTAATTCATGTTAAAAGTACAAGTACTAAAGGTTGGCAGTTGGCTCAGGAATTAAAAGTACTTGTTTCACAATCACAAAGGCCAGAATTTTTGTACAGTTTACTCACAAGCCAGGAATCCTGATATCCCTATTGCCACAGTTCTAAGGAAGGATGAGGCAGGATTTCTGGGCCTACTGACTTCTACTCTAAGAAAATGTTGAGTCCAGCAGTACACTAGACCTGCCTATCCATGTGGGATCACCTGTAATTTCCACCTGCCTGTTGTCTCTGACTCCCACTGCGGGTCCTCTACTGAAGTTCCGGGCCCCTCCCAGAGATCCACCTATCTCCAAGGGACCGCTATGAGTTCCAGTGGGCTGTATCCTTGACCCCCATTGCAGGGCCTCTGCTAAAGAGGCCTCAGATGGAGAGTGCAGGTCCCAGCTAGATCTGCCTAGCCTATCAGTGTGGAAACATCCTGAGTATCAGCCCAATCTTTGCCCTGCATTGCCAGGCCTTGGCTAGAGTTGATTCTGGGACCAATTCAGGTGGATTCTCCCCTACACCCTTCCCCAGGGACTCCCTGGGTTGTTCCTGGATCTTGCTGCCCCTGTGTCCTGTCCCCATGGAGAGTGCACTTGAAGATCTGATACACACCCACCCACCCCCACCAAGAGCCTGCCCTCCCACTAACCTGTGCCCTATCCTACTAACCCACCACTCTGGTTGAGCACTGGGACAGAGAGTGGAGTCAACAATCCAGCCACCTTCTGTGAACTTCCTGGAGCTACTCTGAGCACACTAGACCTGCCTGTCCAAGTGGGACTACACATAATTTCCACCTGCCTGGTCTCTGACTCCCACAGCGGGTCTTGTACTGGAGTTCAGGACACCTCTCAGAGATCCATCTATCTCTGAGGGGCATCTCTGAGTTCCTGCAGGCTGGGTCCTTTACCCCCATCATAGGGCCTTTGCCAAAGAGGCCTCAGCTGGAGAGTGCCTGGTCCAGGCAAGATCTGCCTATCAGCTTAAGGAACATCCTGAATTACAGCCTTCTAGATCTTTGACTCCCATTGCCAGCCTTCTGCTGACTTGATCGTTGACCCCCATTGCCAAACCCCTGCCTGTGGAGAGACCTCCTAGAGAGTTTGGACCACCTGGAGCTACAGACATCGAACCTCTGACCCACCAAAGCCCACCAGGGAAGTACCATAGAGAGAAGAAGAGACCCCAACAGAACCCACTATAAGAAGCTATGGAAAGATGACAGTACAAGAAAATACTTAACTTCAGAAAGACAAGCATAATACCACCAGAATCTAGGGGATGTACACCAATTAGACAGGAAAACAACAAAGCTGATGAAGCAGAAGAGAATGACTTAAAAATTATTGTCATAAAAATGATAGAGGCCCTCAAAGAAGATGTGAGAAAATTCTTTAAAGAAACAGGAGAAAAAAGCAAACAAAAAATGGGAAGAGATGAACAAATTTCTTAAAGAAAGTACAGAAAGCTGTTACCAGCAGGTTTTTTCCCACAGCCGCCGGTCTGGTCCTGCTGCCCCGTTGCCACACCAGCCCCCAATAACACTCAGAGACTCTGTATTTGATACAATCCTGTTGGACAGTTACTATTATTGTTTACTGGCTAGCTGTCTTAATTATTAACCCATTTCTACTTATCTAAGTATTTCCACGTGGCCATCTTATCGGAGAGCAGCAGGCCAGCATCTTGCTTCCTCTAGGCTCTACATGCTGACTCCTCCTTCCTACTTCCTCTTTCCTCCTTGTCTCCTAGCCCTGCCTATCTTGCTTTTCCATTGGCCACAGTGCTTTATTAATTAACCAGTATGAGAAACATATTTGCAGAGTAACAGCTCCCATCAGAAAGCCAAGAAATAAACAATTAAACAGGTGAAGGAAATGGTGTAAGACTTGGAAACTGAAATAGAAACAATAAAGAAAAGACAAACCGAATGAATGCTGGAAATAGAAAACTTGGGCAAATGGTCGGGAACTACAGACACAAGCATAACCAACAGAATTCAAGAGATGGAAGAGAGAATCTCAGGAGCTGAAGATAAACTAGAGTAAATAGGTTAATTGACCAAAGAAAATCATAAATCCAACAAATCCTTAACACAAAACATCCAGGAAATGTGGGACACTGTGAAAAGGCCAAACCTAAGAATAATAGGCATAGAGGAAGGTGAGGAAGCCCAGCTCAAAGGGGCCAAAAACATATTCAACAAAGTCATTGAAGAAAACTTTCCCAATATGAAGAAGGACATGCCCATTAAAGTACAAGAAGCATATTGAACATGAAAAAAACTCGACCAAAGAAAAAAGACCCCTCGACATATAATAATCAAAAGAAGTAACATACAGAATAAAGAAAGGATATTAAGAGCAGCGAAGAAAAAAGGGCAGGTAACGTATAAAGACAGACCTATCAAAATTACACCTGACTTCTCCATGGAAATGCTCAAGACCAGAAGGGCCTGAATAGATGTTCTACAAGTACTAAGAGTCCAAGGATGCCAGCCCAGGCTACTATACCCAACAAAACTCTCAATCACTATAGATGGAGAAAACAAGATATTTAATGACAAAGCCAGATTTTCACAATATGTATCTACAAATCCAGCCCTACAGAAAGTTTTGTAAGGAAAACTCCAACCCAAGGAAGTTAACTACACTCACAAAGATGCAGGCAACAGATAATTCCACTTCACCTAAAACCAAGGGTAAAGCAGGACAAATATATTGACAATACCATTGCCAAAAACAAATCTAAACATACAAGCATTAACAATCAATTGTCCTTACTCTCCCTCAACATTAATGGTCTTAACTTGCCTATAAAATGACACAGGCTAACAGAATGGATACGAAGACATAATCAATCCTTCTGCATACAAGAAACACACCTAAGCTTCAAATATAGACATTAACTCAGGGTAAAGGACTGGGAAAAGATCTTCCAATCAAATGGACTCAAGAAGCAAGCAGGTATGGTTATCCTAATATCTAACAAGTTAGACTTCACACCAAAATTAATCAAAAGAGATGAAGATGGTCATTTCATATTCATCGCAAGGGAAATCCATCAACACAAAGTCTCAATTCTGAACATCTATGCCCCCAAATACAAAGGCACCCACATTCATAAAATAAATGCTACTAAAACTCAAACCTCACATAAAACCTCACACACTTATAGTGGGAGACTTCAACACACCACTCTCATCACTAGATAGGACCACCAATCAGAAACTCAACAAAGAAAAGAATAACTAGCAGAAGTTATGTCTCAACTGGGTTTAACAAACATCAATAGAACATTTCATTCAAACACAAAAGAATGTACCTTCTTTTCTGCTCCATGTGGAACCTTCTTTAAAATCGACCACATATTAGGTGGCATAACAAACCTCACCACATACAAAAACATTAGAATAGTTCCCTGTATCTTATCAGACCACCATCCTTTAAGTTGAAAGTCAACAACAACACAAATCACAGAAACCCTACACACTCAAGAAACTGAACTGTGTGCAATTGCACCATACCTGGGTCAAAGAAGAAATAAAGAAAGAAATTAAGGACTATCTAAAATTCAACAAGAACAAGGACACAACATACCCAAACTTATGATCTTCTGGGACAACTTGAAAGCAGTGTTACAAGGGAAGTTCATTGCACTAAGTGCCCATATGAAGAAAACAGAAGATAGTCATGTTAGAGAATTAACAGCACAACTGAAACAAAAAGAAGCAAACTCACAACCGGAGGAGTAGATCCAGGAAATAATCATTTTGAGGGCTGAAATCAAAAAATAGAAACTGATGGGAGATGTCATTCTGTAAATATGTTTCTCATATTGGTTAATGAATAAAGCAGTGTTGGCCAATTCGAAAGGAATATAGGAGGAACAAGATAGAAGATCAGGAGAAAAGAGGAAGTAGTAAGGAAGAGTCAACATGTAGAGACTAGAGAGAACAGAGGTTCGGGCTAGTTCTCTGGCAAGATGAGACGACGTGGAAATACTTAGATTAATAGAAATGGGTTCATCATTAAGACAGAGCTACCCGATAGGAAATTAGTAACTTGCCAACAGCCTTATATCAAATACAGAGTCTGCGTATTAATTCGGGCTGACTGGTGCAGCTGTGGGTCCAGGCCAGCTGGCAGAAAACAACTCGTTACAAGAAACCAGGAAAACAATACAAAAAAATCAATGCAACAAAGAGTTCATTTTTTCGAGAAAATCAACAAGATAGACAAACCCTTATCTAAACTAACGAAAAAGCCGAGAGAGAACATGCAACTTAACAAAATCAGAAACGGAAAGGGGGGCATAACAAAGGACACAAAGGAAATACGGACAACTTTTAGGTCATACTTTGAAAACCTGTACTCCATAAAATTTGAAAATTCAAAGGAAATGGACAAATTTCTAGATAGATATCACTTACCAAAATAAAATCAAGAAGAGACAAACAACTTAAATAGACCTATAACACCAAATGAAATAGAAGCAGTCATCGAAAGCCTTCCAACCAAAAAGCCCAGGGCCAGCTGTCTTCAGTGCAGAATTCTACCAGAAATTGAAAGAAGAGATAATAGCAATACTCCTCAAATTGTTCCACACAATAGAAACAGAAGGTTCATTACCAAACTCTTTCTATGAGGCCACAATCACCTTGGTACCCAAGACTCACAAAGACACAACTAAGAAAGAAAACTACAGACCAATATCACTGATGAACATTGATGCAAAAATACTCAATAAAATACTGGCAAACCAATTACAAGAATAAATCAGAGAAATCATCCACCATGACTAAGTATGCTTCATCTCTGGGTTGCAAGGATGGTTTAACATATGAAAATTTGTCAACGTGACAGATAAACAAACTGAAAAAGAAAAACCGTATGATCATCTCCCTAGATGCTGAAAAATCCTTTGACAAAACTCAACACCCTTTTATGATAAACGTCTTGGAGAGATCAGGGATAACAGGAACATACTTAAACATAATAAAAGCAATATACAGTAAACCAACATCCAACATCTAACCTTTAAAATCAGGAACAACACAAGACTGCCCTCTCTCTCCATATATCTTCAATATTGTACATGAAGTTCTAGCTAAAGCTATAAGACAACAAAAGGAGATCAAGGGGATCCAAATTGGAAAGGAAGAAGTCAAACTGTCTCTATTTGCATATTATATGACAGTTTACATAAGCGACTCAATAAACTCTACTAGGGAACTCCTACCACTGATAAACACCTTCAGCAAACTAGCAGGATACAAGATAAACTCAAAAAAAATCAGTAGCCCTACTTTATTCAGATGACAAAGTGGCTGAGAAAGAAATCAGAGAAATATTACCCTTTACAATAGCCACAAACAACATAAAGTATCTTGGGGTAATGCTTACCAAACAAGTGAAAGACCTATATAATAACAACTTTGTGGCTTTAAAGGAAGAAATTAAAAAAAATACCAAAAAATTAAAAGATCTCCCATTTTCTTGGATAGGTAGGATAAATATAGTAAAAATGGCAATCTTGCTGAAAGCAATCTACAAATTCAATGAAATCCCCATTAAAATCCCAGTACATTTCTTCACTGACATTGAAAAGATAATAATCAACTTTACATGGAAAAAAAAAAAAAAAACCTAGGAAAGCCAAATCAACCGTGTACAATAAAAGAACCGCAGGAGGCATCACCATCCCTGACTTTAAGCTCTACTACAGAGCTATAGTTCTGAAAACAGCCAGGTTTTGGCACAAAAGTAGACAGGTAGACCAATGGACTTCAGACAGTGGAACCAAGATGTATTTCTGGTGCACAAAAGGACCTTGTGGACACATCCCCCATGGAGGGATACTCCCTTAACCTAGAGACAGAAGAGATGTCCTAGTCTCTACTTCAAATGACTTAACAGATTTACATGACACCACCTGGATAGCATAGCCCTACATGTAGAATGGGCATGGAGGGATGGGAGGAGAGGGTGGTCAGGGTGCATGTTCAGGGGAAGAGAGAGTACAAGGGAGGGAGGAAAAGAGGGAAAGAGGAAGGGAGGGAGAAAGAGGGAATTTGGATCGACATGTAATATAAAAAAAAAGACATTTGAGCCATGAAGGATGATATAAAACTAATTGTTTTTCCAAAAAGATAAACTCATGTGCTAACAGATCTGATTCAGTATGATTAAGGAACTGTTAGCAACACTGTATCAATAGCAAAACTGTATCAATAGCAACACTGTATCTGTGTGGTTAAGGAACTTTTGGCAACATTGTTCTGATGTGGTTAAGGGGCTTTAAGCAACACTGTATCAGTATAGTTAAGGAGCTTTCAGCAACTTGGTACCAGTATAGTTAAGGAGCAGTTAGCAACACTGTATCAGTATAGTTAAGGTGCTATTAGCAACACTATATCAGTATAGTTATGAAGCTGTTATCAACACTGTATCAGTGTAGTTAAGGACCAGGCTGGCTTTATGCTATGTTTATGCAGCTTCTCCTCCAAATCTAACTCCTGTGCTGAGCCCTTTGTTGGCTTTGACCCAAAGCAAGTCACCTGGCTTGGTGACTCCCACTACAGGCTCTCACCATCTATGTCTCTGGGAATGTTTCCACCAATCTGTGTTATTCTGCAGCTAAAAGAATGAAGAAGAGACAATGACTTCCATAAGAACAGCCATAGGAACTTGAAGCTTTTTAAACATCTTCAGACATTGCAAAACGAGAAGACTTGCAACCTGCATCCTGACAGCCTTGTCTCTGTTCTTTATCATCAAACTGTTGGGATTTAGCACAGCCTTGTTAATTTATTAATTATTAATTTCAGAATTTGATTTTATCTATATAAACTAATTTTGAAACAAAAACAAAAAAAGCATGTGCTGTTAGATCCCAATGTAAAGATACATCATTTTCTAGAAGATACTTTTTAAAGAAAGGAATTTTCTATGCTTCTATGGTGATAGATACAAAACCTAAATATAGACTTAATTTCATTTCTATTATACACAATTAAATATTTTTCTTTCACTTATGTTCATGAGGACTTCACATTAGAATTTCTATACACACATGAAATCATAAAATATTATAAATTTTCCTGGGGTACATATATTTTAAAACATACATTTATTGTGTAACATTCAAATCATGCTAGCTATAAAATGTATCACCTATGCATGGCACAAATGTTTAAAATGTTTTCTTCTGCCATGTTGAAACACAGTGTATACTTGCTGACAAGTTTCTAATTTGAAAATACTCAGGCTGCACTATGTCTTACACATTTTGATACAAAATAAAATGAAAGAGCATATAAAAAAAGAAAGAAAATGTTGAGTCCTAGCTTCAGGGAAAGACCTTATCTCAAAAGAATAGGCAGATCACATGGGTGCAGTTTGTCGTTTTGGTTCAACTAAAATTTGGTTCAAATAAAACTGACTCATCTTTGGATACTTTAAACCTTTGAGAGATGGACATATACTAGAAAAGAATAATTTTAATGAGTCAAATCATTAAACTCTTAAAAGTCCATCCATAACTAATCATTCTTGGGACATCCTTAATTCTTTCTTTTCAGGATTACTGATGGAAGCTCAAGCTTTTTCTTTACCCAATGAGCATGATCTATACCAGCATTTCTCATACATACATATGTACATACATGCATGCATACATACATACATATGCTGTAGAGCTTGCTGACTCCTGAGAACTGTGCCAGTTACTGGGTATGCATTGAAAACTACAACTTGACTCTGGTCCTCAAGAAATCACAATTTAAAATAAGATAAAGATTTACAAACATGTAAATTAACTCATATCCTAAACCAGGGTGGTCTGTGGTGTAGTGAGTGAATTCAAACTTTTCAATTCGTGTGGAGTAGTAGTTGGATCCTATGAAGAATGTATGAATTAAAACCTCTTGAACAGAGTGGCACACGCCTACTTCACCTTACCAGGAACTCTAAGAGAAAGCGACAGTTAAAGGCAATGAGAGCTACAGGCAGAAGGAGGCAGGTGAGAAGATACTTAGACACAAAGCAGCCGAGAATAGGTTCCAAGCTCCAATTATCGTGGAATGGATGAGAAGTCTGGAGAAAAATAGAACTGGAACATGTAAAAATAAACCTTAAGTGATGAATGAGGCCAGATTGCACAGAGGCTGGCAGAGCTTGCCAACTTCTGCAGACTAGGAAGATGGGGACATGTGGAGAAAAGCAGGGGACCCAAATGAATGGTTACTTAGAATCATAGGGAAAGAGAGATAGGGAGGAAAATCTGCATTTCCAGGCAAAACCATTCCAGTGCCTAAGCAAGATGCAAAACAGTCCAAGGCAGTGAGAGAGGAGGATCTCAGGCAGCCTTTACCTAGGCAACTTGATGGAGATCAGTGGATGAGTGTATCTGTGTTAGAAGGAAGACAACGAGACATATCCCATTTTGACTGTGTACTTAACCTCTTTGCATTTCATTAATCTTGAAAGGGAGATAAAATCCTATCTGCAAACTGATGTAAGAATAAGTTAGATAGTGTTTGTGTAGACTCCAGCAACATATGTGGCATAGTAGAAGGATACAGAGAAATATATTACTTTCCTTTCTTTGCATACTAGATAATTTAAAATAATCATATAAAGAATACTAATGTCAATTACAATTAACATCAACTCATTTCTCATTGTATGAACTGCTAATTATTTCACTTGGGATTAAAACAAATCCCTCACAAAATGTCATCTAACAAATATCTCAGGCTAATTTTTATGTGCATCCCAAATGACATGGAAAAAATTAAGTTCTTACATGTTTTCTTGTTAAAAATTTTTCCACTAAGAAGTTGTTATCTATAGAAAAACAAGAACAACGATAGAGGTAAAACTAGACATTGTTTGTTTTCTTAGATTTTTTTAGTGCTTGAGTGTGTGTGTGTGTGTGTGTGTGTGTGTGTGTGTGTGTGTGTGTGTGTGTGTGTGCTTGTATTGGAGATGCACAGATATGAGTGGTTGTGTGCAGGCAGTTCATGGGGTTCCTTTTCTATACACCCTCTACTTTATTATTTGAAATATGGTCTCTCATCAAGCACAGAAGTAGTCTGGCATCCAGCAAGTTCCAGTGTCCATCTGCCTACAGCACATGGCAAGGATAAGGAATATCCACATTTATTTATTTACTTTTAACATGAGTACTGGTATCCAAACTCAGATCCCCATGCTTACATGGCAAGTGCTCTTATTTAACTCAACGAAGAGAACATAAATCCACATTTCTCTTGTATGTTTTTCTGTTGCCTATTTGTCAGACCTATCTCTGCGTGTGTGTGTGTGTGTGTGTGTGTGTGTGTGTGTCCTTTCATATCTTTGAATGTTTAGTCATCTGAAAGTGGCACTACCTGAAAAGGATTAGGAGGTGTGACATTGGTGGAGGAGGTGTGGAGGTGTGTCATTCAGGGTGGGCATTGAGATTTTAAAATCCCAATACAAAACCAGTGTCTCTCTATTCCTGTTGCCTGCAGACCTGGATGTAGAACTTGTACCTACTTCTAGAGGACCAAGTCTACCTTCCTGACACCATGCTTTCCATTATGATGACAGTAAACTAAATCTCTAAAGTTGTAAGAAAGTCCCAATTAAATGTTTTCTCTTATAGGAGTTGCATTGGTCATGGCATCTCTTTACAGCAGTAGAGCACTGACTGTGACAGTGGTTAGTGTAGTTCTCCAGAAGGAATACAGAGGTTAGCCATGCTTCTGGACTCCCCTTGACATGCAATAGCAATCTTATATTAAAATTATATGTAAAATGTCATGTACATAAAATAGGTTCTGTTGGAGAAATTTTTCAAGCCTAGAACACTGTTAAGGAGATGCTCGGCAAAGCTATCTGTTGATTCAGAACCGTTCTTGGCCACAAAGTGAGATCAAGTCCAACCTCTACTCAGTGTAAAAGTCTACCTCAAAAGGCAAAATGACAACGACCAAAAAAAGATTAACATGGTAAAAAAAATTTTTTTTTGCTAAATATCATTTTAACCTAAAAATAAAACCCAGGTAGACAAGCTAATAAGCCTGAGACTTGTGGTGCCCTCTCTGCCAGAGGCTGAGGTGGAAAGATCACAAATTCAAGGCCTACCTGAACAAAATGAAACTCTGCATAACAAAAAAAAATGAGGCCTGAGGATATAGCCTAATATGTGGTAGACCCTGTGCTCAATGCCCTGTACTAACGAGCTGGAGTAGGTGGTGGAAGGCAAGTTCAATTTTGACACAAGTATTATTAAATTTGTTATTCTATAAATAATTAGCTCTTTTAAATATAATTTTTATTTTTTATTACATGTGTGGATGTGTACCTGTGCATAGAAATACAGGTGTCCACAGAGGCCCCATGGGAACACTACATTCCTTAGAGCTGGAATTAGCGTCAGTCTTGTGTTGGCTCATATAGCTGTTAGGAACTGAATTCAGGTTCTCTTTGATGGTGCTGTCAGTCTTTTGCTGTATCATCATCCCTATACTTTCTTTCCATGCTGTCAGCTGCAGTATTGCCTGTTAATCAGAAGATGGTCAGTTGGAAACACAGTTCAATGTGAACCAAGTTTTCTGTATAGAGAAGGTCAACAGGAAAAGTGACTTGCACAAAATCCCCAAGTGTGACAAAGTCCACATTCATCCCAAGAATTCAAGTAGCAACTATTTAATTGGTAATATCAACTCACATAAGGAATGTTTACTCTATATAAGCTATTTTTTAAAGTTCCATACATGATTTACAGGCACTTTACTAAAATAATATAGAAATAAAGAAGCAAAAACAGGTCTAGTAATTAAGCATGAAAGGTTTAATAAAACATCCCTATCAGCAAACACCAGTTCTAATGGGCTGGTTACCGGGAGACAATCAAGGTTAACATTCCACACTTCAAGACATATTTAAATTTTGGCATTTATGAATCTACCCAGCTTCTCAAAATGTATAATATTACCTATTAATTACTTTCTATTATAAATAAAGGATGAATGTCAACACTACCAGAATGACAGTGATGACAGGGACAGGCACTGTCTGTAGTTCATTGTACTGGCAAAATGCTTTCAAAACAACTGCACACACACACACACACACACACACACACACACACACACACACACACACACACACCTCAGCTTTTCTTTGAGCTAGATAGAGTTTCAGAAAATAGGTATTTTTCTTTAGGAAGGTTTTTATTAAATTCTTCCAGTTTGTGGGAATCTGCATATCTTCTTTTTTAATTACTTAAATTGAAACAATTCTGGTAGCCATTAATATGTTTCCTTTTTCCTAGACCACATTTAGTGGTTTTATCTTTACTTCACTTCTCCTTTTATGAAAAATATGTGTAAAAATTTGCTCTATAAATGTGTATAAGTACAAGAACCGAGAGTGAGACCATCCAGGACAAGCAAAGCTTCCTAAGCACCCTTTGGTTCAGAAATTTGGTGTGTGTTTTTTGTCCTCATGCTGAAATGGTTGCCTAACTGACACATTTTGGGAATTCGGCAATGCCATATATGACTCAATGACATATTATAAAGCAATTCATTTTAGGCTTTGCTAAGGCATAAAGATCCAGCCATCAGGACTCTCAACAGTCATGGTGACACTTAGGAGTCATTATCGTTTCCTGTTTATACCTGCAATCATTTCTGGTCCATGTGTAAGCACATGTATGCACATATTTTGCAAGAGTATGTAGTGGACCCTCCATGATGCAAATGCAACTTATGAAAAATTACTCAGCTCACTATAAATACTGCCCACATATTTACAATCCAAGGATCTTACACAGAAGTGGATTCTATATCACACAACTGGAGGGATTTAATTTTTACTACTGCTTATTAAATGACCAAGAATGTGTGACATTCTCTACTTCCCCACACATATGTCCACTGAAAGCTGTAAATCCAAGACTTTCAAACATGTATGTCACAGTAGTTATATAGTTATAGGCAAGGCAGGTTTTTAATTTATGTACTTGGTGTTCATTTGTTTTTCTTTCCTTCCCATAAATATGTTCTGCTCATGTTCTTAAATTTTTTATTCTACAATAATTCTGGAAGCTAAAACACATTCACTATTTTATGACAAGCACTATGTTAAATAATATACCAATATGAACAATGTTAAGTCTCACTGTAGAAACAAGTATTATTTCTTATTTTCTTTTGAAGGTGATAACACCAGTGAGGTAAAATATCTTAAAATTGCACAAGGGTTGTAGAAAATTTAACTAAGTTTGCATAACTGCAAGCTAATCCTGGATTAAGTTCAACTGTTGGCAGAACTGTTTGTGTTTCTAGATGCTTAAGAGTGTCCACACTTTCCTAGAGACATAATTTATGAAATAATAAGGTAATGAATTCAGAAAATTAAAATTTGAGACTGATTATATTTTAAACTTAAATAATCAAAATTTAGGATAATGAATAACTCATTGTTTCATTGATACTTCCTATTCATTTATATGTTTAAATATATTATATATTAAAGAGATACATTAAAAACCACTAGAATGCTATGTCATGTTGCTAATTCATGACATACAAATATTTCCCAATATTTCATTTTCTTAGACTGTAAAACTTACTTGGTTAGTACTAACATCTTTAAAATGATTTCAATGTCACTTGTATTTTTTTCTTTCCAGTTATTTAACCAATTTTGTCTCCATAAGTTTGTCTTCATAACATTATTTTGTCTCCATAAGTGTAAAGAATGATATCCTCTTTGGCTGTGAACAGAGAGCTATGTAAAATTAATCTTAATGTCTTCTTTTATTAAGTTGTACATCTTCTTTTTTACCACAAATTCTACTTTAACATTTTCCGTGTGCTGTGATGCCCTAGCTTTGGGTCTGAGCACACTTTTCTACAAATAAGCAAAAAAACAATTACAATCCTGCATCACAGAGGCAGGTCAGATGGGATGCATGGCTGAGGTAGCAATTCCTGCTGCTGGCCAAGCTTCTGAAATATACATAAGCATTTGCTTCTTGGAAGCCCAGGTTGCAGTTGGATTGACATGGGGGCACACATTGGCTCTTTTTACTCTGTTATAGATGCTTTTCTCATCTATCTGTGAAAAATGTGTTTTTTACTAACTCTTTCTTATACTTAACATAGTTACTTTTAAAACCTTTGGTTTATATTAATTGTACACTTTTTAAATCTTTTGAGCAGGGTTTTATATACCCTACACTGGCCTTATACTTACAGTGCTGTCATGGGTAGCATTCAACTCCTAATCCTCCTGCATTTATTTCCCAAGTGCTGAGGCAACAGAAATGAACTACTATGCCCAGTTTTTTCTGATTACTTTGAAGGCAATCTTTATTATGTAGTCCAGCATAGCCTCTAGCCTTCAAAACTAAGCAATTATGATAATTGATTATCATACCTGATAGACTATTCAACAAGTATTCATACCTGATAAACACTATATTCTTTTTAAACAGTATAAATTTGTATTTTTTAAATTTAATCTTAATTGCATCATTCAAAACAACTAGATATTTAATAACACCATCTAGTACCCTGGGAAAGATACTAAAATGTACCTAACTTCTGTGGCCAGAAGAACCGATGTGTTTTGTAAACTCTAGCTTCATTCTGTATTCAAAAGTTAATGAATGTTGTAAGCAAGCTTCTAAGTGGTAAGCAGAACATGAGGAGGCATGCGTTGAAGATTCACACCACAGACTGTTTAGATTCCCACGCCTGCACTCTATATGCAACAGTGTGACATTTCATATAACACTATCTCTAAAACATAGCTGTGTCCTAGCACTGAGCACATCGTTTGGATATGAGTTTGTTTTGAATATGAAAATGTCATCATTTGACTACATTAACTCTCATTTTACTAGAACTTATGCTGCTCTGTAGTACAGTGAATAAATGGAGAAATACTAAGATAGAACTCATAAAAAAAATGTTTCACAAAAAAACGTTTGGGTTCAGCCCATGGAAATGTATAGTTGTGATGTATATGCGCATGGTTTTGTGTGCACGTGTGTATGCACAAGTGTGAGGGAGCATATGAATGTGTGTGTATGTGTGGGTGCATGTGTGAGTGTGTGTGCATGTGTGCATGCATGCGTGCATTCATGTGTGTGTGTGTGTGTGTGTGTGTGTGTGTGTGTGCATGAATGCATGTGTGCATGTGTACATGCATATGTTGGTGGGAGGTTGTGTGAAGGCCAAGGCACAACTTCAGGTGTTTTGTCATGTTTTGTGAGACAGGGTCTTCATCTGAACAAAAAAGTACCATATAGACCATGCTGTCTGGCCAGCAAGCTCCAGGGGTCTGCTGTTTCTACCTCCCAAGAGCTGGATTTCAAGTTCACCAAGACTCCTTTGCACTATCTCTGGGAGTCAAACCCAAGTGCTCAGGCTTGTGAGGCCGACCATTTTCTGACTGATCTATCTTCCTTGCTGAGTTGTTTTTTAAAAATGACTCAACTGGATTATCTCATTCAGTAATGGCTAAAATAGAAAACATATTTATATTTATTTGAAAAAAGACAAAGAAAAACAAATCATGACTGGAATATTTAAATGTTTTGCTGTCAATGTTTTTCAACACCTAAAATAGGATGAAGAAAAGCATTACAACAAAGCTAAATGTTCAGATATAAAAATACTCTTCTGTGTTATGTTTTCTACAGTTCTTGTCTCAAAATACATTATGCATTTTAGATGAGCAAAATCTGCACATCAAAATCCATTTTCTGATCAAGAAATTGCTAGAATGTGGACTGGAGAGGTGGCCCAGCTCTTAAGTGTACTGGCTGCTTTTCCAGAGGACAGTGTTTTGATTCCCAGCTCAAAACTTTCTCTACCTTCAATTGCAGGGAATATTACACTCTCTTCTGGATTTTATAGGCACTGTATACACATTGTGGATATGCATATGTGCAGGCAAAACACACATGAAAATTAAATAAAAATAAAATGATTCTCAAAAAAGAAATTACTACAATATTTCATGAACCCAAATTAATTTATTTTAAAGATTAATTCCAGACAATGGGGAAAAGATAATGTCAAGATACATTGTATATAGTAAGATTATTATTTTGAGTCATTTTTTTTTCATTTGGAAATGTATGTCTAAAAATCACATATGTAAAATATTTCTCAGTAAGGAGAGGGATAAACATAGTAGAATGACACTGATTGAGGTATTGTGACACACAGGGTGCCATATTTTACTTTGACATATTACAGATACTTTGTAATTGTTTGTGTGTGATCATCATGTGTGTGGATGTGTCAATTCATTCATGTGTAGTCATAGAGAAGCAAGAGGTTGACTTCGAAAACCTTCCTCTGTGGCGCTCTGCCTTGTGTTGTGGTACATGCATGAAAGACTCTACACATACAAACAAGGGCTCCTATGCAGAGGATAGAGTGGAATGTCAACTGTCTTCTTCTATTATCTTGGAATAAGATCTTCCCCTGAATTAGAAGCTCACAGTATTGTCTAGGCTGCTGACTAGCTAACTGTTGTGTCATTCTTTTCCACAATGCTTCCATTGCAGGCACACACTTTCATGCATGTGCTTTCTGTGGGTACTGGGTATGTGAATTAAGATCCTTGTTCTTCAAAAGACATGCTCTTGACATTGACCTACCCTTCTCAGTCCCTCTAGTGTGTTTTTTGGGGGGAACCCAGAGATCACTAACTTGGGTAGACTAACATTTTAGCAAGCTCCAAATCTTCTCTTGTCTCTACCCGCCTACCCATGGAGTTGCAAGTGTGGGTTTGCATGTCACAGGATACCTCTAACCTTCTCTCTACTGTGATTTTATTTCTGCACACATCTCAATCAACAACTAACCCAGTGTTCTGCTGGGATCACATTTATTTTGTTGAGTAGATACCTAGATTTATCATTATGAAGCCAATATACAATAATGTTAAAATTGTATTTATGATTACTTATTGGATTATGTTTATTTATTTAACTATATTAACATTCTGGCTTCTGTGTAAACAAAATAGGATATTTGTCAGAAATTTAAAATAAGAAATCCAGGCTGTTTTAGTCTTTGCATATGAAAGTCAATACAAGTACCTTTTGTCCCCATTTACTTACTTCTTTCAGTATCATTTAGTAAATATTTTTTTTACTTAAATAGCAACCATGGAAGCTCAGAATAAGAGGAGCCAATATTATCTGCAAAGGTGACATTAAGAAGAATGCTAACCAGCCTCATTTCAGCAGAGTCAAGATGTTACTGAAGAGAGAGAGAGAGAGAGAGAGAGAGAGAGAGAGAGAGAGAGAGAGAGAGAGAGAGAGAGAAAGAGAGACCATAAAAGTGGGAACCATTATAGGTTTGAACAGAAAACTGAACCTAGAGAAATGTTCAGAGACCTAGAAGGATGAGCCCAACTAACAATTTGAGCAACAGTAGAAAGGATGCCTTTGATGCTCTTCCTTGATAATGAGATTGATGACTAACTTATATGCCATCATAGAGTCCTCATCTAGTAGCTGATAGAAACAGAAGCAGACACCCACAGCTAAACATTGAACCAAACTGGAATCTAGATATAGAGAGGGAGGACAAGACCAGGCTACAGAAACCCACAGAGACAACTGACCTGAACAAGGTGGAGCTAATGGACCCCTAGACTGATAGCTGGGAAACCAGCATTGGACAGACCCAGACCCCCTGAACATGGGTCTCAGTTAGAAGGCCTGGTCAGTCTAAGGGGCCTCTGATAGTGCAACCAGGATGTATCCTTGGTGTACATAAGGCCTTTGGGGGCACATTCCCCATGGAGGGATACTCCCTTAACCTAGAGGCAGGAGAGAGGGCCTAGTCCCTACTTCAAATGACTTGACAGATTTTGTTGATCCCTCCTGGAAAGCATAACCCTTCCTGTGGAGTGGGGCATGGGGATAGGGGGGGTCGAGGGGCATGGGAGGGAGGGTGAGAGGAAGGGAGAGGGAACTGGGATCAATATGTAAAATAAGAAAAATGAACAAGTAAATAAATAAAAAGATGTTACTGAAGAAAGCTATATACCCCCCCCTTTTATTACCAACTGTTGAACTTATTTGGGTAGAATTTTCCTTTTTAGTTCTGTCCTGTGCAAGGTCCCCAGAGCACCTGTCAGAGCATGGGATGATGAAAGTAGAGAAGGCCCCAGAAATCAGATTCCTGGATGAGAAAGTGGAAGATGAGACACCAATAAGGAATGCTGAAGCTGTCAGCTGTACTGAGTGTCTGCCAGAATGCATTGTGCAGCGTCCTGGGTGGAGGCTTCTCTCCTGCTGTTCAGTCAAACACAAGCAGAAGCCACTCTAGCTGATCTGACATGACACTAGAAATGAAAAAAGAGCACACAGCCGTAAAGCGCACAGAACCCAGCTAGGCAGTTTCCATACTGTTGGTGGTGGTTGTCATTCATTTATGGACCAACCGCTCAGCCTGTGTCTGGAAGAGTGCTCCTGTTGAAGATGCTCCCAGAATTCTGCCTGGGAGTAAGCATAAGATCTTGTCTCAATTCACTGAGACCTGCATTCTCAGAGACCTGGACAAACAACAAGTTTCTATCGTTGTACAAACCCCACAGGAACCAATTCTGAAAAGACCTACTCTATTTGTGGACTGGAGGGAAAAGGTCAGTTCTAATCTCCCCTGAGGCATCAATACTTAAGGAATCAGGGAAGTGCTTTTAGGAATATCAGGAAGTTTTCCCAAGGCTGCTGGAATTATCTTGACTTGGGAAACTCTGCTAGCCCTGTAACATTTCTAATTGGGGCTGCTTCCAAAATGATATGGGGGTTATTCAAAGGATATGTTACCGAAAAGTCCTTAAGATCTCAGGAAAACCTATTCTCTGCATATCACGCTATTTTCCAAACTTAGCGAGTGTGACAGCTCATTCTCTCCTCTGGAGCTGACACACAGCAGAGCAAAGACACCGATCATTAATGCCCTAACCTTCAGAAAACTGTGGGGCTCTTTACATCATCAGCGATTCTGTGCTTTGTATCATATGCCATTCTTTTAAGGGGAATCTTCGGCAGAACACCACAAAAAGTAAAAAGTAGGGAACGGGCCAGCGGCAGTATTTGCTGTTAGAGTAGGAGTTTGAGGCTATTCTGAGATAGAAAGAAGAATAGAAAGCTAGCTCATTGTTTTAGAGAACTCACTCTTGTACTAGTGGACTGGAGTTCAGATCTGGGTCTCCACATCAGGTGTCTCACAGTCACCTGGAACCCAACAGAAAGGGATCCAACAATCCATTCTGGACTCTGTGGACACACTCTTCCACCGCCCACACACCTGACATCTAAAAATAAAATATATCCCTTAAAAAACAGCAAATTATGTTCAGGTGTGTCCCTTATATCCCTGATCTCTCCAAGACTTTTATCATGAAAGGATACTGGACTTTGTCAGAGGCTTTTTCAGAATCGAATGAGATGTCCATGTGTTTTTTTTTTTCTCTGCAATTTGTTTGCATGAGGGATTACATCGACAAACGTTTGTACTATGAACCATCCATGCATCTCTGGAATGAAGCCTACTTGATCATGGTAGATGATCTTTCTGATGTGTTCTTGGATTCAGTTTTCAAGTATTTTATTGAGTAATTTTACATGAATGCCCATGAGAGAATTTGGTCTGAAATTCTCTTTGTTGTGTCTGTGTGGTTTGGATGTTAGGGTAACTATGGTCAAGGCCACCACAAAAAGACCCACAGAATCAACTAACCTGGACTCCTAGGGGCCCACAGGAACTGAACCATCAACCAGGGAGCCTGCATGGGACTGACGTAGGCCCTCTGCACATATGCCACAGTTGTGTAGCTTGGTTTTCTTGTGAGACTCTTAACAGTGGAAGCAGGGACTGTCTCTGACTCTTGTAACACCATTTCTCACATTGAGTTGCCTTTTCTAGCCTTACCATGAGGAGAAATGCTTAGTCTTACTTCAACTTGATATGTTATATTTTAGTTTATATCCATGGGAGACTTGCCCTTTCCTAAATAGGAATGAGGAGGAATGGATGGCATGTGGGTGAGGGGATTAGGGAGCAGGTGGATGGAGGACTGGGAGGATGAAAGGTAGGGGAAACTGTGGTCAGGATGTAAAACAAACAAACAAACAAACAAAAAATAAATAAATAAATAAATAGTAAATGCTCACCCAATTCTAATGTGAAATAAACATTTATTTCTAAGCAACTAATTTCTAGGGCATTGCTGAGGGGATATCACGAGAGTGGAAATCAAAACATGTCAGAAGGCAGAGTAGTGTGAATGAGAGCATGCCGGTAATTTCAGAACCAACCAGGCTCAGAGGTAAGGCTAAAAGAGTGGAGGCTTAGCCTGTTGCTTTCTGCATGCCTTCTGTCCTCATACACTGGACATATTGAGGTCAGTGGCCTATTTCCCCTGTACCCAAGGGGTCTGTGCTTTATTAGAAAGCAGGATCACAGACTCATATGTCCAGAGTCTATGCCATGTGGATAAGAAAAAAAGGAAAAAATCTATGAAATTACAAAAAACAGGTTGCACAAAGTGCCTGTTCATCAATTCTTATGTTTTCATATCAAATACTTAAGGTGCTAAAGTGAGGGTATTAGCTTGGAAATTTTAAAAGATACATTTCAAATAAAACACTTAGTGTGTTTCCAAACCAAGTGTGCCTAAATTTATATAAGAGATAATGAAATTCTTTTAAAACCATAAAATACTACATGAATTTACTGAGTGGAAAACTGAATGATTGAGTAAATAGCTTCTTGGGTTATATAAAGATAGATTTATTTACTTTCATTATATGCATATGGTATGCATGTGTACTACATGTATTCCTAGTGCTCATGGAATGAAGAAGTCACACCCCTGAAACTGGAATTTAGGAGGATTTTGAGCCACCATGTGATTGCTGGGAACTAAACCCAGGTCCTCCACAAGCACAGCAAGTGTTCTCTATTGCTGAGGACCTCTCCAATATGCCCAGATCTGAAAATATCTACCAGCATTGTTTTATGGACAGACACCTTCTTTCTGCTGAAGATAAAGTAAGTTATAATGTGACCTCAGTATCTCTGGGTCACCTGAGGCTCAGGTTTACACAGTAGGGAAAGAAACCACTGAAGGAATTCAAGTTAAACAAATATAGGGTGATTGAAGGCCATTCTGCATGATTCACACCAAGTCAATGTCTTCTTCCTTCATAGTTGACTAAAACTGGACCTCACTCATGCCATATGCTCATGAAGGGGACTGAGAATAAACACTACTCAAGAATCATTGGCTCAGCAAGTCAATGGATGCCCACTTCTAGACACCCCATGTTAAGTAGAATATATTAAAAAAAATTAACAATACAAACAAACAAATACAGAGCTCTGTGACTAGTAGAGGAAGAGTATAAACAGTGTGTGTGTGTGTGTGTGTGTGTGTGTGTGTGTTTGAATACATTAAACAGTGTGTGTATGTGTATTTGTGTGCATGTGTGATCCTGCATGTAGGTGCATATGCAAGCGCATGTCTATATTTGTATATGGTTTTGTGTGTGTGTGTGTGTGTGTGTGTGTGTGTTGTGATTTCATACAAAGCATTTTTATTGAACACACAAATCTCTATTTTTCTTTCAAAGGGCTTGTAGTTAAACAAGTACACAAAATGAGTTCTCTAAGAGTATAAATTTCTGCTACATTTTCAGAGGAACTTATAATTTCTTAAATATTTAAACAAAACATATTGGTAATCATTTTCATTCAGTAATTTTTGCAAGTCATTTTTATGTATGCCTCCTCTTTCATTATCTCTCAATGTAACCAGCTCAGAGTTTGTCTGTATTGTCAACTTTTGTCAATATCCCTCATTGATAGCTGGGAGGATAATTCTATTGTCAGTTCACGAACATCTCTGACTCTCCACTGACTCTTATTTCTGTTATCAGAGTTGTCTGGTATATTAAAAGTTCCCTAGATCCTTTATAATCAGTCATGCTATGTACTCTAAATATAAGTGTTCAAGGAAAGCTGATTCAAATCATTGTTTCCACTCTACTCAGTGCTTGAGTCTCCAAGGTTCATTTAACCGAAGACACTATATTGTCTTCCAAATTCTTCCACATCCTGAAGTTTCTCATTGCTGTTATTAGCTTGATCTGTTATCAGATCAAGCTTTATCAATTCTTACATTTTTTGATTATCTTAGTAATTGCTCACTTGAACTAAACTTTATTCATTCCAGTTCCTTTTCTAGACTCAATATCAAGACTTTAAAAGGATTGAGCTCTGAATGACAGCCTTCCTTCATTGTCATCAGAACAAAACCCAAATGATGGGAGATGTTATTCTGTAAATATGCTTCTCATACTAGTTAATGAATAAAGCACTGTGGCCAATGGGAAAGCAAGATAGGCAGGGCTGGGAGACTAGGAGGAAAGAGGAAGTAGTTAGGAGGAGTCAGCATGGAGATCCTGGAGAGAGCAGATGCAGGCCCACTGCTCTTCAGTAAGATGAGCCACATGGAAATACTTAGAATAATAGAAATGGGTTAATCATTAAGACAGAGCTAGCCAGTAACAAATTAGTATCTGGCCAACAGCTTTACATCAAATACAGAGTCTCCGCATGTGCTCACATGGTGGCAGGACCAGGTGACCAATGGGGAGGAACAAAGAGTAGGACCAGACCGGCGGCAGGGGAAAAACACAAACTTTATACTGTTATTTAGAATGACTTTTGTGTGAAAACTGCAGTCTCTTTTCTGGCTCTGAGTCAGACAGTAGTAGGACACAACTTGTTAATCCCAGTAAGCATCCTACCTCGTGGTATAGTTCATGACAAATTTCTTATTCATAGGAAGTGATGTCACCAAATAAAGAAAGATACTAGAGATGTATGTATATGTGAGCATTTTTATAACTATGACATAGAAACTAGAATTAATATTTTAATTTGAACATTATATCTGATTCTCAATTGAAAATGTCACCTTTGAAAATCATTATTATTAACAAAGGAATCTTGAAATTCGCAGGCAAGAAGATGGAACAAGAAACCATCATGAATGAGGTAACCCAGTCACAAAAAGAGGAACATGATATGTACATGCTCATATATAGATTTTAGACATAGAACAAAGGATCACCAGCTTATAATTCACACTGCCAGAGAGACTAGGATACAAGGAGAAATCTAAAAGATTCATAAAAGATCCATCACAGAAGAGCAAAGGGACAAGATCTCCAGAGAACATGGGAAGTGGGGGGGTGCAGTGAATTGAGAAAGAACTAAAAGAAAAAGAAGGGGAGAAGAGGAAAACACATGAGGCTGGGAAGATTGAGTCAAGGAGAAATAGATGAGAAGAGAGACAGACAGACAGATACCATAAAAGAGGGAGCCATTATAGGTTCGAAGAGAAAACTGAACCTAGAGAAATGTCCAGAGACCTACAAGACAGACCTCAACTAACAATTTGAGCAACAGTGGAAAGGCTACCATAAATGCCCTTCCTTGATAATGAGATTGATGACTAACTTATATGTCATCTTAGAGCTCTCATCTAGTAGCTGATGGAAACAGAAGCAAAATCCCACAACTAAACACTGAGTCAAGACAAACTGGAATCCAGATGCAGAGAGGGAAGACAAGACCAGGCTACAGAAACACATACAGACAGCTGACCTGAACAAGGTTGAGCTAATGGGCCCCCAGACTGATAGCTGGGAATCCAGCATGGGACTGACTCAGACCCCCTGAACATGGGTCTCAGTTAGAAGGCCTGAGCAGTCTAAAGGGACCTCTGACAGTGGAATCGGGATGTATCCCTGGTGCACAAAAGGACTTTGGGGGCACATTCCTCATGGGTGGATGCTCCCTTAACCTAGAGACAAGAGAGAGGGCCTAGTCCCTGCTTCAAATGACTTGACAGATTTGGATGGCCCCTCCTGGACGGCATCACCCTACATGTGGGGGATGGGTGTGAGGGGAGGATGGTTGGGGGGCATGAGAGGTTTGGAGAGAGAGAAAGAGGGAGGGAGTGAGGGAGAAGAAACTGGGATTGGTATGTAAAATAAAAATAAAATTTTAAAAAATCATTATTTGTGAACAAAGATTTTACACGAGTTTTCTCACCCAGCAGGTCCTGCAGCCCTTGAGCCCCAAATGAACACAGGGGCACTATATCAGTTATAATACTATTGCATGTGGCTTTGGATTCTTATTGGCTAGCTCTGTCTTAATTATTAACCCATAACTACCAATCTGTGCATTTCTACCTGGTCTTATCTTACCAAGAATGCCTGTCTTGCATCCTCTCTTCCTAGACTCATATTGAGACACCTCTCTGCCTATACTTCCCAGAATTCTCTTCCTCTGGCAGCCCTGACTCTCTTTCTGCCTGGCCACTAGCCAGACAGTGCTTTATTCATTAATCAATAAGAAAAAAACATATGTAAAAAGGCAATCCCATCTTAACACAAAGATATAAAATCAAGCACCTAGAATCTTTAAATGTATGAAAAAGAGGCATCACTCTTTAAAAAAATCACAGTATTTCATTTGTATTAGTTGTCTCAGTTTGAGATAAATACCATCTAAATACCATCTGCAAAACAACAACAACAACAACAACAACAACAACAACAACAACAAAAACAACATTATATATAGCATTGGAATATTGGGTAATGAGTACTGTCTGTGGGAGTAAGGTGGTTCCCTCTCTCCTCTGATAGGGCTAATTGTCACAGAGTATCTCATACTAACAGGCTAGAAAACTCTTGCATCTCACAGCACATGATATTTTTCCTTTTTTTTTTTCTTCACTTTTTCAAAGTCCCTGAGGTGTTTTAATTCACGCATTAACGTTACACCAGCCTCTTGGACACCATTACCACATAGTAACAAGATTTTCTTCACCTTTTAAACTCAAGATCTGAAGCGTGTTGGGAATTGTGAAACAATTATTTATTCCAATGAAGATAAAAGGCACACAGTTCAAAGGCTATAGCTGTGCCATTAAACGTGGTAGACAAATGGATGCATTTTAGAATATAGTCTGTATAAGCGCTGTTGGAGACATGCAGCCTGTGGGAAACCAGAAGGCCATGCAGTAGTCTTGCTTTGGTGTTAAACTTTGACTACAGATGAACACATGCTTCAAAAGACTAGCAGACATTTCCTTTAGTCCTCAGTTAGCCACATGCAGTTGACCATGTCTGAAGTGGATGGAACCCTGTAGTCACATCAGGACAGGGCTGCTTCCTTTTTCTGATTTGTACATCTCATAGTGCAGCTATAGCTGATGATTGAGTGGGCCCCTCCACAGCATCTAATGCAACGGAAGAAACTTCCTGAGCTATTCCTCTCTCCTATAATAAAAGACCATTAATAATTTTAAAAAATCCTATCAGAATAGAAGTAAAATTATGGAATTTAGTATACTTAGTAAATCAAAAGTTTTATAGATATGTAAATATCACATTATTCAGTTTTAATAATGAAATGTACCAATAATATGCAAGACATGTGATTTTTAAAAGCACTTTGTCAAAACTTCAAGAGCCAAACACCTGTCCAAATTTCATGTCACTGGGTAGGGTATCTTTTTGAAAATCCTTGTATTGCTCCTCTGTCAATTTCTATCCTGTTCCCTGTGTCATTTTCTTTCTTTCTGTGTGTCTCTCTCTCTTTTTGTGTCTCCCCATCTCTTTCTCTCTGTATCTGTAACCACTAGTATGTTTATAGGACTTGTTTTATGTAAAGATTTTGCTGTTGGCATATATGAATTATGCCAAGTGGCCTAATCTGGATTTAAGATTTGTAAATTAAGAATTTATTGTCTAAAGGATGTCATATCTTACCATTACACTAATTTAGCAGTTAATGTATGATCCTTTCCTGTAAAATGAAATAAACATAGATCAATTTTTCCTACCTTATATTTAAGAAAATATCAATTTATTTCTGTGAAATTGTCACTTTTGAAAATATAGGAATACAATTATATAGTTGTCATGGAGAGAATGTTGATATGAATAAATTACCCAGAAACACACACACAAACACACACACACACACACACACACACACACACACACACACACACACACACACACCTTTGTTGATTATTCTACAAGACAGAGTAATCATCAGTACTGCCTTTATGGGAAATGGCACCAAGTTACATTGAACTCTCTTTATTTCACTTAAAATTGATTCATTGTCTACACTGTCTAATCTGACATCCTCTGACTTTGGTCTGACCCCATACCTTTAGCTTTTATAGCATATTCTTAGAAAATCACTAGCTTTCTCTAACCCAGAAGATTAGAATATCCTCGGAGAACTTGGGTACCAGTGACTTGAAGCCTTCTGGCCTTCTGTATGTTCCCATGCCTCCATTTTGTTCTGTGTCTGAGAGTTTCATGCAAATGCTACTTAGGTGGAAATTTTTATTTGAAGTCAACTTGATTCCACATTCCTTAGCTGGGATCTCTCATATATGGCTCACACTATGATGCCTTATCCTTCTTGCAGGGGGCCTTTTTTTTTTTTTTTCTTTTTTTGCACTGACAGTGTCTGTGTCTGGATTACTACAGAACTATGTGTGTGTTGTACTGACAGTGTTTGTGTCTGGATTACTACAGAACCATGTGTGTGTTGTACTAACAGTGGCTGTGTCTGGATTACTACAGAACCTGTCTGTGGCCCAGGGAAGATTATAATCATTTCCTGGAAAGGCTAAAAAGGAAAGTGTCAGTAGTGAGTGAGTTTCACAAACCTAAGGGCACATTCAGGTGGAGAAATCAGGTGGACTGACAGCACTTGGAGCCTAAAATCATACTGAGCCAACAGCCATCAGCAGAGACCAGCCAAGCAGGGTCTTTATTCCAGGGAATAATCTGTAAGTTATATTAACTGATTAAATAGTTTTCATATTCAAACACTGGAACCACACTGACTTTGCATTTAAAGAAATGCCCACGCAATGCAAATATATTCATTTAAATTTATTTCATTTATCAGTAGTGCTCAGTCAGTCTTAGTGCTAGAATAGTTTAAAGGTCAGGGTCAATAGGCTGCACATCCTTTTTTTCAGAATGCATATACTATGAGTGTTTCAGGCTCAGTCATTGAGCTGCTGAGGAGAACTCAGCTGCTTCCCCACTGAAACCCCTCTGTTCCCTATGCTCAGTCTCCATCACCCCACCATATGCCTTCTCCTCCAGCTGCATTCAGCAGGCTATTTCCACTAAGGAAAAGCAATCTTATCATATGTCCATTATCCAGAACTTTGACTGTTTTGACACCTTCACTGATGCATGTAAGGGTGACGACCTACTTCCCACTGGGACTGAGGATTATATCCATATAACAATTCAACATAGAAAGTCAGGAAGACCCTGACCACTGTCCATGGTTTAGATAAAAAGACACTGGGGGGTGGGAGGTTAAGAAGAAACTTGCTTGCAATGGTACTGTAATTGAGCATAGAGAATACAGAATACAGAAAAGTTATTTCATCTACAGGGTGACCGTGCAAGAACAGGTCAGTTGCTGATTGAATTGTTCTGGCAAAGGACTATTGGCTGAGGGTTCATTGGCTTTAGGTGATTGGGATTCTGTGCAGCCTATGTGAGGATTACCTTTACATGAAAGTTTATTGTGTTTGTGAGTGTGCACATGTAAGCATACAGTAGCACTTACTTGAAGGTCAGGACATCAGCAGGAGCTGGTTATCTGCATTCAGTACATGGGTTCCAGGGAGTGAGCTCTGGCCGCAAGGCCTGGGCACAAGCGCACTTACATGCTGGGTAGTTCTGAAAGCCCTGGAAACCAATTTTCTTCAGTATTTTTGGTGCTAGGAAAAGCATGGAATTTTGCTCTGTTGTATGACATAAATGTTGCAATATTTCAGTCTTAGGGAGTTTTGGATTTTCAGAATAGGAATACATTGTTTTCTTTATAATAATTTATGTACATTTTTTTGTATGTAAGTGCTTGCCTGCATGAATGTATGCATGACATACATGTGCCTGTTCAGTACTTGCTCAGAATGGAAGAGGGCAGCAGATCCCCTAGAACTTGAGTTTCAGTTGGTTGTGAGCCATGAAGTGGATTTTGAGAACTGAACCTGAGTCCTCTGAAAGAGCAGGAAGGTTTTATACTGCTGATCCATCTCTGCATCTCCAGTATTCAACATGTCTGATTGAAAGCAAAGCAGTATGATAACTCACTAGAGGAAGCAACGCTTTGTGTAAGATTGGCTTGCCAAAGTAAGCATTTTTAAAAACCAAATATTTAGATAATAGTAATTTCACAGTTTTTCTTTGTTTTTGTTCCCCCCCCCACACACACACAAGAGATAATGATAATTATGGAGAAATATATGTGAGAGGGAAAATTAATGTTATATATGGAAATAAATATTCACCAATGCTCAAGCATAGCTGACTATTGAAGACTGGTAGCAAGAATTTCTGAATGCATATTAGTGGGCAGAAAACAAAAAACAGAAAAGTAGTCACTCTGATGTCCTAAAGCAATGGCCAGCATTTGTGTACATGATTGGGTTGGGAAGTGTGAGGGGGATACATGCCCTGCATCTTCACTGCAGGCTGCTGGAAATGAGTAGGGTACAGTGCCCATCCTTCCCCAGGGTCTGATGACCCTTCAACTCACTGCTTTAACACATCAATTAGTGCTTATTGGATACGGTCACCCCTAAACATTTGAGAGATACAGTGAGCCAGCTACAACGTGTTCTGGGGATGAGCCCCACTGTTGGACTTTAAAAGCCAGCTAAGCCATAATGTGCATTTCCTGTGGCACATTAGACTGTACATGTAGGTAAACTCCTCCCCTCCCTCCTCTCTTCCCTCCCTTTCCATCCTCCCCTCCCCCTTCCTTCTCTTTCTCCTTCTTTCCTTTCCTCTCTCCCTCTCTCTCTTCTACCATCTCTGTTTTCCACTTTTGACAATTTTAGTTTCTGCCTCACAAAGCTATAAGGCAGATTATCACAGAAGAAAAGCAAAATAACTCAAATTTGAAGATGTAGTTAATATTCTAGAAAAAATATCTCCTATCTCCAATATTACAATTAAGGTTGAAAAATGTCAAAATCTGATTAAATTTGAACAGTGATAACCTTAAATGTCATCTCTTGTCTCTCTTCTGTACTGTATGTTATAATGTTGTCTCAGATAGAGGAACATTTTTTTTCTACAATGAAATATTTGGCCTTTTGTTATTTTTTACTCTAAGAATGAATTTAATCAGTCTTTATCTCATTTGATAAAATGTAGAAAGCTAAATACTACCAGGTAATTTATTTAATGTTTTGTTTTTGTTTTTCACAAAACATATATATTTCTGCTTCTGAAAAACAAAATTATTATCAATTCAGTAAATTTAATTAGTCACAATATTATTGTATACATTTAGATGAACATGGTTTGCTTAACCACTTGGAACTTTAAATAGAAGCCTAGTCTGTAAGAATACTCCTGTAATCCCAGCTACTCTAGAAGCCAAGTTACAAGGACTCCCGTGCTCAAATTCTGCCAAGGTACTTTATATAAAATTTAAAAAGTAATATTTAAATAGAGTACTAAGAAGAATTTGACACATTAAAAGTAATACTAAAATTCCTTATTTTATGGACTGGAAGCATTACATATATTCTATTTAGGATTTTAAAATTACTGTCATAATGTTATGACAATTATTTAGATTATTTAAGTTTAATTACCTTCAAAATTGAACTCATACAATAGAACTTAATCCAGTCTTTTATTTTACATATTTATAATATTTTAAAGTTCTGTTATATAATACCTAGAATAAAATAAGATTAATTAAAACATACTAATAGATGTGTCTTTCCCCAAAGTCTATTATGTGAACCTGTTGCTGTATTTAGAAGCTTAAGTTTTTCTTGACAGTAATATGCATTTACAATGGGGATGAGCAGGCCAGGCATTCTGAAAGTCATACAATTTGCTTCAGTTTCTGTAAGCACTCATAACACAGGAAGGATTAGCCAAGCCAAGGGAGGAGGTTACTGCCACTTGATTCCTTCATGTTCTTTCCCCCCAAGAAACCAGAAAATAATATGGATTTTAATTCATTGTTTTACATTTTAATATACAACATTAACCTTGCACTCACTTTGATGAATGGGTTTTATGCTATTTCTAAATTAATTTGAGCACTTTAGTGTCAAGGGGCTAAAAGAAGTCCCAAACACAATTTTAAGCTAAACAATAGAATTCTGAGACACTCAATAGGAAAGCTCCTGATACAGCATGGGGTATGAAGTCACAGGGGCTGTGAAGTGTGAAGACTCCTGTTAGACACACTGAGATGCACATCTGCTTTTGTAAAATAGAGTGTTTCTCTGTGGCCAGAATGGGCCATATTGCTTTCCTTCCCTACATGGTTTATTTCCAAGCAAAGGAATGAGACTCTCATTTCTAAAGTGTTTTAACTGTATTTGCTGTGAATGTTATTTGCTGTCATTGGATTATTAACTACTTTGGGAAAAGTTCCATCTACACAGTTTTGCCCAGAGATGGAGACACATATCTTTAATCTCAGTACTTGGGGGCAAACACAGGTAGATTCCTATCCATTCCTGATCAACCTGATCTAAATAACAAATTTCTGTCTAGGCAGGGCTACATAGCGTGATACTGTCTTTTCTAGAAAGAAAGGAAAACTGAAACTCCAATTTCCAATTTACATATTGATGAATAAATTAAGCTATATCCACACATTACACACCACACACACACACACACACACACACACACACACACACACACACACACACACACACACACACACACACACACACAATGGTTCCCCTTGGTTCATGGAGGCACAGTCTATGGTTTGTCATGAATACTTTAAGTTCTATATAAACTGTGTCTTTCCTATACACAGGAAAACGGTCCTCATAGTTTTCGTATTGAGCTGCCTGGAGCAAAGGAGAATGAAAAAACTGCAGACACACATGCTTTGAAGTGTTAGTTAAAGATGTGTTATATTTGTTTATGCTGTGGAGTATTTGTTTAATGAAACAAAGATGTATTGCATTCTTTTATGCTCCATTTGTTTAACTCCATGAAGCTGTGCCACCATGACTGACAAGCCATGGCCAGGTATTCATATATAAGAAATAAGTCTATCTGTATTTATTTGGGAGTTGGGTGGTAGACCACTGAGAGATAAGGGGAAAAAGAAAAGAGAACAAGAATATACACATATGTACCTAAAAAATGGAATCAGGTGGGATTTGTTCTAGGATAGAAACATACCAGCATCCTGGAAAGTCAGTAAGTTTATTATGTATAATGAGGAGAGGATAAGTTAGTCTCAGTGGGGCATCTGTGTATGGGAATAGGCTGAGGTCACAGTCATCCTGAATGGTTCCCCATTGTGTGGTTGGTGTTTTCTGCACTCAGTCCAGTGAGGACCTCATCATTTCTGTGGCTCTAAGGCACTGGTTTCCTTGACACACCCATGCTAATATAAGTAATACACATTTACTCAAGACTATCATCTGTCCCTGACATAGACATGATGATTTATAAATTAAGTACGGTAAACAATTATCAATATCCAGACTTGTAGGATGTCTCAGATAGGAAAAGTACTTGCCACCAAAGGTGATAGCCTGAGTTTAATTCTCACACCCCATGTTGAAGGAGAGAACTAACTTCCTACATTTATTCTATGATTTCCATGTGCAGTCCAACGTTGTGTATGTTTATACATCTACATAAACCTTTCCACACACAAAATAATTAATATACATTTTAAAAGATATAATATTATGAAATATAATACTTTTTTAACAATATATTTGACTAATAGGTAACATGAATGTGGTCTCAGTCATATGCAGACACACATACACACACACACACACACACACACACACACATGTGCACACACAGACATTTGTGGATAGTTTATATAAGACAACCTTTTGGGATTGAAAGATTGAAGGAGGACCACATGAAATTTTACCACTGTAGTCAGAACTGTTTATGACTGAAAGTTGACATCAATATGCACAGCTCATGGTTGATCATATATAAAAGATAAAAGAAACTGTAAAGGAAACAATATCAGAGAAGAGTAATTGTTTCTGCTTTAGATGTGAACTTAGAACCAGGAAAGTAGGTGGGCTGACACGTTCATCCCTTAGCATCTTCTTTTCATATCAACTGAGACCATTTTATGCACATATAGAATGCTATGCATTTAACAGAATAACTTAGTGCAAAGAAATGTCACACATTAATCAGCCTAAGTAATAACACATTTGAAATAAAAATGATTATCTTTTTCTTAAAGATAAAGGGCCATCAAGATGGCTCTATAGGTAAAAGTCCTGCCAACATATCTGATAACTTGAGATCAAATCTCTGAGTGAAACCAATTCAGGATAGGAGAGAATACTCCAGAAATTTGTTTTTTTGTACACACATGGGCACGGCACCTGTGAGCCCATACGCTCACACACAGTACATGGATAATAATAATACACACACACACACACACACACACACACACACACACACACACACACACACGTGTGTAAAGCTTATTTACAAATAGCCTTCATTTTGGAGGTAGTATGACGTATAGCATAATACCTGGCTTATAGGCCACAAAGTTAATTAATTTTTGCTAAAGTGGAGCTGGGAAATTTAAATTTTATTTCTGACATATTCTGCTTAATTGTAACTATAAAATGAAGTTATTTTATAATATTTGCCTTGAGAACAACTCTTTTGCTCTTCACACACACACACACACACACACACACTCACACAGAAGATTAAAGGTCAAGTTCTTCTCATGAGATATGATTATAAATCTTTACATATTGGCCCAGCATGGTATGGCAGTCTAAATTGCAGGTTTTTAGGCAGAAGCAAAAAAGAAAGATAAATTGCCATGACATTTTCTGTTTCTCCCAAAATTACTAATTTGCTTTATTTAACACATTTGGATACTAATCTACATGATAGAGGAGACATTATTCACTTGTTTGAGAAAAGTTTATCCTAAATTTCTGAGACCTTTAAAAGTTCAACATGGAGTACATAAGAAATGTCATGGTAGGGTTGTTGAGATCACACTAGACAATTTCAACATTAACAGCACATCGGCTTATACCCTGGTCCCATGTGATTCTAGGGACCAGGGTATAAAAAATGGCATCAAATCAAGTCTCTTAGATATTTCAATGAAGTTGTAAGAGGCTTCATGCAAGAACAGCAACGTTCTCAGAAACTTAGAACTTCTTCTAACTCAGCTTCCTAAGATGGAATATCTTAGATAAACCTGTCCTGTGTAACTTTCCATCGCCCTAGAAACACACCATGGGAAATCAGCAACTTGGGGAGCAAAGAGCTTATTTCAGTTTACACTTCTAGTCCACCATGAAGAAAGTCAAGTCAGGGACTCTAGGCAGGAACCTGGAGCCAGCAACTTCAGAAGCAGAGGATCCAGGGGCCATGATGCTTACTGGCTTGCTCACCCTGCGTTTTATACAACCTAATACCATCTGCCCAGGGATGGCACTACTCCCCTGTGGTACGGACCCTTCACATCAGTCATAAATCAAGACAGTGCTTCCCGAGCTCACCCACAGACCAGGCTGAGGGAGCCATATTCAGTCAAGGCTTTCTCTCAACAAATGACTCCTACATGAAGCTGACAAAATCCTGGAATAATTTAAGCTATAAGAAAACTTTTGTTCCCAGTTTTTAAACATCTGTTTGTCCATATCTTGTCACTGAGAAGCGAAATATTCAGTAATTTCCTATAGTGAGTGGACATAAAGAATGGTACAAATTTGGTGGTAAAATGTCAAAATTCATAGAGATGCAGCTACTGTGCCACTATATAAACATCTTTCAGTGGTATAAACAGGGCTGGAATGAGTGTATTTTTGTTAACAGGTTTATCTTTAAACTCTATAGTGTTCCTGTATTGCTCTTCTTTTCTTTTTGTGAAGACTATATTTGGCTATAAAGCTCAAAATAAATTTTACATTTATGAGTGCCTTTCTTGAACCATGAATTCTGAAATCAAGGATTGCTCAGTTAGCTCAATGGCATATTAACAAATTAACCATGAGTATCTTCCATGTAAACTTTATTCTTAAATAATGAGCATGGAGCTTGCTAATGTTCACTTGAAAAAAAGTAAAATTGCCCTTTCAGAGATTTGAAGACTTAATTTATAAAGAATTTAATCATTTATCATTGTTCACACACAAAATTTTCTTGTCAGAATAGACTGGAAACAATTACTCAAGAGATTAGAACTGTTTTCAAAGTATGTAACACAGAAAAGTCTATTTTTTTAAAGTCACATTTTATTGCTACTTGTCTCATTGCATGATTTTTGTATATTCACAATAGTTTACAACTCAATATGTATAGCTACAGATACCAGACGGTCAAAATCAGTTCCACTAACCTTAATAGTTGTTGGGTTTGTTTTTCATTTTATTTTTGTCTTTTTGAGTTGGCCCTGGGTGTCCTGTAACTTGCTCTGTAGACCAGGCTGGCCTCGAGCTCACAGAGATCAGCCTGCTCTGCCTCCCAAGAGCTGAGATTAAAGGTGTGTGTCACCACTACCAGGTGTAACCTTCAGTTTTGATGTGCAAAGCTTTCCCACAGTTTTTACTAAACAGAAAAACAAGTATAAATAAGTAATAAGAGAAAAATACCTGTCTCCATGGGGAAAAGAATGTATTTTCATATCAGAATTAGCTATTTACTTGAGAACAAAATATTTTCAGAAAGAGAAGGAATATGTGTGTATTTTTTAAACTGAAATATGTCTCAAAATTACAAGTTCTTGAAATATTAATTTAAATATTTATATTATACATTATATATTATGTGTTATTGACTTGGGGTTTGCGCATTTTGAGCAGATTACTTTAATGGGGATATGAGCACTTAATACAATCATTTATGAAAGGACTCTTGTAAACACATAGGAACAAAGACAGATTTCACATTTCCAAATTGTTTTGTAACATTGGGGTATAAAGATGAGGGGATAGCAGGGACTACTGGAAATAACAATGTGCAATTACAGAAAGTGATAAGGAGGGAAAAATAACAGAATGAATAAAGAGAAAAATCTCAGAATGAAAATATGCACAAGAACACTGGATCCTGGCTCGCTGGATACTCGTTTCCATGAAAAACAGGAAATCTACACCCACCAGAGCTTGTATAATGTGTAGGTATGTTTTGTTAGAAACACTTTTAAAGAAAATTCTAAGTCTGTTTCTGACAGGTAATGGTCAATTCAGTTTCTAAAGGATGGCCTATCAACATGTAAGTTACAGGTCCATAGTAGCTTGTCAATATCAATGTAAAAGAGCTTAGGTAAGGGTGAATTCAGCCAGCATGCTCCATCTCTGAATGGCTGGGAGACAGTGTGGTGATGGAAGCATTAGTTATCGAACCATTTATCTGAATTCATATTCTCCATAAAACTCTACTCTAGCATTCTTCGCTATGGCTTTCAAATTCATAGCTAAACTGAATTAATTTTATAGTGAACACCATTCACCTTACACTTAGGTTTTATCCTTAGCCTGTAGATTGAATTACAATGGCTGCCATGGGCTCATAGAGGCTGGTGCTCTTGGGAGGTGTGGCCTTGTTGAAAAAGGTGTGTCACTGGGTGTAGACTTTGGTGTTTCAAATGTTCAAGCCAGGCCCTGGGTCTCTCTCTTCATGCTGCCTGTAGATCTAGATGTAGAACTCTAGATAGTTTCAGAGCTATAGTTCATTATCGCCATGTTCCCTGTCATGATGATAATGAACTATAGCTCTGAAACTACAAGCAATAATGAATTAAATGCTTTTCTTTATAAGAGTAACTGTGGTCATGGTGTCTCTTCACAACAATAAGTCACCTACTAGGACAATCAGCATCACCATATTTTATTGGGGCATATTTGAGATCTATTTGTCCTATCTATTCCACTTCTTGATGCATCTCAAAGGAAATGGCAGATTCCTGAGCCATCTTCCCTATGATTCATTCAAACACATATTTTTTACTTCAGAGTAAAAAACACCTACAAATGAGCAACACAAATCTCAACTGCATGTGCACAGAAGGTATTTTTTACTTGCTTATTTACGTTACTTGTTGCTTTGGCTTTCCCTGTAGTTAGTCTCTGGGTGGAAACTGCTGTGATAAGGCTGATAATGGTATCTCATCTCCTTGGCAATAAATCACATTTTCCTTAAACCACCTTTGCTAGTTAGTCAGCATTCCAGACTCACTTCGGTTCTGACCCTATGATAGTGTCTAGGTTTAAAACAAAGAAAAAAGAGCATCAGTCTATGAAGCAAAGTTAGAAATGAAGAGAAATAACCAGGCAACCACCAAAACTTTGTCATATACATGCTCTTCATTTATCTAATCTGGATTTCCTAATTATTGAATTCATCTGGAAACAAAATCTGAGAAAGGTCAAATGAAGGACCCAAATATTAATTGGAAATTGAAGACAAGTAGGATTTTGCTGTGAAGTACAATATGTAAGCAAAAAGGTAGGCTTGATTGGCAAGGACATTTCATGTCAGAGAGTGTTAATGTCCTATGGAGTTTGCATCATCTTCATTAGGTTAGAGAACCTATTAGTGATACACACACACACACACACACACACACACACACACACACACATACACACACACAGAATTTGTTGCTTATGTTTACAAATTAGGGTGGCATTGCTCATTGTGGAACATGGACTAATGAATCAGAGTGCAGAAATCACTAATTTAGGGATTATTGAAAAGCCTATGATGGTTCAGGTAAGAAATATAGAAAGCACAGGTTGAACCAATTGACCAAAGAAAGGTAGTTAGATTAAGTGATATCATTCACCTGGAATAAATGAGCAAAAATAATACATGCATCACTAAAGGGAAAATTTAAGGACACTCAACGAAGTTCAGGGCTTGTAGAATAGAGGGAAATCAAGTCAGCCATGATCAGAAATACAAGGCCTTTGAATGGGAGGGAAGGGAAATAATTTTTGAAGTAACATTCCTCTTGTAGAATATATTATCATAGCTGTCTAACAGAAAGTTGAAAATGAAAATTTGAAAGTAAAGTTGGATCAGAAAAATTATTAAAAGTCTATTAAAATGTAGCTCAGGGCTTCTCAGTACTGGTCTTGGGATCATTAGAATGGAGAAAATCAAATTGTTAAAAAATGCAAAATGTGGTAGAATGTCTTGGGTATGGCAATGTCTTGGTATGGTAAATTTTTCTGTGGCTCTAGTCAAAAGTTCACAAGAGCAGTAAATAACTCCAGGAACACTTCTTCATGTTTGGAATTGACATGTCAGTGTGACACTACAAATGGAGCAGTGGATTGTGAATTAGGACAAATCTTCTCAAGATTTACTATGTAACAACAGGTGTCACAAGGAGAGACTGTCACAAACTGACTATAAATAGCAAATATTTTAAAAACTTGAAGTCAAATACTGTATCATAAATACATTTTCAATAATACTTGTATTTTAATATAATAACAAATGCTTTAATATGTGTATATCCAAGCATTTACAGTGCTCTGCATTATTTATCCAGGCACACACACACACACACACACACACACACACACACACACACACAAAGTACTCCCCCCACATATATATGTACAATTTTATATATATATATATGTATATATGTATACATATATATATATACACTATGCATTTATGTGTGTATATAGTGATATTCTGGACTTAACCCAGGACTTTGTGCATTGTAGACAAACTCTGTACCACTGAGCCACAATCCTAGCCTAAGATATACACCTGATAATAAAGATAAATAATAGTTAAAAATTTAAATAACATTAGTATTTGATGAGGGTCTATCACTTTGAATACAGGAGGCCACTTTGGTATATAATTTCTATGTAAGCATGATTTTTCAGAGGAAAAAATAGTATGGAAAAAATGGGGGAGAAGCACAAAGAAAAAGTAATGACATAATACTGAGTTAATAAAATATTGTGCATATTAAGAATCATAGCCTCAGGTGACACAGTGCCAAGTTCACAGGGATGAAAAACAGACTCCCACAAGTAAACACAGGACAGGACATTACCCAGATACAATGTGTGGTTAGGATGAGCTGCTGAGATGCAAGGTCAAAAAAATAGCACAGATCATTTCAACACGTAAAGCAATCTGTGTTTTTGGAGATTGCTAGGCCAAATGTTTTAGGATGTTTGTAGCCTCACACTACAGACTTACTTTGTAAAATCTCTTGAGTATCTGATTCATCTGGGAATTGACTGCATCACTTTTCTGAATTCTGTGATCAAGTATAATATATATATATATATATATATATATATATATATATATATCATGATAAGCAGGTTAAGGAGATGAAAATGTATCATCTGTCACACAGTGGAGGGCTTACTTATTATCCTGGCTTGTCTGGATAAAAATCTTTGTAGGAAAAGGAAAAACCCAAGCAAGCAATAATAGTAGTGAGGCTCTGCTAACCGAAGGAAACTGTGGACATTGTTGCCAACACTTAGCCTACTATGCACTTACTATTTCCATGCAGCTGTTAAAGATTTTGCATCTTAAATACCATCTGTATTTAAAGGAGTTATGTGATACAGAGATATTAAACAGGTCATGGTAATACAGGTTCTGCAGTTCAGACATAGGGATAAGAAGAATTTATGCTGCTCATCTGTGGCTAATCAGCCTCCTTCCTGATCAAACAGTCTGCTGATGCTGTACCTGAAAGGCAGGTAGTTCCAAGACAAGTTAAAGTAATGAGGTAGGAGTGTGATTCAGACAGAAGGGACATGAACGTAATAAGCAACTTCATTTCTAACAAGATTAAGGAGCAACTGTAAGTCTAAATTTAGGCTCTGAATGACGATTCCATCTACTCTTTGATTGGCTTCGAGAGACATTTTATCTGTGGGGAGCAGATGGATATTTTATGGAGTTATAAAATATCACTGTGAGTTATTATTGTGTTACTTTTTATTGCAGTTTGAGAATGGTATTTATTACAAAGTATGTATTTCTTCTAGTTTTTGTTAGCAGCATTACTGTAAATATAAGAAGTACTTGTTGCGGTTATAGAAAATATGTCTGCTGCTTGTGGCATGGGACTTGCAGAAGCAGAATTGAAAGGCACATCAATGGTCATGTCATCCATGACAGCAGTTCTTGGCTCCTGGAGATGAAAAGCAGTAAATTGTATCTGTCAGCTTTTTACTCATTAAAAATTCAAGTCTGTTAAGAGAGTGGTGAAAGTACTGTTGTGTGTGTGTATAGAAAGAGGGAGATGAGAGAACTGTATATATATACACATGTAATTAGGGGGGCGAGAGTACTTCATTTATTTTCTTACTGATTACTTGTTTTTGTGCTGCTGAAGACTAAATTTAAGGCTTTGTGAATGTTAGCCCTATGCTTTAGCATTGAGCTATATCACTCACCCATAAAGGGAAGCATTTTATATGCTCTCTGAGCAGTATAAGGAACTTCTGACAGTGGCACCAGGATGTATTCCTGGTACACACAAGGATTTTGAGAGCACATTCCCCATGGAGAGATACTCACTTAACCTAGAGGCAGCAGGGAGGGCTTAGTTCCTACTCCAAATGACTTGACAGATTTTGTTGATCTCTACTGGAAGGCATCACCCTCCCTGTTGAGTGGGGGAATGGGATGGAAGGGGGGATGGGGGGCATGGGAGGCAGGGAGAGAGGGAGCGAGTGTGCGAGGGAGAGGGAACTGGGATAGATATGTAAAATAAGAAAATAAAAAAGCTATATCCTTAATTTGAATATGACTCT